>JAIOJX010000024.1:73557500-74757500 GCA_022376925.1 Tragulus kanchil
GAACTGTGTTATTCTTTGGTCTAGTTCTGTGAAGAATGTTTTTGGTAGTTTGATAGGGATCGCATTGAATCTATAGATGACATTTGGAAGTATGGTCGTTTTCACAATATTGATTCTTCTGACCCAGGAACACGAAATATCTCTCCATATGTTTAAGTCTTCTTTAATGTCTCTCATGAGTGTCTTGTAATTTTCTGTGTACAGCTCTTTCGTGTCTTTGGGTAGGTTTATTCCTACATATTTGATTCTTTTGGTTGCAATGGTGAAGGGGATTGCCTCTTTGATTTCATTTTCTGATTTTTCATTGTTTGTGTATAGGAATGCCAGTGATTTACGTGTATTGATTTTATATCCTATGACTTTACTGAATTCGCTGATTAACTCTAGTAGTTTTGTAACAGTGTCTTTGGGGTTTTCTATGTATAACATCATGTCATCTGCAAATAGAGAGAGTTTGACTTCTTCCTTTCCAATCTGGATTCCTTTGATTTCTTTCTCTTCTCTGATGGCTGTTGCTAGAACTTCCAGGACTATGTTGAATAGTAGTGGTGAAAGTGGGCACCCCTGTCTTGTTCCTGATCTTAGAGGAAATGCTTTGAGTTTTTCACCATTGAGGACAATGTTTGCTGTGGGCTTCTCATATATGGCTTTCACTATGTTGAGATAGATTACTTCTATGGCCGTTGTTTGATGAGTTTTATCATAAATGGATGCTGTACTCTGTCAAAGGCTTTTCTGCATCTATTGAGATGATCATGCAATTTTTCTCTCTGAATTTGTTGATATGGTGTATCACATTGATTGATTTGCAGATATTGAAAAATCCTTGCATGTCTGGGATGAACCTGATTTGATCATGATATATGAGCTTTTTAATGCGTTGTTGAATTCTGTTTGCTAGGATTTTGTTGAGGATTTTGGCATCTAGATTCATAAGAGAAATTGGCCTGTAATTTTCTTTTTTTGTGTTGTCTTTACCTCGCTTTGGTATCAGGAGATGATGGCCTCATAAAATGTATTTGGAAGTGCTCCTTCCTGTGCAATTTTTTGGAAGAGTTTTAGAACGACAGGCACTAGCTCTTCTTTAAATGTTTGGTAGAATTCCCTTGTGAAGCCTTCAGCCCTGGACTTTTATTTTTGTGTAGATTTTTTTTTTATTACAAATTCGATTTATGAGCTTGTGATTGTATTGTTCATAGTTTCTATTTCTTCCTGGTTGAGTCTTGGGAGATTAATCTTCTCTAAGACACTGTCCATTTCTTCCAGGTTGTGCAGTTGGTTGCCATAGAGTTGTTTGTAATAGTCTATTAGAATCATTTGGATTTCTGATTATCTGTTGTAATCGCTCCTTTTTTCAATTTTTTTTCTTCCAAGAAGAAGACGTAACAATCATAAATATCTATGCACCCAACACAGGAGCACCCCAATACATAAGACAAACACTTTCAGACATAAAAGAAGACATCGACACTAACACAATCATAGTAGGAGACTTTAACACTCTGCTCATATCCAAACAGAAAATTAATAAAGAAACACAAGCCTTAAGTGCCACACTAGAAGAAATGGACCTCATTGATATCTTTAGGACTTTCCATCCAAAAGCAGAAGAATACACTTTCTTCTCAAGTGCTCACAGAACTTTCTCCAGGATAGACCACATCTTGGGCCACAAATCTAACCTCAGGCAATTGAAGAAATCTGAAATTATATCAACCATCTTCTTGGACCACAATGCAATGAGACTAGAGATCAGCTACAGGAAAAAAACCCTGCTAAAAACACAAACACATGGAGATTAAAGAACACGTACCTAAAAAACCAACTGATTACCGAGCAAATCAAAGGAGAAATTAAAAAATTCCTAGAAGAAAATGACAATGAATACACGACAGTGCAAAACCTATGGGATACTACAAAAGCAGTTCTAAGAGGGAAGTTTATAGCAATTCAATCCCACCTCAAGAAACTAGGAAAATCTCAAACAGACAACCTAACTTTACACTTAAAACAACTGGAGAAAGAAGAACTTATGGTATTTGAGATTTTGTTGAGGATTTTGGCATCTAGATTCATAAGAGAAATTGGCCTGTAATTTTCTTCTTGTGTTGTCTTTACCTCGCTTTGGTATCAGGAGATGATGGCCTCATAAAATGTATTTGGAAGTGCTCCTTCCTGTGCAATTTTTTGGAAGAGTTTTAGAACGACAGGCACTAGCTCTTCTTTAAATGTTTGGTAGAATTCCCTTGTGAAGCCTTCAGCCCTGGACTTTTATTTTTGTGTAGATTTTTTTTTTATTACAAATTCGATTTATGAGCTTGTGATTGTATTGTTCATAGTTTCTATTTCTTCCTGGTTGAGTCTTGGGAGATTAATCTTCTCTAAGACACTGTCCATTTCTTCCAGGTTGTGCAGTTGGTTGCCATAGAGTTGTTTGTAATAGTCTATTAGAATCATTTGGATTTCTGATTATCTGTTGTAATCGCTCCTTTTTTCAATTTTTTTTCTTCCAAGAAGAAGACGTAACAATCATAAATATCTATGCACCCAACACAGGAGCACCCCAATACATAAGACAAACACTTTCAGACATAAAAGAAGACATCGACACTAACACAATCATAGTAGGAGACTTTAACACTCTGCTCATATCCAAACAGAAAATTAATAAAGAAACACAAGCCTTAAGTGCCACACTAGAAGAAATGGACCTCATTGATATCTTTAGGACTTTCCATCCAAAAGCAGAAGAATACACTTTCTTCTCAAGTGCTCACAGAACTTTCTCCAGGATAGACCACATCTTGGGCCACAAATCTAACCTCAGGCAATTGAAGAAATCTGAAATTATATCAACCATCTTCTTGGACCACAATGCAATGAGACTAGAGATCAGCTACAGGAAAAAAACCCTGCTAAAAACACAAACACATGGAGATTAAAGAACACGTACCTAAAAAACCAACTGATTACCGAGCAAATCAAAGGAGAAATTAAAAAATTCCTAGAAGAAAATGACAATGAATACACGACAGTGCAAAACCTATGGGATACTACAAAAGCAGTTCTAAGAGGGAAGTTTATAGCAATTCAATCCCACCTCAAGAAACTAGGAAAATCTCAAACAGACAACCTAACTTTACACTTAAAACAACTGGAGAAAGAAGAACAAAAACACCCCAAAGCCAGCAGAAGAAGGGAAATCATAAAGATCAGAGCAGAAATACATGAGAAAGAAATGAAAGAAACAATAGTAAAGATAAGTAAAACAAAAAGATGATTCTTTGAAGAGGTAAATAAAATCGACAAACCACTAGCCAGACTCATCAAGAAAAAAAGAGAGAAGAATCAGATCAACAAAATCAAAAATGTTATCATATTTTGTTCAACACTTTATTGCTAAATATATATTGCCACATTTAATTTACTAACATTCAAATCTATTAATACATAGCCTACTATACTGTCACATTCCGATTTGTAGAATTCAACTCTTTTGACAAATGCAAATCATTCTTTTAAAAATAATGTTGGATAAGTTTTCATTATATTTTTGATGAATTTCATGCCTTTTTGTAATTTTTTGAATCTATGGTTTTCTGAAGAAAAGTCTATGATTTTAGTCATGGATATTATGGTTAGGTGAAATTCAGAAAATGAATGTTGACAATTTAAACATTTTGCTTTGATATTGTTTAATGATGCACACAAATTTTGACTCCTTCTTCATTGAACTTTGAGTTAATGGTTTGTGTTAAAGAGGTTAGATAAGGTTTGATTAATTAATATTATTGTTACATTTACATAGTGTAGCACTGAAGCAACAGTGCTAAATAGAGCTAAGGGACTAAATGCTGCATGATAGTAAGGCAGAAAGAGAAAAAGAGGTCATAAGAGGTAAAGTTGCATGTCCCTGCTTCCAGATGCTTTTTGTTGTCTCACCTGTCAATCAAGTCCCTCCTTTTCCAAGAAGAGAAGTTGGTGAGAAAAAAATAGGCAACAGTTTTCCCAAATAAATATTAAGATGCAGACATTTTTTCTTCCCTGCAAAAAGGGGTGCAGAGAGAGTGAGGGATGAATGCTTGCCCTCTTAAATGTCATTTATTCATTCAAGACATAAGGACTGGGATATATTAAGGAAGCAGAAATGAGCAATGAATAAGAGACAAAAGTTTTTGTGTTGACTTCATTTTCATTACCGTGTGTATATGTGTGTGTAAGAGGGGATAAATATGCTTAATAAATAAGTTATATAGCATTATAGATGGCAACTAATTGTTTCTGTTTGATAAAGAGTCAGAGGAGGAAATGGCAACCCACTCCAGGAATATTGCCTGGAAAATTACACGGACAGAGGAGCTTTGAGGGCTACAGTTTGTAGATTCCAAAGAATCAGACACGATTGAGTGACTGAGCATGCACCACACTGGGAAGAATGAAATTAAGCGTAATAAGTGGGGAGTGTTGGATGGGAGTGGAGGATGGCAAATTTAACTTGGGTGTTTAGAACAGTCTTACGAAGAGGTAATGTGCTTGAATGAGTAAGCTAAAGGGTAATTGTTCCCAGCAGTGAGCAGACCCAAGAAGAAAGAGTATCTGATGTTTTCCAGGAAAGATAGGAGGTAGATCAGAAAGGAAAATAACTATCTAGAAGTTTAGATAGAAAGAGTCTGTGAAACTGTCTGGGTATGGAATCATTGGTCGTGGTCATCCTATGTAAGACTTTCCAATTTATTTTCATTTTAACAGCATGTCAAATTTTCTAAATCTTTGTGAGTCACACTTTGTAATTTACATTTAGATAGAAAAAAATGCCCCCATTTAAAATACTTGTTGGGATGAATTTTGGCTTTTATCTTGAAATGTTATTTATCTACTTTTAGTGTGACAGCCTTGTTGTTTCTCTTTGACCAGTTTATTTCTTTTATAAAACTTTAAGTTGTTTCAAGATAATTCATTATGTCAATTATCAAATACTTCAGTATACATGGTTAAAAAGAAAATTAAGTTAAACTAAGAAAAGCAAATGGCCTGCTACATTGAGCCTATGTGTATGTGTGTGTTAGTTGCTCAGTTGTGACTGATTCTTTGAGAACCCATGGATGGTTTCTAGGTTCCCCTGTCCATTGGAATTTTCCTGGCAAAGGCAGTCCAATGGGCTGCTGTTTTCTCCTCCAGGGCTTGAACACATGTCTCTGGCATCTCCTGCACTGTCTGGTGAATTGTTTACCATTGTACCTGCAGAGCCCCTAGGCTGTTCAAAAGTTATAAATAATTAAAAAAAAAAAAAACTGTTCTAATCCCAAAAAGCAGGGTTCCATTATCCTCTTTCTCATTTTGCTACTATACTTTGTTGGTTCTGTGGGCTTCCCTGGTGGTCCAGTGGTAAGGACACTGTCTTCCAGTTCAAGGCGCCAGTTTGATCTCTGGCCTGGGACGATCCCACACGCTGCAGAGCAGCTGGACCAAGCAAAATCAGAAACCCCCGGAATTGGACACGGACAGAGGAGCTTTGAGGGCTACAGTTTGTAGATTCCAAAGAATCAGCACCACACCCTGGGAAGAATGAAATTAAGCGTAATAAGTGGGGAGTGTTGGATGGGAGTGGAGGATGGCAAATTTAACTTGGGTGTTTAGAACAGTCTTACGAAGAGGTAATGTGCTTGAATGAGTAAGCTAAAGGGTAATTGTTCCCAGCAGTGAGCAGACCCAAGAAGAAAGAGTATCTGATGTTTTCCAGGAAAGATAGGAGGTAGATCAGAAAGGAAAATAACTATCTAGAAGTTTAGATAGAAAGAGTCTGTGAAACTGTCTGGGTATGGAATCATTGGTCGTGGTCATCCTATGTAAGACTTTCCAATTTATTTTCATTTTAACAGCATGTCAAATTTTCTAAATCTTTGTGAGTCACACTTTGTAATTTACATTTAGATAGAAAAAAAAATGCCCCCATTTAAAATACTTGTTGGGATGAATTTTGGCTTTTATCTTGAAATGTTATTTATCTACTTTTAGTGTGACAGCCTTGTTGTTTCTCTTTGACCAGTTTATTTCTTTTATAAAACTTTAAGTTGTTTCAAGATAATTCATTATGTCAATTATCAAATACTTCAGTATACATGGTTAAAAAGAAAATTAAGTTAAACTAAGAAAAGCAAATGGCCTGCTACATTGAGCCTATGTGTATGTGTGTGTTAGTTGCTCAGTTGTGACTGATTCTTTGAGAACCCATGGATGGTTTCTAGGTTCCCCTGTCCATTGGAATTTTCCTGGCAAAGGCAGTCCAATGGGCTGCTGTTTTCTCCTCCAGGGCTTGAACACATGTCTCTGGCATCTCCTGCACTGTCTGGTGAATTGTTTACCATTGTACCTGCAGAGCCCCTATGCTGTTCATAAGTTATAAATAATTAAAAAAAAAAAAAACTGTTCTAATCCCAAAAAGCAGGGTTCCATTATCCTCTTTCTCATTTTGCTACTATACTTTGTTGGTTCTGTGGGCTTCCCTGGTGGTCCAGTGGTAAGGACACTGTCTTCCAGTTCAAGGGGCGCCAGTTTGATCTCTGGCCTGGGACGATCCCACACGCTGCAGAGCAGCTGGACCAATGTGTCCAACTACCAAGCCAGACCTCTGGAGCATGTGCACTCACAGCTGGTGCTCTGCAACGAGCGAGGCCACTGTGATGGGAGGTCCACACAGGCCAAAGAACAAAGATGGACAGAAATAAATAAATGAAAGACCAATGGAAGTAGCCAAAAAAAACAAAAATCCTTCAACAACAACAACAAAAAGAATTGCCCCTGTTGTTTCTGAACTTCTGGATGGTCCCAGAAGGTATCTCAGTGTAGGTTTATATGTGTGTGTGTGTCATGTGCTCAGTTGTGTCTGACTCTTTGCAACTACATGAACTGTAGCCCACCAGGCTCCTCTCTCCATGAGATTTCCCAGGCAAAAATATTGGAGTTGGATTCCATTCCCTTCTCCTGGGATCTTTCTGACAGAGGGGTCAAACCTGGCCTTGCAGCATGGCAGATGGATTCTTTTTCATCTGAGTCACCATGTAAGCCATGTAGGTTTAAGTATAGAAACTCATAGAGCAAGAAAATAAATTCTGATAGGATATGATATGATTAGCTTGAAGCAAGGCATTTGTCTGCCTACATTCACAGTAGCATTTTTCTGACCTGGTGAATATCTCTTCTCCTTTTCTCCTGACCAAGTATATCAAAATTCTATAGTCCAATCATCTTCCTTATTTGTGTCACTGTATTCCAGTTCCATTCAACTACTTGTCTCACAATAGCTAGAGTCTTCTTTTCACACACCATGTCTCCCATAAACACTTAAGAACACCACTATTGAGAACCCTCTTAAATCTCCTAATTTAGAGATTATAATCTTGAAAGTGACCAGCTGGGCCCTGGGTAATGGTTTCCTTTTGAGTCTCTCAAGTTTTAGCTCACAATTCTTCTCCTATCTTTCCTCAAGTTTATCAAATGCTCCCCTCCAAAACCTTCACACTTGCTGTTGCCCCTGCCTAGGGTTTTGTATTTCCTTCCCTGCATTCTCCCATGACAATACTTTGTGTCTGGGCTTCCCTGGTGGTCCAGTGGTAAGGACACTGTCTTCCAGTTCAAGGCGCCAGTTTGATCTCTGGCCTGGGACGATCCCACACGCTGCAGAGCAGCTGGACCAATGTGTCCAACTACCAAGCCAGACCTCTGGAGCATGTGCACTCACAGCTGGTGCTCTGCAACGAGCGAGGCCACTGTGATGGGAGGTCCACACAGGCCAAAGAACAAAGATGGACAGAAATAAATAAATGAAAGACCAATGGAAGTAGCCAAAAAAAACAAAAATCCTTCAACAACAACAACAAAAAGAATTGCCCCTGTTGTTTCTGAACTTCTGGATGGTCCCAGAAGGTATCTCAGTGTAGGTTTATATGTGTGTGTGTGTCATGTGCTCAGTTGTGTCTGACTCTTTGCAACTACATGAACTGTAGCCCACCAGGCTCCTCTCTCCATGAGATTTCCCAGGCAAAAATATTGGAGTTGGATTCCATTCCCTTCTCCTGGGATCTTTCTGACAGAGGGGTCAAACCTGGCCTTGCAGCATGGCAGATGGATTCTTTTTCATCTGAGTCACCATGTAAGCCATGTAGGTTTAAGTATAGAAACTCATAGAGCAAGAAAATAAATTCTGATAGGATATGATATGATTAGCTTGAAGCAAGGCATTTGTCTGCCTACATTCACAGTAGCATTTTTCTGACCTGGTGAATATCTCTTCTCCTTTTCTCCTGACCAAGTATATCAAAATTCTATAGTCCAATCATCTTCCTTATTTGTGTCACTGTATTCCAGTTCCATTCAACTACTTGTCTCACAATAGCTAGAGTCTTCTTTTCACACACCATGTCTCCCATAAACACTTAAGAACACCACTATTGAGAACCCTCTTAAATCTCCTAATTTAGAGATTATAATCTTGAAAGTGACCAGCTGGGCCCTGGGTAATGGTTTCCTTTTGAGTCTCTCAAGTTTTAGCTCACAATTCTTCTCCTATCTTTCCTCAAGTTTATCAAATGCTCCCCTCCAAAACCTTCACACTTGCTGTTGCCCCTGCCTAGGGTTTTGTATTTCCTTCCCTGCATTCTCCCATGACAATTTTTTGCTCCATTGAACTTTTATTCCTACTATTTACTGTATTAAATAATTATGTTTTATTTGTAGTTATTTGAATAATGTCATTTTTCTACTAGACCATAAGCTCTTGGAAGACAGAGACTATTGGCTAATTTCTTTTCATCAGAACACATCAGTTTGTCCCATCATAGCAGCTGTTAATGGATTTCTGAGGAATGAATAAATGACCTCCTTGAAACTTTTAATTTGTTTACATCACTCTCTCCTTTTGTCAGTGTTTTACTGTCTTATCTAGTAGGCATTTTGACTATTATATTTTTTTACAAATTTCTCAAATCCTTCCCTCCATAATATCTTCTTGCCTAGGTTTTGGTGCACCCACCTGCCTGCCTGTCCTGTGAGGTTTTCCTAGAGAAATACCACAAGCCAGACTGTTTAGCAAGACTGTAAATTCAGGATCCCCTACCTCACATGTTGTTGCAGTCTTATTTATTTATTTTTTATTGGGACTGGAGTCAATATTGAAATGGAACAATATTGGAATGATTATCACTCTGGGGTTGATGCCTGGACTTCTACCCAACCCCTGGGTCTAAAGATAAAACAGGATTCACCAGTAAACTGAGAAGATCAGTAAGATCTCCACATATCCCATCTCAGGGGTCTTTGTTAAACTAAGTAGAAATCTCAGTCCAGTAAGACTCTTCTCCTTGTAGCTGAATTGGAGACAGTAGGACAAGTAGCACAGGAGTTTCTTGATTCATTCTCCCCACTCCCATCAAAGAGTTTTCCAGGTGAATAAGTGGTAATGAACCTGCCTGCCAATGCTGAAGAGACAGGAGATGCAGGTCCAATCCCTGAAGCTGGAAGGTACTCAAGAGGAGCACGTGGTAACCTACTCTAGTATTGTTATCTGAATAATCCAATGGACAGAAGAGTCTGATAGTCCATAGGGCTTCAAAGGTTCAGAAACACCTGAGGAGAATTAACACTCATACACCCCCATCATAGTATTTTAGCAAATGCTCCCTCCAAAACCTTCACACTTGCTGTTGCCCCTGCCTAGGGTTTTGTATTTCCTTCCCTGCATTCTCCCATGACAATTTTTTGCTCCATTGAACTTTTATTCCTACTATTTACTGTATTAAATAATTATGTTTTATTTGTAGTTATTTGAATAATGTCATTTTTCTACTAGACCATAAGCTCTTGGAAGACAGAGACTATTGGCTAATTTCTTTTCATCAGAACACATCAGTTTGTCCCATCATAGCAGCTGTTAATGGATTTCTGAGGAATGAATAAATGACCTCCTTGAAACTTTTAATTTGTTTACATCACTCTCTCCTTTTGTCAGTGTTTTACTGTCTTATCTAGTAGGCATTTTGACTATTATATTTTTTTACAAATTTCTCAAATCCTTCCCTCCATAATATCTTCTTGCCTAGGTTTTGGTGCACCCACCTGCCTGCCTGTCCTGTGAGGTTTTCCTAGAGAAATACCACAAGCCAGACTGTTTAGCAAGACTGTAAATTCAGGATCCCCTACCTCACATGTTGTTGCAGTCTTATTTATTTATTTTTTATTGGGACTGGAGTCAATATTGAAATGGAACAATATTGGAATGATTATCACTCTGGGGTTGATGCCTGGACTTCTACCCAACCCCTGGGTCTAAAGATAAAAACAGGATTCACCAGTAAACTGAGAAGATCAGTAAGATCTCCACATATCCCATCTCAGGGGTCTTTGTTAAACTAAGTAGAAATCTCAGTCCAGTAAGACTCTTCTCCTTGTAGCTGAATTGGAGACAGTAGGACAAGTAGCACAGGAGTTTCTTGATTCATTCTCCCCACTCCCATCAAAGAGTTTTCCAGGTGAATAAGTGGTAATGAACCTGCCTGCCAATGCTGAAGAGACAGGAGATGCAGGTCCAATCCCTGAAGCTGGAAGGTACTCAAGAGGAGCACGTGGTAACCTACTCTAGTATTGTTATCTGAATAATCCAATGGACAGAAGAGTCTGATAGTCCATAGGGCTTCAAAGGTTCAGAAACACCTGAGGAGAATTAACACTCATACACCCCCATCATAGTAAGAAAAGCTGAACAAAGAGAGGAAGAACTGCTTCCATCACCCTTTAGTGCTCCTTATTTCAAAGCTTTCTCTGCCCCATATGGAGAATATAGGTTCAGTCCATCATTCTACCATGCAGTTTTATGTATGACCTTTATTATCGAATGCAGTGCTGTATGCTGGCAAACTTTTTTGAATCAATGCTATTCTGTAATAAATGAAATTCCATAAGGTGTGAAATACTTTTTTCGGTATAGTCAGTTTTTTGTGTTCTTCATCTATTAAATATATCTGAGTGCATGGCATTGCTGCATAAAATACAATTAAAATACTAATTTGAATAAAAGTAAAAACAAAAGGCAAAGGGCGAGTGAAAGCAAAGAAGGAGGCAGCAGAGGATAAGATGGTTTGATAGCATAACTGACTCAGCGGACATGAATTTGTGCAAACTCCAGGACATAGTGGAGGACACAGGTGCCTGGGATACTGCACTCCATGGGGTTGTAGAGTCAGACACAACTTAGTGACTGAACAAAAACAATAACTATATACCATGAAAGGAAATGACGATATGTACTGAGAAAATAGTTTGAAAGAGTAAAAAACAAAATACTCTGAGGACAGGTTGCAGTCTTAAGCAGTGTCATTAGGGAGGAACTTAGTGAACTATGTAGAACCATGTTTTCTTGGTAGTATTCCTAGCACAAAAATTGGAGTCTAAGTTTAGAATAATACTGATACACTGCATTTATGTTAGTTGAATAACTGTTAGTAGTGAAAGGGGTTTGGAATGAAAGGGATTCAGAATGAAAGGGGTACATAGGCGGATATAGCAAGAAATCCAGCAGGTCCCAAGGACAAGAAGGAGAAGAGGAAGAACAAGAAGTAAAGGCAAATATCTTCAATGGTGAAACTGAAAACTTTTAGTTTTATGTTAATCTGGGTGTTTACAGTCTCTAGCCCTGAGGTCTAGAGACTGCCCTAGCTAATCTCATGTTAATGTTGTTGGTGTGGGCCTAGAGGGGCTTTATAACCTTAAGATCTTTTTGAAGATACAAATTATCATGCTTAACCTGGTAAAGGGAGATACTCTTCTATCACCATTTCAGTGTCTATGCTGGAAGTCTTTCCCTATCCTTTCTTTTTTTTTTTTTTTTTTTTTTAAAGATTTATTTATTTATTTTGGGTGGGGGTCAGGTTGAGGAGGGAGGGGAGAGGGTGGGCCACTTCTATTGGTCTTTCATTTCTCTATTTTTATCCGTCTTTGTTCTTTGGCTCCTGTGGGTCTCCCATCGCGGTGGCGTCTGTCGTTGCAGAGCGCTGGCTCTGGGCACATGCGCTCCAGAGCTCTGGCTCGGTGATTGGACACATCAGTCCAGCCGCTCCGCGGCACATGGGATCTTCCCAGGCCAGGGATCGAACCGGCGCCCCTTGCACTGCAAGGCGGTGTGCTTACCCACTGGACCACCAGGGGAAGCCCGCTATCCTTTCTTACTTTAGTTAACTTTTCACTGCAAGAAGCTCTGAGTGACCATCACCGAGTCTTTTGATCCCAATGTGAATTCTTCTCCATTGGAGATTAAGAATCCAACATCATTCACGGTAACCTACCATTATTTATCACCTATCAGTAGAAACAGTTTGTTAATCACTTTTCTTTATAATAAAAATCGTATCTTTATTTCTGAAATTTTGGCATCCTGTAACTTTAGCAAGTTTGTGCAATCACATAGTAACACTAATTAACTATAAAATATGCAGTAATAATACAAATAATGCATTATTAATCAATATAGAGAAAACTAAGAAATGTGCAATTAGTTGTTGAATGCTAATTCATCAAAATAATTACAGGTAATGAGAAGCAAATAGTGGAAAGAAGTTAGACAAAAAATGTTTCAGATAAGAAAATAAATATAAAGCTGGTTAAATAGAATTCAGAATGAAAGGTCTGCGGATATAGCAAGAAATCCAGCAGGTCCCAAGGACAAGAAGGAGAAGAGGAAGAACAAGAAGTAAAGGCAAATATCTTCAATGGTGAAACTGAAAACTTTTAGTTTTATGTTAATCTGGGTGTTTACAGTCTCTAGCCCTGAGGTCTAGAGACTGCCCTAGCTAATCTCATGTTAATGTTGTTGGTGTGGGCCTAGAGGGGCTTTATAACCTTAAGATCTTTTTGAAGATACAAATTATCATGCTTAACCTGGTAAAGGGAGATACTCTTCTATCACCATTTCAGTGTCTATGCTGGAAGTCTTTCCCTATCCTTTCTTTTTTTTTTTTTTTTTTTTTTAAAGATTTATTTATTTATTTTGGGTGGGGGTCAGGTTGAGGAGGGAGGGGAGAGGGTGGGCCACTTCTATTGGTCTTTCATTTCTCTATTTTTATCCGTCTTTGTTCTTTGGCTCCTGTGGGTCTCCCATCGCGGTGGCGTCTGTCGTTGCAGAGCGCTGGCTCTGGGCACATGCGCTCCAGAGCTCTGGCTCGGTGATTGGACACATCAGTCCAGCCGCTCCGCGGCACATGGGATCTTCCCAGGCCAGGGATCGAACCGGCGCCCCTTGCACTGCAAGGCGGTGTGCTTACCCACTGGACCACCAGGGGAAGCCCGCTATCCTTTCTTACTTTAGTTAACTTTTCACTGCAAGAAGCTCTGAGTGACCATCACCGAGTCTTTTGATCCCAATGTGAATTCTTCTCCATTGGAGATTAAGAATCCAACATCATTCACGGTAACCTACCATTATTTATCACCTATCAGTAGAAACAGTTTGTTAATCACTTTTCTTTATAATAAAAATCGTATCTTTATTTCTGAAATTTTGGCATCCTGTAACTTTAGCAAGTTTGTGCAATCACATAGTAACACTAATTAACTATAAAATATGCAGTAATAATACAAATAATGCATTATTAATCAATATAGAGAAAACTAAGAAATGTGCAATTAGTTGTTGAATGCTAATTCATCAAAATAATTACAGGTAATGAGAAGCAAATAGTGGAAAGAAGTTAGACAAAAAATGTTTCAGATAAGAAAATAAATATAAAATGCTGTGCAGTTAAATAGAAAGTTCATTCAGATCTTTCATTCCCTCTCCAGAGTGTCCTTTGGTCTTACAATAATTTTCAGGAGATGTCTCACATCTGGTTTTACAATGTTCTACAAGCAAAGTCCTAAAATGTTCTTAATGTTATTTCTATGCTGATGTTGGTACATTTGTTACATTTTTTGGTTGGTTACATTGAATAAACATTTAATGGTATAAAAATGATCTAGAGAAGTAGTTTACTTTCCTGAAAGCTGCATTAAACATAAGCCATTCTGATGACTAACACACTTTAAAGAAAGAGGAATCTAGCATGTTAAAGTGAATGCATTTGCCAACATTATCACAGAAACAAAATGTTTGGAGTTTTCAAAAGCCACAATATAATGCAGGCATAAGGAAATCCATTGTGAGATAGCAACTCAATTTTGAAAATTTTGCTTGTCAAGTACATTAAATATGTATGTAGAAAACTGAGCTAAAATGAAAGTTGCCTACATTTATTGTAGTGATCATCTCAATATATCCAAATATTGAACATTATGTTGTGCACCAGAAACAATTGTGTCAGTTATATTGCAATTAAAAAAAAAAAAAAAAGAAAATGGATATTTTAAAGTTTTCTCAATTTTTTATTAAATGTATAAAGAACGCATGCATTTCTCCAAGCATTATGCTACATAAAATATCAGCGTATTTCGAAGAAGTACAAACTATAGGTAAAACTAATATTTTAATAAGATATATCTTTGAAATATTAAATTATATAGAATAATGATTGACTCTACGGGCATGTGTTTGAAGAAACTCAAGGAAAAAGAGAAGGACAAGGAAGCCTGGCAAGCTGTAGTCCATGGGATCGCAGAGTATGACATGAGTGAGTGAGTGACTGAACAACAGCAATCGACGTATTTAAGCATTTGTCTATTGTAGAGCCAAAAAACACCCCCATTGTCCAACATATCCAGAATTCTCCCAAGGAAATTATTGAGAAATGTACTGATTAATCTTAGATGATGTTTTTATTCTTATAGATGTTTTTATTTTAACATAAATGTAAATTTGGAATTACTGGGGGAAAAAAACTAATTCAGAAACTAAAAGCCTATGCATCTCAGTCCCAGAGCCCGCTAAACTCCTCTGTTCATAGGATTTTCCAAGCAAGAATACTGGAACAAGTTGCCATGCCCTCCTACAGGGGATCATCCGAACCGCATGCATTCCTTTGGTCTTACAAAAAGGAGATGTCTCACATCTGGTTTTACAATGTTCTACAAGCAAAGTCCTAAAATGTTCTTAATGTTATTTCTATGCTGATGTTGGTACATTTGTTACATTTTTTGGTTGGTTACATTGAATAAACATTTAATGGTATAAAAATGATCTAGAGAAGTAGTTTACTTTCCTGAAAGCTGCATTAAACATAAGCCATTCTGATGACTAACACACTTTAAAGAAAGAGGAATCTAGCATGTTAAAGTGAATGCATTTGCCAACATTATCACAGAAACAAAATGTTTGGAGTTTTCAAAAGCCACAATATAATGCAGGCATAAGGAAATCCATTGTGAGATAGCAACTCAATTTTGAAAATTTTGCTTGTCAAGTACATTAAATATGTATGTAGAAAACTGAGCTAAAATGAAAGTTGCCTACATTTATTGTAGTGATCATCTCAATATATCCAAATATTGAACATTATGTTGTGCACCAGAAACAATTGTGTCAGTTATATTGCAATTAAAAAAGAAAAAAAAAAAGAAAATGGATATTTTAAAGTTTTCTCAATTTTTTATTAAATGTATAAAGAACGCATGCATTTCTCCAAGCATTATGCTACATAAAATATCAGCGTATTTCGAAGAAGTACAAACTATAGGTAAAACTAATATTTTAATAAGATATATCTTTGAAATATTAAATTATATAGAATAATGATTGACTCTACGGGCATGTGTTTGAAGAAACTCAAGGAAAAAGAGAAGGACAAGGAAGCCTGGCAAGCTGTAGTCCATGGGATCGCAGAGTATGACATGAGTGAGTGAGTGACTGAACAACAGCAATCGACGTATTTAAGCATTTGTCTATTGTAGAGCCAAAAAACACCCCCATTGTCCAACATATCCAGAATTCTCCCAAGGAAATTATTGAGAAATGTACTGATTAATCTTAGATGATGTTTTTATTCTTATAGATGTTTTTATTTTAACATAAATGTAAATTTGGAATTACTGGGGGAAAAAAACTAATTCAGAAACTAAAAGCCTATGCATCTCAGTCCCAGAGCCCGCTAAACTCCTCTGTTCATAGGATTTTCCAAGCAAGAATACTGGAACAAGTTGCCATGCCCTCCTACAGGGGATCATCCTGAGCCAGGATCAAACCTGCAGCTTTTGCCATTCTCCTGCATTACAGGTGGATTTTTAAAATCTGAGCTACCAGGGAAACCCCCCCTATCCCCCACTCCTCCACCACCACCAGCAATAGTAACTTCTTGCAAAATTGTAGGACAATATCACATTCGGGATGTATACACTAATACAGTAAAGACAAAACATTTGCATCATCTCCAGGACCCCTCATCCTGCCCATTAATCCCTGATAGCCACTGATTAGTGACTCTAGCTCTGTAACTAGCTTGTTTCAGAAATGCAATATAGAGTATCTAGCCTTTTGGGACTGCCTTTTTTCCATTTAGCCTGTCTCTGGATGTTCATATAGGTTTCCATGTATATAAACAATGTTTCATTTTGTGACTGAGCAATATTCACTGTTAGATGGATGTCAGAATTGCTATACCCATTTACCTGTTCAAAAATATTTGAGCTCTTTCCAGTTTGTGGGCTATTTCAGATGAAGTTGCTATAAATATTTCTGTACATTTTTTGTGTGAACTGAAGTATTTGTTTTTATAAGAAAAATAGCTAGGTTTTATTTTACTAGGTCATGAGTTAGCTGTAGGTTCAGCCTTTTCAGAAAATGCCAAAGTGGTTTGGATCATTTTTACATTCACATCAGCAGTGTTTTAAGTGGCAAACGCCAACAGTTAACTGCTATTAAATTTTTTAGCTGTTCTGATATGTGTGTTGTGATATCTGGTTGTGATTTTAATTTGCATTTCTCTGAAGGCTATTAATATTGAATATATTTTCATTTACTTATTTGCCATATGTATATCTTCTGTGAAATATTGCTGCATTTACTTTTCCATATTGTAGTTGAATTGTATGCTTTGTTAAATTTTACTTTCAATTTTTCTTTGAGTTGTAATTCTTTTTTAATTTATTTATATTTATTATTATTATCTTTTTTACAGCGTTTTGTTGTTTCCTGCCACACATAGAACCAAATCCACTATAGGTATATATATGTCCCTCTGCCTGAACTTACCCAACACTTCCCTCCCCATCTCACCCCTCCAGGTCAGCACAGAGCACCTGTTTGAGATTCCCCTAATCCCACCAGCATATTCACTTCCCTCACCATAATGTCCATAAGACTGTTCTATATGTCTGCCTCCCCATTGCTGTCCTGCATATTTATCAGAATCATCTTTGTAAATTCCATATATATGTGTCAATATGCAATATTTATATTTCTCTCTCTGACATACTTCATTCTGTATAATACAATCTAGATGCACCCACCTCACTAGAACTGATTCAAAAACACTTCTTTTTATGACTGAGTAACATTCCATTGTGCATATGTACCACAGCTTCTTCATCCACTCATCTGTCCATGAACATCCACGTTGTTTCCATTGTTCTAGCTATTGTAAATAGTGCTGCAGCAAACAATGAGGTATGTGTGTCTTATTCAATTTTGATTTCCTCAGGATACATGCCCAGTAGTAGGATTGATGGGTCATATGTTGGTTCTATTCCTAGCTTTTTGAAGAATATCCATACTGTCTTCCATAGTGGCTGTTTCAGTTTATATTCCCACCAACAGTACAAGAGGGTTCCCTTTTCTCCACACCCTCTCTTACTTCTTGTTTGTAGGCTTTTTGATGATGGTCATTCTGACTGGAGTGAGGGGATATCTCATTGTAGTTTATATTTGGATTTTTCTGACAATGAGTGACATTTAGATCTTTTCATGTGTTTGTTACCCATCAACATGTCTTCTTTGGAGAGATGTCCCTTCAGGTCTTTTCCCCATTTTTTGATTGGGTTGTTTGTTTTTTGGGTTTTTTTTGGTGTTAGATTGTCTGATCTGCTTGTATGTTTTTGAAATTAATTCCTTACCTGTTGTTTCATTTGCTATTATTTTCTCCCATTCTGTGAAATATTGCTGCATTTACTTTTCCATATTGTAGTTGAATTGTATGCTTTGTTAAATTTTACTTTCAATTTTTCTTTGAGTTGTAATTCTTTTTTAATTTATTTATATTTATTATTATTATCTTTTTTACAGCGTTTTGTTGTTTCCTGCCACACATAGAACCAAATCCACTATAGGTATATATATGTCCCTCTGCCTGAACTTACCCAACACTTCCCTCCCCATCTCACCCCTCCAGGTCAGCACAGAGCACCTGTTTGAGATTCCCCTAATCCCACCAGCATATTCACTTCCCTCACCATAATGTCCATAAGACTGTTCTATATGTCTGCCTCCCCATTGCTGTCCTGCATATTTATCAGAATCATCTTTGTAAATTCCATATATATGTGTCAATATGCAATATTTATATTTCTCTCTCTGACATACTTCATTCTGTATAATACAATCTAGATGCACCCACCTCACTAGAACTGATTCAAAAACACTTCTTTTTATGACTGAGTAACATTCCATTGTGCATATGTACCACAGCTTCTTCATCCACTCATCTGTCCATGAACATCCACGTTGTTTCCATTGTTCTAGCTATTGTAAATAGTGCTGCAGCAAACAATGAGGTATGTGTGTCTTATTCAATTTTGATTTCCTCAGGATACATGCCCAGTAGTAGGATTGATGGGTCATATGTTGGTTCTATTCCTAGCTTTTTGAAGAATATCCATACTGTCTTCCATAGTGGCTGTTTCAGTTTATATTCCCACCAACAGTACAAGAGGGTTCCCTTTTCTCCACACCCTCTCTTACTTCTTGTTTGTAGGCTTTTTGATGATGGTCATTCTGACTGGAGTGAGGGGATATCTCATTGTAGTTTATATTTGGATTTTTCTGACAATGAGTGACATTTAGATCTTTTCATGTGTTTGTTACCCATCAACATGTCTTCTTTGGAGAGATGTCCCTTCAGGTCTTTTCCCCATTTTTTGATTGGGTTGTTTGTTTTTTGGGTTTTTTTTGGTGTTAGATTGTCTGATCTGCTTGTATGTTTTTGAAATTAATTCCTTACCTGTTGTTTCATTTGCTATTATTTTCTCCCATTCTGTGGGTTGTCTGTTTACCTTGTTTGTAGTATATTTTGCTGTGCAAAAGGTTTAAATTTAATCAGGTCCCACTTGTTTATTTTTGTTTTTATTTCCATTAGTCTAGGAGGTGGGTCATAGAAGACCCTACTTTGATTTAGGTCATCAAGTTTTCTTCTTGTTTTCCTCAGAGAGTTTTATAGTTTCTGCTCTTACAAGTTGGTCTTTATTCCGTTTTGATTTTATGTTTGTGTATGGTGTTAGGTAATGTTCCAGGTTCATTCTTTTACATGTAGCTGTCCAGTTTTTGCATTCCACTTATTAAATTGTATATTTTGTTTCCTTTGTTAAAAGTAAAGTAGCCATAAGTGCGTGAGTTTATCTTGGATCTCTATATTTTTCCATTGGTCTATATTTCTGGTTTTCTTCAGGTACCAAACCTTCTCGATAACTGTCACTTTGTATTATAGTCTGAAGTCAGGAAGATTCATTCCTCTCACTCTATTCTTCTTTCTCAAAAGTGTTGCAGCTATTCACGGTCTTCTGTACTTCCATATGAACTGTGATATTTTTTGTTCTAGTTATTTGAAAAATGCCATTGGTACATTGATAGGGTTCACATTGAATCTATAGATTACATTCAGTAGTACACTCATTTTTATGATATTGATTATTCCAATCCAGCAACACGGAATATCTATTCATCTGTGTATGTCCTCTTTGATTTCTTTCATCAGTGCTTATAATTTTCCATTTAAAGTTATTTTCTCTCCTTTGGTAGATTTATTCCAATATATTCTTTTTCTTTTTGCTGCAGTGGTGAATGGAATTGCTTCTTTGATTTCTCTTTCTGATTTTTTATTGCTAGTATATTGGAATGTGAGTGATTTTTCTGTATTGATTTTGTATTCTGCAACTTTGCTAAATTTGCTGATTAGCTCTAGTAATTTTCTGATACTTTCTTTAGGGTTTTCCATGTACAGTATCATGTCATCTACAAACAATGAGAGTTTTACTTCTTTTCCAATCTGGATTAGTTTTATTTATTTATTTTTTCTTCTCTAATTGCTGTAGCTAGAACTTCCAAGCCTATGTTGAATAATAGTGAAGAGAGTGGACACTCCTACCTTGTTCGTGATCTTACAGGGAATGCTTTTAGTTTTTCACCATTGAGAATTATGTTTGCTGTATGCTTATCATGTATAGCTTTGACTAGGTTAAAGTAAATTTCTTCTATGTCCATTGTCGTAGAGTTTTTCATCATAAGTGAATGTTGGATTTTGCAAAGGCTTTTTCTGCATCTATTGAGATTATTATATGATTTCTGTCTTTCAATTTGTTAATATGGTGTATCACATTGATTAATTTGCAAATAGTGAAGAAACCTTGCATGTCTGGAACAAACCTAACTTGATCATGATGTATGAGGTTTTTGATGCGTTGTTGAATTTTGTTTACTTTGTTAAAAGTAAAGTAGCCATAAGTGCGTGAGTTTATCTTGGATCTCTATATTTTTCCATTGGTCTATATTTCTGTTTTTAGGTACCAAACCTTCTCGATAACTGTCACTTTGTATTATAGTCTGAAGTCAGGAAGATTCATTCCTCTCACTCTATTCTTCTTTCTCAAAAGTGTTGCAGCTATTCACGGTCTTCTGTACTTCCATATGAACTGTGATATTTTTTGTTCTAGTTATTTGAAAAATGCCATTGGTACATTGATAGGGTTCACATTGAATCTATAGATTACATTCAGTAGTACACTCATTTTTATGATATTGATTATTCCAATCCAGCAACACGGAATATCTATTCATCTGTGTATGTCCTCTTTGATTTCTTTCATCAGTGCTTATAATTTTCCATTTAAAGTTATTTTCTCTCCTTTGGTAGATTTATTCCAATATATTCTTTTTCTTTTTGCTGCAGTGGTGAATGGAATTGCTTCTTTGATTTCTCTTTCTGATTTTTTATTGCTAGTATATTGGAATGTGAGTGATTTTTCTGTATTGATTTTGTATTCTGCAACTTTGCTAAATTTGCTGATTAGCTCTAGTAATTTTCTGATACTTTCTTTAGGGTTTTCCATGTACAGTATCATGTCATCTACAAACAATGAGAGTTTTACTTCTTTTCCAATCTGGATTAGTTTTATTTATTTATTTTTTCTTCTCTAATTGCTGTAGCTAGAACTTCCAAGCCTATGTTGAATAATAGTGAAGAGTGGACACTCCTACCTTGTTCGTGATCTTACAGGGAATGCTTTTAGTTTTTCACCATTGAGAATTATGTTTGCTGTATGCTTATCATGTATAGCTTTGACTAGGTTAAAGTAAATTTCTTCTATGTCCATTGTCGTAGAGTTTTTCATCATAAGTGAATGTTGGATTTTGCAAAGGCTTTTTCTGCATCTATTGAGATTATTATATGATTTCTGTCTTTCAATTTGTTAATATGGTGTATCACATTGATTAATTTGCAAATAGTGAAGAAACCTTGCATGTCTGGAACAAACCTAACTTGATCATGATGTATGAGGTTTTTGATGCGTTGTTGAATTTTGTTTACTGGAATTTTGTTGAGGATTTTTGTGTTTATATTCATCAGTGAGATTGGCCTATAATTTTTTTTTTTTTGTGATATCTTTGCCTGATTTTCATATCACAGTGTTAATAGCCTCATAAAATGAGTTTGAAAATTTTCCTTCCTGTGCTATTCTTTGAAAGAGTTTTAGAAAGATAGAGATTAGGTCTTCTATTTGATCAATGGAATTCACCTGTGAAGCCATCTGACCCTTGGCTTTTATTTTGGGGAAGACTTTTGATCACAGATTTGATTTCAGTGCTTGTAATTCATTTTTCATACTTTATATTTCTTCCTGGTTCATTCTTAGTAGATTTCACTTATCCGAGAATATTTACATTTCTTCCAGGTTATCAATTTTATTGTCATATAATTGTTCATAATATTATCTTGTAATGTTTTGTATCTCTATATTTTCTGTTATAACCTCTCCTTTTCATTTCTAATTTTGTCGATTTGATTCTTATCTCTTTTTTTTCTTGATAAGTCTGGCTAAAGCCTTGTCAATTTTGTTTATCTTTTTAAAGAACCAGCTTTAAGATTTATTAACCTTTACTATTGTTGCTTCCATATTCTTTTCATTTATTTCTGTTATGATCTTTACGATTTCTCTTTTTAAGCTAGGTTTGGTTTTTTTATTCCTCTTTTAACAGTTGTTTTACCTGTAAAGTTAGGTCATATTTTTGTTCTTTTTCTTATTTCTTGAGGTAGGATTTTGTTGCTATAAACTTCCCTTTTATAACTGCTTTTAGTTTTTCACCATTGAGAATTATGTTTGCTGTATGCTTATCATGTATAGCTTTGACTAGGTTAAAGTAAATTTCTTCTATGTCCATTGTCGTAGAGTTTTTCATCATAAGTGAATGTTGGATTTTGCAAAGGCTTTTTCTGCATCTATTGAGATTATTATATGATTTCTGTCTTTCAATTTGTTAATATGGTGTATCACATTGATTAATTTGCAAATAGTGAAGAAACCTTGCATGTCTGGAACAAACCTAACTTGATCATGATGTATGAGGTTTTTGATGCGTTGTTGAATTTTGTTTACTGGAATTTTGTTGAGGATTCTGTGTTTATATTCATCAGTGAGATTGGCCTATAATTTTTTTTTTTTTGTGATATCTTTGCCTGATTTTCATATCACAGTGTTAATAGCCTCATAAAATGAGTTTGAAAATTTTCCTTCCTGTGCTATTCTTTGAAAGAGTTTTAGAAAGATAGAGATTAGGTCTTCTATTTGATCAATGGAATTCACCTGTGAAGCCATCTGACCCTTGGCTTTTATTTTGGGGAAGACTTTTGATCACAGATTTGATTTCAGTGCTTGTAATTCATTTTTCATACTTTATATTTCTTCCTGGTTCATTCTTAGTAGATTTCACTTATCCGAGAATATTTACATTTCTTCCAGGTTATCAATTTTATTGTCATATAATTGTTCATAATATTATCTTGTAATGTTTTGTATCTCTATATTTTCTGTTATAACCTCTCCTTTTCATTTCTAATTTTGTCGATTTGATTCTTATCTCTTTTTTTTCTTGATAAGTCTGGCTAAAGCCTTGTCAATTTTGTTTATCTTTTTAAAGAACCAGCTTTAAGATTTATTAACCTTTACTATTGTTGCTTCCATATTCTTTTCATTTATTTCTGTTATGATCTTTACGATTTCTCTTTTTAAGCTAGGTTTGGTTTTTTTATTCCTCTTTTAACAGTTGTTTTACCTGTAAAGTTAGGTCATATTTTTGTTCTTTTTCTTATTTCTTGAGGTAGGATTTTGTTGCTATAAACTTCCCTTTTATAACTGCTTTTGCTGCCTTCCCTACTTTTTAAGTTTTTGTGTGTTTTACTTTCAATTTTGAGAGTTTTTTATATCTCCTAAATACTAGGCCTTTGTTGAATATGTTGTGTGTTGATATTTTTCCCAGTGAGTTTCTTGTCTATTCATTCTTTTAAGTAGGTCTTTCAGAGAAAATGTTATTTTGATTAAATGTAATTTGTCAGAGTTTCCTTTTATGGATGAGGTTTTTGGTATTATATTAAATTTAAGAGCTCTCTGCTAATCGTTCACTCATGTCTAGCTCTTTATGACCCCACAGACTGTAGCCCACCAGGCTCCTTGGACCATTGAATTCCTCAGGCAAGAGTACTCAAAAGGTTTTACCATTCTATTCTTTAGGGGATCTTGCTGACCCAGGGATGGAACCCACTTCTCCTGCATTGGCAGACAGATTTTTTACTATCTGAGCCACCAGAGAAGGCCAGAACAGTTCACTAGATAAACCTACATTTGCTTCTTATACTGTTCTAAAAAAGGTTTTATAGTTTGACATTTTAAATTTAACTGTGTGATGTGTTAGTAGCTAATTGTTGTATATGATATAAGGCTTCTGATGAAGCTCATTTATTTTTATTTTTTCACCTGTAGATATTCATTTACTTCACTGCCTCTTAAAATGGTTGAAAAGTTTATTTTTGATCAAGTAGACTTTTGAAAGTCTATTTCCTATTTTGTTCTTTAATCGATGTGTCTGTCCCTCTCTACATTTTCTGTTATAACCTCTCCTTTTCATTTCTAATTTTGTCGATTTGATTCTTATCTCTTTTTTTTCTTGATAAGTCTGGCTAAAGCCTTGTCAATTTTGTTTATCTTTTTAAAGAACCAGCTTTAAGATTTATTAACCTTTACTATTGTTGCTTCCATATTCTTTTCATTTATTTCTGTTATGATCTTTACGATTTCTCTTTTTAAGCTAGGTTTGGTTTTTTTATTCCTCTTTTAACAGTTGTTTTACCTGTAAAGTTAGGTCATATTTTTGTTCTTTTTCTTATTTCTTGAGGTAGGATTTTGTTGCTATAAACTTCCCTTTTATAACTGCTTTTGCTGCCTTCCCTACTTTTTAAGTTTTTGTGTGTTTTACTTTCAATTTTGAGAGTTTTTTATATCTCCTAAATACTAGGCCTTTGTTGAATATGTTGTGTGTTGATATTTTTCCCAGTGAGTTTCTTGTCTATTCATTCTTTTAAGTAGGTCTTTCAGAGAAAATGTTATTTTGATTAAATGTAATTTGTCAGAGTTTCCTTTTATGGATGAGGTTTTTGGTATTATATTAAATTTAAGAGCTCTCTGCTAATCGTTCACTCATGTCTAGCTCTTTATGACCCCACAGACTGTAGCCCACCAGGCTCCTTGGACCATTGAATTCCTCAGGCAAGAGTACTCAAAAGGTTTTACCATTCTATTCTTTAGGGGATCTTGCTGACCCAGGGATGGAACCCACTTCTCCTGCATTGGCAGACAGATTTTTTACTATCTGAGCCACCAGAGAAGGCCAGAACAGTTCACTAGATAAACCTACATTTGCTTCTTATACTGTTCTAAAAAAGGTTTTATAGTTTGACATTTTAAATTTAACTGTGTGATGTGTTAGTAGCTAATTGTTGTATATGATATAAGGCTTCTGATGAAGCTCATTTATTTTTATTTTTTCACCTGTAGATATTCATTTACTTCACTGCCTCTTAAAATGGTTGAAAAGTTTATTTTTGATCAAGTAGACTTTTGAAAGTCTATTTCCTATTTTGTTCTTTAATCGATGTGTCTGTCCCTCTCACATTATCAGAGTCTTGATCACTGTACCTATGCAGTAAGTCTTGAAAACAAGCAATATGATCCTTTTAACTTATTTTTTATCAAAGCAATCTTAGATAATCTAATTTTTAGTCTTTATACATAAAAAAATAGTACAATTTTGTCTTTTTTTACAAAGTCTCCTTGGGGAATTTTGATAGAAATTCCCTATGATGATTAACGTTATGACCAATTTGATATATATTTTTATGATGTCCATGTATTTTGCATATCATTGCGTATATCATAAGGAAGGTGAAAGAGGAGCCTGAAAAACTTGTTTAAAACACAACATCCTGAGGTTTGGGGCCAAGATGGCGGAGAAATGAAAGGAGGATTTCATCACCTCCCCAATACAATCACCAGAACTAATCAAGAAATGAAACATCACCAACAGACCCCGACGCTAAATAACAAATGAACTCCTCAGGTCTACAACGGTAGGAAAGTGACCAGCCAGAACTTTCCCGGAGCTCATGTACTGAGGGCCCCATAACCAACCCCCACACCAGATCCAGGAGAGAGCGCACTGGGAAGTGTGCTGGGAGGACAGGATGCAGCATGAAATTCCTGCCAGGAAAGTACAAGGATGCTAGGTGCCAGGTACACTGAGACAACGCCAGCAAGGGCATGAGGAGTGGATCAGGGAAATCCTGCTTGGTTGCAGCCCAAAAACCTGGTTCAATCTGGACCTCAGGGAAGCTCATGTCCACTGGGGCTTAGTGCCATATACGGCACTGCGCACACACCGGCAGCCTGAAAAATACTTGTAGCCCCAGAGCTGCAGCAAACAAGTCAAAGTGCCACAGGCAACGGAGAGCTGTGGCAGAGGAAACCAGGAGAATATCAGGGATTGAAGGCTTCCAGGGGGTGCACAGTGGAACTGGAGAGTCCCCTCCAGCACAGGAACCCACACAAGGTACCTGGCCAACAGACAGGGAACTTCCCACTGCCCCAGCCAACAAGTAAGTTATCTGCAGAGTCTTTGTTTTGCTAAAAGAAAAAACAGAAACCAGATCAACTGGCTCTGCAACAGTCCTGACTACAGAAAAACCTGACCCTCACTGAAACCTAAGACATAAGCAGCCATCCAACCCCGACAATCAAGCCCCACCAATAAAGACTAGTGAAACCTGGGACAGCATCAAGAACAAGCTAGTGGAAGGTCCACACTCAGATTAGAAGATAAAAACCAGGGACGGTATTTACCCTTTTTTTTTTTTGGTTATCTTTTTCTATATTTGTTTGTTTTGTTTTGTTTTGTTTTATGTTTTCTTTTTAATATTTTTAATTTTTAATATTTTTTAATTTTAATTAAAGCTTATAATTTTCTTTTGCCACTGCTTCCTCCCTGTATTATCTAACTGTAAACTTTTTCCCAATCTACTACTTTCCTGTATATAAATATTTCCTTTCTTTGTTTCTATAATATTCTCTTCCAGCTATACCAGACTCTACTACATACTAATCTTTGCTACCTAACCCTACAAAATCCTTGCAGGACGAATCTGTTCCTTCCCATTACACATGCACTCTCCTCCTTCTCACCCCCAACACATGTCTTACTTAAAAACTGCTTTCATTTTAATATTCCTAGCGTGGACCTTGCCCTGCTATTCTTCCAGGCAGTATTTTAACAAATTTAAAGCTTAATGGTCAGGTACCATCTTCGACTGCACTATTTGCCAGAAAAATTTCCTATGATTTATGCCTGTAAGACTGTTCATTGTGGCTATTGATGTGTATGTATGGATAGTTTTCCACTATGTTAGAAAATATCTGCATGATTATATGACTGCCATCTATCAGGGATTTAACTCTTGCTCCTCATATGCTTATATTTGAGCTAATACCACTGAACACCATAGTAAATCTGACATAGAGCCTTCACACACTGGCCAGAGATCAAACCAAAGATCCTCGGAGTGGAAGCCATGATTCCAAGACTCCACACTATCAAAGAACACACAGCACTAGATATTATCCACCTGCAAACAAGACCTAATACTATCCAAGACACAAATCACTGAACCCTTCTACAAGAACAGAAACCCAAAGGAAGGGAGAATTCAACCATGAAGCCTGAGGGTAAAAGATCTCCAACAGATAGACACATACAAAGAAACAACAATTAACATAAAACTGAAAAGACAGAGAAACACTGCACAAAGTAACGAAGAAACTAGAGAAACATGGCTAGAGATGATAGAAGAGAAGATAGACAAATTACCTGAGAGAGAATTCAGAAGAGCGATACTAATGAGGATTCAAAACACTAAAAACAGTATATTAGAGGAAATTAGTGCACTGAGATGAGACATGCTGTAAATGAAAAACAGACAAATAGAGACCACCACCTCGATTACTGAACTCAAAAATACTATAGAAGGTCTCAACAGTAGAGTATCAGAGGCAGAAGAACGGATAAGTGAGCTGGAAGACAGAATGGTGGAAATAACTGCTGAAGAACAGAACAAAGCACAAAGAATCAAAAAAACTGAGAATAGCCTTAGAGACGTATGGGACAATCTCAAACGCATCAACATTAGAATTATAGGAGTCCCGGAGGAAGAAAAGGGAAAGAAAAGCTCTGAAAAAGTTCTGGAAGAGATTACAATTGAAAACTTCCCCAACATGGGAAAGGAAATAGTCAACCATGTTCAAGAAGCACAATGAGTTCCATACAGGAACTCAAACCCCAGAAGAAACACACCAAGGCACATTCTAATCAAACTAACACAGACTAAATATAAAGACAGAATATTTAAAGCAGCTAGGAACAAACAACAAATAGTATATAAAGGAAACCCCGTACGTTTAACTGTGGATCTTTCAACAGAAACCCTGCAGGCCAGAAGAGAATGGCAGGACACATTTAAACGGCTAAAAGGGAATAACCTACAACCAAGTATTCTCTACCTGGCAAGGATCCCATTCCAAATTGATGGAGAAGTCAAAAGCTTCACAGACAAGGAAAACCTAAAAGAATTGTGAACCAAGAGACCAGCCCCAAAGAAGTGTTAAAGGACCTGATATAGTCAGTAAATGCAACAGTAGGAGAAGTCCTACAAATCAAACCCAACTACAAAAAACACACAGCACTAGATATTATCCACCTGCAAACAAGACCTAATACTATCCAAGACACAAATCACTGAACCCTTCTACAAGAACAGAAACCCAAAGGAAGGGAGAATTCAACCATGAAGCCTGAGGGTAAAAGATCTCCAACAGATAGACACATACAAAGAAACAACAATTAACATAAAACTGAAAAGACAGAGAAACACTGCACAAAGTAACGAAGAAACTAGAGAAACATGGCTAGAGATGATAGAAGAGAAGATAGACAAATTACCTGAGAGAGAATTCAGAAGAGCGATACTAATGAGGATTCAAAACACTAAAAACAGTATATTAGAGGAAATTAGTGCACTGAGATGAGACATGCTGTAAATGAAAAACAGACAAATAGAGACCACCACCTCGATTACTGAACTCAAAAATACTATAGAAGGTCTCAACAGTAGAGTATCAGAGGCAGAAGAACGGATAAGTGAGCTGGAAGACAGAATGGTGGAAATAACTGCTGAAGAACAGAACAAAGCACAAAGAATCAAAAAAACTGAGAATAGCCTTAGAGACGTATGGGACAATCTCAAACGCATCAACATTAGAATTATAGGAGTCCCGGAGGAAGAAAAGGGAAAGAAAAGCTCTGAAAAAGTTCTGGAAGAGATTACAATTGAAAACTTCCCCAACATGGGAAAGGAAATAGTCAACCATGTTCAAGAAGCACAATGAGTTCCATACAGGAACTCAAACCCCAGAAGAAACACACCAAGGCACATTCTAATCAAACTAACACAGACTAAATATAAAGACAGAATATTTAAAGCAGCTAGGAACAAACAACAAATAGTATATAAAGGAAACCCCGTACGTTTAACTGTGGATCTTTCAACAGAAACCCTGCAGGCCAGAAGAGAATGGCAGGACACATTTAAACGGCTAAAAGGGAATAACCTACAACCAAGTATTCTCTACCTGGCAAGGATCCCATTCCAAATTGATGGAGAAGTCAAAAGCTTCACAGACAAGGAAAACCTAAAAGAATTGTGAACCAAGAGACCAGCCCCAAAGAAGTGTTAAAGGACCTGATATAGTCAGTAAATGCAACAGTAGGAGAAGTCCTACAAATCAAACCCCAAATATCTACGAAGATGACAATAGGGACATTCGTATCAATACTTACTTTGAATGTAAATGTACTAAATGCCCCCAACCAAAAGACACAGGCTTGCTGAATGGATACAGAAGCAAGACCCATATACATGCTGTTTACAAAAGACCCACTTCAGACCTAGAGACACTCATAGACTGAAAGTCAGAGGATGGAAAAAGGTATTCCACGCAAATGGACATCAAAAGAAAACTGGAGCAGTAATCCTCATATCAGATGAAATAGACTTTAAAGTAAAGAAGTTTCTAAGAGACAAGGGAGGTCACTACATAATGATCAAGAGATCTATCCAAGAGGAAGATGTAACTGTCATGATTATCTATGCAGCCAACACAGGTGAGTCTCAATACATAAGACAATACTTTCAGACATCAAAGAAGAAATCAACAATAACACAGTAATAGTAGGAGACTTTAACACTCCGCTCTAACCAATGGACAGATCATCAAAACAGAAAATTAATAAAGAAACACAAGCCTTAAATGACACACGAGAAGAGATGGACCTCATGGATATCTTCAGGATCTTCCACCCCAAAACAGAAGAATACACTTTCTTCTCAAGTGCTCATGGAACACTCTTCAGGATAGACCACATCGTGGGTCACAAATCAAATCTCAGTCAATTCAAGACAATTGAAATTGCATCACCCATCTTCACTGACCACAATGCAATGAGACTAGAGATCAACAGCAGAGGGGAAAAAATATGTAAAAACATAAGCACATGGATATTAAACAATTCATACTTAAAAAATAAACAAAACAAAGAAAAACTGATTATTGATCAAATCAAAAGAAAAATTAAAAAAAAATTCCTAGAAGAAAATGACAATGACAACTCGACAGTGCAAAGCCTATGGCATACCACCAAAGCAGTTCTAAGAGGTAAATTTATAGCAATACATCCTTGCCTCAAGAAACAAGAAAAATATCAAACAGACAAACTAGCTCTATGCTTAAAACAACTGGAGAAAGAAGAACAAAAACACTCCAAAGTCACCAGAAGAAGAGAAATCATAAAGATCAGATCAGAAATAAGTGAGAAAGAAATGAAAGAAACAATAGTAAAGATTAATAAAAAGAGAAACTGTTTCTTCGAACAGATAGCCAAAATTGACAAGCCACTGGCCAGATTCATCAAGAAAAAAAGATAGAACTAGATCAACAAAATCAACAATTAAAAAGGAAAGATTACAACAGATAAGCAGAAATCCAAAGGATTCTAAGAGACTATTATGAACAACTCTATGGCAATCAACCGCACAACCTGGAAGAAATGGATAGTTTCTTAGTGAAGATCAATCTCCCAAGACTCAACCAGGAAGAAATAGAAACTATGAACAATCCAAACACAAGCTCAGAAATCAACTTTGTGATTAAAAAAAAAAATCTACCCTAAAATAAAAACCCAGAGCCAGATGGCTTCACAGGTGAATTCTACAAAACATTTACAGAAAAGCTAATGCCAGTCCTTCTAAAATTCTGTCAAAAAATTACACAGGAAAGAAAACTACCAAACCCATTCCACGAGGCTACATTCACCATGATACCAAAACCAGGCAAAGACAACACAAAAAAAGAAAATTATAGACCAAATTCAGAGGTGAATTTGGATGCCAAAATTGTCAACAAAATCCTAGCAAACAGAATTCAACAACACATTATAAAGCTCATATATCATGATCAAGTCGCGTTCATCCCAGACATGTAAGGATTCTACAATATCCGCAAATCGATTAATGTGATACACCATATCAACAACTTTAGAGACAGAAATCACATGATAATCTCAATAGATGCACAAAAAGCTTTTGAAAATATCCAACATCCTTTTATAATAGAAACTCTTCAAAAAATGGGCATAGAAGGAACTTATCTCAACATAGTAAAAGCCATATATGAGAAGCCCACAGCGAACATTATCCTCAATGGTGAAAAACTGAAAGCATTCTCTCTAAGATCAGGAACAAGACAGGTGTGTCCACTTTCACCACTATTATTCAACATAGTCCTGGAAGTTCTAGCAACAGCAATAAGAGAAGAAGAGAATAAAGGAATCCAGACTGATAAAGAAAAAGTATAGTTCTCTATTTGCAGATGACATGATATTATACATAGAAAACCGCAAAGGCACTATTACAAAGCTACTAGAGCTAATCAATGAATTCAGCAACATCGCAGAATACAAAATAGAAGTAAAGATTCAGAAATAAGTGAGAAAGAAATGAAAGAAACAATAGTAAAGATTAATAAAAAGAGAAACTGTTTCTTCGAACAGATAGCCAAAATTGACAAGCCACTGGCCAGATTCATCAAGAAAAAAAGATAGAACTAGATCAACAAAATCAACAATTAAAAAGGAAAGATTACAACAGATAAGCAGAAATCCAAAGGATTCTAAGAGACTATTATGAACAACTCTATGGCAATCAACCGCACAACCTGGAAGAAATGGATAGTTTCTTAGTGAAGATCAATCTCCCAAGACTCAACCAGGAAGAAATAGAAACTATGAACAATCCAAACACAAGCTCAGAAATCAACTTTGTGATTAAAAAAAAAAATCTACCCTAAAATAAAAACCCAGAGCCAGATGGCTTCACAGGTGAATTCTACAAAACATTTACAGAAAAGCTAATGCCAGTCCTTCTAAAATTCTGTCAAAAAATTACACAGGAAAGAAAACTACCAAACCCATTCCACGAGGCTACATTCACCATGATACCAAAACCAGGCAAAGACAACACAAAAAAAGAAAATTATAGACCAAATTCAGAGGTGAATTTGGATGCCAAAATTGTCAACAAAATCCTAGCAAACAGAATTCAACAACACATTATAAAGCTCATATATCATGATCAAGTCGCGTTCATCCCAGACATGTAAGGATTCTACAATATCCGCAAATCGATTAATGTGATACACCATATCAACAACTTTAGAGACAGAAATCACATGATAATCTCAATAGATGCACAAAAAGCTTTTGAAAATATCCAACATCCTTTTATAATAGAAACTCTTCAAAAAATGGGCATAGAAGGAACTTATCTCAACATAGTAAAAGCCATATATGAGAAGCCCACAGCGAACATTATCCTCAATGGTGAAAAACTGAAAGCATTCTCTCTAAGATCAGGAACAAGACAGGTGTGTCCACTTTCACCACTATTATTCAACATAGTCCTGGAAGTTCTAGCAACAGCAATAAGAGAAGAAAGAGAAATAAAAGGAATCCAGACTGATAAAGAAAAAGTATAGTTCTCTATTTGCAGATGACATGATATTATACATAGAAAACCGCAAAGGCACTATTACAAAGCTACTAGAGCTAATCAATGAATTCAGCAACATCGCAGAATACAAAATAAATACACAGAAATCACTGGCATTCCTACATATGAACAATGAAAATCAGACAGAGAGATCAGGGGTGCAATCCCATTCACCATTACAACCAAAAATTAAAGTAACTAGGAATATACCTACCCAAATAAACAAAAGAACTGTACACATAAAATTACAAGATACTAATGAGAGAAATTAAAGAAGACTTAAACAGATGGAGAGTTTTTATTTTTTGTTCCTGGCTCAGAAGAATCAATATTTTGAAAATGACCATACGGCGACATAGTATCTACAGATTCAATATGATCCCTATCAAACTACCAATGACATTTTTCACAGAACTAGACTGAAGAATAACACTGTTCATATGGAATCACAAAAGACCCCAAATAGCCAAAGCAATCCTTAGAAAGAAAAATGGAGCTAGAGGAATCAGCCTCCCTAACTTCAGGCTATACTACAAAGTAATAGCCATCAAGATAGTAAGGTTCTGGCACAAAAACAGAAATACAGACCAATGGAACAAGATAGAGAACCCAGAGATAAACCCATACACCTACGTGCACCTTATTTTTGGTAAAAGGAAGTGAACATGTAAAATGGGACAAAGATAGCCTCTTCAACAAATGGTGTTGGGAAAATTGGACAGCTACATGCAACAAAAAGAAGTTGGAACATTCTCTGACACCATACACAAAGATCAACTCAAAATGGACTAAAGGTATGCGGGGACCTTCCGCAGAAAGAGAAGGCAGCGGGATTGCCCCCAGCTGAACCGGGAGATCTCGGAGAAAGGCAAATCTTGACTGCCCGCCCCCCAGCCCCCTGGCTCGTGCAGGGGACAATCAGACACAACAGGGGTTCCGTCGGAGTGGTTCCACTTTATTAGAGTAAACTAACAGTTTTTATAGGCAAACAAAGCGGGGTTTGCAAGGGACTTCCTATAGTTACACAAATCAAGCTAAAGGTCGAGCAACCACACATTTACATTGCAATAGGAACTCACGGTGAGCCTGCATTGCCCAGAGCATGGAAACCAGGGGAATCAATCAGAAGTTTTGACAATGGACCTTAGATCATGCCCTGTCTCTTCCTGTAGGCATCCTTTTAGCACCAAACTGCAAATATGTGCTTAAGCTTCCTCATGCTAGCAAAGGCCCTCTTTCCTTCAGCAACCCACATCTCCCCCTCTTTTAAAATTAAGAGACTTTTGTTGAGGCAATGCATAGAGCTAAGAGGTGGCCACCCTCTAGCCTCGTCCACTCTCCCTTGCGGCTGTGCCTGTCTTAGGTCGGGACAGAGCGCTATTCAGGCAGAGCCCATCATGGGATCAGGCAGCAGCTGCGGCGGCCCTCCTGTCTTAGGCCTGCTCTGCAGAGGTGTCCTCTTACCCGTCACTGGCTAACCAGCCATTTCTTGGGGGCTGGGTGGAGTTTTTAGAGCGTTCTTCATTCAAAGGTCTTATTATATGTCTCGAGTGATTTCTTGAAGGGCCACATCAACCCAGGGTTTTGGAGGGGCCCAACGTAGGGCTCTTCTTCTAGGACCTGAGCAAGCACAATTATTTTTTGTTGCAGCTGTCTATTGCGGGCCATAACACCCTTGACCTTAAACAATATAGCTAGCAAGGCAACAAAAACAAGCAGATAGAAAGCATTTTTAAACCAGGTGAGTGGGCTCTGTATCCATTCTCAAAAATCTTAAACCCCCTTTTATCCTTGTTCCCAGAACATTTGGGGTGTAATTCGGTTTGTTCTAGTTACATTTAGTTTGCTAACAATATAAGTTAGTATCTTTTGCCCTTCCCAAAATTTAGTGTCCCATATTTTCATCTGTGACGATGTGTTTTGTACTTCAGTTAGAGTCCCATTCATCACTGGGAAGTCTGTCAAGCAGAAGCGGGGATATCTCACGTCACAGTCCAAGTGTGCCAGGATGCTTAATGTCTTGATAGCTCTGGCATGTAGATCAAGCCGTTGCTGGAGTGTCAATATGGCAGCTCTCAGGTGTTCAAGTTGGTGTAGGCTGGTCTGAAGTCCTTGGACAGAGGCGGTGTATATGCTGTTTACCGCCGTGATGGTGTGCACTTGTTGAACTCCAAGCACGGATGTTGTTACTGTTGTACCTATTAAGGAGAGAAAGAGAGAGAGACGCCTCAAGAACTTTCTGTTCTTGGGCCTGATATATGGTCATTTGTTATCTGCAGCAAATTCCAAGGTTTGATCCTTGTTTTGTGGTATAAATTTAAGGTTTCTTGCTGGTACCCATATAGGGCTGGGTTCCCCAATGTGAAATATGCACCCAAATCCTCTCCCCATCATAAGGAGTGGATCAGGCCCCTTCCACTGGCCAGTGGTGGGGTCCTTGTATCTCACTTGCATTTCAGGCTTTATTTCTTGGTTGGATCAGTGTTTTTGAAAGGGTGCCATCAGTTCATTTTTTGAAACGTTTAAAATGTTTAGGGCAAAAAGTGCCATTCCAAGTTGCTGGTGAGGGCTTATTCCCCCTTTTTGTTTTTGTAATTGGGCCTTTAAGTTTTGATGATGACATTCAATTATGCCCTGTCCTTGAGGGTTGTATGGGATCCCTGTGGTGTGGTGGATGTGCCATAGTTGAAAGAAGTTTTGTAAATTTTTGCTAACAAAGCAGGGACCATTGTCTGTTTTTTATCTGATAAGGTAGACCCAGAGTTGCAAAGCACTGTTAGAAATGACTCTGGGCATGTTTTGCTTTTTCTCCTGAGTGGGCTGTAGCCCAGCAGGCATGGGAATAAGTATCAATGAATGCAAAGATGTACTTGAGTTTTCCAAAGGGGGAGAAGTGAATGACATCTGTCTGCCACAACGTATTAGGCCTCAGTCCCCGAGGGTTCACTCCCAGAGACTGCAGGGGAGGAACTTGTAAGTGAGGGAGGCAAGACTTGCAAGTACGCACAATTTTCTTTAAATCTTGATGGGGATCTTTTTTAGTTTTGGGAGAATCTCAGAAGCGGGGATAGTCACAGTCCAAGTGTGCCAGGATGCTTAATGTCTTGATAGCTCTGGCATGTAGATCAAGCCGTTGCTGGAGTGTCAATATGGCAGCTCTCAGGTGTTCAAGTTGGTGTAGGCTGGTCTGAAGTCCTTGGACAGAGGCGGTGTATATGCTGTTTACCGCCGTGATGGTGTGCACTTGTTGAACTCCAAGCACGGATGTTGTTACTGTTGTACCTATTAAGGAGAGAAAGAGAGAGAGACGCCTCAAGAACTTTCTGTTCTTGGGCCTGATATATGGTCATTTGTTATCTGCAGCAAATTCCAAGGTTTGATCCTTGTTTTGTGGTATAAATTTAAGGTTTCTTGCTGGTACCCATATAGGGCTGGGTTCCCCAATGTGAAATATGCACCCAAATCCTCTCCCCATCATAAGGAGTGGATCAGGCCCCTTCCACTGGCCAGTGGTGGGGTCCTTGTATCTCACTTGCATTTCAGGCTTTATTTCTTGGTTGGATCAGTGTTTTTGAAAGGGTGCCATCAGTTCATTTTTTGAAACGTTTAAAATGTTTAGGGCAAAAAGTGCCATTCCAAGTTGCTGGTGAGGGCTTATTCCCCCTTTTTGTTTTTGTAATTGGGCCTTTAAGTTTTGATGATGACATTCAATTATGCCCTGTCCTTGAGGGTTGTATGGGATCCCTGTGGTGTGGTGGATGTGCCATAGTTGAAAGAAGTTTTGTAAATTTTTGCTAACAAAGCAGGGACCATTGTCTGTTTTTTATCTGATAAGGTAGACCCAGAGTTGCAAAGCACTGTTAGAAATGACTCTGGGCATGTTTTGCTTTTTCTCCTGAGTGGGCTGTAGCCCAGCAGGCATGGGAATAAGTATCAATGAATGCAAAGATGTACTTGAGTTTTCCAAAGGGGGAGAAGTGAATGACATCTGTCTGCCACAACGTATTAGGCCTCAGTCCCCGAGGGTTCACTCCCAGAGACTGCAGGGGAGGAACTTGTAAGTGAGGGAGGCAAGACTTGCAAGTACGCACAATTTTCTTTAAATCTTGATGGGGATCTGTGGGAATTTTTTATGTAACCCTCTCCAGTTGATATGGGTTAGATCATGAAGATCTTGGGCCTGTTGTAGACTATGGATCTGAACAGCATGGGATGCTGTTTTGTCAGCTAAAGAATTTCCCATTGAGAGTAGTCCAAGTAGATTTTGGTGGCCCCTGAGGTGGTGTAAGTAAATGCGTTGAGCCCTTTCGGATAATAGGGTGCGGGCTTGTATCATGTGGGGAGTGACTGAGTTGTTATCTAGGCGTATGTGAGAATTGGGTAGCCCTAGGAGCAAATTTTTTATATAGAGACTGTCAGTAAATAGATTAACTGGTTCAGAAACTTTTGTAAGTGCTAGTATAATAGCATACAGTTCTTTGAATTGTGCGGACCCTTCACAAGGCTCGAAATATTTATGTATGTTATGTCCAGGCATATGGGGAGGTCGGAAGATGATAACCGCAGCTCCATTTTTTCCTCCATCTGTAAAGACATTGAGGGCCTCTGGTATGGGTTTAAAGAAGAATAATCGGGGGGCTGTCCAATCTAGGTGACTAAAAGAGGCAACCCATTTATGAGGCCCATAGTGGCAGTCAAAGGTACCAAGAAACCCCTCTAGGGCTATGGCTATTCTTTCGTTGTTTTTTCGGACCCATTCAAAATCAGATAACCTATGAGGGATAATGATCTTATCAGGTTCTCGCGCATAGCAGCGAACTGCAGTTTCTCTCCCCTTTTGTATTAAGTTGGCCACCTGATCTAGGTGGGCATAGACATGGGGAACCCCTCCCAAGGAGATGTGAATCCATTGCCGAGGCTTCTCCTTTTGTATTAGAGTTGTCATAAGTATTGTCAGGATAGGCAGAACCCATAACTGTAAACTCTCTGCAGGGTCATAACGAGCAAGTTGGGCTTCATCAAGCGCCTTTTGAACATTTTTAAAAATTTGTTTGTGAGAGGGCGAGAGGGCAATCTCATCATGGGGCTGTCTATCGTTTAATAATTCAAAGAGTGGCAAGAGTTGGCCCGTTGAGATAGGAATCCAGGGCCGCAGCCAACGGATCTCTCCTAAAACCTGCTGTAAGCCAGTTAAGGAGTAGGAGTCCTGAACAAGTAACTGAGGCTTTAAGGGGTTAACGCCCTCTAGGGAAAGTCGAGATCCCAAAATCTTAAACGGTGGGACAGTTTGAATCATGTCAGAGGATACATGAAGCTTTCCCTTTGAGAGACATTTTTGTAAAATTTTGTAAGCCTCTGTTAGCTGTGCGGTGGTCGAGGCTCCTAAGATAATATTATCTATGTATATATACAATTTGGTCTATGTTAGCTGCTTGACCGGTTGGAGGAGGTCTTTCACATAGTTTTGACAAAAGGCCAGGCTATTGGCCATTCTTTGTGGCAGAACTGTCCATTCAAAGTGTTCATCGGGTCCCTTGAAGTTAGTAGAGGGCACCGAAAAGGCAAACTTTTCACAATCTTGGGGATTTAAGGGTATGGAAAAGAAGCAATCTTTGATGTCTATTATCATGAGATATAGATTATTGGGGATAGCGGGTATCCAGGGCAATCCTCTCAAGGGGGTGCCTTGAATAATCATACTCTCATTAATCTTTCTGAGATCTTGCAGCATTCTCCATTTTCCTGAAGCCTTTTTAATCACAAATATAGGGGTATTCCATGGACTAATGGAAGGGTGGATATGTCTCATGCTTAACTGTTCAGTTATAATTTCTCGGAGGGCTTGTAACTTAAGGAGTGGAAGAGGCCACTGCTCCACCCATATTGGGGATCTGTGTTTCTATTGTATTGGAGGGACCTGTAGGGCAGTAGCCTTTAGGATTGGGGGTGCACCTTCCCCTGAGTTAATGGATCTCCCCTATAATTTTCAACATGGGGTTTTACAAACTGTTGTTGATATTCTTCCTCATCTAGCAGACCCTCATAGGAGCCTGTATAATCAGTAGTAATGTAGGCATCAGCTGCCCCCAACACATCTTGGCCCAATAAGTTAGCATTTAATCCAGTAGCTATGAGGGGTTTGATTGTCCCTATTGTGCCATCAGGATCTTTCCAAGTAAGCCATTTTGCTGATTCTTTAGATCGGGTGTTTCCTCCAATTCCCAATATCATGGGACCAGGGACTGTTTCCCACTCAGGAGGGACCTCATCTGCTCTGAGAACAGATCGGTCAGCCCCGGTATCGACTAGACATCTAAATTTCTTCCCCTCTATATAAATGTCCATCGTAGGTCTCATCCCAGGCACAATACGGATGGTCCAGTGGGCTCTGATGGGCCCTGGGGGTTTGTTAACTCCTGACAGTCTAGTAGGCGGCCTTTTTAAATTGCAACCAGGGAAAGGTTTTTTGATGAGTTGATTGTGCCAATTGGGCTGGGCGAGGGGTCCCCCTTGGGTTGACGGGGCTGGGGGTTGCCCCTCATCTAGTTTAAAGGTTTGCCATCCTTATCATATTTAGATCTGCAGTCTATTTTCCAGTGATACCCCTTTTTACATCGAGGGCATGGAATAGTGCGGGGTTTTCGGTTGGACGTTTTCCTATCTCCTTGGGGGCACTCTCTCTTAAAGTGCCCCGGTTGGCCGCAGTTAAAGCAGTGGCATGATTCAGTTGAGGCGGGGGGCCCCTGGGATGAGGCCCTACCCGTAACCATTGCAGTGAATAAGACTTTAGTCATTGCCTCAGAGAGAGCCTCAGTTTGAACCTGAAGGGCATTGGTGATAGAGCAGGCTTGGTGGCTTTGTGTGCCTATATCTTTAGAGCACACAATCCATCACTCAATGAAACAATCTTTTTGTCCTGAGCAGGCCAATTTGTGGTCTGTATTCATTCCCTCCCAAACTAACATTTTGAGGAACTGATCTCTTAAAGGCCCTGGAGGCAACTTTCTCTGGAGGCTCTTTTCTACACGATCTACAAAAGTGACAAGGTCTTCGTTATTCTTTTGTGTTATACCCGATATGGGGGGTGCAGTAGGGCCCTCAGCAAGTTTTTTCCAGGCAGCCAGACATATAGCCCATACTTGGTTTTGATAATGGGCAGTGATGGCAGCCTGCTGAATACCAATGCTCCATCAGTCTGCCGTTCCCGATAGCATTCCAAAAGTTATTGGAATGATGGTATTGACAGCCTGGTTTCTCTCTGCTTGGGCATGACATTCCTCTTTGAAGAAGGCACACCATTTGATATAAATATTACTGGGAATTACTGCCTTACACAGCATCTTCCAGTCTTGGGTGGTACAAGGTTGGTGGGCTAGCCCTTGGAGTATGGTTTCTGCCCATGGGGAGTTTGGGCCATCCTCAACTACCACCTTCTTAAGTTCCTTTAGGTCATTGGCCTCCCATGGATACCAGGCATCCGGTCTGTTTCCCCCCGGGTTAACATTTAGAGGAAAAGCTTGGGTTGGGCCCGTGAAGGGCGCTGAGGTCACCACAGGGTCTTCAGGATAGGTCCTTTCTCTCCAAGGTGACTTCAGTGCCTTCCTCCCGTGGGTTGACGGGGGGCCCATCTAGTTTAAAGGTTTGCCATCCTTATCATATTTAGATCTGCAGTCTATTTTCCAGTGATACCCCTTTTTACATCGAGGGCATGGAATAGTGCGGGGTTTTCGGTTGGACGTTTTCCTATCTCCTTGGGGGCACTCTCTCTTAAAGTGCCCCGGTTGGCCGCAGTTAAAGCAGTGGCATGATTCAGTTGAGGCGGGGGGCCCCTGGGATGAGGCCCTACCCGTAACCATTGCAGTGAATAAGACTTTAGTCATTGCCTCAGAGAGAGCCTCAGTTTGAACCTGAAGGGCATTGGTGATAGAGCAGGCTTGGTGGCTTTGTGTGCCTATATCTTTAGAGCACACAATCCATCACTCAATGAAACAATCTTTTTGTCCTGAGCAGGCCAATTTGTGGTCTGTATTCATTCCCTCCCAAACTAACATTTTGAGGAACTGATCTCTTAAAGGCCCTGGAGGCAACTTTCTCTGGAGGCTCTTTTCTACACGATCTACAAAAGTGACAAGGTCTTCGTTATTCTTTTGTGTTATACCCGATATGGGGGGTGCAGTAGGGCCCTCAGCAAGTTTTTCAGGCAGCCAGACATATAGCCCATACTTGGTTTTGATAATGGGCAGTGATGGCAGCCTGCTGAATACCAATGCTCCATCAGTCTGCCGTTCCCGATAGCATTCCAAAAGTTATTGGAATGATGGTATTGACAGCCTGGTTTCTCTCTGCTTGGGCATGACATTCCTCTTTGAAGAAGGCACACCATTTGATATAAATATTACTGGGAATTACTGCCTTACACAGCATCTTCCAGTCTTGGGTGGTACAAGGTTGGTGGGCTAGCCCTTGGAGTATGGTTTCTGCCCATGGGGAGTTTGGGCCATCCTCAACTACCACCTTCTTAAGTTCCTTTAGGTCATTGGCCTCCCATGGATACCAGGCATCCGGTCTGTTTCCCCCCGGGTTAACATTTAGAGGAAAAGCTTGGGTTGGGCCCGTGAAGGGCGCTGAGGTCACCACAGGGTCTTCAGGATAGGTCCTTTCTCTCCAAGGTGACTTCAGTGCCTTCCCTCCCCGTGGCACCTCTGTGATCTCTTTAAAGGGGGGAGGGAGTGCAGAGTGTAGTCCTCTGTCTTGAGGTCTTGACTCCGAGTGATTGGGGAAACGCTCATCATAGCTAATTTCGTCTTCATTCGTAAACGAGTCCCAGGCTCTGTTAAGAGCCTGGATATAGTTTCCCATGTTGTTGAAAAAGAGCAGAAAAGGAAGATAACTGAGGACAACCACCAAAAATCCTAACGGGAGTGGTGGCGGCCGGGAAGTTGGGCTCATGTTGTGCTTGTGAAACGGTGAAGGAGTCCCTAGCGTTTGCATGGACATTGTCTTGCTGGGGGCGGGTGCTCTAAGAGGCTCTGACCTGTTCCATGACCCCCTTATCCTGTCACGGGAGTCTTCAAGCGGCAGGCGCCCTAATGGCTTTTGAATTCCTGACCCATGCCCGCAAGGGAGAGGTTTAGGCCGTGTCCTCAATTTGAAATATAGAAAAGAGAGGCTTCCACCCAGTCGGGCTGCCGCTACTGGGGCAGACTATCTTAAAGCCTTCCCGGGCCCACCAGAGAGTGGCCCTGGCCAGGTCCCGTCAGTTGCTTTTTAGACTGTCCACCGGTTCGCTGGAAGTCTTGAATCGGAGAGAACATGAAAGTACGAATTAAAGCAAAGTAGAAGGAACAAGGAAAAGCAGCGTTCAGGTTGTTTTTTTTTTTTTTTTTTGTGACTACCCTAAATCCCCACCCTCTCGGGAGTGGCGTGATAAAGGGGAAGACTTACCTTGAAATCCGGATTACTCTGAGAAGATGCCTCTCTAGAGGGAGGTGCCACACTGAGGCCCGTCAGCCACTTCTTCGGTTCTCTTTCAAACCCCCACGGTAATGCTGCCTTCTACTTTCTCACCTTCAGGCCCCACGTTGGGGGCCAGCTTCTGTGGGGACCTTCTGAAGAAAGGGAAGGCAGCGAGATTGCCCCCGGCTGAACTGGGAGATCTCGGAGAAAGGCAAATCTTGACTGCCTGCCCCCCAGCCCCCTGGCTCGTGCAGGGGACAATCAGATGCGACAGAGGTTCCGTCGGAGCGGTTCCACTTTATTAGAGTAAACTAACAGTTTTTATAGGCAAACGAAGGGAGTTTGCAACGGACTTCCTATAGTTATACCAATCAAGCTAAAGGTCGAGCAACCACACATTTACATTGCAATAGGAACTCACGGTGAGCCTGCATTGCCCAGAGCATGGAAACCAGGGGGATCAGTCAGAAGTTTTGACAATGGACCTTAGATCATGCCCTGTCTCTTCCTGTAGGTGTCCTTTTAGCACCAAACTGCAAATATGTGCTTAAGCTTCCTTATGCTAACAAAGGCCCTCTTTCCTTCAGGGCCCCAAAAAGGTCTAAGTGTAAGATCAGAAACCATAAAACTCTTAGACAGGAATATAGGCAAAACACTCAATGACATAAATCAAACAAGATCTTCTCTGACTCACCTACTAGAATAGCAGAACTTAAGACAAAATGTAAATGTGGGATCTAATGAAACTTAAAAGCTTTTTTACACCAAAAAAAATTACCAAAAAGCTGAACAGACAGCCAGCAGAATGGGAGAAAATCATAACAAAAGAAATAACAGACAAAGAATTAATCTCCAAAATCTTCAAGCAACATAGACAACTCAGCACCAGAAAAATGAACAGCCCAATCAAAAAAATGGGAAAAAGATCTAAATAGACATCTCACCAAAGAGGACATACAGATGGCCCAAAAGCACGTGAAACGATGCTCAACCTCACATGCAAATCAAAACTACATTGACATATCAGCTCGCACCTGTCAGAATGGCCATCCGCAACAAATCAACAGACAATAAATGCTGGAGAGGTTGCAGAGAAAACACTCTTCCATTGCTGGTGGGACAGTATATTGATACAGCCACTGTCAGAACAGTATGAAGACTCCTTAAAAAACTAAAAGTAGAAGCACCATACAACCCAGCAATACCACAATTAGGCTTATATCCAGATGAATTCAAATACGATATGAGCACCTGTACCCCAATGTTCATTACAGCTCTCTATACAATAGCTAGACATTGGAAGCAACTTAGATATCCTTCAACGAATGAATTGATAAAGACGCTCTGGTACATACATATGTTCCGTCGGAGCGGTTCCACTTTATTAGAGTAAACTAACAGTTTTTATAGGCAAACGAAGGGAGTTTGCAACGGACTTCCTATAGTTATACCAATCAAGCTAAAGGTCGAGCAACCACACATTTACATTGCAATAGGAACTCACGGTGAGCCTGCATTGCCCAGAGCATGGAAACCAGGGGGATCAGTCAGAAGTTTTGACAATGGACCTTAGATCATGCCCTGTCTCTTCCTGTAGGTGTCCTTTTAGCACCAAACTGCAAATATGTGCTTAAGCTTCCTTATGCTAACAAAGGCCCTCTTTCCTTCAGGGCCCCAAAAAGGTCTAAGTGTAAGATCAGAAACCATAAAACTCTTAGACAGGAATATAGGCAAAACACTCAATGACATAAATCAAACAAGATCTTCTCTGACTCACCTACTAGAATAGCAGAACTTAAGACAAAATGTAAATGTGGGATCTAATGAAACTTAAAAGCTTTTTTACACCAAAAAAAATTACCAAAAAGCTGAACAGACAGCCAGCAGAATGGGAGAAAATCATAACAAAAGAAATAACAGACAAAGAATTAATCTCCAAAATCTTCAAGCAACATAGACAACTCAGCACCAGAAAAATGAACAGCCCAATCAAAAAAATGGGAAAAAGATCTAAATAGACATCTCACCAAAGAGGACATACAGATGGCCCAAAAGCACGTGAAACGATGCTCAACCTCACATGCAAATCAAAACTACATTGACATATCAGCTCGCACCTGTCAGAATGGCCATCCGCAACAAATCAACAGACAATAAATGCTGGAGAGGTTGCAGAGAAAACACTCTTCCATTGCTGGTGGGACAGTATATTGATACAGCCACTGTCAGAACAGTATGAAGACTCCTTAAAAAACTAAAAGTAGAAGCACCATACAACCCAGCAATACCACAATTAGGCTTATATCCAGATGAATTCAAATACGATATGAGCACCTGTACCCCAATGTTCATTACAGCTCTCTATACAATAGCTAGACATTGGAAGCAACTTAGATATCCTTCAACGAATGAATTGATAAAGACGCTCTGGTACATACATATGATAGAATACTACTCAGTTGTAAAAAGAAATGCAAAAGAATCAGGTCTAATGAGGTGGCTGGATCTAAAACTTATCATAAAAGGTGAAGTAAGTCAAAAAGAGAAAGACAAGCACAGTACACTAATACATATATATGGAATCTAGTAAAAGGGTAATAACACACACAGTGAACCCATGGAAAAACAGAAAATAGGCATATGGGCATTGTGGGAAATGAATCATAAGTGGGATGCATAGAGGCAGTGACATGGAAACCTATACTATCATATGAGAAAAAGGTAGCTATTGTCATTGTGCTAAGGGAATAGAAGTTCTTACAATGGTTTGGTGCCACAGACTCGAGGGGTTGCCTGTGGGTCCTGGGAGACACAAGGGGACCAGGGATATGCATATGACTGATCTGGGAACATACATGTCTGTGAACAAAAAATCTCTGTAAAAACTTTAAAAGAAATGAAGAAATAAATAAAGGAATAAAAAGAACTCAGAATGTCAGCCTTCAGAATTCCTGAATAAACCTCATGGACTGTAGGAAAAAAAAAAGATACTTTCAATACTGTGATAAAGACACTTCATGTGTTTGGCCTAGAATTACCAACACCAACTAATACTGGTACCTGGTAATTACACAAGTTAATTATATTTTCCTAGTGAACTTTATTTAGTAGAGCTAATTATAACGAAAAAACCCCAAAAATGCCTCCTCCTATCTGCAACTTTTGCATCTAAATAAAATGCTATAAGCAGAAACTTACTAAAAGAAGCCTAAGCATTAAGTTTACTTGTTAGGGTACTTTAAACTCTGTCATATATGTAGGACATTAAATCAGTCAGAATGGATATTCCAAAATAGATCAAGTAAAATCATTAATAAACATTTTTATCATCTTTGTTATCTACATTGCAGTTCTACTGGTCAATTTGATAGCAATCCACACTAAAGTTTATAACTGTTTCTGTTATTTAGTATTAAGACTTTTGTATGCTATAAATGAATAGTATCTGTAGTATCTGTTATAGTATATTTTCAATTAAAACATTTAAGTTGTATTTATTATTTCTAAGGAATTTTTCTAGGAGGATTGAAGAACTTTATAATTTAACAGTACAAAGCACTGCTAGCTTCACTTTGGTGTGATCACTTGTAGACCACTAGAGAAAAAGAAATTACCCATGTATCAGTTTTTCATTTTTCTTGAATTAAATGGTTTACAAGAAATCCAAGTTAAAAATATATAATAAGCTGAATTACATTGAGGAAAAAAGGGTAATAACACACAGTGAACCCATGGAAAAACAGAAAATAGGCATATGGGCATTGTGGGAAATGAATCATAAGTGGGATGCATAGAGGCAGTGACATGGAAACCTATACTATCATATGAGAAAAAGGTAGCTATTGTCATTGTGCTAAGGGAATAGAAGTTCTTACAATGGTTTGGTGCCACAGACTCGAGGGGTTGCCTGTGGGTCCTGGGAGACACAAGGGGACCAGGGATATGCATATGACTGATCTGGGAACATACATGTCTGTGAACAAAAAATCTCTGTAAAAACTTTAAAAGAAATGAAGAAATAAATAAAGGAATAAAAAGAACTCAGAATGTCAGCCTTCAGAATTCCTGAATAAACCTCATGGACTGTAGGAAAAAAAAAAGATACTTTCAATACTGTGATAAAGACACTTCATGTGTTTGGCCTAGAATTACCAACACCAACTAATACTGGTACCTGGTAATTACACAAGTTAATTATATTTTCCTAGTGAACTTTATTTAGTAGAGCTAATTATAACGAAAAACCCAAACATGCCTCCTCCTATCTGCAACTTTTGCATCTAATTAAAATGCTATAAGCAGAAACTTACTAAAAGAAGCCTAAGCATTAAGTTTACTTGTTAGGGTACTTTAAACTCTGTCATATATGTAGGACATTAAATCAGTCAGAATGGATATTCCAAAATAGATCAAGTAAAATCATTAATAAACATTTTTTTATCATCTTTGTTATCTACATTGCAGTTCTACTGGTCAATTTGATAGCAATCCACACTAAAGTTTATAACTGTTTCTGTTATTTAGTATTAAGACTTTTGTATGCTATAAATGAATAGTATCTGTAGTATCTGTTATAGTATATTTTCAATTAAAACATTTAAGTTGTATTTATTATTTCTAAGGAATTTTTCTAGGAGGATTGAAGAACTTTATAATTTAACAGTACAAAGCACTGCTAGCTTCACTTTGGTGTGATCACTTGTAGACCACTAGAGAAAAAGAAATTACCCATGTATCAGTTTTTCATTTTTCTTGAATTAAATGGTTTACAAGAAATCCAAGTTAAAAATATATAATAAGCTGATTGTGTGATTATCATTGAGGGAGAAATTTTATTTTCTTCAGAACCAATATGCTTGAATTTCTCTGAAAGTTATTTAACAGAAAAAAAATTTTTTTTAATTTTTGCTTTTCATTTCAGAGGATTTATGGCTTCAGATTGAAAATGGAAGAAATATTTAATTTCAAAATTTAAAAATTATGTCTTTCAGTAAAATTTGAATCATAGAATGCTTGATAATAAACGCCTATCATTATTACTATAACTAAGATTATGCAGGTCAAGATTTTGTAAGAAGTTAGAAATTTTAGTCAAACAGTATTTTTGGTATATTATAAGAAAATCCAGTGCAAAATTTATTCTAAATTAATAAAAATAAATCTTTAATCTATTAACTGTCTACTTGGACAAAGGTAACTAAGAGTGAGTACTTTTCCAATAAGTGAAACTTTATAGGCAAAAATCTTTATTATTATATAATTATATAGCATGGTAAATATGCATAGAAAAGTGAAAATTATCAAATGCAAATATAAGCATAGATTTAAAATACAAGAAATGCGGTAATTGAAACAAAATAAATTTCCAGACTATCAATTTGAATAGTGAAATAAAATTATGCTAATTTAATATATTTGCCTTATTTTGTTTTCCAGTTCGTTATGCTGCATACATAAATATGAGATAGTTATTTTCCTTTTGATAATACTCCTGGAGTTATTTGCTTCAAATTGGTTTGCTTTCTTTAAGTACTGGAAAAGCCTTTTGGAAAGACCTTGTTTTCAAATGAGTTTTCAATGCCTGTTAGAGTTTACTTTTATTTACTTTTGTTTACAACATATAAAAAGCACTACCAATTATTTTGATTGTTTGCATTATGAGATTATAGTGCATTAGTATCTCACACTGCCTCATTTTTCTTTCTGGACTCTAGGCTCAATAAAAATCCATCAAACATCTCTGATACTGCCTCAGACTATAAATATCTCTGAATTTTCCTGTGACTCAGGTCATTGTCCAAATTCTTGGACCCAAGTTAACTTTGCTTTACCCTGCTTATCACAAGTTGTTATGGTTGTCTGTATCTTCACAGTATTTTCTGGTATTTCACTATTAAATGATAATTTCCGCTTCCTTCTCAGTTTCCTGAGTTTTTCATGGTTATATCAATAAATGAAAAATTAAGCTGAATATATAAAATGCTGCATAAGCTAAAGACAAATGACATAAAGTATGTTTATTTTATCAAGAACTTCCATCTCTGTAGTTTTATTTTCAAATTTCTATTGTCTAGTTTAATTACATACTTGTTATTTTATGTTCTTTGGTTCCATCCTTGTTCAGGATCACACATAGTATAAGCATGAATGTAGCAGTAAAAATTAATGAATACAAATTATTAATAAACATTAAGAAGGAATTCAGTAAATTCTACTAAAACGATATTAAGTCAGTTGTAAGAGGAAACTTTCGACTGAAAGACAGGGACGTTTGTGGGATTTTTTTTTTTTTTTTTGTATTGAGACTTTCTTTATCATCCTTTTCTGTTTTTCTTCCTTTCTACCCATCTTCTGGTTTTCTTTTCTTTTCTCATTCTTAGTTACATATTTCCTTCTCACTTGCCTTTTTCTTTCTTATAATACACATGTAGAATATCATGGTGCAATATTGCTTACAGATACAAATGTTTGCAGGTGCCAAGACATTATCTTGAATCAGTGAAGCATGCCAGATTTTTAGAAAAGCAAAACAAACAAACAAAGAAAAGAACAGCTTAGAAAAGATGAGTAACAATTCAGTATGTCTTTGGTGTTTCATATCAGATATTAAAATATAGCATGTACCATTTTATACCAAAGGAGCAATAATAATGGGTTAGTTTCATTCTGTGGGCTTCTCTGGTGTCTCAGTGGTAAAGAATCCACCTGCCAATGCAAGAGATTCGGGTTCCATCCCTGGGCTGAAAAGATCTCCTGAGATGAAAATGGCAACCCACTCCAACATCCAACATTCTTGCCTGGATCGTGTCATGGACAGAGAAGCCTGGCAAGCTATAGTCCATGGGGCCAGAAAAGAGCCAGACACAACTTAGTGACTAAATAACAACATTGTCTTTCTAGTTGATCAAACCTAACTTAAAAAAAAAAAAAGCAGAAAATCAATTTTTATATTCGTAGAATTTATTTTACATTATATTTCTCATTTGGAAAGCTTGGAAAAGATTTCAATGTATTTACAGACCTGCTCTCTACAGACCTTAATTTTATAGCTTAAATGAATAACATCTTCAGGAATGGCTGGTAGATTGCAGGTAGCACTGAGGTATAATGGATAGGAAACCAGATTCACAGACAGACCTGTGCTTAAATTATCGATGCATCACCACTTAGATGTTTTCACTGGGATGTGTCATTAGTTTCTGTGGTTTTCAGTTCTTAAAAAAAACAAATTTCAGAGATATTGTAAAGGTCAAAGTAAGTCGCTTATGGAAATCAACAATAAATAGTATTTTTCCATTTATATGTAATCAAAATTGTGGGCATTTTTTGAGACATGAATGTGCACATAAAGGTAAGATATACACTCACTTAAAATCTCAGAATTTAATAATGAAATTAGATTTATAAACAAGTGAAATGATATTTTATATGATAAATTCCAAATAAATTAATGAACAGATCACAGAACTTTAAACAAAGTGATATTGGGACCAAAAGAAGAAGCAAAAGAAAAAATATGCAAGAAAGTCACAATAACTATTAATTAACTTAAAACTTCAATTCAAAAAAATTTTTTTTTTTGACTATCACTCCTAACTGAAATTATAGTAAGTGGACATGTTTTAAAATAATGTGGAAGCCACCTATAGCCAAGAGTGTCTGGACAGGCACACTGGGCATCTGGGACTGAACCCACCAGCAGCAAAGGAACATCAGGGATACCAGGAGGAGAGTTAAGACAGTAGGCTAACAGGGTGTACAGAATAGAACTGGGAGATCCTTTACAGCACAGAGTCCAGCAGTCCAACCCACGCCCAGAAAGCAACACTCAGTTCTGGCGTGGGAGGGCTCCAATTGGATGAAAGAACAGCTCTTGCACGGGGACCTATGGGGCCAGAAAAGAGCCAGACACAACTTAGTGACTAAATAACAACATTGTCTTTCTAGTTGATCAAACCTAACTTAAAAAAAAAAAGCAGAAAATCAATTTTTATATTCGTAGAATTTATTTTACATTATATTTCTCATTTGGAAAGCTTGGAAAAGATTTCAATGTATTTACAGACCTGCTCTCTACAGACCTTAATTTTATAGCTTAAATGAATAACATCTTCAGGAATGGCTGGTAGATTGCAGGTAGCACTGAGGTATAATGGATAGGAAACCAGATTCACAGACAGACCTGTGCTTAAATTATCGATGCATCACCACTTAGATGTTTTCACTGGGATGTGTCATTAGTTTCTGTGGTTTTCAGTTCTTAAAAAAAACAAATTTCAGAGATATTGTAAAGGTCAAAGTAAGTCGCTTATGGAAATCAACAATAAATAGTATTTTTCCATTTATATGTAATCAAAATTGTGGGCATTTTTTGAGACATGAATGTGCACATAAAGGTAAGATATACACTCACTTAAAATCTCAGAATTTAATAATGAAATTAGATTTATAAACAAGTGAAATGATATTTTATATGATAAATTCCAAATAAATTAATGAACAGATCACAGAACTTTAAACAAAGTGATATTGGGACCAAAAGAAGAAGCAAAAGAAAAAATATGCAAGAAAGTCACAATAACTATTAATTAACTTAAAACTTCAATTCAAAAAAATTTTTTTTTTTGACTATCACTCCTAACTGAAATTATAGTAAGTGGACATGTTTTAAAATAATGTGGAAGCCACCTATAGCCAAGAGTGTCTGGACAGGCACACTGGGCATCTGGGACTGAACCCACCAGCAGCAAAGGAACATCAGGGATACCAGGAGGAGAGTTAAGACAGTAGGCTAACAGGGTGTACAGAATAGAACTGGGAGATCCTTTACAGCACAGAGTCCAGCAGTCCAACCCACGCCCAGAAAGCAACACTCAGTTCTGGCGTGGGAGGGCTCCAATTGGATGAAAGAACAGCTCTTGCACGGGGACCTGCTGGGAGCAGAACAGACACACTGTGGAGAAACCAGAGCAACCGGTTCTTCAAGAGACTTGCTTACAAAGTTGAAAGATGGCTCTCACTGAAACTTAAGACTTAAGCAGCCACCCTGCCCTCATACCCAGCCCCAGAATAGACCATGGACGTCTGAGACAGTATTAAGAGTACACTTGTGGAAGATTCACACACAGATGAGAAGACAGACACAAAAGTAAGAACCAGACACAATATATATATTTTTTAACGCAGCTTCCACTCTCTATACTAACTGTAAAATCTATTTATATCCACTATTATCATCTCTATAAATATCTCCCTCCTTGCTTTCTCTACTGTTCTCTTTCTGCTATACTGAAATTTAATAGATGCTATTTTTTGCTATCTAACCCTACATAATCGTTGCAACATGATTCTGTTGTTTTCATTACCCATCCACTCACCTCACTCACCTCTTTCTTATTTCCAGCACATGTATTAGTAAAAAAATGTTCTTATTGCAATATCCCCAGCCAGAGCCTGGTTCTAGATCTGTTTTTCCAGGCCATATTTTAATTAGCTTATCTGTCTAACGATTGGGTATCAATTTTGATTGTGTTGGTTGCCAGAACAATTTCCTGTAATTTACCCTTTTTAGACGGTTTGGATTTGTATATAGATGTGTATGTATGTATGTTTTTCCATTATGTGATACAATATTTGCATGATTTTATGACTTCCACCTACCAGGGATGCACCTTTTGTCCCTCATATACTTATATTTCACCTAATGCTGCCGGATGCCATAGAAAACTGGACATAGAGCATACACCCCCTGGTCAGAGACCTCAGAATGGAAGCACTGACTCCAAGACACTACACTACCGAAGAACATAAAACACTAGAGAATATTCACCTGCAAACAAGACCAACACCACCTAACTAAGTGCAAACCATTGAACCTTTCTACAAGGACAGAAACCAAAAAGAGGGAGAACTCAACCATGAAGCCTGGGGAAGAAAAACCTCAAACACACATTCAAAAAAGGAAAATTAAAAGAAAAATGACAAGACAGAGAAACACTATACAAACGAAGGAACAAATGAGAGACTCACAAATAGAAATGACCAAAGAAGAGATAGACAAAGTATCTGAAGGAGACCTCAGCAGAGCAATACTAGTGAGGATCCAAAACTCTGAAAATAGAATATTAGAGGAAATTAGCTCACTTAAAAAAGACATGCAAGTAATGAAAAATAAACAGATAGACAAACAAATCAATCTCTGATCTTAAAAATCCTACAGAAGGACTCAAAAACAGAGTATTAGAGGCAGAAGGATGGATAAGTGAGCTGGAAGAAAGAATGGTTGAAATAATGACTGAAAAACAGAACAAAGCACAAAGAATAAAAAGAATGGAATATAGCCTCAGCGACCTCTAGGATGATGACAGATGCATCAACATTAGAATTATAAGGGTCATATAAGAAGAAGAGAAAAAGAAAGGGTATGAAAAAAAATTGAAGAGATTATAGTTGAAAAATTCTGAAGTATGGAAAAGGAAATAGTCAACCAAGTTCAAAAAGCACAATGAGTTCCATGCAGGATAAAACCAGGAAGAAACACAACAAGGCACATATTAATCAAACTAGCACAGACTAAACACAAAGACAGATTACTTAAAGCAGCATAGGACAAACAGCAAGTAACATACAAAGGAAACCCCATACGTTTAGCTTCTGATCTTTCAGCAGAAACACTACAGGCAAGAAGAGAATGGTGGACCACATTTAAATGGCTAAAAGAGACTAACCTACAACCAAGAATTCTCTACCTGGCAAGGATCACATTCAGAATTGATGGAGAAGTCAAAAGCTTTACAGACAAGCAAAAGCTAAAAGAATTCTGTTCCACGAAACCACCCTTATAACAAGTTTTAAAGTGCCTGATATAGTCAATAAATGCAAGAGCAGGAAAAGTCCTATTAAACAAACCATAGACATCTAAGGAGATGAAAATAGGAACATTCATATCAATAATTACTTTGAAGGTAAATGGACTACATGCTTCAGATCAAAATACACAGACTGACTGAATAGATACAAATACAAGACCTATACATATGCTGTTTAAAAGAAACTCACTTCAGACCTAAAGACAAACATAGACTGAAAGTGAGAGGATGAAAAAGCATAGTCCATGCAAACAGAAATCAAAAGAAAGCTGGAATAGCATTCCTCATATCAGACAAAATAGACCTCAAAGTAAAGAAGATTATAAGAGACAAGGCAAGTCACTACATAATGATCAAGGGATCAATCCAAGAGGAAGACATATCAATCATAAATATCTATGCACCCAACAAAGGACAACCCCAATACATTAGGCAAACTCTTTCACATAAAGAAAGAAACTGACAGTAACACAATAATAGTAGAAGACTTTAACACTCCTCTTACATCAAGGAACAGATCATCAAAACAGAAAATTAATAAAGAAACACAAGCCTTAAATGACACACTAGAAGAGATGGACCTCTTTGATATCTTTAGGGCCTACCACCCCAAAGCAGAAGAATACACTTTCTTCTCAAGTGCACATGAAATATTCTCAAGGATGGACCACATCTCGGGCCACAAATCAAATCTCAGTTAATTCAAAAAAACTGAAATCATATCAACCATGTTTTCTATCCATAATACAATGAGACTAGATATCAACTACTCAAAACAGACTGCTAAATACACAAACACATGGAAATTAAACAACACACACTTAAAAAAAAATTACCAAACAAATAAAAAGAGAAAATTTTTAAAAAACCCAGAAGAAAATGCCACCAAAAAAATGACAGTGGAAGACCTATGGAAGGGCTTCCCCTGGTGGTCCAGTGGGTAAGGACACCACCTTGCAGTGCAAGGGGAACTGGTTCGATCCCTGGCCTGGGAAGATCCCATGTGCCACGGAGCGCCTGGACTGATGTGTCCAATCACCGAGCTGGAGCTCTGGAGCACATGCACCCAGAGCCGGAGCTCTTCAGGGACAGATGCCACAGAGATGGGAGGCCCACAGAAGCCAAAGAACAAAGATGGATGAAAATGGAGAAATGAAAGACCAATAGAAGTGGAACATTCATATCAATAATTACTTTGAAGGTAAATGGACTACATGCTTCAGATCAAAATACACAGACTGACTGAATAGATACAAATACAAGACCTATACATATGCTGTTTAAAAGAAACTCACTTCAGACCTAAAGACAAACATAGACTGAAAGTGAGAGGATGAAAAAGCATAGTCCATGCAAACAGAAATCAAAAGAAAGCTGGAATAGCATTCCTCATATCAGACAAAATAGACCTCAAAGTAAAGAAGATTATAAGAGACAAGGCAAGTCACTACATAATGATCAAGGGATCAATCCAAGAGGAAGACATATCAATCATAAATATCTATGCACCCAACAAAGGACAACCCCAATACATTAGGCAAACTCTTTCACATAAAGAAAGAAACTGACAGTAACACAATAATAGTAGAAGACTTTAACACTCCTCTTACATCAAGGAACAGATCATCAAAACAGAAAATTAATAAAGAAACACAAGCCTTAAATGACACACTAGAAGAGATGGACCTCTTTGATATCTTTAGGGCCTACCACCCCAAAGCAGAAGAATACACTTTCTTCTCAAGTGCACATGAAATATTCTCAAGGATGGACCACATCTCGGGCCACAAATCAAATCTCAGTTAATTCAAAAAAACTGAAATCATATCAACCATGTTTTCTATCCATAATACAATGAGACTAGATATCAACTACTCAAAACAGACTGCTAAATACACAAACACATGGAAATTAAACAACACACACTTAAAAAAAAATTACCAAACAAATAAAAAGAGAAAATTTTTAAAAATCCTAGAAGAAAATGCCACCAAAAAAATGACAGTGGAAGACCTATGGAAGGGCTTCCCCTGGTGGTCCAGTGGGTAAGGACACCACCTTGCAGTGCAAGGGGAACTGGTTCGATCCCTGGCCTGGGAAGATCCCATGTGCCACGGAGCGCCTGGACTGATGTGTCCAATCACCGAGCTGGAGCTCTGGAGCACATGCACCCAGAGCCGGAGCTCTTCAGGGACAGATGCCACAGAGATGGGAGGCCCACAGAAGCCAAAGAACAAAGATGGATGAAAATGGAGAAATGAAAGACCAATAGAAGTGGCCCACCCACTCCCCTCCCTCCCCAAACTGACACCCACCCAAAAAAAAAAAAAAAAAAACCTATGGGAAACACAAAAGCAATGCTGAGGGAAGTTTATAGCAATACAGTCTTGCCTCAAGAAACAAGAAAAACAGGTAAAAGACAACCTACCTCCCACTTAAAACAATTGAAGAAAGAAGAAGAAAAATCCCTAAAGTCAGCAGAAGAGAAATTATAAAGATCAGAGCAGAAAAGATTAAACAGAAATTCAAGAAACTATACTAAATATTAATAAAATGAGAAGCTTGTTCTTCTAAAAGATAAACAAAATTGACAAACTGCTCACCAGACTCATTGAGAAAAAAAGAGAGAAGAACCATATCAAGAAAATCAGAAGAAAAAAAAAAAAGGAGAGGTTACAACAGATAATATAGAAATGCAAAGTATTATAAGGGGCTATTATGAACAGTTATATGGCAACAAACTAAACAAACTGGGAGAAATGGACAGTTTCTTAGAGAAGTTTAATCTTCCAAGATAGGACTAGGAAGAAATAGAAGTTATGAACAACCCAATTACAATTACAGATATTGAATTTACTATCAAAAATCTACCCCAGAATCAAACCCCAGGACCAGATGGCTTCAAGGTGAATTCTGCCAAACATTTAAAGAAGAACTCATGCCTATACTTCTAAAACTATTTCCAAAACTTACACAGGAAGGAACATTCCAAAATACATTCTATGAGGCCACAGTCAACCTGATACCAAACCCAGGCAAAGACATCACAAAAAGAGAAAATTACAGCCCAACATCTCTGATTAATTCAAATCCCCAAATCCCCAACAAAATCCTAGCAAACGAAATTCAACAACACACGAAAACACTCATACATCATGACCAAGTTGGGTCCATCCCAGGCACGCAAGGATTCTTCAATATATGAAAATCAATCAATGTAATATACTGTATCAGCAAACTGAAAGACAAAAATTACATGATAATATCAATACATGCCAAAAAATCCTTTGACAAAAGCCAAAACCCATTTAGGATAAAAACCCTTCAAAAAATGGGTATAGAGGAAACCTACATCAACATAGTTAAAGCCATACATGATAAGCCCACAGCAAACTTAATTCACAACAGTGAAAAACTGAGAGTATTCCCTCTAAGATCAGGAATAAGACAGGAGTGTTCACGTTCAGCACTAGTATTCAACATAGCAGTAAGAGAAGAAAAAGAAATTGAAAGAATAAAGATGGGAAAAGAAGAAGCAAAAATCTGTCTATCTGCAGATGACATGATATTACACATAGAAAATCCCAAAGACAGTATTAGAAAACTACTAGAGCTAATCAGGTTTTTCAGCATAGTCTCAGGATATAAAACCAGTACACAGAAATCACTCGCATACGTATATATGAAGAATGAAAATCAGACAGAGAAATTTGGGATGTAATCCCATTCACCATTACAAGAAAAAGAGTAAAATATTTAGGGAATAACCTACTTAAAGAAACAGAAGAACTGTATACAGAAAACTACAAGATGATAATGAAAGAAATTAAGGAAGACTTAAACAGATGGAGAGATATTCCGTGTTCCTGGATCAGAAGAATCAGTATTGTGAAAATGACCATACTACCAAATAGCATCTACAGATTCAATGCAATCCCTATCAAACTACCAATGACATTCTTCACAGAACTAGATCGAAGAATAACACAGTTCATATGGAAGCACAAAAGGTCCCGAATAGCCAAAGCAATCCTGAGAAAGAAGAATAGAGCTGGAGGGATCAGCCTTCCTAACTTCAGACTATACTACAAAGCAACAGTCATCAAGACAGTATGGAACTGTCAAAAAAGCAGAAATCTTGATCAATGGGACAAGATAAAGAATCCAGAGATAAACTTATGTACATATGGGTACTTTATTTTTGACAAAGGATGTGAAAAGATACAATGGGACAAAAACAACCTCTTCTACAAATGATGCTGGGAAAATTGGAGAGCTGCATGTTAAAAAGAAAAAGAAAGAAAGAAGTTGGAATATTCCCTGACACCACACACAAAGACAAAATCAAACTGGATAAAATACCTAAAGCTAAGACCAGATACCATAAAACTCTTAGAGAAGAATATAGGCAAAACACTGAATGACATTAATCAAGGCATGGTCTTCTATGACCCACTCTCTAGAATAATAGAAATAAGAACAGAAATAAACATGTGGGACCTAAAGAAACCTTTTGCGCAACAAAAGAAACTATAAACAATGTAAACCGACCATGAACAGAATGGTAGAAAACCATAGCAAGTGAAACTTCTTCAATGAGTTAATTTCCAAAATATACAGGCAACTCAATGACACCAAAAAATCCCACAAAGAACCAAATCAAAAAATGGGAAAAGACCCAAAGGAAAATTTCTTCAAAGAATAAATACAGAGTGCCAGAAGACACATGAAAAGATGCTCAAAGTTGCTCATTATTATAGAAATGCAAATCAAAGCTACAATGAGATATCACCTCACACCAGTCAGAATGACTGCTATTAAAATATCTACAGATAATAGAAGGTGGAGAGGGTGCAGAGAAAAGGGAACACACTTGCATTGTTGTTGGGAATGTAACTTGATACAACCTCTATGGAAGACAGTATGGAGATACCTTAAAAGACTAGAAATAGAAGCACCATATGTCCCAGCAATTCCATTATTAGGCACATATCCTTATGAAATCAAAATTGAAAGGACCTGCGTACCCCAAATCTCATTGCAGCACTCTATATAATAGCTAGAATATGGAAGAAACCTAGACGTACATCGGCAAATGAATGGATAAAAAAAGTATGATACATATATTCAATGGAATACTTCTCAGCCCTAAGAATGAATACAGACGAATCAGTCCTAATGAGTTGGATGAATCTAGAACCTATTATACAAAGTGAAGTAAGTCAAAAGAAAAAGAGAAATACAGTATACTAGCATGTACATATGGAATCTAGTAAGGTGGTACTGATAAATGCGCATGCAGAACAGCGATGGAAAAACAGACTTAGAGAACAGAGCTATGGTCATTAGGTGAGGGAAGATCAGATGAGAGATATGGAAAGAGCAACAAGAAAACCTACACTATCATATGTAATAGACATAAGCACTGTGATTAAGCTGTAAGACTAAAGGAACATAAATGGGGTCTAAGCATCCACCCGGATGTAAGGGAAGTAGTAAAAGGGAGGGAGGGCTCAGGCGAGAGGAGTCAGGGATATACCTATGACAGTTTGGGAATTATGCATACCTGTAAACAAGAAAACTCTGTAAAAATGTGTAGCAATAACTTTGCTGTACACCCGAAGCTGATGCAACATTGCAAAACAAATATATTCCAGTTAAAAAATAATGTGGAAGCAATTCTTTGGTCAACACGTGCATAGTGATTTATTTTACAACATGCAGGAGAAAATATCCTCACAACTGGATTATTTCATTTATCATTCATTTATCTAGTATACTTCAAATTATAGAGAGCATATGTCCAAGATGGAGGTCTAGAGAACCTGTGCCCATCTTTCCTGGGAGATCACAAAAATTGCAACTAGCTGCTAAACAAGCATTGACAGGAGAATTTTGGATTCCACGAAAAGATAATACCCCGCATCCAAGAGCAAAAGTGCGGGGGCCTTCCGCAGAAAGAGAAGGCAGCAGGATTGCCCTTGGTTGAACTGGGAGATCTTGGAGAGAGGTGAATCTTGCTGCCCGCCACCCAGCCCCCCAGCAGGCAGGAAACAATCAGACGCGACAGGGGTTCCATCAGAGCAGTTCCTCTTTATTAGTGAAGACTCACAACTTTTATAGGCAAGTGAAGGGGGTTTTGCATGGGACTTCCTATAGATTATACCAATCAAGCTAAAGGTCAAGCAACCATCTACGAGCGCAGAAACCAGGGGAACCAATCAGAAATTTTGACCACCAATTAACAATTTAGATCACGCCCTGTCTCTTCCTGTCGGCGCCATTTTAGTTCCAAACTGCAAACATGTGCTTAAGCTTCCTTATGCTTGCAACAGTCCTCTTTCAATTCAGAGCCCCACATCTCACCCTCTTTTATTTTAAAATTAAGAGACTCTTGATGAGGCAAGGCATAGAGATAAGAGGCGGCCAGCCGCTAGCCTTGTCAGCTCCCAACAGCTATGGTCATTAGGTGAGGGAAGATCAGATGAGAGATATGGAAAGAGCAACAAGAAAAACAACAAGAATAACATAAGCACTGTGATTAAGCTGTAAGACTAAAGGAACATAAATGGGGTCTAAGCATCCACCCGGATGTAAGGGAAGTAGTAAAAGGGAGGGAGGGCTCAGGCGAGAGGAGTCAGGGATATACCTATGACAGTTTGGGAATTATGCATACCTGTAAACAAGAAAACTCTGTAAAAATGTGTAGCAATAACTTTGCTGTACACCCGAAGCTGATGCAACATTGCAAAACAAATATATTCCAGTTAAAAAATAATGTGGAAGCAATTCTTTGGTCAACACGTGCATAGTGATTTATTTTACAACATGCAGGAGAAAATATCCTCACAACTGGATTATTTCATTTATCATTCATTTATCTAGTATACTTCAAATTATAGAGAGCATATGTCCAAGATGGAGGTCTAGAGAACCTGTGCCCATCTTTCCTGGGAGATCACAAAAATTGCAACTAGCTGCTAAACAAGCATTGACAGGAGAATTTTGGATTCCACGAAAAGATAATACCCCGCATCCAAGAGCAAAAGTGCGGGGGCCTTCCGCAGAAAGAGAAGGCAGCAGGATTGCCCTTGGTTGAACTGGGAGATCTTGGAGAGAGGTGAATCTTGCTGCCCGCCACCCAGCCCCCCAGCAGGCAGGAAACAATCAGACGCGACAGGGGTTCCATCAGAGCAGTTCCTCTTTATTAGTGAAGACTCACAACTTTTATAGGCAAGTGAAGGGGGTTTTGCATGGGACTTCCTATAGATTATACCAATCAAGCTAAAGGTCAAGCAACCATCTACGAGCGCAGAAACCAGGGGAACCAATCAGAAATTTTGACCACCAATTAACAATTTAGATCACGCCCTGTCTCTTCCTGTCGGCGCCATTTTAGTTCCAAACTGCAAACATGTGCTTAAGCTTCCTTATGCTTGCAACAGTCCTCTTTCAATTCAGAGCCCCACATCTCACCCTCTTTTATTTTAAAATTAAGAGACTCTTGATGAGGCAAGGCATAGAGATAAGAGGCGGCCAGCCTCTAGCCTTGTCAGCTCCCAACAGCGGCTGTGCCTGTCTTAGGTTGCCCTCCTCTGGGGATCTTACCCATCACTGGCTAACCAGCCATTTTATGGGGGCTGGACAGAGCTTTTAGAGCGTTTTTCATTCAAAGGCCTCATTATATGTCTTGAGTGATTTCTTGAAGGGCCATATCGACCCAGGGGTTTTGTCCAACATGGGGCTCATCTTCTAGGACCTGAGCAAGCATAAATATTTTTTGTTGCAGCTGCCTATTGTGGGCCATAATGCCCTTGACCTTAAACAGTATAGCTAGCAAGACAACAAAAACAAGCAGATAGAAAGCATTCTTAAACCAGGTGAATGGGCCTTGTATCCATAGCCAAAAATCATTAACCCCCTTTTGTCAGGCAAAAGCGGAGGTATCTCACATCACAGTCCAAGCGTGCCAGAACGCTTAATGTCTCTATAGCTCTGGTGTGTAGATCAAGCTGTTGCTGGAGTCCCATTATGGCAGCCCTCAGGTGCTCAAGTTGGTGTAGGCTGGTCTGAAGTCCCTGGGCAGAAGCGGTGGATATGTTATTTACCGCTGTGATGGTATGCACTTGTTGAACTCCGAGCACGGATGTTGTTACTGTTGTACCTATTAAGGAGAGAAAAAGAGAGAAAGCCTCTAACTGTTTTGATATATGGTCAAATTTTATCTGCAGCAGATTCTAAGCTTTGATCCTTATTTTGTGGCATAAATTTAAGGTTTCTCGCTGGCCCTAAGACTAACAGGTCTTTTATGTAACGGCAAGTGAAGGGGGTTTTGCATGGGACTTCCTATAGATTATACCAATCAAGCTAAAGGTCAAGCAACCATCTACGAGCGCAGAAACCAGGGGAACCAATCAGAAATTTTGACCACCAATTAACAATTTAGATCACGCCCTGTCTCTTCCTGTCGGCGCCATTTTAGTTCCAAACTGCAAACATGTGCTTAAGCTTCCTTATGCTTGCAACAGTCCTCTTTCAATTCAGAGCCCCACATCTCACCCTCTTTTATTTTAAAATTAAGAGACTCTTGATGAGGCAAGGCATAGAGATAAGAGGCGGCCAGCCTCTAGCCTTGTCAGCTCCCAACAGCGGCTGTGCCTGTCTTAGGTTGCCCTCCTCTGGGGATCTTACCCATCACTGGCTAACCAGCCATTTTATGGGGGCTGGACAGAGCTTTTAGAGCGTTTTTCATTCAAAGGCCTCATTATATGTCTTGAGTGATTTCTTGAAGGGCCATATCGACCCAGGGGTTTTGTCCAACATGGGGCTCATCTTCTAGGACCTGAGCAAGCATAAATATTTTTTGTTGCAGCTGCCTATTGTGGGCCATAATGCCCTTGACCTTAAACAGTATAGCTAGCAAGACAACAAAAACAAGCAGATAGAAAGCATTCTTAAACCAGGTGAATGGGCCTTGTATCCATAGCCAAAAATCATTAACCCCCTTTTGTCAGGCAAAAGCGGAGGTATCTCACATCACAGTCCAAGCGTGCCAGAACGCTTAATGTCTCTATAGCTCTGGTGTGTAGATCAAGCTGTTGCTGGAGTCCCATTATGGCAGCCCTCAGGTGCTCAAGTTGGTGTAGGCTGGTCTGAAGTCCCTGGGCAGAAGCGGTGGATATGTTATTTACCGCTGTGATGGTATGCACTTGTTGAACTCCGAGCACGGATGTTGTTACTGTTGTACCTATTAAGGAGAGAAAGAGAGAGAGAGAAATGCCTCTAGAACTTTCTGTTCTTGGGCCTGATATATGGTCAAATTTTATCTGCAGCAGATTCTAAGCTTTGATCCTTATTTTGTGGCATAAATTTAAGGTTTCTCGCTGGTACCCATATAGGGCTGGGTTCCCCAATGTGGAATATGCACCCAAATCCTCTCCCCATCGTAAGGAGTGGATCAGGACCCTTCCATTGGCCTGTGAAGGGGTCTTTCCATCTCACTCGTATTTCAGGTTTTATTTCTTGGTTGGATCAGTGTTTTGAAAGGGTACCATCAGTTCATTTTTTGAAAAATTTAAAATATTTAGAGCAAAGTGTGCCTTTCCAAGTTGCTGGTGAGGGCTTATTCCCCCTTTTTGTTCTCCCTGTTTGTAATTGGGCCTTTAAGTTTTAATGATGATGTTCAATTATGACCTGTCTTTGAGGGTTGTATGGGATCCCTGTGGTGTGATAGATGTGCCATAGTTGAAAGAAGTTTTGCAAATTTTTGCTAACAAAGCAGGGACCATTGTCTGTTTCTGTCTGATAAGGTAGACCCAGAGTTGCAAAGCATTTTAAGAAATTACTCTGGGCATGTTTTGCTTTTTCTCCTGAGTGGGCTGTAGCCCAGCAGGCATGGGAATAAGTATCAATGGATACAAAGATGTACTTGAGTTTTCCAAAGGGGGAGAAGTGAATGATATCTGTCTGCCACAACGTATTAGGCCTCAGTCCCGAGGGTTTACTTCCGGCGACTGTAAGTGAGGAACTTGTAAGTGAGGGAGGCGAGACTTACAAGTATGTACAATTTTCTTTTCCTTTTTTTTTTTTTTAATCTTTGACAGGGACCTGCGGGAATTTTTTATGCAACCCTCTTCAGCTGACATGGATAAGACCGTGAAGATCATGGGCATTCTGCAGGCCATGTACCTGAACTCCACAGGAAGCCGCTCCACCAGCTAAGGAATCTCCTGCTGAGAGAAGTCCAGGCAGTTGGGTCAAAGCCCAAGGGGGTTTTCTGGGTTGGATGTTTTCTTATCTCCTTGGAGAAATTCTCTCTTAAAGTGCCCCGGTTGGCCGCAGTTAAAGCAGTGGCATGATTCAGTTGAGGCGGGGGGCCCCTGGGATGAGGCCCTACCCGTAGCCATTACAGTGGATAAGGCTTTAGTCATTGCCTCAGAGAGAGCCTCAGTTTGAGCCTGAAGAGCACTGGTGATAGAGCGGGCTTGGTGGCTTTTTGTGCCTATATCTTTAGAACACACAATCCATCGCTCAATGGAACGATCTTTTTGTCCTGCGCTGGCCAATTTATGGTCTGTATTCATTCCCTCCCAAACTAACATTTTGAGGAACTGATCTCTTAAAGGCCCTGGAGGCAACTTTCTCTGGAGGCTCTTTTCTACACGATCTACAAAAGTGACAAGGTCTTCGTTATTCTTTTGTGTTATACCCGACATGGGCGAGTTTAAAAATGTGCCTTTCCAAGTTGCTGGTGAGGGCTTATTCCCCCTTTTTGTTCTCCCTGTTTGTAATTGGGCCTTTAAGTTTTAATGATGATGTTCAATTATGACCTGTCTTTGAGGGTTGTATGGGATCCCTGTGGTGTGATAGATGTGCCATAGTTGAAAGAAGTTTTGCAAATTTTTGCTAACAAAGCAGGGACCATTGTCTGTTTCTGTCTGATAAGGTAGACCCAGAGTTGCAAAGCATTTTAAGAAATTACTCTGGGCATGTTTTGCTTTTTCTCCTGAGTGGGCTGTAGCCCAGCAGGCATGGGAATAAGTATCAATGGATACAAAGATGTACTTGAGTTTTCCAAAGGGGGAGAAGTGAATGATATCTGTCTGCCACAACGTATTAGGCCTCAGTCCCCGAGGGTTTACTTCCGGCGACTGTAAGTGAGGAACTTGTAAGTGAGGGAGGCGAGACTTACAAGTATGTACAATTTTCTTTTCCTTTTTTTTTTTTTTAATCTTTGACAGGGACCTGCGGGAATTTTTTATGCAACCCTCTTCAGCTGACATGGATAAGACCGTGAAGATCATGGGCATTCTGCAGGCCATGTACCTGAACTCCACAGGAAGCCGCTCCACCAGCTAAGGAATCTCCTGCTGAGAGAAGTCCAGGCAGTTGGGTCAAAGCCCAAGGGGGTTTTCTGGGTTGGATGTTTTCTTATCTCCTTGGAGAAATTCTCTCTTAAAGTGCCCCGGTTGGCCGCAGTTAAAGCAGTGGCATGATTCAGTTGAGGCGGGGGGCCCCTGGGATGAGGCCCTACCCGTAGCCATTACAGTGGATAAGGCTTTAGTCATTGCCTCAGAGAGAGCCTCAGTTTGAGCCTGAAGAGCACTGGTGATAGAGCGGGCTTGGTGGCTTTTTGTGCCTATATCTTTAGAACACACAATCCATCGCTCAATGGAACGATCTTTTTGTCCTGCGCTGGCCAATTTATGGTCTGTATTCATTCCCTCCCAAACTAACATTTTGAGGAACTGATCTCTTAAAGGCCCTGGAGGCAACTTTCTCTGGAGGCTCTTTTCTACACGATCTACAAAAGTGACAAGGTCTTCGTTATTCTTTTGTGTTATACCCGACATGGGGGGTTCAGTAGGGCCCTCAGCAAGTTTGTTCCAGGCAGCCAGACATATAGCCTGTATTTGGTCTTGATAAGGGGCAGAGATAGCGGCCTGCTGCATATCAGTGCTCCATCGGTCCGCCATTACCGATAGCATTCCAAAAGTTATTGGAATGATGGTATTGGCAGCCTGGTTTCTTTCCGCTTGAGCATGGCATTCCTCTTTGAAGAAGACACACCATTTGATATAAATGTTACTGGAAAGTATTGCCTTGCATAGCATCTTCCAGTCTTGGGTGGTACAAGGTTGGTTGACCAGCCCTTGGAGTATGGTTTCTGCCTATGGGGAGTTTGGGCCATCCTCTGCTACTGACTCTGAAGAGCACAAACAAGTGTGCCCCAGCACCAGGGAAAAGGTGCAGTATCTCCACAAGAAACTGAGGAAGACAGCTCTGAGTGTTTTGGAGTTACCAGCAGAGGCATGGATTGACAGTGGACTGTTATAGGGTTGGGGACACTGAAACAGCTGTCCTGCTGCAACACTCTTACAAAAGTTGTTCTGGATAAAGTTACCCCTACCCACTGTGGCCTCAAGCCAAACTATAGGGAGGGAACACAGCTCCACTCATCAGTAGATATTTGGATTAAATTATTTACTGAACATGACTTTGCCCACCAGAACAAGAGTCAGTCTATCCCATCTGGAAGCTTCCCCAAGCCTCTTAACCCCACCCATCAGAGGGCAAATAAAATAAAAACTACAATCAGAAAACTAACCAAACAAATTACACAGATCACAGCCTTGTCTAACTCAATGAAACCATTAGCCATGCTGTGTAGGGCCAGCCAAGATGGACAGGTCATAGTGGAGAGTTCTGACAAAATGTGGCCCACTGCAGAAGGGGATGGAAAACCACTTCAGGACTATTGCCTCGAGAACCCCATGAACAGTATGAAAAGGCAAAGAAATGTGACCCTGAAGGAAGAACTTCCAAGGTCTGTAAGTGCACAATATACTACTGTAGAAGAGCAGAGAAATAGCTCCAGAAGGAATGAAAAGGTTGAGCTGAAGCAGAAACACCCATATGCAGATATGTCTGATAGGAAAAGTATTGTCCAATGCTCTAAAGAACAATATGGCATAAGAACCTGGAATGTTAGGTCCATGAAACAAGGTAAATTGGAAGCGGTCAAACAGGAAATGGCAAGAATGAACATTGACATTTTAGGAATCAGTGAATTAAAATGGACAGGAATGGGTGAATTTTCCTTAGGTGATCATTATATCTGCTACTGTGGGCAAGTATTCATTAGAAGAAATGCCCGCATAGGCACGCCCTCATAAGCAAGAAAATAATTTGAAATACAGTACCTGCAGGTAATCTTAAAAATTACAGATTATTCTGGGTTTCCTGCTCCTTATTTGCTTTCAGCTCAAAATATGTCTTTTATGACAAAGAGGTATATATTGGGATTGAGATTCTTGTTTCCTTCAAAAGACAGATTAATAGACAGACAGACAGATAGACAGACAGAGAGACAGATAGACAGATAGATAGATGGATAGATAGGTAGGTAGATAGATAGATAGATGATAGATAGAAAAAAATACTTACTTAAATGTCAGATTAGATCTAAAATTGTCATGCTATCTACTTGAATATACCTTAACAACATCCCGGTGACATTTTGTTATATAATTGAAAATATTCAATGAAATAGTGTTAATGTAACTTGTAGAACAAGTCAGAACTAGCCCTTGTCACACCTGCTTTGGAAATATAACACCTTAAACTTTTAGAGAAAGTACATTGCTTGTAAATCCTCACTGCTTCTTGTTCCTAGTGCACTCACAAGTAACAGCCACCTGATCATTTTCCCTGAATGCTACTTCTTCCCCTTAAGTCACACCTGTTCCCAACCATGTTCACCCAAGTACAGATCCAGGACACAGCTCTAGTCTTGACACTTTTATTTTGGATAAATTATTAAGAATTATTCTTAGTAGCAAACTTACATGCTTAAAAGGGAACAGTTTCTTTCTTTCATACACATCACAGAGTCTTGTGGAGGTATTATATGTTTATCTATGAAAGCATTATGAACCCCTGTAGGTCTGTAAGTGCACAATATACTACTGTAGAAGAGCAGAGAAATAGCTCCAGAAGGAATGAAAAGGTTGAGCTGAAGCAGAAACACCCATATGCAGATATGTCTGATAGGAAAAGTATTGTCCAATGCTCTAAAGAACAATATGGCATAAGAACCTGGAATGTTAGGTCCATGAAACAAGGTAAATTGGAAGCGGTCAAACAGGAAATGGCAAGAATGAACATTGACATTTTAGGAATCAGTGAATTAAAATGGACAGGAATGGGTGAATTTTCCTTAGGTGATCATTATATCTGCTACTGTGGGCAAGTATTCATTAGAAGAAATGCCCGCATAGGCACGCCTCATAAGCAAGAAAATAATTTGAAATACAGTACCTGCAGGTAATCTTAAAAATTACAGATTATTCTGGGTTTCCTGCTCCTTATTTGCTTTCAGCTCAAAATATGTCTTTTATGACAAAGAGGTATATATTGGGATTGAGATTCTTGTTTCCTTCAAAAGACAGATTAATAGACAGACAGACAGATAGACAGACAGAGAGACAGATAGACAGATAGATAGATGGATAGATAGGTAGGTAGATAGATAGATAGATGATAGATAGAAAAAAATACTTACTTAAATGTCAGATTAGATCTAAAATTGTCATGCTATCTACTTGAATATACCTTAACAACATCCCGGTGACATTTTGTTATATAATTGAAAATATTCAATGAAATAGTGTTAATGTAACTTGTAGAACAAGTCAGAACTAGCCCTTGTCACACCTGCTTTGGAAATATAACACCTTAAACTTTTAGAGAAAGTACATTGCTTGTAAATCCTCACTGCTTCTTGTTCCTAGTGCACTCACAAGTAACAGCCACCTGATCATTTTCCCTGAATGCTACTTCTTCCCCTTAAGTCACACCTGTTCCCAACCATGTTCACCCAAGTACAGATCCAGGACACAGCTCTAGTCTTGACACTTTTATTTTGGATAAATTATTAAGAATTATTCTTAGTAGCAAACTTACATGCTTAGCAAAAGAGGATAAACAAGTTTCTTTCTTTCATACACATCACAGAGTCTTGTGGAGGTATTATATGTTTATCTATGAAAGCATTCTCCAGGTTTATGGGAACAGTAACATTCTCACACATACTCAATTGAATAGAGTTACAATTCCATGGGCCTATTAAAAGTATTTTATAGCTTCCAATTACTTAAAATATAAAATTCAAACATCTAGGGATGATTTTCAAATATAAGTCGACATTAATACACAATTATACCATAAAATACTTGTTATTGTTGTTCCTTATTATTCAGTCACTACGTTATGTCTGGCTCTTTGGATTGCTGCACACAAGGCTTCCCTATTTTATTGCTGATCCTGTTCATGATGCCAATCGTCTTGCTGTTCACACTTTACTGTTCTCTTAACCTGGGATAGGCAAGGCAGGAGCTAACAGACTGGAAGACATGAGGAAGCATAAGAACTACAGACACATTCTCTCCTGGCTGGCATGGCAGCTATAACACATCCTCTTTCCTGACTGATGGAACAGCCACAACATAACCATGATGTAGTCATAACATAATCACACATAAAATAACCATGACACAGCTCAAATGTAGTCCCAATGAAGTATCACCCAGGGTTTTCATGGTGAAACTCAGACTGGAATGCCACACAAAATAGTTCCTGACATTATGGGTACCATGTGAGGGCCATGCTGAATGTTATATAATAACCATATTGCTTAACCATGGAAAGTCATTGTTTACAAAACATGAATTGAGCATTCATGAAAGCTTAAGGTGAGAGAAATTGACTGGAACCATCTTGTTAATTTTCCCAAACTTCTTTACTATCTTACACAATTTACTCAAACTCATGTCCATTGATTCAATGATACCACCTAACCATCTCATCCTCTGTCACCCTCTTCTCCTCCTGCCTTCAATCTTTCTCAGCATCAGAATCTTTTCAAAAGAGTTCACTTTTCCCATCAGATGGCCAAAGTAACGGACCTATAGCTTCAGCATCAGTCCTTCTAATGAGTATTCAGGGTTCATTTCCTTTAAGATTGATTGATTTGATATCCATTCTGTCCTAGAGACTCTCAAGGATATTTTCTCAGGGCCACACTTTGAAAGCATACATTCTTCAGTACTCAAGCTTCAGCCTGAAGGGCTACCTTCACTTTTAGCATTTATCCAACATCTACAGCTTCTCTCCAGATACATAAGTCATGGATACCATCTTAGAACTTTCTATGCCCTGTTCCAAATCCCTGGTATCTATGAGAACAGAGCTTATACACTCACCTGAAGCCTTGCTTTTTGTAAATATTTCCCCAATTGCCTTGTTTGGAGACCAGCAGAGCCTCACCTTTTGTTTCAATAGGATTGTATATGTTTGCATACATTTAAAAGCTGGTGCCTGAGGCATATGCGTGGTAATAATACATATTTTGAAATACGTATATGTGTTAAAGGATAAATGAAATTTGTGTCAGTTGAGAATGGAACTTGGATGCAGTTGAAAAGAAAAACCACAAATTAAAGACAAAAACACAGAAAGACTAATGAAGCAAAAAAAAAAAAAAAAAAAACAAAAAAAACATGAATTTTAACATATGATTAATTCAACTTTAAGGAACAGATTTCCAAAAGAAAGACATAGTCAAACATAACTGAGTGACTAAGCACACAAGTTAAGAAACTGGAATACATTTTAAGTTTGATTGTTCTCATTTTTCCTTTATTTTCTCTCATGAATACAGATGCTGGTGTTTGGGACTGAATTGTTAATGATTAATGTCATTGTAGAAAGGAAAAAAACGGAATAATAGTTTCTATTTTTTCTGAACTCGAGATTCCCTTCTTTTTATTCACTGTCCAAAAGAGATGATTTAAAAAGTTCACAAAAATGTAGCTGTAAAGGCTAATTATTTATACTAATCAAACATACTAATACAAGAAAAATATGTTTTTCACTTTAACCTATTTTCTGCTAGAACATTTGTAATATTTATTTTTTAAAATTTATTTATTTATTTTGCTTTTTATTTTTACAGACTTTTGTTATTTACAGATATGTATAATACCAGATTAGTCATATGCATATTCCTGGCACCCTCTCTCCTACACCCCCTTCCCAGTACCCTGATCCTACCACTCCAGGCCATCTAACAGTATCCCTGCAGGATCCCCTATTCCCACAGTGCAATGACAATAGCTATCTTTTTCACATTATGATAGTAGAGTTTTCCATGTTACTCCCTCTATGCCCACCCACTGTTCATTCCCCACAATGTCCATATGTCTGTTCTCTATGTCTGTTTTTCCATTGCTTCAATTGTGTGTTACCATTGCCCTCTTACTAGATTCCATATATATGTGTTAGCATATTGTACTTTTCTTTCTCTTTTTGACTTGCTTCACTTTTTATGATAGGTTCTAGATCCAGCCACCTCATTAGGACTGATTCTTCTGCATTTCTTTTTACAACTGAGTAGTATTCCATTGTATATATGTACCAGATATTTTTTATACATTCATTTATCAATGGACATCAATGTTGCTTCCATGTTCTGGCTATCTAATGGAGGGCTGAAATGAGCATTGCGGTACATGTGCATCTTTCAATTTTGATTTCATCTGGGTGTAAGCCTAATTGTGGGATTTCTGGGTCGTATGGTGCTTCTATTTTTAGTTTTTAAGGAATCTACATACTGTCTTTCATAGCGGCTGTAGCAATTTCCATTCCCACAGACAATGCAAGTGTGTTCCCTTTTCTCCATACTCTTTCCAGTATTTATTGTCTGTAGATTTCTTGATGATTGCCATTCTGACTGGTGTGAGCTAGTATCTAATTGTAGTTTTGATTTGCATTTCTCTAATAATAAGCCAAGTTGAGCATCATTTCATGTGTTTTTGTCTGTCTGTACTCGAGATTCCCTTCTTTTTATTCACTGTCCAAAAGAGATGATTTAAAAAGTTCACAAAAATGTAGCTGTAAAGGCTAATTATTTATACTAATCAAACATACTAATACAAGAAAAATATGTTTTTCACTTTAACCTATTTTCTGCTAGAACATTTGTAATATTTATTTTTTAAAATTTATTTATTTATTTTGCTTTTTATTTTTACAGACTTTTGTTATTTACAGATATGTATAATACCAGATTAGTCATATGCATATTCCTGGCACCCTCTCTCCTACACCCCCTTCCCAGTACCCTGATCCTACCACTCCAGGCCATCTAACAGTATCCCTGCAGGATCCCCTATTCCCACAGTGCAATGACAATAGCTATCTTTTTCACATTATGATAGTAGAGTTTTCCATGTTACTCCCTCTATGCCCACCCACTGTTCATTCCCCACAATGTCCATATGTCTGTTCTCTATGTCTGTTTTTCCATTGCTTCAATTGTGTGTTACCATTGCCCTCTTACTAGATTCCATATATATGTGTTAGCATATTGTACTTTTCTTTCTCTTTTTGACTTGCTTCACTTTTTATGATAGGTTCTAGATCCAGCCACCTCATTAGGACTGATTCTTCTGCATTTCTTTTTACAACTGAGTAGTATTCCATTGTATATATGTACCAGATATTTTTTATACATTCATTTATCAATGGACATCAATGTTGCTTCCATGTTCTGGCTATCTAATGGAGGGCTGAAATGAGCATTGCGGTACATGTGCATCTTTCAATTTTGATTTCATCTGGGTGTAAGCCTAATTGTGGGATTTCTGGGTCGTATGGTGCTTCTATTTTTAGTTTTTAAGGAATCTACATACTGTCTTTCATAGCGGCTGTAGCAATTTCCATTCCCACAGACAATGCAAGTGTGTTCCCTTTTCTCCATACTCTTTCCAGTATTTATTGTCTGTAGATTTCTTGATGATTGCCATTCTGACTGGTGTGAGCTAGTATCTAATTGTAGTTTTGATTTGCATTTCTCTAATAATAAGCCAAGTTGAGCATCATTTCATGTGTTTTTGTCTGTCTGTATGTGCTCTGGAGAGGTGTCTGTTTAGGTCTTTTTCACATTTTTTGATTGGTTTGTTCATTTTTCTTATGTTGAGTTGTCTGAGTTGCTTGTAGATTTTGGAGATTTGTTCTTTGTCTGTTGTTTCATTTGCTATTATATCTCTCATTCTGTGGGTTGTCTGTTCACCTTGCTTGCAGTTTCTTTTGCTGTACAAAAGCTTTTAACTTTCATTAGGTCCCACATTTTAGGTTTTGTCTTTAGTTTCGATATAATAGTGGGTGGGTCATAAAAGATCTTGTTTTTCCTATATTCTCCTCTAAGAGTTTTATGGTTTCTGGGTTAACATTTAGGTCTTCAATCCATTTTGAGTTTATCTTTGTATATGGTGTCAGGGAATGTTCCAACTTCATTTTTTTGCATGTAGCTGTCCAATGTTCCCAGCAACATTTGTTGAAGAGACTTTTTCTCTCCCATTGGATCCTTTCACAACCTTTGCCAAAAATAAGGTGCCCATAGATGCATGGGTTTATCTCTGGGTTCTCTATCTTGTTCCATTGGTCTATAGTTCTGGTTTTGTGCCAGCACCATACTGTCTTGATGACTGTGGGTTTGTAGTATAGTCTAAAGTTGAGAGGCTGATCCCTCCAGCTCCATTCTTCTTTCTCAGGATTGTTTTGACTATTTGAGGTCTTTTGTATTTCCATATGAACTGTGTTATTCTTTGGTCTAATTCTGTGAAGAATGTCATTGGTAGTTTGATAGGGATCTCATTGAATCTGTAGATGATATTTAGTAGTATGGTCATTTTCACAATATTGATTTTTCCGATCCAGGAACATGGAATATCTCTCCATCTGTTTAAGTCTTATTTAATTTCTGTCATTAGTGCCTTATAATTTTCTGTAACTAGCTCTTTTGTTACTTTGAGTAGGTTTATTCCCAGATATTTCATTCTTTTGGCTGCAATAATGAAGGGGATTGCCTCTTTGATTTCTTTTTGACTGGTGTGAGCTAGTATCTAATTGTAGTTTTGATTTGCATTTCTCTAATAATAAGCCAAGTTGAGCATCATTTCATGTGTTTTTGTCTGTCTGTATGTGCTCTGGAGAGGTGTCTGTTTAGGTCTTTTTCACATTTTTTGATTGGTTTGTTCATTTTTCTTATGTTGAGTTGTCTGAGTTGCTTGTAGATTTTGGAGATTTGTTCTTTGTCTGTTGTTTCATTTGCTATTATATCTCTCATTCTGTGGGTTGTCTGTTCACCTTGCTTGCAGTTTCTTTTGCTGTACAAAAGCTTTTAACTTTCATTAGGTCCCACATTTTAGGTTTTGTCTTTAGTTTCGATATAATAGTGGGTGGGTCATAAAAGATCTTGTTTTTCCTATATTCTCCTCTAAGAGTTTTATGGTTTCTGGGTTAACATTTAGGTCTTCAATCCATTTTGAGTTTATCTTTGTATATGGTGTCAGGGAATGTTCCAACTTCATTTTTTTGCATGTAGCTGTCCAATGTTCCCAGCAACATTTGTTGAAGAGACTTTTTCTCTCCCATTGGATCCTTTCACAACCTTTGCCAAAAATAAGGTGCCCATAGATGCATGGGTTTATCTCTGGGTTCTCTATCTTGTTCCATTGGTCTATAGTTCTGGTTTTGTGCCAGCACCATACTGTCTTGATGACTGTGGGTTTGTAGTATAGTCTAAAGTTGAGAGGCTGATCCCTCCAGCTCCATTCTTCTTTCTCAGGATTGTTTTGACTATTTGAGGTCTTTTGTATTTCCATATGAACTGTGTTATTCTTTGGTCTAATTCTGTGAAGAATGTCATTGGTAGTTTGATAGGGATCTCATTGAATCTGTAGATGATATTTAGTAGTATGGTCATTTTCACAATATTGATTTTTCCGATCCAGGAACATGGAATATCTCTCCATCTGTTTAAGTCTTATTTAATTTCTGTCATTAGTGCCTTATAATTTTCTGTAACTAGCTCTTTTGTTACTTTGAGTAGGTTTATTCCCAGATATTTCATTCTTTTGGCTGCAATAATGAAGGGGATTGCCTCTTTGATTTCTTTTTCTGATTTTTCATTGTTTGTATATAAGAATGTGAGTGATTTCTGTGTATTGATTTTGTATCCTGTGACTTTGCTGAATTCATGGATTGGCTCTAATAGTTTTCTAGTAATGTTTTTGCAGTTTTCTATGTATAATATCACGTCATCTGCAAATAGAGAGAGTTTTACTTCTTTTCCCATCTAGATTCCTTTTATTTCTTTTTCTTTGCTTATTGCTGTTGATAGAACTTCCAGGACTATGTTGAATAATAGTGGTAAAAGTGGACACCCATCTTGTTCCTGATCTTAGAGGAAATACTTTCAATTTCTCACCAGTGAGAACTATCTTTGCTGTGGGCTTCTCATATATGGTTTTCACGATGCTGAGATCGGTTCCTTCTATGCCCACTTTTGAAGAAGGTTTTTTTTTTTTTATCATAAATGGATGTTGTTCTTTGTCAATGGCTTTTTCTGCAACTATTGAGATTATCGTGAGGCTTTTGTCTCTCAATTTGTTGGTATAGTGGATCACATTGATTGATTTGCAAATATTGAAGAATCCTTGCATGCCTGGGATGAACCCGACTTGATCATGATGCATGAGTTTGTTGTTGTGATTCTGAAGTCTGTTTCCTAGGATTTTGTTGAGGATTTCGGCATTCAAATTCATCAGTGAAATTGGTCCATAATTTTTGTTTTTTTGTGTTGTCTTTGCCTCTTTTGGTATCACGGTGATGGTGGCCTCATACAATGTGTTTGGAAATGTTCCTTCCTGTGCAATTTTTTGAAAGAGTTTTAGAAGGATGGGCATTGGCTCTTCTTTAAATGTTTGGCAGAATTCACCTGTGAAGCCGTCTGGCCCTGGGCTTTTATTTTTGGGTTGATTTTTGATCACAAAGTCAATTTCTGAGCTTGTGATTGGGTTGTTCATAGTTTCTATCTCTTCCTGGTTGAGTCTTGGGAGATTAATCTTCTCTAAGAAACTGTCCATTTCTTCCAGGTTGTCTAGTTTACTTCCATATAGTTGTTCATAATAGTCTTTTATAATCCTTTGGATCTCTGCTTATCTGTTGTAATCTCTTCTTTTTCATTTTTGATTTTGTTGATCTGGTTCTTCTCTCTTCTTTTCTTGATGACTCTGGCCAGCAGTCTGTTGATATTGTCTGTCTTTTCAAAGAATCACCTTTTCATTTTACTTATCTTTACTATTGTTTCTTTCATTTCTTTTTAATTTTTTTTCTGCTCTGGCCTCTATGATTTCTTTTCTTCTGCTAACGTTGAGGTATTTTTTTTCTTCTTCTTCTTCTTTCTTCAGTTGTTTTAGTGTAGATTAAGGTTGTCTCTTTGATATTTTTCTTCTTTCTTAAGGTAGGATTGTATTCCTTTAAACTTCCCTCTTAGAACTGCTTTTGCTGTATCCCATAGGTTTGCACTCGTGTGTTCATATTCATTTTCTTCTAGGAATTCTTTTAAATTCTCTTTTGATTTGATCAGTAATAAGTTTGGTTTTTTGGGCTATGTATTGTTCATTCTCCATGTGTTTGTTTTTAAGCAGTCTTTTTTATTTTTTTTCATGCAGTTGAGCTCTAGTCTCACTGCATTTTGATCAGAGAGGATAGTTGATATAATTTTGATTTTCATGAATTGACTGAGGTCTAATTTTTGTCTCAGGATGTGGTCTTTGCTGCAGAATGTTCCATGATCACATGAGAAGAACGTATACTCTTCTGCTTTTTTTTTTCATTTTTTAAATTTTATTTTTTATTTTATTTTTCAACTTTTATTTTACTTAACTATTAAAGAGTTTTGTTGTTTACAGATATGTATGTTCCCAGATTAGTCATATGTATGTCCCCTTCTTCCCACCCTTCCCGACCATCACACGGTACCCCTGAAGGATCTCTTTTTCTCACAGAGCAATGACTATAGTTATTTTCTTCACTTATGATAGTACAAGCCTTTATGCTACTTCCTTTATGCCTCCCACCCTCTGTTCCTTCCCCACAATGTCCAAATGTCCACTGTCCATGTCTGTCTTTCTGTCGCTTCACTGCGTGTGCCATCATCACCATCCTACTAGATTCCACATATATGTGTTAATATATTGTATTTGTCCTTCACTTTCTGACTGACTTCACTTTTTAATGATATGATCTAGATCCAGTCACCTCATTAGGGCTGATTCTTCTTCATTTCTCTTTACAGCTGTGCAGCATTCCATTGTATATATGTACCAGGGCTTCTTTATCCATTCATTCGTCGATGCACATCTAGGTTGATTCCATGGTCTAGCTATTGTATAGAGAGCTGCAATGAACATTGAGGCAAAGGTGTTTCTTTCTGATTTGATTTGATCAGGGTATAAGCCTAAGAGTGGGATTGCTGGGTCGTATGGGATTTCTATTTTTAGTTTTTAAGAATTCTCCATACTGTCTTCCATCGAGGCTGTGTCAATTGATATTCCCACCAGGAATGCAGGAATGTTCCCTTTTCTCCACACCCTCTCCAGCATTTATTGTCTGTCAATTTGTGGATGATGGCCATTCTGACGGGTGTGAGGTGATATCTCATTGTAGTTTTGATTTGAATTTCTCTAATTATAAGTGAAATTGAACATCATTTCATGTGTTTTGGGGCCATCTGTATGTCGTCTTTGGAGAGGTGTCGGTTTAGGTCCTTTTCCCATTTTTTGATTGGGTTGTTCATTTTTCCACTGCTGCGTTGTCTGAGTTGCTTGTATATTTTGGAGATTAATTCTTTGTCTTTTGCTTCATTTGCTATGATTTTCTCCCATTCTGTGGGTTGTCTGTTCAGGTTTATTGTAGCTACTCTTCTGCTTTTTGATGGAAATTTTATCGATGACACCCATCACTTCTAGTTTGTCATTTAAAGTTTGGGTTTCTTTATCAATTTTCCTAGTCATATGTATGTCCCTTCTTCCCACCCTTCCCGACCATCACACGGTACCCTGGAGGATCTTTTTCTCACAGAGCAATGACTATAGTTATTTTCTTCACTTATGATAGTACAAGCCTTTATGCTACTTCCTTTATGCCTCCCACCCTCTGTTCCTTCCCCACAATGTCCAAATGTCCACTGTCCATGTCTGTCTTTCTGTCGCTTCACTGCGTGTGCCATCATCACCATCCTACTAGATTCCACATATATGTGTTAATATATTGTATTTGTCCTTCACTTTCTGACTGACTTCACTTTTTAATGATATGATCTAGATCCAGTCACCTCATTAGGGCTGATTCTTCTTCATTTCTCTTTACAGCTGTGCAGCATTCCATTGTATATATGTACCAGGGCTTCTTTATCCATTCATTCGTCGATGCACATCTAGGTTGATTCCATGGTCTAGCTATTGTATAGAGAGCTGCAATGAACATTGAGGCAAAGGTGTTTCTTTCTGATTTGATTTGATCAGGGTATAAGCCTAAGAGTGGGATTGCTGGGTCGTATGGGATTTCTATTTTTAGTTTTTAAGAATTCTCCATACTGTCTTCCATCGAGGCTGTGTCAATTGATATTCCCACCAGGAATGCAGGAATGTTCCCTTTTCTCCACACCCTCTCCAGCATTTATTGTCTGTCAATTTGTGGATGATGGCCATTCTGACGGGTGTGAGGTGATATCTCATTGTAGTTTTGATTTGAATTTCTCTAATTATAAGTGAAATTGAACATCATTTCATGTGTTTTGGGGCCATCTGTATGTCGTCTTTGGAGAGGTGTCGGTTTAGGTCCTTTTCCCATTTTTTGATTGGGTTGTTCATTTTTCCACTGCTGCGTTGTCTGAGTTGCTTGTATATTTTGGAGATTAATTCTTTGTCTTTTGCTTCATTTGCTATGATTTTCTCCCATTCTGTGGGTTGTCTGTTCAGGTTTATTGTAGCTACTCTTCTGCTTTTTGATGGAAATTTTATCGATGACACCCATCACTTCTAGTTTGTCATTTAAAGTTTGGGTTTCTTTATCAATTTTCTGTTTTTATGATCTGTCCATTGGTGTGAGAGGAGTATTAAAGTCTCCCACTAGTACTGTGTTATTGTGGATTTCTTCTTTCATGTCTAAAAGTGTTTGTCTTATGTTTTGGGGTGCTCTTGAGTTGGGTGTATAGATATTTATGATTGTTATGTCTTCTTCTTGGATCGATCCCTTGATCATTACATAGTGTCCTGCCTTGTCTCTTATAATCTTCTTTATTTTGAGGTCTATTTTGTCTGATAGGAGGATTGCTACTCTAGCATTTTTTTGATTTCCATTTGCATACAATATCTTTTTCCATCCTCTTACTTTCAGTCTATAAGTGTCTCTAGGTCTGAAGTTACTTTCTTGTATGCAGCAGAAGTATGGGTCTTGTATTTGTGTCTATTCAGGCAGTCGGCATCTTTAGTCTGTTTACATTTAAAATGATTACTGATACAAATTATCCTATTGTCACCTTCTTGGATGCTATGATGTGTTTGTTTTGTAGATCTTCTTCTTTTCTTATACTTGATGTCTATATAAGTCCCTTAATCATTTGTTATAAAGATGGTTTGGTGCTACTGCATTCTCTTAATTTTTTTTTCTTTTCTGTAAAGCTTTGATTTATTCTGTTCCAGTACTTTCAATGTCTCTTTCCATTCCTTTCTTGCCTGCAGAGTTTCTGTGGAAAGATCAGTTGTGAAATGTATGGGGTTTCCCATGTGTGTCACAATCTGCTTTTCCCTTGCTACTTTTAGAATTCTATCTTTGTGTTTAATTTGTGTTACCTTAATTAATATGTGTCTTGGTGTGTTTCTTCTTGGGTTTATTCTGTATGATACTCTTTGTGCTTCTTAGATTTGATTGACTCTTTCTTTTCCCATGTTGGGAAAATTTTCAACTCTAATCTCTTCAAAATTTTTCTCATATCCTTTCTTTTTTTCTTCTTCTTCTGGAAGCCCTATAATTCGAATATTAGTGCATTTGATATTATCTGAGAGGTCTCTGAGGCTAACACCTGCTCTTTTCATTCTTTGAGCTGGATTCTGCTCTTCAGCCTTTACTTCCACCATTCTATCTTCCAGCTCACTTGTCAGGTCTTCTGCCTCAGATAATTAGCTCTTGATTCCTTCCATAGTACTTTTAAGTTCAGCAATTGTGTTCTTTATCTCTGTCTGGTGTTATTTTAAGTTCTTGTATTTCTTTGTTCAGTGTGTTAGTTGCTCTTTGCAATTTCTCTAAAATTCTGTTTTTGGAGTTTTGGATGATTGTTACTATCATTCTTCTGAATTCGCTTTCAGAAAATTTGTCTAATTCCACTTCGTTTATTTGGACTTGTGTGTTTGTAGATTGTTCCTTCACTTGTGTGGTATTTCTCTGCTATTTCATTGTTATTATTAATTTTTTAACTCTCTATGTTTGGGGTTTCCTTTTCCCAGACTTTGAGTAACCATGGGTATTTTTTGTTTGGATGAGACATCTTATTCTGGGTGACGCTAGTGATTGGGTGTTCTCAGCACTTGCATAAAATGGCTTGACTTTGTTGGAATTCTCACTGTTTAATGCTCCCCAGCTTTAGGCATACTTTGATATTGTAGTGTTTTGGAGTTTGTGCTTCCTCCCTAAAGCTCCTGGGCTTGTTTCCTGAACAGGGAATAAAGATTTCATGGCTGGTTTGTTATGACATTAAGTGGTGTTAACACATATATATGTGAATGAGAAATAGAAGGTATACCTTTGACAAATGGCAATTATAATGTCATGCAAATACTATCTAACATGCTGGATTATGCAATCAAACATATACAGCCATAACATAACCTAAGCATTCCAACAGAACATGCAATACAGTATTTTGGCACTGCAAATAAAGAAAACTAACAATGATGTCCACCAGTTAATAACCAAACTGACTAGAGCACAAAATGGAGAATAATGCTAGAGCGTGTTCCAAATTTGGAATAAGGCAATGAGAACAAAGAGACTAAGAAATATTGTGGTGGAAGGGAGGCTAGAAGAGAAATATAGAATAATAGTGCAAAGTTATGGGGAGATCAAGATTTGTATGTATTAGAGTTTAGTGCTGTAGGAAAAGAGCATCAGAGAAAGAGAAAAGGTTGTAGAGGAAGTAATAATACACATCAAAAAAATTAAAAATTCAAACAGGGATAAGTATATAGAAAAACTATAGGGGAAAAAAAAGCAAAAATAATAAAAACAAACAAAATCCCCAGAACCACAAAAAGCCAATGTAGAATCAGAAGTATATAACAAAAAATAAAATGTGCGGTTTAAAAGAAAAAAAAATTGCACAAACGAGTACATTCAGTCTAACTGATAAGATTGGTAGCTGCAATAGAGTTCAATGGAGGAAATAAAAAGGTTAGGGGAGCTTGGTGATAAGGAAAAAAGAGGAGGAAAAAAAAAAGGGAGAGAGAGAGACAGACAGACAAAGAAAGTAAAATAAAAAAAATTTCCAGTGGTAAATACAGCTCCAGTGAAAACGTTAAAATAGTGAATATTTATGTTTTTCTCTCTCTTGCTGACTATTCAGGAATTGTCAGTCTTTTTTTTGCCTCTGGCAGTGGTTATATCTGAAGGCCTTTTTTTACTGCTTGTTTATTTACAACTATTCCAGAAATAAAGGGCCCACTTAGGCTGGCCTTGGTGGTTTCTTAATCATTAATCCAGGTACCTTTATTGCTGGGTGAAGCTAAGTTTCCTCCCTGTAATTTGACCTGTAGCCACACTACAGTAGGGGTAACGGTGTCTCTCTTGGAAAGGAGTTATTCCCACATGTTCTACAAGAAGCACTTCTGCAGTGCCCCGGACCCTGCGGCAGGCCACCATCGACCCCTGGCCCCCATGAAGACTTCAGAATACTCAGAGGTGAGTCTGTCTCAGTCTCATATGGGATCGCTGTTCCCCTCTCCCAGATCTCGGTGCACACATAGTCTCAAATCCTACTAGGAAGCTCTACAATTGGGTTATCGATAATCTCCTTCAAAAAGAATTAAGTGTGTCCACCAGTTAATAACCAAACTGACTAGAGCACAAAATGGAGAATAATGCTAGAGCGTGTTCCAAATTTGGAATAAGGCAATGAGAACAAAGAGACTAAGAAATATTGTGGTGGAAGGGAGGCTAGAAGAGAAATATAGAATAATAGTGCAAAGTTATGGGGAGATCAAGATTTGTATGTATTAGAGTTTAGTGCTGTAGGAAAAGAGCATCAGAGAAAGAGAAAAGGTTGTAGAGGAAGTAATAATACACATCAAAAAAATTAAAAATTCAAACAGGGATAAGTATATAGAAAAACTATAGGGGAAAAAAAAGCAAAAATAATAAAAACAAACAAAATCCCCAGAACCACAAAAAGCCAATGTAGAATCAGAAGTATATAACAAAAAATAAAATGTGCGGTTTAAAAGAAAAAAAAATTGCACAAACGAGTACATTCAGTCTAACTGATAAGATTGGTAGCTGCAATAGAGTTCAATGGAGGAAATAAAAAGGTTAGGGGAGCTTGGTGATAAGGAAAAAAGAGGAGGAAAAAAAAAAGGGAGAGAGAGAGACAGACAGACAAAGAAAGTAAAATAAAAAAAATTTCCAGTGGTAAATACAGCTCCAGTGAAAACGTTAAAATAGTGAATATTTATGTTTTTCTCTCTCTTGCTGACTATTCAGGAATTGTCAGTCTTTTTCTTGCCTCTGGCAGTGGTTATATCTGAAGGCCTTTTTTTACTGCTTGTTTATTTACAACTATTCCAGAAATAAAGGGCCCACTTAGGCTGGCCTTGGTGGTTTCTTAATCATTAATCCAGGTACCTTTATTGCTGGGTGAAGCTAAGTTTCCTCCCTGTAATTTGACCTGTAGCCACACTACAGTAGGGGTAACGGTGTCTCTCTTGGAAAGGAGTTATTCCCACATGTTCTACAAGAAGCACTTCTGCAGTGCCCCGGACCCTGCGGCAGGCCACCATCGACCCCTGGCCCCCATGAAGACTTCAGAATACTCAGAGGTGAGTCTGTCTCAGTCTCATATGGGATCGCTGTTCCCCTCTCCCAGATCTCGGTGCACACATAGTCTCAAATCCTACTAGGAAGCTCTACAATTGGGTTATCGATAATCTCCTTCAAAAAGAATTAAGTGTGTCTTTCTGAGGACTGTTCAAGGGCACTTCTAGCAGAAGGAGGCACTTTGACCCTTTAAAACAGGTCTGGCTCAGTTCCTTGTAGGGGTCACTGCTCCTTTCCTGGGTCTTGCTGTGCAACAGGCTTTGAATATTTGGCCCACCCAACCTCTCTTACATATATGAGGTTTGACTTTTAAAAGCACAATTGCAACCTTCTACTGTCTTGTTGGAGTTTCTCCTTTGCCCTTGGATGTGGGGTATTTTTTTGTGATTGGATCCAACCTCCTCCTGTTGGTGATTTTTCAGGAGCTAGTTGCAATTCTGGTGATTTTGCAGGAGACATAAGTGAACGTCCTTCTATGTGGCCACTTTAGCTCCATCCCCAATATTTAATTCTTGTCTAATATAGTAAGAATAGGCTTAACTGACTATCAAATAAGGAAGGACTCTATGTCACATAGGGAAAATAAAACAATAAAACCCCATTTTTATGTGAAGTGAACAACAGTTTTGTTTGGGTTGAACTCATACTTGTAATTTTAATGTTGACTTTTGAAATGATAAAAGATTTAAATATTCCTAAGATGCATATTTAAACTTGTAAGATAGCTGGGTGCTATGTGGAAAAAGATACAAGAAAAGAGAAAATACAGTAAAGCAAACAGGGGAATATTACACCAATCTAATTGAATACAGAACATTCACGTTATATTTTGAGGTAAGAAACAAAAATATTTGACTTCAATAAATACTTTATGTTAATATTTATATTACAGGATTGTTTGATGTTCAAGTGCAATAAATAGTTTCTACCACTGTGCTTAATAAATGTAATCTTGTTGAAATACGTATATTTCTATTGGTTCAAGCACTAAAATTACCTGTATATTTCAATAATATATGGTTTTGATCACTTAGCATAATTATGGTTACTTTTTTAACTTTAAAATATCTATTTATATAGAATACAATTGTTACAGAGTCTAAGATTTTGGCAGTCAGTGAATCTCATATGGGATCGCTGTTCCCCTCTCCCAGATCTCGGTGCACACATAGTCTCAAATCCTACTAGGAAGCTCTACAATTGGGTTATCGATAATCTCCTTCAAAAAGAATTAAGTGTGTCTTTCTGAGGACTGTTCAAGGGCACTTCTAGCAGAAGGAGGCACTTTGACCCTTTAAAACAGGTCTGGCTCAGTTCCTTGTAGGGGTCACTGCTCCTTTCCTGGGTCTTGCTGTGCAACAGGCTTTGAATATTTGGCCCACCCAACCTCTCTTACATATATGAGGTTTGACTTTTAAAAGCACAATTGCAACCTTCTACTGTCTTGTTGGAGTTTCTCCTTTGCCCTTGGATGTGGGGTATTTTTTTGTGATTGGATCCAACCTCCTCCTGTTGGTGATTTTTCAGGAGCTAGTTGCAATTCTGGTGATTTTGCAGGAGACATAAGTGAACGTCCTTCTATGTGGCCACTTTAGCTCCATCCCCAATATTTAATTCTTGTCTAATATAGTAAGAATAGGCTTAACTGACTATCAAATAAGGAAGGACTCTATGTCACATAGGGAAAATAAAACAATAAAACCCCATTTTTATGTGAAGTGAACAACAGTTTTGTTTGGGTTGAACTCATACTTGTAATTTTAATGTTGACTTTTGAAATGATAAAAGATTTAAATATTCCTAAGATGCATATTTAAACTTGTAAGATAGCTGGGTGCTATGTGGAAAAAGATACAAGAAAAGAGAAAATACAGTAAAGCAAACAGGGGAATATTACACCAATCTAATTGAATACAGAACATTCACGTTATATTTTGAGGTAAGAAACAAAAATATTTGACTTCAATAAATACTTTATGTTAATATTTATATTACAGGATTGTTTGATGTTCAAGTGCAATAAATAGTTTCTACCACTGTGCTTAATAAATGTAATCTTGTTGAAATACGTATATTTCTATTGGTTCAAGCACTAAAATTACCTGTATATTTCAATAATATATGGTTTTGATCACTTAGCATAATTATGGTTACTTTTTTAACTTTAAAATATCTATTTATATAGAATACAATTGTTACAGAGTCTAAGATGCTCTGCTGTTTGCAGGACAGGTCAGTGAATCTTAGAGACAAGGTGTTGAGCAAGGAAAACATCTTTATTTGGAAAGCAGCTGACAGAGAAGATGGCAGGCTAGTACTTCAAAATAGCCAGGTTCTCTCATACCTTAGAGATCAGGGAGGTGAAGGAGCAAAGGGGAAAGGCCATTAATCTTGCAAGCATCACTTAGAATGGCAAGCCTCAGGCAGAAGATGTGCTATTTTCTCCCTTCCTGTGTCCGCAGGTGGATAGGTCCTGAACAAAGGCTCTTAGTCAAGCAGAAAGGCAGGATTCTCTGAGGCAAACCATTATGTTTGATTGTAACAACAAAAGCAATGAAAAGTGAGTCAAAGAAACAGTCTGCAATATGGAGTCTGAATTGGTTTCCTCTCTGTAACACTAATATCCACTTAGAAAGAAAACTTAAGGAAACATTGAAATTTTCTCCTTTTGTATTAGCCAAAGCAACTAGCTAATTACAATCCAATCAACTTAAATCAGTCTGTGTATATATATTTTTTTATTTTCCAAATTCAATGAATAGTCTGGATTTTAGGGAATAAGCTAGCCTATGATATCATTTTGTATTCAAATACAAATTTTTATGGCTCATGTAATATAATGTTAACTGCGGTTTCCAGAGATTCTTGATCAATCTGAGTGATTGATCCCAGGTATGGTTATTCAAAGCAAATTGATTAAGCTCATTTTTAGTCATAGGCAACTGGACTTGGTGTCCTAGGTATAATAAACTGTATTTTGCTCAAAGAATAAAAGAAAATCAAAATAATTCTTGATCAGTAAAGATATTTGAATTTAATTGTGTTTTATTCAATTTGTTAATACCTTGGCTTATTGGCCGGAACCTATCTTGTCTTTTCAAGTCTCTAATAGAAAAATGATTAAATTGACAAAATATCAGAATATGTGTGTGCTATAAAGTAGAATTACACTTTAGGATTTTTCTTTTTTTTTTCTAGCCTAAGTGACAGTACAAACTAGTTTTTATACCATATGAATACATGTAAATCAAAGTACTTCCTGCTTTCTCATGCATCAGGAAAAACCCTTAAGAGCTTGTGCATGTTTGTGACACTCTTTAAGTGATTGTGACACTATAAGTGATTGGAGTTGAAGTATAAAATCATGAATACAGTCAATTACCCACATAAAATAGTATTTTTCTAATTTCCCTGGACATGGCAGGCTAGTACTTCAAAATAGCCAGGTTCTCTCATACCGGTGGAAGGAGCAAAGGGGAAAGGCCATTAATCTTGCAAGCATCACTTAGAATGGCAAGCCTCAGGCAGAAGATGTGCTATTTTCTCCCTTCCTGTGTCCGCAGGTGGATAGGTCCTGAACAAAGGCTCTTAGTCAAGCAGAAAGGCAGGATTCTCTGAGGCAAACCATTATGTTTGATTGTAACAACAAAAGCAATGAAAAGTGAGTCAAAGAAACAGTCTGCAATATGGAGTCTGAATTGGTTTCCTCTCTGTAACACTAATATCCACTTAGAAAGAAAACTTAAGGAAACATTGAAATTTTCTCCTTTTGTATTAGCCAAAGCAACTAGCTAATTACAATCCAATCAACTTAAATCAGTCTGTGTATATATATTTTTTTATTTTCCAAATTCAATGAATAGTCTGGATTTTAGGGAATAAGCTAGCCTATGATATCATTTTGTATTCAAATACAAATTTTTATGGCTCATGTAATATAATGTTAACTGCGGTTTCCAGAGATTCTTGATCAATCTGAGTGATTGATCCCAGGTATGGTTATTCAAAGCAAATTGATTAAGCTCATTTTTAGTCATAGGCAACTGGACTTGGTGTCCTAGGTATAATAAACTGTATTTTGCTCAAAGAATAAAAGAAAATCAAAATAATTCTTGATCAGTAAAGATATTTGAATTTAATTGTGTTTTATTCAATTTGTTAATACCTTGGCTTATTGGCCGGAACCTATCTTGTCTTTTCAAGTCTCTAATAGAAAAATGATTAAATTGACAAAATATCAGAATATGTGTGTGCTATAAAGTAGAATTACACTTTAGGATTTTTCTTTTTTTTTTCTAGCCTAAGTGACAGTACAAACTAGTTTTTATACCATATGAATACATGTAAATCAAAGTACTTCCTGCTTTCTCATGCATCAGGAAAAACCCTTAAGAGCTTGTGCATGTTTGTGACACTCTTTAAGTGATTGTGACACTATAAGTGATTGGAGTTGAAGTATAAAATCATGAATACAGTCAATTACCCACATAAAATAGTATTTTTCTAATTTCCCTGGACATGTGCATTATTTACATATTTTTCTTAGTTTCAATGTGAGAAAAGTTTTAAAATATGGAAAATAAAATGGACAGTTCATGATTACTTCTGGAATAATAAACCAGGCATCATTTTGACTTAGGCTAAAAAGGTCATAATGATGCCTGTGTATTACCTACATAATTTATATAGAGAGACTGTATATTAAGACTTTATTTTTTTAGAAATTTTAGATTTACAATAAAGTGAGAGGAAGGTACATAGATTTCACATTTGACACTGATGCCACACATGTACAGCCTTCCCCATTATTAGTATCATTCACTAGAATCTTCCTAATCTGATCCTGTCTAGCACTGATCTTATTTTCTCAACAATTTTCCTTTTTCTGGATGTCATATGATTAGAATTACAGAGTAAGAAGTCTTTTCAGGTTAATAACACACATTTAAGGTCTATTTATTTTTAAGCCTTGATACTTCATTTCATTTTAGCACTAAATAGAATATCATCCATATAGTCAAGGCTATGGTTTTCCAGTAGTCATGTGTGGATGTGAGAGGTGAACCATAAAGAAGCCTGAACACTGAAGAATTGATATTTTAGATCTGTGGTCCTGGAGAAGACTTTAGAGAGTCCTTTGGACAGCAAGGAGACCATGTCAGTCAATCCTAAAGGAAATCAACTTTGGATATTCATTGGAAGGACTCATGCTGAAGCTGAAGTTTCAATACTATGGCCACCTCATGAAAAATGTTGACTCATTGGAAAAGACCCTTCTGCTGGGAAAAATCGAATAAGAAAATCAAAATAATTCTTGATCAGTAAAGATATTTGAATTTAATTGTGTTTTATTCAATTTGTTAATACCTTGGCTTATTGGCCGGAACCTATCTTGTCTTTTCAAGTCTCTAATAGAAAAATGATTAAATTGACAAAATATCAGAATATGTGTGTGCTATAAAGTAGAATTACACTTTAGGATTTTTCTTTTTTTTTTCTAGCCTAAGTGACAGTACAAACTAGTTTTTATACCATATGAATACATGTAAATCAAAGTACTTCCTGCTTTCTCATGCATCAGGAAAAACCCTTAAGAGCTTGTGCATGTTTGTGACACTCTTTAAGTGATTGTGACACTATAAGTGATTGGAGTTGAAGTATAAAATCATGAATACAGTCAATTACCCACATAAAATAGTATTTTTCTAATTTCCCTGGACATGTGCATTATTTACATATTTTTCTTAGTTTCAATGTGAGAAAAGTTTTAAAATATGGAAAATAAAATGGACAGTTCATGATTACTTCTGGAATAATAAACCAGGCATCATTTTGACTTAGGCTAAAAAGGTCATAATGATGCCTGTGTATTACCTACATAATTTATATAGAGAGACTGTATATTAAGACTTTATTTTTTTAGAAATTTTAGATTTACAATAAAGTGAGAGGAAGGTACATAGATTTCACATTTGACACTGATGCCACACATGTACACCCTTTCCCCCATTATTAGTATCATTCACTAGAATCTTCCTAATCTGATCCTGTCTAGCACTGATCTTATTTTCTCAACAATTTTCCTTTTTCTGGATGTCATATGATTAGAATTACAGAGTAAGAAGTCTTTTCAGGTTAATAACACACATTTAAGGTCTATTTATTTTTAAGCCTTGATACTTCATTTCATTTTAGCACTAAATAGAATATCATCCATATAGTCAAGGCTATGGTTTTTCCAGTAGTCATGTGTGGATGTGAGAGGTGAACCATAAAGAAGCCTGAACACTGAAGAATTGATATTTTAGATCTGTGGTCCTGGAGAAGACTTTAGAGAGTCCTTTGGACAGCAAGGAGACCATGTCAGTCAATCCTAAAGGAAATCAACTTTGGATATTCATTGGAAGGACTCATGCTGAAGCTGAAGTTTCAATACTATGGCCACCTCATGAAAAATGTTGACTCATTGGAAAAGACCCTTCTGCTGGGAAAAAATCGAATACTGGAGAACAGAAGAGTGACAGAGGAAGAGACGGTTGGATGGCACCATCACCTCAACGGACATGAGTCTGAGTAAACTATGGGGAGATAGGGAAGGACAGGGCAGGCTGGTAGGCTGCAGTTTATAGATTTACAAAGAATGGGACATGATTAAGTGATTGAGCAAAAATTTGTCGTTCTCTGGAGGTGCCACACTTTACCATTCATTAACAAACAAACAAAAAATGACATCTTGATTCCTTTCAAACACTAGCAGTTATAAACAAAAATACTATAAACATCCATGTTCAGGATTCTGTGTGGGCATAGTTTTCAAATCTTTTGAGTAAATACTATGCAGCATTGATACTAGATTCTTTGATAAGAGTGTGTTCAATTTTGTAATAAATCACAAAATTGATATGCAAAGTTATGCTATTGTGTAATCCCATTGATCCACTTTCTTCTCAACACTTAGCATAGTGAGTGAATTTTAGACACTTATAATGGATGGCTCAGTGAGTAAAGAATCTGCCTGAAATGCAGGAGACTCAGGAGACATGCCTTTGATTTCAGTGTCAGTAAAATTCCCTGGAGGAGATAGCAACCGACTACAGTATTCTTGCCTAGAAAATCCGATGGACAGAGGAAACTGGCAGGCTACAGTTCATGGTGTCACAAAGAGTCAGACACTACTGGGCACACACACACTCAGTAAGTGAATAGTGGTACTGCAACATTGTTTTATGTTGTATTTCATTTGCATTACATGCTGACATATGCGGAGCATATTTCCATATGCTTCTTTGCCATAAGTATGCCTTCTTTACTGAGGGCTCTCTTACTCTTTTAATGTGTATTGGCCTATTTTTAAATCACATTGTTTATTTTCTTATTGCTCAGCTCTAAGAATTCTTTGTACATTTTGGAAAGAGTTTTATATATTTATTTATTTTTATCACTCACAAAGTTTTCTGCAAAGTATTTTTTTCCCATTCAATGTATTATGTTCTAATTCTGTAGATATTGTCTTTCTCGACAGGTTTACAAAATTTAATGAAGTCCATCTTATGCATAATTTCTCTTATGGATCATATGGTTGCTACTGTATCTAAAAAGCTGCTCACTGTACTCAAGGTCATCTAGATTTTACTCCTGTCATTTTCTAATAGTTTTATAGTTTTGCATTTTATATATGGATCTATCATGAATTTTTGAGTTGATTTTTGTGTCGGGTATAAGGTCTATACCTAGACTTATGTATTTTTTTTAATGGGGATTACTCATTATTAAAGAACTATTTGGTAAGGAGGCTATTTTTGCTCTACTGCAATTCCTTCTCTCCTCTGTGAAAGATCAGTTGACTGTATTAATTAAGGTCTATTCCTGGATTTTCTATTTTGTTACATTGATCTTCTCGTCTATTGTGTCTCCACACCACATTACTACTATAGCTTCACAGTAAGTCTTAAAGTAATGCAGCACCAGTCCTCCAACTTTGTTCTTTTCTATATTTTATTAGCTATTTGGGGCATTTTGTTTCCATATAAACCTTAAACTCAGTTTGTCAGTACTCATGACTGAAATGATTGCAAAGTTATCTTTTCCAGACATTTTTAAAGCATAGTGAGTGAATTTTAGACACTTATAATGGATGGCTCAGTGAGTAAAGAATCTGCCTGAAATGCAGGAGACTCAGGAGACATGCCTTTGATTTCAGTGTCAGTAAAATTCCCTGGAGGAGATAGCAACCGACTACAGTATTCTTGCCTAGAAAATCCGATGGACAGAGGAAACTGGCAGGCTACAGTTCATGGTGTCACAAAGAGTCAGACACTACTGGGCACACACACACTCAGTAAGTGAATAGTGGTACTGCAACATTGTTTTATGTTGTATTTCATTTGCATTACATGCTGACATATGCGAGCATATTTCCATATGCTTCTTTGCCATAAGTATGCCTTCTTTACTGAGGGCTCTCTTACTCTTTTAATGTGTATTGGCCTATTTTTAAATCACATTGTTTATTTTCTTATTGCTCAGCTCTAAGAATTCTTTGTACATTTTGGAAAGAGTTTTATATATTTATTTATTTTTATCACTCACAAAGTTTTCTGCAAAGTATTTTTTTCCCATTCAATGTATTATGTTCTAATTCTGTAGATATTGTCTTTCTCGACAGGTTTACAAAATTTAATGAAGTCCATCTTATGCATAATTTCTCTTATGGATCATATGGTTGCTACTGTATCTAAAAAGCTGCTCACTGTACTCAAGGTCATCTAGATTTTACTCCTGTCATTTTCTAATAGTTTTATAGTTTTGCATTTTATATATGGATCTATCATGAATTTTTGAGTTGATTTTTGTGTCGGGTATAAGGTCTATACCTAGACTTATGTATTTTTTTTTTAATGGGGATTACTCATTATTAAAGAACTATTTGGTAAGGAGGCTATTTTTGCTCTACTGCAATTCCTTCTCTCCTCTGTGAAAGATCAGTTGACTGTATTAATTAAGGTCTATTCCTGGATTTTCTATTTTGTTACATTGATCTTCTCGTCTATTGTGTCTCCACACCACATTACTACTATAGCTTCACAGTAAGTCTTAAAGTAATGCAGCACCAGTCCTCCAACTTTGTTCTTTTCTATATTTTATTAGCTATTTGGGGCATTTTGTTTTTCCATATAAACCTTAAACTCAGTTTGTCAGTACTCATAAATGATTTGCTGAGATTTTTATTGGCATCACAGTGAATCTATTGATGAAGTCCAGAAGAACTGACATCCAGACAATATTGAGTCTTATCCATTAACATGGAAATAGCTCCATTAATCATTCATCAGAGATGTAGTTTTCCTTATATAGATTTTGTAACATTTATGCCTATTTATTTCATTTTTGGGTATGCTAATATAAATGGTATTGTGATTTGTTTTTCTTTTCATAAGCCTAGCTAGAGGCTTATTGATTTTATTGAATTTTTAAGGCTTTTGCTTCATCACTTTTTCCTCATTGATTACTTTCTCTCCAATTTCATTGATTTCTTCTGTAATATTTACTATTTCTTTATTTCCCACTTATTTGCATGTAATTTTTTCTTTTTCTAGTTTCATAAGGTAGAAATTTAGATTACTGATTGAGATATTTCTTCTATTATAATGTATGCATTTAATACCATTCATTTCCCTCTAAACATGCCATTCCACAAATTTCTGTTCAAGCTCCTAGAGGTGACTCTCACAGTATTGTTGGGGCTCTCTCATGATGGGTTTTTAATCCTCACAAATGGTTAGCACCAAGCCTTCAGCAAATGCCAATTAAAATTGTGCTTTTCTTATCACTACTCTGGTTCTGCAGCTCATTTTCCTTCCTGATATTCATACCCCTAAGTGTTCTGATGTGCCTCTCCAGTTTTTGGGGTAGTAGCTTGCTCTGTATTTCAGTCCTTTCTAATCGATCCATGGTGCTTGATTCTGTTCAACATTTTCTTTTCATTAGGATCTAGTAGTGACTTCCTTGCATTTGGAAGTGGAAACTATAATTTCATAAAATATCATTTTAATGATTTTCCTTCCTCTTTACCCAAGTGTTGGAAAGTGTTAGTCACTCAGTGATGTTTGACTCTTGACAAACCCATGGACTGTAGCTTACCAGGTTCCTCTACCCATGAAATTATCCAAGCAAGAACACTGGAATTGTTTGCCATTTCCTTCTCCAGGAGATCTTCCTGACACAGGGATGAAGCGACAGCTGATTATTTAATGTCTCAAAATCTTACATCAAACAGAAAAAAATCAGAAGTAATTGCAATCATTTCCTCCGAGCTGCTCTTTACATGCTGAGTAACTGTTACTTTCAATTATCTATAGATTGTAAAATAAATCATACATTTATTGCCTCAACTTCACTTTGAACTCATTCTCATTGTGGCTCCTTTCAATCCAGATCTGAAAAGCATAGCCAACTGCAATACACCAATTTGAAATATCTAATAATTCATACATAGGTCAAGTTTAAAATGACCTTTCTGTTTGCTATGGGAAGAAGACTTCATGAAATAACGCAGAATATTTCCATAGTGTTTGCCAATGTTTAACTTATAAGAACATCTACTTTATAAGCCAATGAATTAGCTTTCTTTACATACATTTGTTCATCATGCCAATTTAAAAATATCTCTGTATATTTACCAAGTTAGAACACCTGACTGATACCGTTTTGTTAACCATGATTTTGGAGTTCCTGAATATACAAAAATATCATTCAAATCATGTTATTACACATACACAAACTTAATAAACTTGTACAATGTGCAGATAACTGTATTATTTTTCAAGTATGTCATTTAAGAATAAGACGTCTCAAAATACCTCAAGATATTTAGTATCAGAAAAACTCTCTCAATGGGTTTAAATTTGGTTAGCACCAAGCCTTCAGCAAATGCCAATTAAAATTGTGCTTTTCTTATCACTACTCTGGTTCTGCAGCTCATTTTCCTTCCTGATATTCATACCCCTAAGTGTTCTGATGTGCCTCTCCAGTTTTTGGGGTAGTAGCTTGCTCTGTATTTCAGTCCTTTCTAATCGATCCATGGTGCTTGATTCTGTTCAACATTTTCTTTTCATTAGGATCTAGTAGTGACTTCCTTGCATTTGGAAGTGGAAACTATAATTTCATAAAATATCATTTTAATGATTTTCCTTCCTCTTTACCCAAGTGTTGGAAAGTGTTAGTCACTCAGTGATGTTTGACTCTTGACAAACCCATGGACTGTAGCTTACCAGGTTCCTCTACCCATGAAATTATCCAAGCAAGAACACTGGAATTGTTTGCCATTTCCTTCTCCAGGAGATCTTCCTGACACAGGGATGAAGCGACAGCTGATTATTTAATGTCTCAAAATCTTACATCAAACAGAAAAAAATCAGAAGTAATTGCAATCATTTCCTCCGAGCTGCTCTTTACATGCTGAGTAACTGTTACTTTCAATTATCTATAGATTGTAAAATAAATCATACATTTATTGCCTCAACTTCACTTTGAACTCATTCTCATTGTGGCTCCTTTCAATCCAGATCTGAAAAGCATAGCCAACTGCAATACACCAATTTGAAATATCTAATAATTCATACATAGGTCAAGTTTAAAATGACCTTTCTGTTTGCTATGGGAAGAAGACTTCATGAAATAACGCAGAATATTTCCATAGTGTTTGCCAATGTTTAACTTATAAGAACATCTACTTTATAAGCCAATGAATTAGCTTTCTTTACATACATTTGTTCATCATGCCAATTTAAAAATATCTCTGTATATTTACCAAGTTAGAACACCTGACTGATACCGTTTTGTTAACCATGATTTTGGAGTTCCTGAATATACAAAAATATCATTCAAATCATGTTATTACACATACACAAACTTAATAAACTTGTCCAATGTGCAGATAACTGTATTATTTTTCAAGTATGTCATTTAAGAATAAGACGTCTCAAAAATACCTCAAGATATTTAGTATCAGAAAAATTTTCTCAAAATTATTAGTAAATCTACTTTGACTCAAAGTATTTTTTTTCTTGATTCCAATCTATCAGCACAGTTCTCTGCTGTCACTGATTGGATCTTATTGATACATAAATCAATTTACACATAAAGCTTAGTTTAATGTTGTGGAAATAATACTGGTGTATAGGGCAGGATACCTGATTTTTGCCTATATAATCCAATGCAAAGCAGATAATTTAGTCAGTCCTCATTAGCAGCTTCATTTTAATATGAGAGATTAAAGGAAATAATTTACCCTATATTGACCACTTCACTCTTGTTAAGGATTGAGAGTATGCCAGGTACTGTGTTATGTGAATCCTTGAAAAGCTTTCAAATATACTTTCTTCTTAAGGGGACTAAAAGAGTTTGGTAAAGAGAAATAGGGGAGAGCTAAGACAGAGACAAAGGGTGGAGGAGAAGATAATCATACAGCGCTATGACCCATATAACAGTGGCTTGATCATTTTGCTTTGTGAGATAAAGGGGAACTCAATCACATAATTTTGTATGGATAATGACAACAAATCTTGTCTATGGTTAAGTCATCAAATATGAAGACACTTAGGATACTAGATAGAATCTGAAGAAAAAAAGAGAATGTACAAGATCATATGGCACAATATAGGCATAAACAAAATCATTGAATTTCAAGGACTTGAAATTAAGTTAACATAATAGGAAGAGGTGGAAGATAAACTGGGATCTGCAAACTGATGTTGTGTAATAAAGAGCATATTTCTCATGAAAAGTGTGACATTTGTAAGTAAATATTTGTTAATTTTGATTCCCTAGCATTTACATCACCTACTTAATTTGGAGGAATTCCATAACAGCTAAGATTTAATGAGAGGCAGGGATTCATTTTTATTGAGAAAAAGAGAGAGAACTTAGCAACTCCTTTTCCCCAGATCTCTGACAGCTATTGTTGTGTTGTTTGGTCTTTAAATCATATCTGACTCTTTTGCAACCCCATGGACTGTAGCCTGCCAGGTTTTCTGTCCAGGGGAACTCCCAGGCAAGAATACTGGAGATGGTTGCCATTTCCTTCTCTACCTGACAACTATTGCAAGGACATAATTACTGGAAATAGTTACAGAGAACAGATTTCTAGGAAAATGTAGGCGATCTTCAATAGATTATGTGGTTAACTAGGCTGCCAGCTTCCCACTAATATCCACAAATCAGGATAATAAGCCTTGCTCCATAGCAGCAAGAGAAAATGTAACTATCCTTAGGAATCATCTGAAATAAAGAACCCATTAGGATCTAGAATTTTAAAGACTGTATATTCAGTGCACTCAGCAGTGTGAATAATAGAGAAGATCAAGGACTGTGAAGCAGATTCAGCCTCAAAGGTTAGAAAACTTTAAAATGAATAAAAGTTCTAGTATCAGCTCAAGGCATTGGTGGAAACCAAAAAACTTTTTATAGTAGTGATAACCGTGTCTCTTATCTCATGAAACTGCAAAACTGAGAAACCTGACAGGCAAAATCAAACTCTCATTTGCTGATTCTGCTGAGTTGGAAATTACAATGTCAGTTACATTTACAGTCCTGCCAGGTAGCCTATGTAAAAACTAGGACATCTTTATGATAAGACTGGGATCGTCAGAGTTGGAATAATTTAAGCACTGTGAGATTTAGTGAGCTTCCACTAAATCTTGCTTAAAATTTGCATTCCTTCTTCTTCTTTCCAATGGGCCAGAAGATGCTGCTTGTTAGTGGTAGTTTTTTTGGGAAAAGGGGGAAAATTTTTCTCATTTCCTTTGACTCTCATTTCTTAGTGCTTAAAAGCCTTTTAATAGGCTTGGGTTACCTCATGTAGACAAAAGAGAAAGGAAGGCATGCCATCAAAAGTCAAACTATAAATGGAAGGTCAACATAAAGAATGCTCAAACTTTGTAATTTATGTAGGCAAAAATTTCAAGAATAGGTGTAGAAAATAATTCTGATTATGCCCAATCCACAAAAGAGAAATAGCTATATACAGAACTAGAACATATAAAGTATTCAAATTTCATCACGTACCCTCCTGGTATATGCTGATCCTTCACTCTGCCAACATTTAGTGTGGTAGAAGCAACATTTTTTTGTTCAGTGAACATAGTACAATAAATTTCAGCTCTCTTTTACAAGTGGCTCCACTGTACTTGCTGGCAGACATCCTAAAACAGCACTCTGTGCCAGTAGATCATTGCACTGTGTATGGATTAATGGTTTTGGAAAGGGGAAATATTTCCAAAGAGAAAACCTGGTTATATTTTCTATGGTTTCTGGAAGAAGATTTTGTTTAAAGTAAGAGCAACCTTAGGAAAGGGGCACATATTATGTACAGCTCACCAAGATACCCCAGTGAATATGAGCCTTGATGGCTACAATGAGCTCGAAACATAGGTATACCATTTCCAAATTTCCAAGAATAAGCAAGATTTTTTTTTTTTTTTTTGCAAGAAGATACTCAGTTACTGGAAGCAGGTGGACAAAATTAGGCCTCATTTCACTAATATTATGACAAAACTGATGATCTGTTTTACTGAATGAAAGTCATTTAACTCTTTGATTGGCTTCCCTGGTGACTCAGGTAGGCCTTTCCCTCTTGTAGTGTTTTCTACCAATTATTGGATAATTTATAAATTTTATGTTATACCACAGGATATTGTTTTGAATAGAAAATTCACTTTACAATAATATAAATAAGTTAATGAACTATTTACTTTGTGATTCCTGATGATATGAAACAGCTTTAGAAACACCTTGACTTTTTGTAATGATGAAATGACTTATAGAAATTACAGTAAGTAACTGCATTGGAAAAGTACCTTGAGAATTTGGACATAAGTGCAAAAGAGGTGGCATATTTTCTGAGTTGACAGAAGGCATGTGACATTTGTTTCTTGGAAGAAATGCTGACAAACCTTGACACTGTATTAAAAACAGACATCACTTTAGCAACAAAGATGTATTCAAGCTATGGTTTTTCCAGTATCATGTTCATATATGAGAACTGGACCATAAAGAAGACTGAGCACCAAAAATCTGATGCTTTCAAATGGAGAACACTCTTGAGTGTTCCTTGAACAGTAATGAGATTAAACCAGTCGATCCTACAGGAAATCAACCTTGAATATACATTGGAAGTACCGATGCTGAAGTTGAAGCTCCAATACTTTGACCACCTGATTCAATCTGATGACTCATTGGAAAAGACCCTGATACTGGGAAAGATTTTGTGCAATAGGAGAAAGGGGATACAGAGAATGAGATAGTTGCATGGCATCAATAAATCAATAGACTGAACAAGCTCTAGGTATAGTTAAGGATAGGGAAGCCTGGTGTGCATCAGTCAGACGTTGAAAAGAGTCAGATATGACCTACAGACTGAACAACAGCAATGTGACTTAAGGTGGTTCATATTTGTTTCTACAGTCTCTAAAAGAAAGAAGACAAAGAGTGCTTCAGTTAGGCCTTCCCCTCCTGTAGTGTTTTCTACCAATTATTGAATACTGTATAAATTTTATGTTACACTGTAGAATATTGTTCTGAATAGGGAATTCATAAGGGGAATCATGATCATGAAAGGTAACCTGAAGAGAATGCTGAAGACTGGAACAGTAGTTGGGTCAAAAATATGCTATTATTGTCAAATGTTGTTGAAGGCTCAAAGTAATTTTAAGATCTTGTCACTTAGCACATGATTTTCTTGCAAAGAACATTCCAGTCATAGGAAGTAAGTGTACTTTTTTCCTGATAAAGTCACTTAAAAAATATTATTCAGTCTTTTATTTAAATTTTAATCAGTGTTCTTTAGTGTGTATTAAGTATATCAAGAATCACAAGATAAGCATATATTTCAGAGGTTCTTGTGGATTCCATGTGTATGCTAAACCAGGAAAATGAAGTGGGGGATTGTCATTGTACACGTTAAGGATGATTGAACACAATGAAATTTTCTGTCTCAACCATGCACTATTTGTGTTTGAAAAGCATTTTCATGAACTAAATCCCCTGTGATATTTTAGAAGCACTTAATGCATTTCATTGCCAGAGAAAGCATGAATGGTTTATGTTAGCTAATTAAGGATAGGTAGCTAAAATTTCATATGAAAATAGTACACATCACTAACAAAAAGATCTCATAAAATAAATAAGCAATAATATTAAAATTGTTTGTGCTCATCATATGTGATTTGCTCAGTTATTTGATAGAGTTGTTCAGTTTAAAAGTACCGATGCTGAAGTTGAAGCTCCAATACTTTGACCTGATTCAATCTGATGACTCATTGGAAAAGACCCTGATACTGGGAAAGATTTTGTGCAATAGGAGAAAGGGGATACAGAGAATGAGATAGTTGCATGGCATCAATAAATCAATAGACTGAACAAGCTCTAGGTATAGTTAAGGATAGGGAAGCCTGGTGTGCATCAGTCAGACGTTGAAAAGAGTCAGATATGACCTACAGACTGAACAACAGCAATGTGACTTAAGGTGGTTCATATTTGTTTCTACAGTCTCTAAAAGAAAGAAGACAAAGAGTGCTTCAGTTAGGCCTTCCCCTCCTGTAGTGTTTTCTACCAATTATTGAATACTGTATAAATTTTATGTTACACTGTAGAATATTGTTCTGAATAGGGAATTCATAAGGGGAATCATGATCATGAAAGGTAACCTGAAGAGAATGCTGAAGACTGGAACAGTAGTTGGGTCAAAAATATGCTATTATTGTCAAATGTTGTTGAAGGCTCAAAGTAATTTTAAGATCTTGTCACTTAGCACATGATTTTCTTGCAAAGAACATTCCAGTCATAGGAAGTAAGTGTACTTTTTTCCTGATAAAGTCACTTAAAAAATATTATTCAGTCTTTTATTTAAATTTTAATCAGTGTTCTTTAGTGTGTATTAAGTATATCAAGAATCACAAGATAAGCATATATTTCAGAGGTTCTTGTGGATTCCATGTGTATGCTAAACCAGGAAAATGAAGTGGGGGATTGTCATTGTACACGTTAAGGATGATTGAACACAATGAAATTTTCTGTCTCAACCATGCACTATTTGTGTTTGAAAAGCATTTTCATGAACTAAATCCCCTGTGATATTTTAGAAGCACTTAATGCATTTCATTGCCAGAGAAAGCATGAATGGTTTATGTTAGCTAATTAAGGATAGGTAGCTAAAATTTCATATGAAAATAGTACACATCACTAACAAAAAGATCTCATAAAATAAATAAGCAATAATATTAAAATTGTTTGTGCTCATCATATGTGATTTGCTCAGTTATTTGATAGAGTTGTTCAGTTTAAAAGTCCTTATTCTGCAGTACTTACACAGGGGAAACTACTACACATTAAAAAAGGTATCTGTTTACCTTTAGGTCTTCAATCTATTTTGAGTTTCCATTTATGTGTATGGTGTTACAAGATGTTCTAATGTCCTTCTTTTCCATGTAACTGTCTAGTTTTCCCAGTATCACATTCTTCTTCTGTATATTCTTGTCTCTTTTCTCCTAGCTTAAATGACCATAGGTTTGTGGGTTTATTTCTGGGCTTTCTATCTTGTTCCATTGATCTATATTTCTATTTTTCTATTTTTTTTCTATATTTCTATTTTTCTATTTCTATTTTTCTGCCAGTATCATACATTTTGATTACTGTAGCTTTTTAGTATAGTCTGAAGTCATTGAGCCTGATTCCTCCAGTTCCAGTTTTTTTGTCTCTCGTGATAGTTTTGACTATTTGATGTATTTTGTGTTTCCACAGGAATTGTAACTGTTTTTGCTGTAGGTCTGTGAAAATACTATTGTTGATTTCATAGGGACTGAACTGATTCTGTGCATTGCCTTGGATGATGTACACATTGCTACAATATTGATTCTTCCTTTCCAAAAACATGGCATGTAGAGACGAAATTGAGAACAGTTACCATAATACTCTTAGAAGAAAACATGTGCAGAAATAAACTTTGACAAAAGTTTCAACAAGATCTTTTTAGATCCACTTCCTAGAGTAATGAAAATAAAAACAAAATAAACAAATGTGACCTAATTAAACTTACAAGCTTCTGAATAGCAAAGGAAACCATAAACAAAACGAAAAGACAATCCACAGAATGAGAGAAAACACTTACAAATGAAGAGACAAGAAGGGATTAATACCTGGAATTTAGAAACAACACATGCAGTTCAATAAAAAAACAGGCAAGCAAATAATCCAAAATTGGTAGAAATTCTCAAAAACACAGGCAATGCAAATTGCTGTTGGCTTTATCTATTATGAAGCACTTAATGCATTTCATTGCCAGAGAAAGCATGAATGGTTTATGTTAGCTAATTAAGGATAGGTAGCTAAAATTTCATATGAAAATAGTACACATCACTAACAAAAAGATCTCATAAAATAAATAAGCAATAATATTAAAATTGTTTGTGCTCATCATATGTGATTTGCTCAGTTATTTGATAGAGTTGTTCAGTTTAAAAGTCCTTATTCTGCAGTACTTACACAGGGGAAACTACTACACATTAAAAAAGGTATCTGTTTACCTTTAGGTCTTCAATCTATTTTGAGTTTCCATTTATGTGTATGGTGTTACAAGATGTTCTAATGTCCTTCTTTTCCATGTAACTGTCTAGTTTTCCCAGTATCACATTCTTCTTCTGTATATTCTTGTCTCTTTTCTCCTAGCTTAAATGACCATAGGTTTGTGGGTTTATTTCTGGGCTTTCTATCTTGTTCCATTGATCTATATTTCTATTTTTCTATTTTTTTTCTATATTTCTATTTTTCTATTTCTATTTTTCTGCCAGTATCATACATTTTGATTACTGTAGCTTTTTAGTATAGTCTGAAGTCATTGAGCCTGATTCCTCCAGTTCCAGTTTTTTTGTCTCTCGTGATAGTTTTGACTATTTGATGTATTTTGTGTTTCCACAGGAATTGTAACTGTTTTTGCTGTAGGTCTGTGAAAATACTATTGTTGATTTCATAGGGACTGAACTGATTCTGTGCATTGCCTTGGATGATGTACACATTGCTACAATATTGATTCTTCCTTTCCAAAAACATGGCATGTAGAGACGAAATTGAGAACAGTTACCATAATACTCTTAGAAGAAAACATGTGCAGAAATAAACTTTGACAAAAGTTTCAACAAGATCTTTTTAGATCCACTTCCTAGAGTAATGAAAATAAAAACAAAATAAACAAATGTGACCTAATTAAACTTACAAGCTTCTGAATAGCAAAGGAAACCATAAACAAAACGAAAAGACAATCCACAGAATGAGAGAAAACACTTACAAATGAAGAGACAAGAAGGGATTAATACCTGGAATTTAGAAACAACACATGCAGTTCAATAAAAAAACAGGCAAGCAAATAATCCAAAAATTGGTAGAAATTCTCAAAAGACATTTTTCCAAGGAAGACCTATAAATGGCCAAAAAGCACATGAAAAGATGATCAACATCAATAATTATTAAAGAAATGCAAATCAAAACCACAATGAGGTATCACCTCACACTGGTCAGATTGGCCATCATGAAAATGCCTACAAACAATAAATGCTGGAGAAGGTGTGGAGAAAAGGAAAGCCTCTATAAGACGTCGGAATGTAAATTGATTAGCCTATTTGGAGAACAGTATAGAATTTACCCCTTTGGGAAACAGTGTAGAATTTCCTTAAACAAACTAAAAATAGATGCTGAAGTCACATGATACTTCGGGCAGAAGTGCTGTTGGGCAGGGAGGCTGAGGCACCTCAGCACGGAGCCAACTAGAGTGCTGCGTGGTTGGACAATGAGCGGCTCCTCGGTTCTGGGCCTAGAGGCAGGCTCTGCCATGAAGAAAAAAAAAAAGAACAAAAAATAAAAATAGAGCTACCATATGCTCATCAATCCCAGTCTGGACATATATCAGCGTAAAAGATACATGCACATCAACATTCATTGTATCACTATTCACAATAGCCAAGGTATGGAAGCACTCTGATTGTTCATAAATAGATGAATAGATAAAGATATGGTACATATATACCATGGAATATTAGTCATAAAATAATTAAATAATGCCACTTACAGCAATATGGGTGAAATTAGATTATCACACGAAGTGAATCAAATCAAAGACAAATATGTGATACCATGATAGTATGTGGAATCTAAAAAATAATGAAAATTAACTTATTTGTATAAAAAATGCATATTCACAGGTTGCAAAAGCAAATTTATGGTTGCTAAATTTGAAAGCGGTAGAGAGGAATCAATTGGAAAGTTGGGGAGCAATTTCCAGTGTGTTTTCTTTGGTTGCGAGCTGACCTCATGAAGCATTTTGTGGGGTTACTATTGTATTTACTCTTCTGCGTGGTTTTGACTTTTTCTGAGCATGAGTCAGTGTCCATTGGGTGTACTTTTTCTACCTTTTGGGCTGTGATTCCACTGACTCTGCTTGGTCACAGCCACGTCTTGTATGCTGGTGAAGTGTCTTTGGGCACTGACTGTCCTGTCAAAAACATAACTGAGAAGGGGTATGAGTTTTATTATCTTGTCACCCAGTGTGGGATTCAGAAAGAGGTTTTCTCCAATATAGTAATATTTAGTTTCATTCCCTACTGTAACATATTGCACAGTGGAGTCACTGGAAAAATTCCTTTAAGGTATGTTATTTTCAGCCCATCATTTTTGGCAATCCCTCCAAGCATGGTCAACAAAAATGTTATAGCGTTCAAAAATGATATTACCTCTGACGACTCCCCTTCTTCAGTAGTCTATTTAGATTGCCTTGGACACCATACTTACAGCACTTCTCGCTTTTCTCTAGTCGTGGTGAGCAGGGGCCATTTTATAATTGAGGTGAAGCCATCCAATCAGATATTTACAATTAAAATGCCTCATTCTTTAATTCACAAACATGGAGTGCAAACGTGGCTCTGTTCTAGATTATTCTGTGGCAATCTTTATAACTCTTTTGGGATAGCTTTCTCTAATTTTAAAATGAATTATAGATTTTAGAACTTTTTTGTATCATGTCCTGAGAAGTCATACAAAAGTTAGGGTTCAGATAGTGCCTAATGATTTATATATTTTTTGAAAGTGTTCCTTTTAAACAAGTGGTACTGCAGCTCTTGTCTATTCTCTGATGTCTGTGTATACTTTTTATATACAGATGATTTTATAAATAAACATGACATATCTTTGTGACTATAAAAAAGATGAAAAGTGGGATTATTAGATGAACAGTACTATAATGTAATGTTTCTTGTATTTGTAGAGTTCCTTGGTCACCACAAAGATGAAACCAGTCAATTCTCTAAGAAATCAACCATGAATATTCATTGGAAGAACTGATGGTGAATCTCGAATAGTTGGTCTCCTGTTGTGAAGAGCCTACTCACCGGATACAAAGATCCTGATGCTGGGAAAGACTGAAGGCAGGAGGAGAAGAGGGTGAGAGAGAATGAGATGGTTTGATGGTCACCAACTCAATGGGCATGAGTTTGAGCAAACTCCGGGAGCTGGTGAAGGACAGGGAAGCTTGGTGTGATGCAGTCTGTGGGATCACAAACAGTAAAACACAAATTAGCAACTGAATAACAAGAACAACAACTATTATAATCGGTTTCCCAGGAGGTACAATTGTAAAGAATCTGCCTATCAATGCAGGAGACCCATGTTGGATAACCTGGTCAGGAAGATCTTCTGGAGAAAGGAGTGGAAACTCATTCCAGTACTCTTTTTTTTATTATTCTTTTTTTTGGCCTTCCTTATTGTTTTTTTCTTCTTTATTTATTTTCATCCATCTTTGTTCTTTGGCCTGTGTGGACCTTCCTATTTTCATCCATCTTTGTTCTTGGCATGTCCTCTGACGACCCCCTCTTCAGTAGAGTGCACACCATACTTACAGCACTTCTCGCTTTTCTCTAGTCGTGGTGAGCAGGGCCATTTTATAATTGAGGTGAAGCCATCCAATCAGATATTTACAATTAAAATGCCTCATTCTTTAATTCACAAACATGGAGTGCAAACGTGGCTCTGTTCTAGATTATTCTGTGGCAATCTTTATAACTCTTTTGGGATAGCTTTCTCTAATTTTAAAATGAATTATAGATTTTAGAACTTTTTTGTATCATGTCCTGAGAAGTCATACAAAAGTTAGGGTTCAGATAGTGCCTAATGATTTATATATTTTTTGAAAGTGTTCCTTTTAAACAAGTGGTACTGCAGCTCTTGTCTATTCTCTGATGTCTGTGTATACTTTTTATATACAGATGATTTTATAAATAAACATGACATATCTTTGTGACTATAAAAAAGATGAAAAGTGGGATTATTAGATGAACAGTACTATAATGTAATGTTTCTTGTATTTGTAGAGTTCCTTGGTCACCACAAAGATGAAACCAGTCAATTCTCTAAGAAATCAACCATGAATATTCATTGGAAGAACTGATGGTGAATCTCGAATAGTTGGTCTCCTGTTGTGAAGAGCCTACTCACCGGATACAAAGATCCTGATGCTGGGAAAGACTGAAGGCAGGAGGAGAAGAGGGTGAGAGAGAATGAGATGGTTTGATGGTCACCAACTCAATGGGCATGAGTTTGAGCAAACTCCGGGAGCTGGTGAAGGACAGGGAAGCTTGGTGTGATGCAGTCTGTGGGATCACAAACAGTAAAACACAAATTAGCAACTGAATAACAAGAACAACAACTATTATAATCGGTTTCCCAGGAGGTACAATTGTAAAGAATCTGCCTATCAATGCAGGAGACCCATGTTGGATAACCTGGTCAGGAAGATCTTCTGGAGAAAGGAGTGGAAACTCATTCCAGTACTCTTTTTTTTATTATTCTTTTTTTTGGCCTTCCTTATTGTTTTTTTTTTTTCTTTCTTCTTTATTTATTTTCATCCATCTTTGTTCTTTGGCCTGTGTGGACCTTCCATCACAGTTGCCTCTCTCACTGCAGAGCAATGACTCTGGGTACATGCGCCCAGAGCTTCTGGCTCATAATTGGACATACCAGTCCAGTCATTCCCTGGCATATTGAAACTTCCTACGCCAGGGATGAAACAGGTTCCCTCTACACTGCAAGGCAGACTCTTTACCCACTGGATCACCAGAGAAGCCTCCATTCCAGTATTTCTGCCAGAAAAATCCCACAGTCAGAGGACCTTGGCAGGCTACAGTCCATGGGTCACAAAGAGTTGGAAATGACTGAACACACATAAACACATACATATACATATGGATAAACTTAACAAGGAACTACTATATAGTACAGGGAACTGCATTCAAAGTTCTGTGATAATATTTATTGGAAAGAAATCTAAAAAAGAATGGAATGTTTATATATATATTCGTAAATATATAACATATATTTATATATGAACATATAATTCATATATCTGAATAATTTTGCTATGCACATGAAAATAACCCAATATTGTAATCAATTATATGCCACTATAAAATAAAATTTAAAAATGTTGCTTATTTAAGGACTTCCTTGGTGGTCCAGTGGGTAATGACACTGCCTTGCAGTGCAAGGGATGCTGGTTCGATCCCTGGCCTGGGAAGGTCCCACGTGACACGGAACAGCTGGATGGATGTGTCCAACTACTGGCCAGCACTCTGGAGTTCATGCGCCCAGAGCCAGTGCTCTGCAGTGAGAGAGGCCACTGTAATGGGTGGCCTACACAGGCCAAAGAACAAAAATGGATGAAAAGGCGGGGAAGCTTGGTGTGATGCAGTCTGTGGGATCACAAACAGTAAAACACAAATTAGCAACTGAATAACAAGAACAACAACTATTATAATCGGTTTCCCAGGAGGTACAATTGTAAAGAATCTGCCTATCAATGCAGGAGACCCATGTTGGATAACCTGGTCAGGAAGATCTTCTGGAGAAAGGAGTGGAAACTCATTCCAGTACTCTTTTTTTTATTATTCTTTTTTTTGGCCTTCCTTATTGTTTTTTTTTTTTCTTTCTTCTTTATTTATTTTCATCCATCTTTGTTCTTTGGCCTGTGTGGACCTTCCATCACAGTTGCCTCTCTCACTGCAGAGCAATGACTCTGGGTACATGCGCTCCAGAGCACTGGCTCATAATTGGACATACCAGTCCAGTCATTCCCTGGCATATTGAAACTTCCTACGCCAGGGATGAAACAGGTTCCCTCTACACTGCAAGGCAGACTCTTTACCCACTGGATCACCAGAGAAGCCTCCATTCCAGTATTTCTGCCAGAAAAATCCCACAGTCAGAGGACCTTGGCAGGCTACAGTCCATGGGTCACAAAGAGTTGGAAATGACTGAACACACATAAACACATACATATACATATGGATAAACTTAACAAGGAACTACTATATAGTACAGGGAACTGCATTCAAAGTTCTGTGATAATATTTATTGGAAAGAAATCTAAAAAAGAATGGAATGTTTATATATATATTCGTAAATATATAACATATATTTATATATGAACATATAATTCATATATCTGAATAATTTTGCTATGCACATGAAAATAACCCAATATTGTAATCAATTATATGCCACTATAAAATAAAATTTAAAAATGTTGCTTATTTAAGGACTTCCTTGGTGGTCCAGTGGGTAATGACACTGCCTTGCAGTGCAAGGGATGCTGGTTCGATCCCTGGCCTGGGAAGGTCCCACGTGACACGGAACAGCTGGATGGATGTGTCCAACTACTGGCCAGCACTCTGGAGTTCATGCGCCCAGAGCCAGTGCTCTGCAGTGAGAGAGGCCACTGTAATGGGTGGCCTACACAGGCCAAAGAACAAAAATGGATGAAAATAAATAAATGAAAGACCAATAGAAGTGTCTCTCTCTCTCTCTCTCTCTATATATATATATATATATTATTTAAAAACGTATTCAAGACCAAATTAATAGTGAGTATTATCTTTCTGTGGTATTCCAAAAAATGCTTTATTTTCTCACTCATTTCTTTAGCTACAAAATGTGGAACTGTTTAAAATGGCAACAAATTCATGAAGGCAAGTGTAAGTACAAATACTGATGCTAAGATTGATGCAAGAAAGTAAAGATAAGATTTATATGGGACAAAGTCATATTAAAAATGGCAGAGGAACTCTCAGTTGATATCAGAATGTAAAGGACATGCCTGTGAACAAGATAGCAATATTGGGAGAATTTATATTTCATAGCTTTATAGTCAGTAAGGATGAAGCTGATTGTCTTTTGTATCTCATATTGTAAAAATTCTACACAATAGTTGTAAAATCCACATGCATGCTTTTGTATGGTCTGCCTTGATGACAGGGAATTCAGCAAAGTCACAGGATACAAAATCAATACACAGAAATCACTCACATTCCTATATACAAACAATGAATAATCAGAAAGAGAAATGAAGAATGCAATCCATTCACCATTGAAATCAATAGAATAAAATATTTATAGAAAAACCTACCTAAAGATACAAAAGAACTGTACACAGAAAATTACAAGACATTAATGAAAGAAATCAAAGATGATATAAACAAATTGAGAGATATCCCATGTTCCTGTGTCAGAAGAATCAACATCATGGAAATGATAATACTACCAAATATTATCTACAGATTCAATGTGATCCCTATCAAAGTACCAATGACATTTTTTCACAGAACTAGACCAAAAAATAGCACAGTTCATATGGAAACACAAAAGACCCTGAATACACAAAGCAATCTTGAGAAAGAAGAATGGGGCTGGAGTGCATCTAGGGGGGGGGCCTACACGGAACAGCTGGATGGATGTGTCCAACTACTGGCCAGCACTCTGGAGTTCATGCGCCCAGAGCCAGTGCTCTGCAGTGAGAGAGGCCACTGTAATGGGTGGCCTACACAGGCCAAAGAACAAAAATGGATGAAAATAAATAAATGAAAGACCAATAGAAGTGTCTCTCTCTCTCTCTCTCTCTATATATATATATATATATTATTTAAAAACGTATTCAAGACCAAATTAATAGTGAGTATTATCTTTCTGTGGTATTCCAAAAAATGCTTTATTTTCTCACTCATTTCTTTAGCTACAAAATGTGGAACTGTTTAAAATGGCAACAAATTCATGAAGGCAAGTGTAAGTACAAATACTGATGCTAAGATTGATGCAAGAAAGTAAAGATAAGATTTATATGGGACAAAGTCATATTAAAAATGGCAGAGGAACTCTCAGTTGATATCAGAATGTAAAGGACATGCCTGTGAACAAGATAGCAATATTGGGAGAATTTATATTTCATAGCTTTATAGTCAGTAAGGATGAAGCTGATTGTCTTTTGTATCTCATATTGTAAAAATTCTACACAATAGTTGTAAAATCCACATGCATGCTTTTGTATGGTCTGCCTTGATGACAGGGAATTCAGCAAAGTCACAGGATACAAAATCAATACACAGAAATCACTCACATTCCTATATACAAACAATGAATAATCAGAAAGAGAAATGAAGAATGCAATCCATTCACCATTGAAATCAATAGAATAAAATATTTATAGAAAAACCTACCTAAAGATACAAAAGAACTGTACACAGAAAATTACAAGACATTAATGAAAGAAATCAAAGATGATATAAACAAATTGAGAGATATCCCATGTTCCTGTGTCAGAAGAATCAACATCATGGAAATGATAATACTACCAAATATTATCTACAGATTCAATGTGATCCCTATCAAAGTACCAATGACATTTTTTCACAGAACTAGACCAAAAAATAGCACAGTTCATATGGAAACACAAAAGACCCTGAATACACAAAGCAATCTTGAGAAAGAAGAATGGAGCTGGAGGAATCAGCCTCCCTAACTTCAGACTCTACTACAAAGCAACAGGCATCAAGACAGTATGGGACTGGCACAAAAGCAGAAATATCAACCAATAGAACAAGACAGAGAATACAGAGATAAACCCATGCACTTATGGGTCCTTTATTTTTGCTAAAGGAGGCAAAAATGTCCAATGGGAGAAAGACAGACTCCAATAAATGGTTCTGGGAAAATTGAACAGTTACATGAAGAAAAAAAAAAGAGAAATTGTAGCATTCCCTAACACTATACACAAAGATAAACTCAAAATGGATTAAAGACCTAAATGTAAGAACAGAACGCATAAAACTCTTAGAGGAGAATATAGGGAAAACACTTACTGACATAAATCGAAGCAAGATTTTCTATGACCTACTCTCTTGAATAATGGAAATAAAAACAAAAATAAACATGTGGGACCTAATGAAACTTAATAGCCTTTCCACAGAAAAATAAACTATCAACAGGGTGAACAGACAACCCATAGAATGGGAGAAAATAATAGCAAAGGAAACAATCAGCAAAGAATTAATTTCCAAAATGTACAAACATCTAGGCCAACTCAACACCGAAAAAACTACAACCCAATCAAAATTTGGTAAAAGACCTCAACAGACATCTCTCCAAAGAAGACATACAGAGGGCCAAAAAACACATGAAAAGATGCTCAATGCTTCTTATTAATAGAGAAATGCAAATCAAAACTAAAATGAGGTATCACCCCACACCAGCCACACTAAAAATCTACAGGTAATAAATGCTAGAGAGGGTGTGGAGATAAAGGAACACCCCTGAACTGTTGATGGGAATGTAAATTGATACAAACACTGTGGAAGACAGTATACAGATACCTTAAAAAGCTAAAAACAGAAGCACTGTATGACTCAGCAATCCCACTATTAGGCATATATTCTGATGAAATCAGATTTAAAAGAGACACCTGTTCCCCAGCGTTCATTGCAGCACTCTGTACAATAGCTAGAACGTGGAAGCAACATAGATGTCCATCGATAAATGAATGGATAAAGAAGGTACCCTATCAAAGTACCAATGACATTTCACAGAACTAGACCAAAAAATAGCACAGTTCATATGGAAACACAAAAGACCCTGAATACACAAAGCAATCTTGAGAAAGAAGAATGGAGCTGGAGGAATCAGCCTCCCTAACTTCAGACTCTACTACAAAGCAACAGGCATCAAGACAGTATGGGACTGGCACAAAAGCAGAAATATCAACCAATAGAACAAGACAGAGAATACAGAGATAAACCCATGCACTTATGGGTCCTTTATTTTTGCTAAAGGAGGCAAAAATGTCCAATGGGAGAAAGACAGACTCCAATAAATGGTTCTGGGAAAATTGAACAGTTACATGAAGAAAAAAAAAAGAGAAATTGTAGCATTCCCTAACACTATACACAAAGATAAACTCAAAATGGATTAAAGACCTAAATGTAAGAACAGAACGCATAAAACTCTTAGAGGAGAATATAGGGAAAACACTTACTGACATAAATCGAAGCAAGATTTTCTATGACCTACTCTCTTGAATAATGGAAATAAAAACAAAAATAAACATGTGGGACCTAATGAAACTTAATAGCCTTTCCACAGAAAAATAAACTATCAACAGGGTGAACAGACAACCCATAGAATGGGAGAAAATAATAGCAAAGGAAACAATCAGCAAAGAATTAATTTCCAAAATGTACAAACATCTAGGCCAACTCAACACCGAAAAAACTACAACCCAATCAAAATTTGGTAAAAGACCTCAACAGACATCTCTCCAAAGAAGACATACAGAGGGCCAAAAAACACATGAAAAGATGCTCAATGCTTCTTATTAATAGAGAAATGCAAATCAAAACTAAAATGAGGTATCACCCCACACCAGCCACACTAAAAATCTACAGGTAATAAATGCTAGAGAGGGTGTGGAGATAAAGGAACACCCCTGAACTGTTGATGGGAATGTAAATTGATACAAACACTGTGGAAGACAGTATACAGATACCTTAAAAAGCTAAAAACAGAAGCACTGTATGACTCAGCAATCCCACTATTAGGCATATATTCTGATGAAATCAGATTTAAAAGAGACACCTGTTCCCCAGCGTTCATTGCAGCACTCTGTACAATAGCTAGAACGTGGAAGCAACATAGATGTCCATCGATAAATGAATGGATAAAGAAGGTATGGTACATATATACAATGGAATATTTCTCAGTCATAAAACAGAAATGCAGAAGAATCAGTCCTAATGAGGTGGATGAATCTAGAACCTATTACACAAAGTGAAGTCAAAAAGAAAAGTACAGATATAGTATACAGATGCATATATATAGAATCTAGTAAGATGTTACCAATGAATGCACATGCAGAGCAGCGATGAATAAATAGATATAGAGAATAGACCTATGGCTATTGAAGCAAGGGAAGATCGGGCGAGAGGTATGGAAGGGGCAACAAGGAAACATACACTGTCACATGTAACAGAGATAATCACAGTGATTAAGAGGTAAGACTAAAGGAGGGGGAGGAGCCAAGATGGCGGAGGAATGAGGGGAAGAGTTCACCAGCTCTCCAACAGAATCACCAGATTTAATCAAGAAATGAAACACCACCAACAAACCAGCCACTAGATGACAGAAGAACTCCATAGATCCGCGAGAGCAGAAGAGTGAACAGCCAAAACTTTCCCGGAGCTACTGTTCTGAGAACCCTCTACCCTATCCCCCACGCCAGACTGCACCAACGGAGAACGCACCAGCAAGTGTCCTAAAAGGGGGACTGAGCGGAGCGTCGGGGGAGAGAGGGCAGCGCCCAGCGCAAAAATTCCAAGAATCCGCCCTGATCGCTGGCAGAAATTAAGACACTGCGAAGATAGGATACTGGAACAGGGCCAGGTGGAACGCAGTTGGAGTGCTGGCTAGAGACCTGGAGCCGGAAGGGAGCACCCAGTGGGAAAATCGCGCGCTTGGCCAGGCTAAAATCACGACTTTCCGCCTGGCACCGGGTAACTAAAAACACGAAGAAAAAACCTGAACTGTTGATGGGAATGTAAATTGATACAAACACTGTGGAAGACAGTATACAGATACCTTAAAAAGCTAAAAACAGAAGCACTGTATGACTCAGCAATCCCACTATTAGGCATATATTCTGATGAAATCAGATTTAAAAGAGACACCTGTTCCCCAGCGTTCATTGCAGCACTCTGTACAATAGCTAGAACGTGGAAGCAACATAGATGTCCATCGATAAATGAATGGATAAAGAAGGTATGGTACATATATACAATGGAATATTTCTCAGTCATAAAACAGAAATGCAGAAGAATCAGTCCTAATGAGGTGGATGAATCTAGAACCTATTACACAAAGTGAAGTCAAAAAGAAAAGTACAGATATAGTATACAGATGCATATATATAGAATCTAGTAAGATGTTACCAATGAATGCACATGCAGAGCAGCGATGAATAAATAGATATAGAGAATAGACCTATGGCTATTGAAGCAAGGGAAGATCGGGCGAGAGGTATGGAAGGGCAACAAGGAAACATACACTGTCACATGTAACAGAGATAATCACAGTGATTAAGAGGTAAGACTAAAGGAGGGGGAGGAGCCAAGATGGCGGAGGAATGAGGGGAAGAGTTCACCAGCTCTCCAACAGAATCACCAGATTTAATCAAGAAATGAAACACCACCAACAAACCAGCCACTAGATGACAGAAGAACTCCATAGATCCGCGAGAGCAGAAGAGTGAACAGCCAAAACTTTCCCGGAGCTACTGTTCTGAGAACCCTCTACCCTATCCCCCACGCCAGACTGCACCAACGGAGAACGCACCAGCAAGTGTCCTAAAAGGGGGACTGAGCGGAGCGTCGGGGGAGAGAGGGCAGCGCCCAGCGCAAAAATTCCAAGAATCCGCCCTGATCGCTGGCAGAAATTAAGACACTGCGAAGATAGGATACTGGAACAGGGCCAGGTGGAACGCAGTTGGAGTGCTGGCTAGAGACCTGGAGCCGGAAGGGAGCACCCAGTGGGAAAATCGCGCCGCTTGGCCAGGCTAAAATCACGACTTTCCGCCTGGCACCGGGTAAGTTCAAACACTCCTCTTGGGGGGCTTGATGAACGGAGAGGGGAAGTCGCCCACAGATTGCTGACCAGGGACCGGGCTCGAGCCGAACGGGGCCTGCATTTGGGACTTGGACATGTAATTGGCAGTGCGCATGCACTAGTGGTGGAGGAGACCGTGCACCCCCATAACTACACCCGCAGAGAAGGAAACTGGGAGAAGGGCAGGTATTGGAGGCTAAAGGCGGGTGCGTGACAGAGCCGCAGCACCCCCTCTCTAACACGGAACTGCGCGCACCGCGGCCCCCCACCCGACCGACTGGGATCAGTCCGCAGCCCCGGCCAGCACCTGAGCCTGCAGCAAATCCTTTATCTTGCTGAAAACAAACCATAGCAACCGGTGCCATAAGGGAAAGGCTACATTATCAAGACAACATCATTGAGAGCAGATTGGCTTCCACCAGACAGATGAGAGTATAAAAACTGGGGACACTATTTAGCTTTTTTGCTTGTTTATTTACTTGCTGTAGACGGTTCTGTTTATTTGTTTGATTGGTCAGGTTTTTTCTTTTTCTTTTTTTTTTCTTATTATTAAGTTTTTCTTCCCTTTTTAATTTTTAATTTCTTTTTTTATTTTTTTTTATTTTAAATTTTTAATTTTTTTTTAAATTTTAATTCTTGGAAACTGCTAATTTTCTTTCCTCTTTGCCACTGGTTCCTCCCTCTATGTTCTAAATGTAAAACTTTCCCCTATCTACCACTATCCTCTAGATAAATATTTCCTACCTTCTTGTCTCCACTATTCTCTTCCAGCTGCACTAAAAAATACAAGACATTAATCTCAACTATGTAACCCTATAAAATCCTTCCAAGTCAAATCTATTCCTTCTCATTACCTATACACTCTCCTCCTCCTCACCCCCAACACATGTCTTAGCTAAAACTTGCTTTCAATGAAATAGTCCAAGTCAGGACCTTGCCCCTGATCTATTTTACCAGGCCCTACTTTAATTAATTCAGAGCTTAATAGGCTAGTATCATCTTTGATTGCATCGTTTGCCAGAAAACTTTTCAATGCTTTATCTCTGTAAGACTGGTTGAATGTGGTTTTTGCTGAGTATGTATGTATATCTTATGACTATGTTAGAAAACATCTGCATGCTTTTATGACTGTCACCCATCCAGATGGTAGTATTTGAACTAATATCATGGAACACCATAGCAAACCAGACATAGAGCCTACACCCCCTGAACAATCATCAAAACAAGGATCATTAGAAGCCAGGGCGGGCTGAGCCGACGGGCCTGCATTTGGGACTTGGACATGTAATTGGCAGTGCATGCACTAGTGGTGGAGGAGACCGTGCACCCCATAACTACACCCGCAGAGAAGGAAACTGGGAGAAGGGCAGGTATTGGAGGCTAAAGGCGGGTGCGTGACAGAGCCGCAGCACCCTCTCTAACACGGAACTGCGCGACCGCTGCCCCCACCCGACCGACTGGGATCAGTCCGCAGCCCCGGCCAGCACCTGAGCCTGCAGCAAATCCTTTATCTTGCTGAAAACAAACCATAGCAACCGGTGCCATAAGGGAAAGGCTACATTATCAAGACAACATCATTGAGAGCAGATTGGCTTCCACCAGACAGATGAGAGTATAAAAACTGGGGACACTATTTAGCTTTTTTGCTTGTTTATTTACTTGCTGTAGACGGTTCTGTTTATTTGTTTGATTGGTCAGGTTTTTTCTTTTTTGTTTTTTTTGTCTCTTCTTATTAAGGTTTTCTTCCCTTTTTAATTTTTAATTTGTTTTTTTTTTATTTTTAATTTTTAATTTTTTAAAAAAATTTTAGTTCTTGGAAATTTCTAATTTTCTTTCCTCTTTGCCACTGGTTCCTCCCTCTATGTTCTAAATGTAAAATTTTCTCCTATCTACCACTATCCTCTAGATAAATATATTCTACATTCCTGTCTCCACTATTCTCTTCCAGCTGCACTAAAAAATACAAGACATTAATCTCAACTATGTAACCCTATAAAATCCTTCCAAGTCAAATCTATTCCTTCTCATTACCTATACACTCTCCTCCTCCTCACCCCCAACACATGTCTTAGCTAAAACTTGCTTTCAATGAAATAGTCCAAGTCAGGACCTTGCCCCTGATCTATTTTACCAGGCCCTACTTTAATTAATTCAGAGCTTAATAGGCTAGTATCATCTTTGATTGCATCGTTTGCCAGAAAACTTTTCAATGCTTTATCTCTGTAAGACTGGTTGAATGTGGTTTTTGCTGAGTATGTATGTATATCTTATGACTATGTTAGAAAACATCTGCATGCTTTTATGACTGTCACCCATCCAGATGGTAGTATTTGAACTAATATCATGGAACACCATAGCAAACCAGACATAGAGCCTACACCCCCTGAACAATCATCAAACCAAGGATCCTTAGAAGCCCTGATTCCAGGACTCCACCCAATCAAAGAGCATACAACACTAGAGATTATTCACCTGTAAACAAGACCTAACACCACCCAAGAAACAAACCATTGAACCCTTCTAGGTGGACAGAAACCCAAAGGAAGGGAGAATTCAACCAAGAAGCCTGGTGGGGAAAAAGAACTCCACACACACAGACACACACAAAGGAACAAAAACTAACCTTATAATGAAACAACAGAGAAACATGGCACAGATGAAGGACCAAGCTAGAGAATCACAGCTTCAAATGACAGAGGAGGAGATAGACAAATTATCTGAATGAGAATTCAGAAAAGCTATACTAATGAGCATGCAAAACACCAAAAACAGAATAGAGGAAATTAGTACATTGAGAAGAGACATGCCAGAAATGAGAAATAAGCAAATAGAGACCACCAACTCAATTGCTGAACTCAAAAATACTATAGAAGTTCTCAACAGTAGAGTACCAGAGGCAGAAGAAAGGATAAGTGAGCTGGAAGACAGAATGGTAGAAATAAATGCTGAGGAACAGAACAAAGCCGAAAGAATTAAAAGAACTGAGGATAGCATTAGGGACTTATGGGACAATAGCAAATGCACCAACATTAGAATTATAGGCGTTCCAGAGGAAGAAGAGGGGAAGAAAGGCTACGAAAAAATTCTTGAAGAGGTTATAGTTGAAAACTTCCCCAGCATGGGAAAGGAAATAGTCAACCTAGTCCAAGAAGCACAAAGAGTTCCATAAAAGATAAACCCCAGAAGAAACACACCAAGGCACATTCTAATCAAACTAACGCAGACTAAATATAAAGACAGATAACTAAAAGCAGCTGGAGCAAACAACAAATACCATATAAAGAGCTAGGCTATCATCTTTGATTGCATCGTTTGCCAGAAAACTTTTCAATGCTTTATCTCTGTAAGACTGGTTGAATGTGGTTTTTGCTGAGTATGTATGTATATCTTATGACTATGTTAGAAAACATCTGCATGCTTTTATGACTGTCACCCATCCAGATGGTAGTATTTGAACTAATATCATGGAACACCATAGCAAACCAGACATAGAGCCTACACCCCCTGAACAATCATCAAACCAAGGATCCTTAGAAGCCCTGATTCCAGGACTCCACCCAATCAAAGAGCATACAACACTAGAGATTATTCACCTGTAAACAAGACCTAACACCACCCAAGAAACAAACCATTGAACCCTTCTAGGTGGACAGAAACCCAAAGGAAGGGAGAATTCAACCAAGAAGCCTGGTGGGGAAAAAGAACTCCACACACACAGACACACACAAAGGAACAAAAACTAACCTTATAATGAAACAACAGAGAAACATGGCACAGATGAAGGACCAAGCTAGAGAATCACAGCTTCAAATGACAGAGGAGGAGATAGACAAATTATCTGAATGAGAATTCAGAAAAGCTATACTAATGAGCATGCAAAACACCAAAAACAGAATAGAGGAAATTAGTACATTGAGAAGAGACATGCCAGAAATGAGAAATAAGCAAATAGAGACCACCAACTCAATTGCTGAACTCAAAAATACTATAGAAGTTCTCAACAGTAGAGTACCAGAGGCAGAAGAAAGGATAAGTGAGCTGGAAGACAGAATGGTAGAAATAAATGCTGAGGAACAGAACAAAGCCGAAAGAATTAAAAGAACTGAGGATAGCATTAGGGACTTATGGGACAATAGCAAATGCACCAACATTAGAATTATAGGCGTTCCAGAGGAAGAAGAGGGGAAGAAAGGCTACGAAAAAATTCTTGAAGAGGTTATAGTTGAAAACTTCCCCAGCATGGGAAAGGAAATAGTCAACCTAGTCCAAGAAGCACAAAGAGTTCCATAAAAGATAAACCCCAGAAGAAACACACCAAGGCACATTCTAATCAAACTAACGCAGACTAAATATAAAGACAGATAACTAAAAGCAGCTGGAGCAAACAACAAATACCATATAAAGGAAATCCCATACGTCTAACTGTGGATCTTTCAACAGAAACCCTGCAGGCCAGAATAGAATGGCAAGACACATTTAAATGGCTAAAAGAGAATAACCTCCAACCAAGAATTCTCCACCCAGCAAGAATCTCATTCAGAATCGATGGAGAAGTCAAAAGCATCTCAGACAGACAAAAACTAAAAGAATTCTGTACTACAAAACCAGCCCTACAACAAGTATTAAAGGGCCTGATATAGCCAATAAATACAAGAGTAGAAGTCCTACAAATCAAACCCCAAACTTCTAAGAAGATGACAATAGGAACATTCATATCAATAATTACTTTGAATGTCAATGGATTAAATGCTCCAACTAAACAACACAGGCTGGCTGAATGGATTCAGAAACATGACCCATATATATGTTGTTTACAAGATATGCACTTCAGACCTAGAGACACCCATAGACTGAAAGTGAAAGGCTGGAAAAAGATATTCCATGCAAATGGAAATCAAAAGAAAGCTGGAGTAGCAATTCTCATATCAGACAAAATAGATTTTAAAGTAAAGAAGATGCTAAGAGACAAGGCAGGTCACTACATCATGATTAAGGGATCCATCCAAGAGGAAGAAATAACAGTCATGAATATCTACACAACCAAAACAGGGGCACCTCAATACATAAGACAGATACTTTCATACATAAAAGAAGAAATCAATAATAACACAATAATAGTAGGAAACTTTAACACTCCTCTCACACCAATGGACAGATCAACAAAACAGAAAATTAATAAAGAAACACAAGCCTTAAATGCTACACTAGAAAAGATGGACCTCATCAATATCTTTAGGACGTTCTATCCAAAATCAGAAGAATACACTTTCCTCTCAAGTGCTCACGGAACCTTCTCCAGGATAGACCACATCTTGGGCCACAAATCTAACCTCAGTCAATTCAAGAAAACTGAAATTATATCAGCCATCTTCTCAGACCACAATGCAATGAGATTAGAGATCAACTATGGGAAAAAAGACCACTAAAAACACAAACACATGGAGATTAAACATCACACACCTAAAATACCAACTGATTACTGAGGAAATCAAAGGATAAATTTAAAAATTACTAGAAGAAAATGATAATGAACATACGACCATGCAAAACCTATGGGATACCGCAAAAGCAGTCCTAAGAGGGAAATTTATAGCAATACAATCCCACCTCAAGAAACTAGGAAAATATGAAGCAGATGAATTAACCCTCAGCTTAAAACAATAAGAGAAAGAACAAAAACACCCCAAAGCCAGCAGAAGAAGAGAGATTATAAAGACTAGAGCAGAAATAAATGAGAAATAAATGAAGGAAACTATAGTAAAGATAAATAAAACAAAAAGCTGGTTCTTTGAAAAGGTAAACAAAATTGGCAATCCTCTGGCCAGACTCATCAAGAGGAAGAGAGAGAAGAACCAGATCAACAAAATCAAAAACGAAAAAGGAGAGATTACAACAGATAATGCAGAAATCCAAAGGATTCTAAGGGACTATTATGACCAACCCTATGGTAAAAAGTGGACAACCTGGAAGATATGGACAGTTTCTTGGGGAAGATCAATCTCCCAAGACTGAGCCAGGAAGAAACAGAAACTTTGAACAACCCAATCACAAGCTCAGAAATCGACCTTGTGATCAAAAATCTACCCAAAAACAAAAACGCAGGGCCAGATGGCTTCACAGGCGAATACTACCACATATTTACAGAAGAGCTAATGCCTGTCCTTCTAAAACACTTTCAAACAATTGCACCGGAAGGAACACTTCCAAACACATTCTACGAGGCCACCATCACCCTAATATCCAAACCAGGCAAAGACAACACAAAAAAGGAAAATTACAGACCAATTTCTCTGATGAACTTAGATGCCAAAATCCTCAACAAAATTCTAGCAAACAGAATTCAACGACACATCAAAAAACTCCTACAACATGATCAAGTCGGGTTCATCCCAGGCATGAAAGGATTCTTCAACATCCGCAAATCAATCAATGTGATATGCCATATCAACAAATTGAGAGACAAAAATCACATGATCATCTCAATACATGCAAAAAAAGCCTTTGACAAAGTACAGCATCCATTTATGATAAAAACTCTTTAGAAAATGGGCATAGAAGGAACCTATCTCAACATAGTGAAAGCCATATATGAGAAGCACACTGCGAACATTATCCTCAATTATCAAAAACTGAAAGCATTCCCTCTAAGATCAGGAACAAGACAGCGGTGCCCACTTTCACCACTACTATTCAACATAGTCCTGGAAGTTCTAGCAACAGCCATCAGAGAAGAGAAAGAAATAAAAGGAATCCAGATTGAAAAGGAAGAAGTCAAACTCTCTGTATTTGCAGACGACATGATGCTATACACAGAAAATCCCAAAGACCCTGTTACAAAGCTACTAGAGCTAATCAACGAATTCAGCAAAGTCGCAGGATACAAAGTCAACACACAGAAATCACTGGCCAGACTCATCAAGAGGAAGAGAGAGAAGAACCAGATCAACAAAATCAAAAACGAAAAAGGAGAGATTACAACAGATAATGCAGAAATCCAAAGGATTCTAAGGGACTATTATGACCAACCCTATGGTAAAAAGTGGACAACCTGGAAGATATGGACAGTTTCTTGGGGAAGATCAATCTCCCAAGACTGAGCCAGGAAGAAACAGAAACTTTGAACAACCCAATCACAAGCTCAGAAATCGACCTTGTGATCAAAAATCTACCCAAAAACAAAAACGCAGGGCCAGATGGCTTCACAGGCGAATACTACCACATATTTACAGAAGAGCTAATGCCTGTCCTTCTAAAACACTTTCAAACAATTGCACCGGAAGGAACACTTCCAAACACATTCTACGAGGCCACCATCACCCTAATATCCAAACCAGGCAAAGACAACACAAAAAAGGAAAATTACAGACCAATTTCTCTGATGAACTTAGATGCCAAAATCCTCAACAAAATTCTAGCAAACAGAATTCAACGACACATCAAAAAACTCCTACAACATGATCAAGTCGGGTTCATCCCAGGCATGAAAGGATTCTTCAACATCCGCAAATCAATCAATGTGATATGCCATATCAACAAATTGAGAGACAAAAATCACATGATCATCTCAATACATGCAAAAAAAGCCTTTGACAAAGTACAGCATCCATTTATGATAAAAACTCTTTAGAAAATGGGCATAGAAGGAACCTATCTCAACATAGTGAAAGCCATATATGAGAAGCACACTGCGAACATTATCCTCAATTATCAAAAACTGAAAGCATTCCCTCTAAGATCAGGAACAAGACAGCGGTGCCCACTTTCACCACTACTATTCAACATAGTCCTGGAAGTTCTAGCAACAGCCATCAGAGAAGAGAAAGAAATAAAAGGAATCCAGATTGAAAAGGAAGAAGTCAAACTCTCTGTATTTGCAGACGACATGATGCTATACACAGAAAATCCCAAAGACCCTGTTACAAAGCTACTAGAGCTAATCAACGAATTCAGCAAAGTCGCAGGATACAAAGTCAACACACAGAAATCACTGGCATTCCTATACACAAACAATGAAAAATCAGAAAATGAAATCAAAGAGGCAATCCCCTTCACCATTGCAACCAAAAGAATCAAATATGTAGGAATAAACCTACCCAAAGACACGAAAGAGCTGTACACAGAAAATTACAAGACACTCATGAAAGAAATTAAAGAAGACTTAAACAGACGGAGAGATATTCCATGGTCCTGGGTCGGAAGAATCAATATTCTGAAAATGACCATGCTACCAAATGTTATCTACAGATTCAATGCAATACCTATCCAACTACCATTGACATTTTTCACAGAAGTAGACCAAAGAATAGCACAGTTCATATGGAAACACAAAAGACCTCGAATAGCCAAAACAATCCTGAGAAAGAAAAAAATGAGCTGGAGGAATCAGTCTCCCTAACGTCAGACTCTACTACAAAGCAACAGTTATCAAGAGAGTATGGTACTGGCACAAAAACAGAACTATCGACCAATGGAACAAGATTGAGAACCCAGAGATAAACCCACGCACCTATGGGTACCTTATTTATGACAAAGGAGGCGAAACTATCAAATGGGACAAAGACAATCTCTTCAGCAAATGGTGCTGAGAAAACTGGACAGCTACATGCAAAAAAATGAAGCTGGAACATTCCCTGATACCATACACAAAGATCAACTGAAAATGGATTAAAGACCTAAATGTAAGACCAGAAACCATCAAACTCTTAGAGGAGAATATAGGCAAAACCCTCAAGGACATCAATCAAAGCAAGATCTTCTCTGACCCCCCTACTAGAATAGCGGAACTGAAAAGAAAAATGAGCATGTGGGACCTAATGAAACTTAAAAGCTTTTGTACAGCAAAAGAAATTACAAAAAACTGAACAGACACTCCACTGAGTGGGAGAAAATCATAGCAAATGAAACAAGACAGCGGTGCCCACTTTCACCACTACTATTCAACATAGTCCTGGAAGTTCTAGCAACAGCCATCAGAAGAGAAAGAAATAAAAGGAATCCAGATTGAAAAGGAAGAAGTCAAACTCTCTGTATTTGCAGACGACATGATGCTATACACAGAAAATCCCAAAGACCCTGTTACAAAGCTACTAGAGCTAATCAACGAATTCAGCAAAGTCGCAGGATACAAAGTCAACACACAGAAATCACTGGCATTCCTATACACAAACAATGAAAAATCAGAAAATGAAATCAAAGAGGCAATCCCCTTCACCATTGCAACCAAAAGAATCAAATATGTAGGAATAAACCTACCCAAAGACACGAAAGAGCTGTACACAGAAAATTACAAGACACTCATGAAAGAAATTAAAGAAGACTTAAACAGACGGAGAGATATTCCATGGTCCTGGGTCGGAAGAATCAATATTCTGAAAATGACCATGCTACCAAATGTTATCTACAGATTCAATGCAATACCTATCCAACTACCATTGACATTTTTCACAGAAGTAGACCAAAGAATAGCACAGTTCATATGGAAACACAAAAGACCTCGAATAGCCAAAACAATCCTGAGAAAGAAAAAAATGAGCTGGAGGAATCAGTCTCCCTAACGTCAGACTCTACTACAAAGCAACAGTTATCAAGAGAGTATGGTACTGGCACAAAAACAGAACTATCGACCAATGGAACAAGATTGAGAACCCAGAGATAAACCCACGCACCTATGGGTACCTTATTTATGACAAAGGAGGCGAAACTATCAAATGGGACAAAGACAATCTCTTCAGCAAATGGTGCTGAGAAAACTGGACAGCTACATGCAAAAAAATGAAGCTGGAACATTCCCTGATACCATACACAAAGATCAACTGAAAATGGATTAAAGACCTAAATGTAAGACCAGAAACCATCAAACTCTTAGAGGAGAATATAGGCAAAACCCTCAAGGACATCAATCAAAGCAAGATCTTCTCTGACCCCCCTACTAGAATAGCGGAACTGAAAAGAAAAATGAGCATGTGGGACCTAATGAAACTTAAAAGCTTTTGTACAGCAAAAGAAATTACAAAAAACTGAACAGACACTCCACTGAGTGGGAGAAAATCATAGCAAATGAAACAACAGACAAAAAATTGATCTCCAAAATCTACAAGCAACTCAGACAACTCAGCACAGGAAAAACGAACAACTCAATCAGAAAATGGGAAAAAGATCTAAAGAGACACCTCTCCAAAGAGGACATACGGATGGCCCCAAAACACATGGAACAATGCTCAACCTCATTTATTGTTAGAGAAATGCAAATTAAAACTACCATGAGATACCACCTCACACCCGTCAGAATGGCCATCATCAACAAATCGACAGACAATAAATGCTGGAGAGGGTGCAGAGAAAAGAGAACCCTCTTGCATTGCTGGTGGGAATGTAAATTGATACAGCCTCTATGGAAGACAGTATGGAGATTCCTTAAAAAACTAAAAATAGAAGCACCCTATGACCCAGCAATCCCTCTACTAGGCCTATAGCCTGATGAAATCAAAACTGAAAGAAGCACCTGTACCTCAGTGTTCATTGCAGCTCTCTATACAATAGACAGAACATGGAAGCAACCTAGATGTCCATCGACGAATGAATGGATACAGAAGCCCTGGTACATATATACAATGGAATACTACTCAGCTGTTAAAAGAAATGCAGAAGACTCAATCCTAATGAAGTGGCTGGAGCTAGAACCTATCATAAAAAGGGAAGTAAGTCAAAAGAAAGACAAGTATAGTATACTAACACATATATATGGAATCTAGTAGGATGGTCATGATAACACGCAGTGACCTCATGGAAAAACAGACAGAGAATAGACATATGAACATTGTGGTGAAGCAACAGTGTGTGGGAGGCATAGGAAATAACATAGCTACATGAAAAATGACTGGAACATTCCTGATACCATACACAAAGATCAACTGAAAATGGATTAAAGACCTAAATGTAAGACCAGAAACCATCAAACTCTTAGAGGAGAATATAGGCAAAACCCTCAAGGACATCAATCAAAGCAAGATCTTCTCTGACCCCCCTACTAGAATAGCGGAACTGAAAAGAAAAATGAGCATGTGGGACCTAATGAAACTTAAAAGCTTTTGTACAGCAAAAGAAATTACAAAAAACTGAACAGACACTCCACTGAGTGGGAGAAAATCATAGCAAATGAAACAACAGACAAAAAATTGATCTCCAAAATCTACAAGCAACTCAGACAACTCAGCACAGGAAAAACGAACAACTCAATCAGAAAATGGGAAAAAGATCTAAAGAGACACCTCTCCAAAGAGGACATACGGATGGCCCCAAAACACATGGAACAATGCTCAACCTCATTTATTGTTAGAGAAATGCAAATTAAAACTACCATGAGATACCACCTCACACCCGTCAGAATGGCCATCATCAACAAATCGACAGACAATAAATGCTGGAGAGGGTGCAGAGAAAAGAGAACCCTCTTGCATTGCTGGTGGGAATGTAAATTGATACAGCCTCTATGGAAGACAGTATGGAGATTCCTTAAAAAACTAAAAATAGAAGCACCCTATGACCCAGCAATCCCTCTACTAGGCCTATAGCCTGATGAAATCAAAACTGAAAGAAGCACCTGTACCTCAGTGTTCATTGCAGCTCTCTATACAATAGACAGAACATGGAAGCAACCTAGATGTCCATCGACGAATGAATGGATACAGAAGCCCTGGTACATATATACAATGGAATACTACTCAGCTGTTAAAAGAAATGCAGAAGACTCAATCCTAATGAAGTGGCTGGAGCTAGAACCTATCATAAAAAGGGAAGTAAGTCAAAAAGAAAGACAAGTATAGTATACTAACACATATATATGGAATCTAGTAGGATGGTCATGATAACACACGCAGTGACCTCATGGAAAAACAGACAGAGAATAGACATATGAACATTGTGGTGAAGCAACAGTGTGTGGGAGGCATGGAGGGAGTAACATGGAAACCTGTACTGTTATGTGTGGAAAAGATAGCTATTGTCATTATGTTAAGGGAATAGGAGTGCTTACAATGGGTTGGGGCGATGGTCCGGGGGGTGGGATGGGGGAACTGGGCGGGTGGGGACCATGGATATGCATATGACTGATCTGGGAGCATACATGCCTATGAACAACAAAACTCTAAAACCTATAAAATAAAGAATAATAATAATAAAAAAGACTAAAGGAACCTACATGCGGCCTAAGCATCAACTTGTGGTGGGGCGGCTGGGGTGGTGGAAAGGGGGAAGAGGGAGGAGGGGCTCAGGCGGGAGGAGTCAGGTATATACCTATGACTGTTGGGGATCATGTATACCTGCTAACAAGAAAACTCTGTAAAAACAAATGACAATAACTTTGCTGTACATCTGAAGCTAATGCAACATTGTAAAACAAATATGCCCCAATTTAAAAAGAAGTGAGCCATGCTATTTGCTAACTTGTCATGTTACCTAGTTTCCCAGTTTGCACTGAGTTTCAGTGTGTTTCCTACTGTAGAAAGTGATATTAGAAATAAAATACAAATGCTTTGTCTAGAGGAAATATCTTTATGCCCTTATATCTTCATAAAGTGCTAATAAATCAATATACCTGACTTCTGTAAATTCATGAATTTCATGAAAGCAATTAATTTAGATAAGTATGAATGTGTATATATATATATATATATATATATATATATGTATATACATACATACACACAACACACACATTTGAGGATTATATATATATATATATATATATATATATATATATATATATACTAAACTTCAAATGGAATTTTTGTTGCTCAGCTATGTTATGTTTTTCCATTTTCTAGAGAATGTTAATGGTAGCTCAAAGTGTCAAAAATCTGCCTGCAGTATTAAAATTTTATTTCTCAAACATCCAAAATTTGGGGTTAAGTGCACTGAAAATGTTCCTTACCAGGTGGCTTATTGGTAAAGAATCTGCCTGCGAGTGAAGGAGATGTGGGTTTGATGCCTTGGTTGGGAAGACCCCCTAAAGAAGGAAATGGCAACCACTCCAGTATCATTGCTTGGAAAATCTGATTGGTAGAGGAGTTCAGTGGGTTACAATCCAGCACAAAAAGAACTGACCACACACTGAAAATACTTGTGAAGTCCTTACCTTCTCTTCTCAATATGGTTACCAACAAAGGGTTCTAATATATCTAATTATATAGTATTTTAAGACTAATTTTGAGTTGAAATTCAGGTATAACAAATTGAATCCTTAGTTCTGCCAATGTCTCCTAACACTATAGAAGATACATATTCCCTGGTGTCTAATAACTTGGGATATATGACTGAAGAAATCACACTCTTGTCAAAACATTTAATATTGAGGTTATAGGCCTTCTGTGTATTACCTGATTTGTGAAAAACTTCCTTAAATTCTTAATTATTTTCTCTGTAGGGACACCTGAGGGTTGTAATATCAAGTGCCAGTTAAAGATATGCTTTAAGGTATGGTATCTTTAAAGAACTTTCTCCATATTTGAACATTTTTTCTTAAGTATTTGGTGAAAAACCAATTCAAGCCTCTGGATTATAGTTAGGTTTGGCAAGGTGTGACTTTCCTCAGATTTAAGAAATCATGGAAAGCTTAATCATGAAAAAAAAAATCCAGAAGCATGGAGGCAAGATCTTTCTCTGTACATAGTTTGCCTCTGAAATGAGTGTCAAGAAATAATGCATATGATGTTTCTGCAGTTGGTAAAAGTTAGAACTAAAAGACTATTGTTCTCTACAAGCCTCTGTTTTACAACAAATGTTATATAAGAAATAAATGTAAAGGAAGTAAAAATTGTGAAAGGCTAGACTGGGTGTATTTAATTCTCAAATACATTATTTGGAATGAATATTGTAAGATTTATTGTTTTTTTGAGAATCAATACCAAACATATTTGTGCATATCATTTCAATGTTCTTGTCAAGATTAATTTAACTATCATGGCAGTTTCATTTGTGTTTACTCTTTTTTAAAATTTTTAAATACAGTTAATATATTAATTAAAAGTAATAATCTTAAAAATATTTACATACTTTGTTAGTTTGATGTCGTTGCTAGAAAAAGAAAGCTATTGATTTATATCTAATTTGATAATGGCAGAACAGATATAAAATGAAACTTCACAAATCACATGCTCTCCTGTAGCACAGTGAGTAATGTAAGTTATTTAAATAAAGTTTAGAGAAGATCAAGTTATGTTATTAGTATGCAAGCTGGGATGGTGATTAGAGCATTCTAATCCTGCTTTTTGTGAGGCTGAAAGTTAGATATTAATACATTTTATAATTTCTTATATTCTTTTAATACTGTATGGGAAAATTCCAAGAGTTATATTTAAATCGAATATATAATTTTTAAATGGATAAAATAGACAAATAAAGTCAGGAAAAGTTTAATACAAATGAAAAGAAATGATGAAAAAACATAAAATGGAACTAATGAATTATACAAAATTAGATAGTTGAAATATATCATGGTGTAGCAAAACATTTAATATTGAGGTTATAGGCCTTCTGTGTATTACCTGATTTGTAAAAACTTCCTTAAATTCTTAATTATTTTCTCTGTAGGGACACCTGAGGGTTGTAATATCAAGTGCCAGTTAAAGATATGCTTTAAGGTATGGTATCTTTAAAGAACTTTCTCCATATTTGAACATTTTTTCTTAAGTATTTGGTGAAAAACCAATTCAAGCCTCTGGATTATAGTTAGGTTTGGCAAGGTGTGACTTTCCTCAGATTTAAGAAATCATGGAAAGCTTAATCATGAAAAAAAAAATCCAGAAGCATGGAGGCAAGATCTTTCTCTGTACATAGTTTGCCTCTGAAATGAGTGTCAAGAAATAATGCATATGATGTTTCTGCAGTTGGTAAAAGTTAGAACTAAAAGACTATTGTTCTCTACAAGCCTCTGTTTTACAACAAATGTTATATAAGAAATAAATGTAAAGGAAGTAAAAATTGTGAAAGGCTAGACTGGGTGTATTTAATTCTCAAATACATTATTTGGAATGAATATTGTAAGATTTATTGTTTTTTTGAGAATCAATACCAAACATATTTGTGCATATCATTTCAATGTTCTTGTCAAGATTAATTTAACTATCATGGCAGTTTCATTTGTGTTTACTCTTTTTAAATTTTGAAATACAGTTAATATATTAATTAAAAGTAATAATCTTAAAAATATTTACATACTTTGTTAGTTTGATGTCGTTGCTAGAAAAAGAAAGCTATTGATTTATATCTAATTTGATAATGGCAGAACAGATATAAAATGAAACTTCACAAATCACATGCTCTCCTGTAGCACAGTGAGTAATGTAAGTTATTTAAATAAAGTTTAGAGAAGATCAAGTTATGTTATTAGTATGCAAGCTGGGATGGTGATTAGAGCATTCTAATCCTGCTTTTTGTGAGGCTGAAAGTTAGATATTAATACATTTTATAATTTCTTATATTCTTTTAATACTGTATGGGAAAATTCCAAGAGTTATATTTAAATCGAATATATAATTTTTAAATGGATAAAATAGACAAATAAAGTCAGGAAAAGTTTAATACAAATGAAAAGAAATGATGAAAAAACATAAAATGGAACTAATGAATTATACAAAATTAGATAGTTGAAATATATCATGGTGTAGCAATGATAATCATCAATTTAACAGTCCCTGTGAAGCTGGATATTATATGATATGATACATAACAGATACTAATATATCAGAGAAATATCAGACAACAGAGACATTAGTTCAAAAATCTATCCTAATAAGGAACTGTGCACTATTAAGAAGTTTACTTTATCCTCTGTCTTTGATATCTATTAATAAAAATTTAATTGCATTTTGATACACTAGCAACATACAGTTTAGTGTACTTTAGACACAATAAAGCAACAACAAAATACACCTTCTAAGAGCTAAGGTTTCTTAGCTTTATTGACAATATTTTTAGTTTTTGTGACAATATTCTATTTCTTAACTAGCAAATCTATTCTCCTTTGACAGTGCATTGTGAAATACAACTAAGGTTATCAGCCTTTCTATTTCCACCTTCTGTCAACATTCACCAGATCATTGTTTCTATGTGTCTGGCTATTTCTAACAACAATACCATTAAGGTTAAATGTTATCTTTATTATTTGTAAGTATTATGTTAGGAAGTGTATTATTTTATGATAATTATAATGAAGTTGATTATATATATATATATGCTATAGATAAGAAGACTGAGATATCCAATGAATGATTTCCTGACTAGTATCTTCATTGTTTGAGTTTCCTTCCACAGCTTCACTGATATGGTTTTTTGATTGTCAAATCTATGGCTTCTCCAGTCGTCATGTATGGATGTGAGAGTTGAACCATAAAGAAGGCTGAATGCCAAAGAATTGATTTTTTCAAATTATGCAATAGGATAAGATTCTTGAAAATCCCTTGTACTGTAAGAAGATCAAACCAGTCAAACTTAAAGGAAAATCAACCCGGAATATACATTGGAAGGAATGATATTGAAGCTCCAACATTTTGTTCACTTGGTGCAAAGAGCCAACTCACTGGAAAAAATCCTGATGCTGGAAAAGATTGAAGGCAAAATGAAAAGAGGTAGACAGAGAATGAGATAGCTCAGTAGCATCACTGATTCTTGGGCATGAATTTGAGCAAATTCTGGGCGATAGAGGACACAGTTGTCTGGCCTGCTGCTGTCCATGGTTTTGCAATGAGTCAGATACAACATAGTGAATGAACAACAACAATAACTTTTTATAGCAGAAAAATATTCCAGTATTCTTACATGCAAAGCCCTTCATGTTTTACTACTGCCTACTTGTATACCTCTATCAACCTTACAGTTATTTCATTCTCTGCATTACAAAACAGCACAATTACTTTAAGTTACTTTAACAGTCTTTATCAAATCTCTTTTGCAACTTGCTTTCTATCATATCTTTTTCCCTGTCCCTTACAGAAAATCAAACAGGGGACTTCCTGGTGGTCCAGTGGGTATAATTCCGCACTTCCAGTGCAGAGGGCACAGGTTCAATGAACTAAGATAATGCAACAACAAAATACACCTTCTAAGAGCTAAGGTTTCTTAGCTTTATTGACAATATTTTTAGTTTTTGTGACAATATTCTATTTCTTAACTAGCAAATCTATTCTCCTTTGACAGTGCATTGTGAAATACAACTAAGGTTATCAGCCTTTCTATTTCCACCTTCTGTCAACATTCACCAGATCATTGTTTCTATGTGTCTGGCTATTTCTAACAACAATACCATTAAGGTTAAATGTTATCTTTATTATTTGTAAGTATTATGTTAGGAAGTGTATTATTTTATGATAATTATAATGAAGTTGATTATATATATATATATGCTATAGATAAGAAGACTGAGATATCCAATGAATGATTTCCTGACTAGTATCTTCATTGTTTGAGTTTCCTTCCACAGCTTCACTGATATGGTTTTTTGATTGTCAAATCTATGGCTTCTCCAGTCGTCATGTATGGATGTGAGAGTTGAACCATAAAGAAGGCTGAATGCCAAAGAATTGATTTTTCAAATTATGCAATAGGATAAGATTCTTGAAAATCCCTTGTACTGTAAGAAGATCAAACCAGTCAAACTTAAAGGAAAATCAACCCGGAATATACATTGGAAGGAATGATATTGAAGCTCCAACATTTTGTTCACTTGGTGCAAAGAGCCAACTCACTGGAAAAAATCCTGATGCTGGAAAAGATTGAAGGCAAAATGAAAAGAGGTAGACAGAGAATGAGATAGCTCAGTAGCATCACTGATTCTTGGGCATGAATTTGAGCAAATTCTGGGCGATAGAGGACACAGTTGTCTGGCCTGCTGCTGTCCATGGTTTTGCAATGAGTCAGATACAACATAGTGAATGAACAACAACAATAACTTTTTATAGCAGAAAAATATTCCAGTATTCTTACATGCAAAGCCCTTCATGTTTTACTACTGCCTACTTGTATACCTCTATCAACCTTACAGTTATTTCATTCTCTGCATTACAAAACAGCACAATTACTTTAAGTTACTTTAACAGTCTTTATCAAATCTCTTTTGCAACTTGCTTTCTATCATATCTTTTTCCCTGTCCCTTACAGAAAATCAAACAGGGGACTTCCTGGTGGTCCAGTGGGTATAATTCCGCACTTCCAGTGCAGAGGGCACAGGTTCAATGAACTAAGATAATGCATGTAGTACAGAATTGATTTTTAAATATAAGTGATGGCCCAAAGATACATAGTAAGAACTAGGGTCCTGGAGCTATAAAACAATAGCATCAGTGATTATATTCCTGAATCATTTTACAAAGAAAATTACCAACTTTTAGTCTTTAAAAAGGTTTTGTGACAGAGTAACTTCAAAACATACCTAAAAACAAATATTGTACAGCTGGGTTCTTGGCCATTTCTCTGTCTTCAGCGTGTCTTAGGACATAACCATTGGCTAATGTCTCTTGAGGTATTAACCAAAGGAACTGTTAGGACTTTCCAGGTCCAAGCAAAGAGAATCTGGCCAAGGACTCCCTGCCCAATAAAATAAGTGATTGGCTTCCCTGGTGACTCAGTGGTAGAGAATCTGCCTGCCAAAGCAGGACACGTGGGCTCAATCCTTGGTTCAGGAAGATCCTCTGGATTAGGAAATCATAACTCACTCCAGTTTTCTTGCCTGGAAAATCCCATGGACATAGGAGCCAGGATCAAAGAGTTGGGACTCAGAGAGTTGGATGTTGTTGAATAGGCACCCACACATGCATCCTATCCTGAAGATACAGTAATGGGTATTCCAGATGAGAGGCAACTGACTCAGAAAATGGGCTCAGGCCAGTGTGCATAATATTTGTATTATTTACAAGATAATAAAGAAGAAAGAATCCAGTACTGGTGGCTTCCATGAGCAGAGATATTCCACATATACTCAGGCCTCTCTTTCTTGATCATGTTTATTTTCAGACCATCAGAATTCTGCCTTGTGACAACAAGATATTTGCAAGTTAGTTTCCTGCTTTGTGTCTTTCTTATGGATATGTAAACGTAGTATCTGTTGAATCTTCTGCATGAAACTTGTTTTTCTTATATTGTCAATCCACCCTCAGTAAAAAGTAGATTATAATCAGTATATAATTGCAATATACTAAAAACTGCACAGCCAAATGACACAAAAAATACTATTCATCATGTAAATCACATGTAACTTTTATGATAATTCTTTTAGTTTTATCTCCACCAGTCATTCAAATCAGCTTTCCTTAATTTTATTCTTATATGACCTGTTACAAGTTGTAAACAACTATTTCTCCAGGTTTCACTAATTCTACACTGTTTCCCAGTAAACAGTCATCCAGTAGAATATGATCTATTAGGAGAAAAAAAAAAAAAAGCAAACTTTAATAAGTTTAAAGGTATTCGTACTCAAGTCACTTCAACCGTGTCTGACTCTTTTCAACCCTGTGTATAGTAGCCCTCCAGGCTCCTCTATCCATGAGATTCTCACACTGGTGTGTGTTGCCAAGCCCTCCCCTATAGGATCTTCCTGACCCAGGGACTGAAACTGCGTCTCGTGTATCTCTGGCATTGTAGGTGAAGTCTTTATCCACTGAACCACCTGGGAATCCACATAAAGGTACATCACACATTAAAATGTTTAATGACTACTTCTAAAGGACTTTCTAGGTGTTTCCCCTTATGGTTATACTGTAGGAATAGTATTGGGAGATTTTCCAATGGAAATTCATTATAAAAAAGCATAGCAAACAGCTGCAGGTGTCCTTTACCTCCTCTCAGATATAAAATATCAAATTATGTCTATGTTTACATTGTGGTAAATATTGCATAGATGTTTATTTTATCATTTATGTAAAAGAGTATATTTCATTAATATTCCATATAGTCAACTTCTGTAGGCTAGTCATATAAACTGGCACTTTATTAATTTATGCATATTCATCAGAGAAAATATATTAAAAGATTATAGGCCTGTGTCACAAATGCTTTTAAAAGTAAGATAATAACTGTAAAATTTACAATTGCTGCTACCTCAGAGGAGGAAGAGATATAATAACAAGGAGAGCTCAGAAAATTTCCGAGTTGATGCTGCTATTCTGGTTCTCAACTAGGGTGACTAGGTCACAGTTAAGCAAGTATGCTTAACATTATTCATATGTGATTTTGAAAAGAAAAGGCTTCAGAAAATTGTTATGCATCTGAGTTACAGAATCCACCCTCAGTAAAAGTAGATTATAATCAGTATATAATTGCAATATACTAAAAACTGCACAGCCAAATGACACAAAAAATACTATTCATCATGTAAATCACATGTAACTTTTATGATAATTCTTTTAGTTTTATCTCCACCAGTCATTCAAATCAGCTTTCCTTAATTTTATTCTTATATGACCTGTTACAAGTTGTAAACAACTATTTCTCCAGGTTTCACTAATTCTACACTGTTTCCCAGTAAACAGTCATCCAGTAGAATATGATCTATTAGGAGAAAAAAAAAAAAAAGCAAACTTTAATAAGTTTAAAGGTATTCGTACTCAAGTCACTTCAACCGTGTCTGACTCTTTTCAACCCTGTGTATAGTAGCCCTCCAGGCTCCTCTATCCATGAGATTCTCACACTGGTGTGTGTTGCCAAGCCCTCCCCTATAGGATCTTCCTGACCCAGGGACTGAAACTGCGTCTCGTGTATCTCTGGCATTGTAGGTGAAGTCTTTATCCACTGAACCACCTGGGAATCCACATAAAGGTACATCACACATTAAAATGTTTAATGACTACTTCTAAAGGACTTTCTAGGTGTTTCCCCTTATGGTTATACTGTAGGAATAGTATTGGGAGATTTTCCAATGGAAATTCATTATAAAAAAGCATAGCAAACAGCTGCAGGTGTCCTTTACCTCCTCTCAGATATAAAATATCAAATTATGTCTATGTTTACATTGTGGTAAATATTGCATAGATGTTTATTTTATCATTTATGTAAAAGAGTATATTTCATTAATATTCCATATAGTCAACTTCTGTAGGCTAGTCATATAAACTGGCACTTTATTAATTTATGCATATTCATCAGAGAAAATATATTAAAAGATTATAGGCCTGTGTCACAAATGCTTTTAAAAGTAAGATAATAACTGTAAAATTTACAATTGCTGCTACCTCCAGAGGGGAGGAAGAGAGATATAATAACAAGGAGAGCTCAGAAAATTTCCGAGTTGATGCTGCTATTCTGGTTCTCAACTAGGGTGACTAGGTCACAGTTAAGCAAGTATGCTTAACATTATTCATATGTGATTTTGATTATATAATTACATTTGAAAAATGTGACTGGAAAAGTCATTTGAACATGATAATTGTCTATGCATACAAAGTGAAGTTACAAGAAAATTACCATGTGTCCTGGCAAAAACGTCTTTTAGTTCGTTGTTTTAAGAAACCTAATTCAAACTATTTTGTGGGAAAAACAAATATCCCAAATGAAAGTATGATCTGCTCATCATATTTAACTTATACACAACTTAGAAGGTATAGGAAACATATTTGTATTCACTTCCATAGATAATTAATAATCAAATTGATGCCTTATGTATCGAATTGATTTTGTACTGACAAAAATACAAAGCACCATTTCATAGTAAGGAAACAGTTTGACTTAATGACACTAGGGGAAACTCTCATCTTTGTCCTTATTCTTACAGTTGTTATCATTACAGTTGCTGTTGTTATAATGTGACATAGTGTCTTACTCTCTATTGCTGCATTACAAATCGATTCAAGAATTAGTAACTTAAAACAACATACATCTATTATTTCATGATTTCTGTGACTCAGGAAATCAGCCATGGGGGCCAACAAAGTGCCATCTCAGGTTTGCAGTCTCATTCAAGGGCTCAAATTGGGAAGTATCCTTTTCAATGTGCACCTAGTTGTTGTGAACAGTGTTCACTTCCTGGCTGGTGGTTGGCCAGAGGCCACCCTTAGATTTTCATATCATCATCTCTCAAATGTGACATTTTGCATCAACACAACTGTAAGCTGAGAAGTTAATACAGTCAGTTCACAAGACAGACAACATAGTGTTTATATCTAATCTTGAAGTGATAAGCAACTTCTGTCTATTAGTTCCACTCTCAATTGAATGGGATAAACTTACAGTTTGTCATTTCTAGGAAACAGCAGTCATTCTGGGCTATCGTAGAAGTGCACCTAGCAGATCGTGTACCTAGAAGATCAAATAAGTAACTTGGGTGCTTGAGATAAAGCAGTAATACAGATATCTCATCGGAAATATATGGCATGCTTGAATGTTGGGAAGGCATGCCAATTAACTACACATAGTTAACTGATGTAGGCACAAACCTACTGAGACTGAAAACATACGTTTCCTTCAAAGTAGCATTCACTCAATATTAAATTCATCTGATTAATTTCCTCTAAAGCAGAGAGTCAGACATAGGAGACACCCAGCCTAAATTGTAGTTATTTAAATATAGTATAGGTAAGAAAATCACCATGTGTCATAGCAAAAAACTCTTTTAGTTCGTTGTTTTAAGAAACCTAATTCAAACTATTTTGTGGGAAAAACAAATATCCCAAATGAAAGTATGATCTGCTCATCATATTTAACTTATACACAACTTAGAAGGTATAGGAAACATATTTGTATTCACTTCCATAGATAATTAATAATCAAATTGATGCCTTATGTATCGAATTGATTTTGTACTGACAAAAATACAAAGCACCATTTCATAGTAAGGAAACAGTTTGACTTAATGACACTAGGGGAAACTCTCATCTTTGTCCTTATTCTTACAGTTGTTATCATTACAGTTGCTGTTGTTATAATGTGACATAGTGTCTTACTCTCTATTGCTGCATTACAAATCGATTCAAGAATTAGTAACTTAAAACAACATACATCTATTATTTCATGATTTCTGTGACTCAGGAAATCAGCCATGGGTGCCAACAAAGTGCCATCTCAGGTTTGCAGTCTCATTCAAGGGCTCAAATTGGGAAGTATCCTTTTCAATGTGCACCTAGTTGTTGTGAACAGTGTTCACTTCCTGGCTGGTGGTTGGCCAGAGGCCACCCTTAGATTTTCATATCATCATCTCTCAAATGTGACATTTTGCATCAACACAACTGTAAGCTGAGAAGTTAATACAGTCAGTTCACAAGACAGACAACATAGTGTTTATATCTAATCTTGAAGTGATAAGCAACTTCTGTCTATTAGTTCCACTCTCAATTGAATGGGATAAACTTACAGTTTGTCATTTCTAGGAAACAGCAGTCATTCTGGGCTATCGTAGAAGTGCACCTAGCAGATCGTGTACCTAGAAGATCAAATAAGTAACTTGGGTGCTTGAGATAAAGCAGTAATACAGATATCTCATCGGAAATATATGGCATGCTTGAATGTTGGGAAGGCATGCCAATTAACTACACATAGTTAACTGATGTAGGCACAAACCTACTGAGACTGAAAACATACGTTTCCTTCAAAGTAGCATTCACTCAATATTAAATTCATCTGATTAATTTCCTCTAAAGCAGAGAGTCAGACATAGGAGACACCCAGCCTAAATTGTAGTTATTTAAATATAGTATAGGTAATTGGACCTAGTAAGATATTGAAGATTCACATGTTTTGTCAAATTCTGCGGTATTTTAATATGGTAAATATGGTAAATAACCAAACCATTTACAAATCACTTCAAATATCTCAGCCTTACATATTAGCAATGGGGCTTTCTGGTGGCTCAGTAGTAAAAAATCCACCTGTAAAAGATGTTAATCTTTTAGATGTTAATTTGATCCCTGATCTAAGAAGACCCCACATGCTGAAAAGTAACGAAGCCTGTATGCCAAAACTATTGACCACCTGTGCTACAACTACTGAAGCCCAAGTGCCATAGAACCCATGCTCCACAACGAAAGAAGCCACCGTGACTGGAGAGTATCCCCAGCTTACTCCAGCTACAGAAAAGCCTGTATAGCAGGGAAGACCCAGCACAGCCAAAAATGAATAACATAAAATATGAAATACAGAAATTGAAATTAATATTTATATTTACTTTATGAAAACACTGAAATAGGGTAAAACTATTATTTTCATCAGGCTTCCCTCATAACTCAGTTGTTAAAGATTCTACCCACAATGCAGGATACCCAAGTTCAATTCCTGGATTGGGAAGATCTCCTGGAGAAGAAAATGGCAAACCATTCCAGTATTCTTGCTGGAAGAATCCCATGTACAGAGGAGCCTGGCAGGCTTTACAGTCCATCAGGTCGCAAGAGTTGGACATGACTTGGTGACTAAATGACCACCATTATTTATGTCATTATCAGCATATGAAACACAAATCTATCCTAAACATGAGATGCATGCATGGTATGTTTCTTCAGTTCTGTCTTACTGTTTGCAACTCTATGGACTTAAAGACCCTAAGCAGCTTGTGAGGCTCCCCTGTCCATGGTATTCTCCAGGCAAGAATACTCGAGTGGGTTGCTGTGCACTCCTCCAGTGAATCTCCCTGATGATTGGGCCACCAATAAACTACATAGTTAACTGATGTAGGCACAAACCTACTGAGACTGAAAACATACGTTTCCTTCAAAGTAGCATTCACTCAATATTAAATTCATCTGATTAATTTCCTCTAAAGCAGAGAGTCAGACATAGGAGACACCCAGCCTAAATTGTAGTTATTTAAATATAGTATAGGTAATTGGACCTAGTAAGATATTGAAGATTCACATGTTTTGTCAAATTCTGCGGTATTTTAATATGGTAAATATGGTAAATAACCAAACCATTTACAAATCACTTCAAATATCTCAGCCTTACATATTAGCAATGGGGCTTTCTGGTGGCTCAGTAGTAAAAGATCCACCTGTAAAAGATGTTAATCTTTTAGATGTTAATTTGATCCCTGATCTAAGAAGACCCCACATGCTGAAAAGTAACGAAGCCTGTATGCCAAAACTATTGACCACCTGTGCTACAACTACTGAAGCCCAAGTGCCATAGAACCCATGCTCCACAACGAAAGAAGCCACCGTGACTGGAGAGTATCCCCAGCTTACTCCAGCTACAGAAAAGCCTGTATAGCAGGGAAGACCCAGCACAGCCAAAAATGAATAACATAAAATATGAAATACAGAAATTGAAATTAATATTTATATTTACTTTATGAAAACACTGAAATAGGGTAAAACTATTATTTTCATCAGGCTTCCCTCATAACTCAGTTGTTAAAGATTCTACCCACAATGCAGGATACCCAAGTTCAATTCCTGGATTGGGAAGATCTCCTGGAGAAGAAAATGGCAAACCATTCCAGTATTCTTGCTGGAAGAATCCCATGTACAGAGGAGCCTGGCAGGCTTTACAGTCCATCAGGTCGCAAGAGTTGGACATGACTTGGTGACTAAATGACCACCATTATTTATGTCATTATCAGCATATGAAACACAAATCTATCCTAAACATGAGATGCATGCATGGTATGTTTCTTCAGTTCTGTCTTACTGTTTGCAACTCTATGGACTTAAAGACCCTAAGCAGCTTGTGAGGCTCCCCTGTCCATGGTATTCTCCAGGCAAGAATACTCGAGTGGGTTGCTGTGCACTCCTCCAGTGAATCTCCCTGATGATTGGGCCACCAATAAATTCTTAACAGTATGATGCTAGGATTTAATAATAAAATAACAACTTATGGGATAAATGTATAATAAGGAAATGACAGGTATATGAATTCTGTAGCAATCTCCAGTACATCTTTAAATTATTCACATGATTGAAATTTGCCAAAACATAAATATATAGAACGTATATCAAGCAAACTTTGAAGAGAGTTGACTATTTAAACCTCAAAACAACTTGAGGAACTAGGTAGTAATATTAATCCCATGATAATGATAACCACCACGAGGCACTGAAATTCATTAACTTGCTCAAGGTTCATAAATAAAAGCCAAGTATTAAATCCAAGTGGCCTGATTTCAGAATTATTGTTTTTAACCCAAAATTGGATTTTTATTTAGAAAGCACAATTTTAGAATACATAATTCCTTTGTTAAAACAATGAATGAAATCAATTAAGATTAACAATGGCAAGTAAATATTTGAGAAATTCTGCAATTGTAATAAATTTGCATGTGAAAAGTATACAATTACAAAATTGTTCATCTCCAGTGATTCCTAATTGTCATTCCCATATTTAAAAAGAACATGTGTCCCTTTCAATGAAATGTTAATCCCTTACTGTCCATTGATTCTTTGAAACTGCTTTAGTTTCACACAACCCATCAGAATCATTAGTAAATGACGTTATGTGTATGCAGACCAAGCCTTTTATCTCTAATATGGTGATTACATTTAACTCATCTAAGCTTCCCTCATGATTTCAAAAAAAAAACTCAAGCATTATCCAAAGACAAGGTCTAAACTCCTTGCCTCTATTATTTAACTTCTATGGTCAGTAAAGTTTCTGTACCTTCATAGAATATAAGTCACTTTCTCTGCTTATTCCATCTTTGTGTTGACTAAAAAAAGATATCTTGAGATATTTTAAGATTAAGTTAACTTTTATTTGGGGCACAATTAGGACTTCAGCCCTGGACACAGCACCTCAGATAGCCCTGAGACTACTCCACAGAGACAGCAGGAGGAAAATCAATATATTAGGTTTTGATGAAGGGAGGGGGCGTTCAATACCATTAAGCACTCATTTTACAAAGGGATTTCTGGTTAGTCATGAGGCTCTGATTCATCAAGGAGGGATTTAGTGGTTTACTTGGTATGAGTAGATGCAAGGATTGAGATCATAAAATCTGTTCCTAAAAACATCTGCCTATCTAAAGACCTGTTCCAGATCCTCTGGAGCACAGAGTGCCTACCTCCACCCTGAACTCCCTCAGAGGGTGATGACAGTCAGCAGCTGTCACAGCACAGGATTCAGTCTCCACTGTGGTGGATAGCAAATGCCCTTGTTGTTCAGTCAATCGCAATGTAATTGGTGAGTGCCAATTTGTAGTTGACATTTGTGTCTCTTTGTCTTTCATCATCCCCATATGTTTTTCACTACTCTGCCTATCATTTAAAATACCCGCAAAATTAAAATTATCTCATAAGTGTCCGTTGCTTTAATTATAGTCAATAAATTCTGTAAAGAATAGTCTTTATCTTTGCATATTTTAAACATCATAATGCACTATACTAATATATAGGCATAAATTAAAGAGATACAGAAAGCATGGACCTACACAAAAGTATATTTCAGAAATATTATCTTTCTAAATTTGTGAGGGAAGTGTTGGGAAAGGAAGACAGTGTGAAATGAAAATATCTCCTGCCATATTAATAAACAGGAAATGTTACAGTCATCAGGGATTTCTAGCCTCCAAATGTGAATGATGGCTCCCTACACTGTGATCCAGTGGATGATGCCACTCCCACAATGATTGAGGAGGATCAGGGGAAATGCAAGAAGTAAGGTGAACAAGGAAACAGGATTAGCCGCAGATAACTGAAGGGAATTTGAAAGAATGTAAAAGGAAAAACTAACATATGGCACCTAATGAAACTTAAAAGCTTTTGTACAGCAAAAGAAATTACAAAAAAGCTGAACAGACCCCACTGAGTGGGAGAAAATCATAGCAAATGAATTAATAGACAAAGAATTAAACTCCAAAATCTACAAGCAACTCAGACAACTCAGCACAGGAAAAACGAACAACCCAATCAAAAAATGGGAAAAAGATCTAAAGAGACACCTCTCCAAAGAGGACATACAGATGGCCCCAAAACACATGGAACAATGCTCAACCTCATTTATTGTTAGAGAAATGCAAATTAAAACTGCAATGAGATATCACCTCACACCCATCAGAATAGCCATCATCAACAAATCGACAGACAATAAATGCTGGAGAGGGTGCAGAGAAAAGAGAACCCTCTTGCATTGCTGGTGGGAATGTAAATTGATACAGCCTCTATGGAAGACAGTATGGAGATTCCTTAAAAAACTAAAAATAGAAGCACCCTATGACCCAGCAATCCCACTACTAGGCCTATATCCTGATGAAATCAAAACTGAAAGAAGCACCTGTACCTCAGTGTTCATTGCAGCTCTCTATACAATAGACAGAACATGGAAGCAACCTAGATGTCCATCGACGAATGAATGGATACAGAAGCCCTGGTACATATATACAATGGAATACTACTCAGCTGTTAAAAGAAATGCAGAAGACTCAATCCTAATGAAGTGGCTGGAGCTAGAACCTATCATAAAAAGGGAAGTAAGTCAAAAAGAAAGACAAGTATAGTATACTAACACATATATATGGAATCTAGTAGGATGGTCATGATAACACACGCAGTGACCTCATGGAAAAACAGACAGAGAATAGACATATGAACATTGTGGGGAAGCAACAGTGTGTGGGAGGCATGGAGGGAGTAACATGGAAATCTATACTGTCATGTGTGAAAAGGATAGCTATTGTCGTTGTTAAGGGAATAGGAGTGCTTACCATGGCTTGGTGCGATGGTCTGGAGGGGTGGGATGGGGGGACCTGAGAGAGGGGAGGGGACCAGGGATATGCATATGATTGCTCTGGGAACATGCATGCCTATGAACAACAAAACTCTGTAAAACCTTTAAAATAAAGAATTAAAAAGAAAGAAAGAAAGTAATGAATTCAATGAGCTCAGAGGCTTGCATTTTCCCATACATAGAATGCTAAATTCAATGACTTGATACCTGATCTTTGGTGTTCTGACTGCCTGCTCCCTTTCTTGCAAACTTCTGTATAGCCTGAGTTCGTTTCCTGCCTCCTTGGAGCAGTTTTCTCAGAGTTACTGAGACACTGTCTCCTAGAATCAGGGTTCTAAAATCCCCACCAAATAAAATAATTCTGTCTTCATGTTGTGACCATAGTTTTTAGTCGACAGAGGCAAGGAGACAAACACATGGGGAGATCAGTGCAGAGGACAGAACAAACTGAGCCAAAGACCTGGTTTCCTAAAAGTAGACACAATCAGAATGGACTCTGCTACTATTCAGACCAGTGATTCTAAAATATAACATAGATGAAGTTATTAGAGTGAAAGAACGCCCCTTTCAATTCAACATATTCTAATATAATGGATGTTTAACCTACCCTTCCCAAGCAAGAGTGACATTTCTGTGAATGATACATTGTACCCCCAAAACATATATGGTGTTTAACACTTAATCTTAAAGCTTATCTAATCATAATGTTTCTTCAATGATAAAGAAGCTCATCACTATGTCACAATAAGTAAAATGCATCACTATCAAAATCAGTTATCACTGCATGTGTGATTTGCAGAGATTTGAGATTCTGGTAAAGAGAATTCTGAATAAATGACTGCACACTAAAAAAATAATAATAACCGTCAGGAAATCAATTTTGCTTCTTTTTATCTCTACATAAAAATAAGAAGCATAGCTTGTCACTGGAATTTAGAAAATAAAAAATATTTAGCAATAACTATACAAATAAATAGTCATAATCCATAATGGGATTAGTGAAAAAATTATGAATTACAATTCTGGAAAGTACAACAGTTCTCATTAAATTGCTTTAACCTTATTTGAGCCCTCCATATTCAACTGAACTATGGAGAGTTTTAGAATATTGACTCAGGCTGCACCGAAATTATAGATTAATTTGCAAAGGACTGTTACCTTTACCAATACTGAGGATGTAATAGTACCACTGGGTAGAAGAATCTGCATCATCACTCACTCAAATGTTTTCATTATAGTGTACAGGGTTCTTCCATTGTGTTTACTTACATGCATTAAAGATTTTTTACTGCAATGACAAGTGTATTATCTCAAATAGTTTCTGTTTATGTCAGGAGCTCAGCTGATTTGGGAGAAAGAAAGATGAACTGTCCAGTATAAGGAGTAATTAAAGTAATGTGTCAAAAATTAATAAGGTAACACAAACTATAACAATATGAGTAACAGTCTAAAATCAGACCAACTTGGCCTCTTTTATCTGCCCCCTGCCCCAGAAGTGTCCACTGATCAAAAAGATCTGTGCAGACACTGGGGATCACCTCATCGTTGAGAGAACCAAACAAGAGACTTTAGCAATTTATGGACTGACATGGAGCGAAAGGGGCATGGGGAAAGGGTTAAGTCACTCAGCTGTGTCAAACTGTGTGTGGCCCCATGGACTGTAGCCCACCAGGCTCCTCTAGACCTATAATTCTCCAGTCAAGAATATTGGCATGGGGAGGCATTCCCTTCTCCAGTAGATATTCTCAACCCAGGAATTGAACCTGGACCTTTTGCATTGCAGGCATATTCTTTACCATCTGAGCCACCAGGGAAGCTCTTGAATACTTGGTCCATGGGATTCTCCAGGCAAGAATACTGGAGTAGTTAGACATTCCTGTCTCCAGGATATCTTTCCAACCCAGGAATTGAACCCTGATCTCCCACATTGCAGGAAGATTTACCAGATGAGTTATGAGGGAAGCTGTTGACTACTCAGGCCTCCTCTTAATTCTACAAAACAGGTATTTTCTTTGGATTGCTCAAATCTTATTCTGGATAAAATAAAGTTCAGTCCATCTATGATTGCATGTTTTGTCACTATCTCTCTTCGACTGTTTTAGGCTGTGCAAGGTGAACCCTCCTGACCTGCTTTCTATTGGAAAACTCAAAAAACCATCATGAACATTCCTAGTTTTTGCACACATTGTCTGAATAAGCATAGTCCAGTAGGCTTACTTATTTTATAGATATTTTCACATTGTTGGTGGGTTTTTTTGAGTTCTTTTATGGTAAAGACCATGTCTTTTAACCCAGTACATCTCGTGATAACCTTAGTGCTTCATATAGCATAGATGTTCAGTAAATACTGAACAAAGGGAAAAGGAGACAATGATTTTTCTCTTGTGCCTCTAAGCACGTGTCCTTTAGAAATAATTCTTTCTTATTACAAAGTTATGAGCCAGAATTTTTGTCTCTAGCTTGCAAATGAGTAAACTAAACTTTGAGAGAGTTAAGACATTTTCAAAAGATGACACCCAACCAATTATGAAGCAGAGAATTGCTCTTAGACCTGTCTACTTCTAAAGTTCATGATTTTTTCAGCACCCCTGCTTCAGAGAGCAATGCAAAATATGCCTGGTGTCACTGTGCGTTATTCAGGGACTAGTGAGAGCTGTAGGCTGCTTTATAAGAATAAAAGGCTTTCACAAAACAGGGGAGGCTAGTGGAGAAAAGGTGGCACAGAAGTAAGTTAGTGACAAGATCAACTGGGCTAGACACTGAAAATTATGATCCTAAAGAAAGCAGGAGAATCAGTAAAGACCAGGTTTCTTTATATCACAAAATCACTTTAGGAATTATCACATTGTTTACTTAAGGCTTTGAGGTTCTGCAGTGATTCTTTCTGTCTGATACAGTCTAGTGAGTGCACACATTGACACCAGCCAAGTAAAACAAGAAAGAATGACAGACAAGCACATTATTGAACTACCAAGGCAAGATGAACTAAAAGGACATTTTTTTCCCCATTTTCTTCTATTATTCAATTAGAAACCCTATAAGAATGAGGCAGAAAACATAGGGCAGGTCCAAGAACATCCTCCTCATGTTTAAGCATTAGTTGGAAGACAAAACCATGTCCTTGTTTTGCACTTAATGAGGCCATGATGCATAGAGGGAAGGTATGTAAAGTAAACACTTTGAATTAATAGCATCTGAGCAAGAAACTAGGATGAAGTAAACAATGCAACAAGTACAATAAAAATGCACAGATTACTGATGATCTTGCACTGTGAGGGAACCACTGACTGAAACCACCCACCTTTCCCAGGCAAGGTGATAACTGCTTGTATATTAAAAGATGCTTGCTCCATGGAAGAAAATCTATGACAAAAGAAAACCTATACTGTGTTATCAAAAAGAAGAGATCATTTTCCTGACAAATTTCATATGGTCAAAGTTATGGCTTTTCCAGTAGTCATGTATGGATGTGAGAATTGTACCATAAAGAAGGGTGAGTGCTACAGAGCTGATGCATTTAAAACGTCGTGCTGGAGAAGACTCTTGAGAGTCCCTTGGAGAGCAAGGAGCTCAAATCAGTTAATTGTAAAGGAAATCAACCCTGAATATTCATTGGAAGGACTGATGCTGAAGCTCGAAAACTTTGGTTACCCACTTGATGCAAAGAAGTGACTCATTGGAAGATATCCTGATGCTGAGAAAGACTAAGGGCAAGAGGAGAAGGGAAGGACAGGAGATGATTGAATGGCATCACTGACTCAATGAACAGGAGTTTGAGCAGACTCTGGGAGACAGTGGAAGACAAGGAAGCCCAGCAAAGTGCATCCATGGGGTCACAAAGAGTTGGACATGATTTAGTGACTGAACAACAAGAACAAATATAATATATAATATATGTAATTATATTTGTACATATACATTTGAAAAAATTGAGAATTAATATTTAAATGTCTCTAACTTTAATTTAGTTTTATTTATTTCATTTTCTGATATTATTATTGCTATATTGAAATTGTACAGATGTTAAATACTTAGAAAAATATATCAATTTCATACCATTTAAATAAATTGTATTCTAATACTTATAAATACTATGATAATAGTACTAGAATCCATTATTGCAATTAATAAGTTTAAATTATAAAATTGTGAGATGTATTAAATATAAGTAATCTTTAATTATTTTTATTTGTATCCAGAGTAATATCATATTTCTTAGGCATTTGGCCGATTTTTTTTTTTTTTCTTTTTTGCGGGGCGGGTGGGGTGGGGTGGGGGGGGGTTGGGGGTGCCACTTTTATCGGTCTTTCATTTATCTATTGTCATCCATCTTTGTTCTTTAGCCCGTGTGGGCTTCATCACGGTGGCCTCTGTTGTCGCAGAGCACCGGCTCTGGGCTCAAGTGCTCCAGAGCTCCGGCTCAGTAATTGGACACATCGGTCCAGCCGGTCCGCAGCACATTGGATCCTCCTAGGCCAGGGATGGAACAGGCGCCCCTTGCACTACAAGGCAGAGTCCTTGCACACCACCAGGGAAGCCCATTTGGCCTATTTTTTTTAAATGCCCTAATATTTATCTGAAAATATTTTGAGGAATTTTTAAATATTAATTCCTCTTGTACAAACATATTTTATCTTATTATTATTTGTTCTCATATGGTAACTGTGTCTATATGTACAATGAACTTATTAGTATTAGACTGAACTTCTTTTACGGTCCTCAATTTTTATTTTCTCAAAGTTTAGATATGCTAACCAGATTAACATAAAGATTTCGCATATATATGTCTATGTATGCATGCTGAGTCACTTCATTCATGTCTGACTCTTCATGGCCCCAGAGATTGTAGCCCACACAGCTCCTCTGTCCATGGGGTTATCCAGGCAAGAATATTACAGTGGATTATCATTTCCTCCTCCAATATCTGTGTGTATTATATATATACATAGATATAGTTTCTATAAGCTATACCTTTTCAAAATCACATTTGGCATATACTATTATTATTATTAGTGTCATATGGTAATAAATAATTTGAGATTTGTATACACTGTGAAATATGTCACATGTGAATTCCTTCTGTCATCATACTATTGACATTCTATACCTATTTGCCAAACCCCCAATCTCTTCTCTTCTGGGAAAAAACAATCTGTTCTTTATCTCAGTTCTGTTTCAACTAAATAGTTCTTTATATTTTACAGTATAGAATATATGCAATAAGTTTAAATTATAAAATTGTGAGATGTATTAAATATAAGTAATCTTTAATTATTTTTATTTGTATCCAGAGTAATATCATATTTCTTAGGCATTTGGCCGATTTTTTTTTTTTTTCTTTTTTGGGGGGAGGGGGGGGTGGGGGGGGGGAGGCGGGAGGGGATGCCACTTTTATCGGTCTTTCATTTATCTATTGTCATCCATCTTTGTTCTTTAGCCCGTGTGGGCTTCATCACGGTGGCCTCTGTTGTCGCAGAGCACCGGCTCTGGGCTCAAGTGCTCCAGAGCTCCGGCTCAGTAATTGGACACATCGGTCCAGCCGGTCCGCAGCACATTGGATCCTCCTAGGCCAGGGATGGAACAGGCGCCCCTTGCACTACAAGGCAGAGTCCTTGCACACCACCAGGGAAGCCCATTTGGCCTATTTTTTTTAAATGCCCTAATATTTATCTGAAAATATTTTGAGGAATTTTTAAATATTAATTCCTCTTGTACAAACATATTTTATCTTATTATTATTTGTTCTCATATGGTAACTGTGTCTATATGTACAATGAACTTATTAGTATTAGACTGAACTTCTTTTACGGTCCTCAATTTTTATTTTCTCAAAGTTTAGATATGCTAACCAGATTAACATAAAGATTTCGCATATATATGTCTATGTATGCATGCTGAGTCACTTCATTCATGTCTGACTCTTCATGGCCCCAGAGATTGTAGCCCACACAGCTCCTCTGTCCATGGGGTTATCCAGGCAAGAATATTACAGTGGATTATCATTTCCTCCTCCAATATCTGTGTGTATTATATATATACATAGATATAGTTTCTATAAGCTATACCTTTTCAAAATCACATTTGGCATATACTATTATTATTATTAGTGTCATATGGTAATAAATAATTTGAGATTTGTATACACTGTGAAATATGTCACATGTGAATTCCTTCTGTCATCATACTATTGACATTCTATACCTATTTGCCAAACCCCCAATCTCTTCTCTTCTGGGAAAAAACAATCTGTTCTTTATCTCAGTTCTGTTTCAACTAAATAGTTCTTTATATTTTACAGATAAATGAATCATACAATATTAGTCTCTCATTATTTCATTTAGCAAAATACCCATCAGCGTTGTTGAAGATGGCACTATTTCAGTACTTTTTCATGAATGATTAGTACGTGTGTATGTATACATGCTACAAATAACACTATTAATTCCTCCATCAATAGAAACTTAACTTTTTTCCATATTTTTGCTATGGCAAATAATTCTGCAATGAATAGACAGGTTCATATATATATCTATATTTTCCTCAATTTTTAAGTTTTTGCTTTATAATGAACCATATTTGATAAACTGTGGGGTGTTGGTTTCAGGTGTACAGCAAAGTGATTCAGTTACACACATATGCACCTATTCTTTTTCAAATTCTTTTCCTATGTGGGTTATTATAGAACATAAAACAGAGTTCCTTGTGCTATACAGAAGGTTTTGTCAGATGATCATTTATTTTAACTATAATAGTGAGTATATATATATTTTTGAATTAGTGATTCCATGTTCTTCAAATAAATACCTGAGTGGAATTACTGAGTCATATGGTAGTTCTATTCTCATGAAAAAAAAAATTCCATACTGCGTTCCATAGTGGCTGGACCAATTTACATTCCCACCAAAAGTGTGGGAGAGTTGTCTTTTCTTCACATCTTGGCCAACACTTGTCATTTTTTGTCTTTTCGATAAGAACCATTCTGAGAGTGTCAGGTGATACTCATTGAAGTTTTGACCTGCATTTTCTTGAGAATTATTAATAACAAGCACCTTTTCATATGCTTGTTGGCCATCTGTGTAGCTTCTTTGGAAAAAAATGACTTTTATGTCTTCTGCTCATTTTTAATTAGATTATTTATTTTTTGATAGAGTTGCATGAGTTTTTTACATATTTTACATTAACCCTTAAAAGATACATGAAGTATTATATTCCTTTCAAGAGGTTTCTCTTTTTGTTGTTGAAGATTTTCTTAGTTTTGAAAGTTTTTAGTTTGATATGCACAGTAATTCATGTCAGTTCTCTCCATCTACTTACAACCATATGAACTGTAGCACCAGGCTCCACTGTCCATAGGATTTTTGAGGCAAGAATATTGGAGTGGGTTGCCATTTCCTCCTGCATAGACTCTTCCCAACTCAAGGATTGAACCCATGTCTCCAAAAGTCCTCCACTGACAAACAGATTCTTTACTACAGAGCCACATGAGAAGACTGCTTGGTTTGATGTACTATTACATGGTTTTTTACTTCTTTTGCTGTTACTTTGGATAGAGATTCTTGTAGAATATTATAATTTCTGGTCTTACATTCAAGTTTTTGAAACATTTTGAGTTGGTTTCGGTATAAAGTATAAGATATAAGTGCTGATTTATTCTTTTACATTTGGATGTCCTGTTGCCCCAGCACCATTTATTGAAGAGACTCTCCTTTTACCAGTGTATTTTCTTGCTTATGTTGTCATAAATTGATGTGCCATATATTCATGGGTTTATTTCTGGGCTCTCATTTTGTTCCATTGACCTGTATATCTGTTTTATTGCCTATAGAATGCTATTTTTTTTTTTTTTTAGCGTAGCCTAAAAACAGTTAAAAGTCAGGAAGCTTAATGCTTCCAGCACTGTTCTTCATTCACAAGATTGCCTTGGCTATTTGGATCTTTTGTGACTCCAACAAATTTTAGGAATTTGTTCTATTTCTATGGAAAAACCTTGCAAGAGAGGCTTCTCTTGTTATATGGTTTACAAACTAAGTAAATTATCAACTTAACAGATAAATCATGGGCTCCATAGTTATTCAAAGTTTCAGAGTATTTGAATCAAAAAGATAAACATACAAAATAAACTAAAAAATCAGTCTTAATGCCTTGTTACCCAAGTACATTGTTATTTTATTAAGCACTTGCATTACATATATAATCTATTAATGACCTATAATATAAATAATGATAAATCAACTTCTGAATCAGTTAAGTTCAGTCACTAAATTGTGTCTGACTCCTTGTGATCCCATGGACTGCAACACACCTGGTTTCCCTGTCCTTCATCATCTCCCAGATTCTGCTCAAACTCATGTGCATTGAGTTGATGATGACATCATCCAACCACCACATCCTCTGTTTTCCCCTTCTTCTTCTGCCTTTCATTTTCCCCATCATTAGGGTCTTTTCCAATAAATCATCTCTTTGCATCATGTGGCCAAAGTATTGGTGCTTCAGTTTCAGTCCTTCAAATGTATATTCAGGGTTGATTTCCTTTTAGATTGATTGGTTTGATCTCTTTGCAATACAAGGAGACTCTCAAGAGTCTTCTCCAACACCACAGGACAAAGGCATCAATTCTTCAGTGCTCAGACTTCTTTATGGTCCAACTCTCACATCCAAAACATGGCTAAAACGCTTGTATTTTTCCTTACATTCAAGTTTTTGAAACATTTTGAGTTGGTTTCGGTATAAAGTATAAGATATAAGTGCTGATTTATTCTTTTACATTTGGATGTCCTGTTGCCCCAGCACCATTTATTGAAGAGACTCTCCTTTTACCAGTGTATTTTCTTGCTTATGTTGTCATAAATTGATGTGCCATATATTCATGGGTTTATTTCTGGGCTCTCATTTTGTTCCATTGACCTGTATATCTGTTTTATTGCCTATAGAATGCTATTTTTTTTTTTTTTTAGCGTAGCCTAAAAACAGTTAAAAGTCAGGAAGCTTAATGCTTCCAGCACTGTTCTTCATTCACAAGATTGCCTTGGCTATTTGGATCTTTTGTGACTCCAACAAATTTTAGGAATTTGTTCTATTTCTATGGAAAAACCTTGCAAGAGAGGCTTCTCTTGTTATATGGTTTACAAACTAAGTAAATTATCAACTTAACAGATAAATCATGGGCTCCATAGTTATTCAAAGTTTCAGAGTATTTGAATCAAAAAGATAAACATACAAAATAAACTAAAAAATCAGTCTTAATGCCTTGTTACCCAAGTACATTGTTATTTTATTAAGCACTTGCATTACATATATAATCTATTAATGACCTATAATATAAATAATGATAAATCAACTTCTGAATCAGTTAAGTTCAGTCACTAAATTGTGTCTGACTCCTTGTGATCCCATGGACTGCAACACACCTGGTTTCCCTGTCCTTCATCATCTCCCAGATTCTGCTCAAACTCATGTGCATTGAGTTGATGATGACATCATCCAACCACCACATCCTCTGTTTTCCCCTTCTTCTTCTGCCTTTCATTTTCCCCATCATTAGGGTCTTTTCCAATAAATCATCTCTTTGCATCATGTGGCCAAAGTATTGGTGCTTCAGTTTCAGTCCTTCAAATGTATATTCAGGGTTGATTTCCTTTTAGATTGATTGGTTTGATCTCTTTGCAATACAAGGAGACTCTCAAGAGTCTTCTCCAACACCACAGGACAAAGGCATCAATTCTTCAGTGCTCAGACTTCTTTATGGTCCAACTCTCACATCCATACATGGCTACTGGTAAAACTATAACTTTGACTATATGAACTTTGGTTGGCAAAGCGATGTTTGTGTTTTTTAATACACCATCTGGGTTTATAATAGCTTTTCTTCCAAGGAACACGTGTCTTTTAATTTCAAGGTAGCAGTTATCATCCACAGTAATTTTGGAGCCAAGAAAATAGAGTATTTCACTGTTTCCATTGTTTCTCATCTATTTACCATAAAGTGAGAGAGGAGATGCCATGACCTTAATTTTTTGCATGTTGAGTTTTAGGCTAGCTTTTTCACTCTCTTCTTTCATCTTCATCAACAGGTTCTTTATTTCCTCTTTGCTTTCTGCCACAAAGCTAGTGTCATTTCCATATTTGAGGTTATTGATATTTCTCCCAGCAATCTGATTCCAGCTTGTGCTTCATCCAGACTGGCATTTCTCATGATATATTCTGCATATGAGTTAAATAAGCAGGCAGACAATATACAGCCTTTACCTACTCCTTTCCCAATTTGGAGCCAGTTCATTGTTCCATGTGTGGTTCTAACTGTGGCTTCTTGTCCTGAATATAGGTTTTGGAGGAGGCAGGTACACATCAGAATAAATATGAATCTTCATATTTATTTCCATTTTGTATTATTTGTATATTCTAAAATTTTAATTTCTGAATATAGTTTTAAGCTCCTTTTAAATTCTCCCATTGTGATGCTTTTTAGATTTTAATCGTTTTAATATTTAGAAATAAAAAAAAAACTAGCTTTATAAAATAAACTCTTAAATGTAAAAAAAAAATCATTAAATCAATTAGATATCAACAGATATTAACATTTCAATCTTAATCTTTTTGTAAAAACTAAAATGTGGCTTATCCTATTCAAAAATGTCTCTGGCTCATAATGAAATGTCTAAATTAATAAACATCATAGAGTATGTCTTGTGATATATCTAAAAATCTACGGGACTTGCCATGAAATGTAATTATTATTTCACTTTAATGGACTTATGAAATGCATAATTAAACTTACAGAATCTGAGAGCATAAAATTAAACTTTTATAGTTACAGCAAGAATTTAGTTTTTTATTAAATGAAATTTTCTTATAAAGAAAGTGTTCCATTTATTTATATTGGTAACACATATCAATGAATTATGAATAAACTACAATTTCAGATATTAAAATATCTTAGTTTACCTGTCCTGTTATAACAAAATATCAAAAACTGACTAAAAAACAGTGGTATTGGCTTTCTATTCTAGATGCTGAATGTTTGAGAGCTGAGTATGAACAACACCAGGGAAGGACTCTCTTCTGAAATCTGTACTAGAAGTATCTCCACAGCATGGAAGGATCTAGAGTGTTTTTTGGAATCTCTCTTATAACACTCACAAGGTCTCCATCCTAATGACCTAAGCACCTCCTAAATACCCGTTCTTCTAACACCATCACATTGTACATAAGGATTCCAACATATTAATTTTGCAATGACACAGACATTGCTTCACCACACTCCTTTCTCCAATTGATGGAGCTCAGTTCTGCATATGAGTTAAATAAGCAGGCAGACAATATACAGCCTTTACCTACTCCTTTCCCAATTTGGAGCCAGTTCATTGTTCCATGTGTGGTTCTAACTGTGGCTTCTTGTCCTGAATATAGGTTTTGGAGGAGGCAGGTACACATCAGAATAAATATGAATCTTCATATTTATTTCCATTTTGTATTATTTGTATATTCTAAAATTTTAATTTCTGAATATAGTTTTAAGCTCCTTTTAAATTCTCCCATTGTGATGCTTTTTAGATTTTAATCGTTTTAATATTTAGAAATAAAAAAAAAACTAGCTTTATAAAATAAACTCTTAAATGTAAAAAAAAAATCATTAAATCAATTAGATATCAACAGATATTAACATTTCAATCTTAATCTTTTTGTAAAAACTAAAATGTGGCTTATCCTATTCAAAAATGTCTCTGGCTCATAATGAAATGTCTAAATTAATAAACATCATAGAGTATGTCTTGTGATATATCTAAAAATCTACGGGACTTGCCATGAAATGTAATTATTATTTCACTTTAATGGACTTATGAAATGCATAATTAAACTTACAGAATCTGAGAGCATAAAATTAAACTTTTATAGTTACAGCAAGAATTTAGTTTTTTATTAAATGAAATTTTCTTATAAAGAAAGTGTTCCATTTATTTATATTGGTAACACATATCAATGAATTATGAATAAACTACAATTTCAGATATTAAAATATCTTAGTTTACCTGTCCTGTTATAACAAAATATCAAAAACTGACTAAAAAACAGTGGTATTGGCTTTCTATTCTAGATGCTGAATGTTTGAGAGCTGAGTATGAACAACACCAGGGAAGGACTCTCTTCTGAAATCTGTACTAGAAGTATCTCCACAGCATGGAAGGATCTAGAGTGTTTTTTGGAATCTCTCTTATAACACTCACAAGGTCTCCATCCTAATGACCTAAGCACCTCCTAAATACCCGTTCTTCTAACACCATCACATTGTACATAAGGATTCCAACATATTAATTTTGCAATGACACAGACATAAAGACCATAATACAAAATATGGGGAGTTTCAATAAAAATGGTGAAATAGAAGGGGTCTGGAGCCCTCATCCCCCTTACCCTCATAAATACATCAAAAACACATCTACATGTGCAAGCATTATCACAGAATATCTACTGAATGCTGGTAAGAGATCTCAGACAACCAAGATTGCAGGAAAGATCTCCATGTAACTAGATTAAGTCAAAAGAAAAAAATCAGGATGTGACTTGCTTCCCTGGGAGAGAGCTGTGAAAAAGGAAAGTTTTCCTCACCCTGGGAACCACCTTCTCTGGTAAGGAGAGCAACAAGGACAGGAAAGAGCTTCAAAGACTCAGAGGAGAACACTCTAGATGGTCTTCAGCTGGCAGAACACAGACAGCCCTGCAGAGGCAGGTAGGGCCCACCTCCCTACCCTCCTAACCAGAGACCCATATCCACTGGTGCATGCAGGGACTGGATATGGAAACTAGGGCTTCAGAGGACAGACCTGGTGAGAGGACTAGGAGGTGCTGTGTGAAGACAATTTGAAGGAACTGGAACATAATGCCAACCACAACAAGGGAGTGTACACTAAGTCTGGGATTGCCACAGAAGTAAGGCGGTACATGAAGGGAGGGTGGTCCCTGCCAGAGCAGCCCCTTCTCAGTGTGATCCCGGTACATGTGGCGCTCCTTCTAGAAATTCTGGATGTGTATAAGTGACAGCAAGTTGCACACATGTGGAGGTGGGACTGAAATCCAAGCCAGTCCTGAGGACCTGTGTGATTTAGGAAGCAGTAGAAAAGTCTGAGCCTTCTCCCTGGTCAGAGAACTAAGATGCCATCATGGACAAAAAAAAAAAAAAGATCTATTTATGACAAATTTATTATAAACAAATAACAGACACAGGGATGCCCACTCTCACCACTTCTATTCAGCACAGTATTGTAAGTCAGCCACAGCAATCAGACAAGAAAAATAAATAAAAGCTATCCAAATTGGAAGGGAAAAGGCAAATTTTCATTATATGCCTGTGACATAATATACATAGAGTACCCAAGGACTTCACACAAAATCTCGTAGAACTGACAAATGAATTCAACAAAGTGGCAGGATAAAAGAATAACATATACAAGTTGGTTATGTTTTTTTGTACCGACAATTAAATATTGGAAAGATAATATAAAAAAAATCTTTGCAAATTGTATCCAAAATACTCAGAATAAGTATGATCAAAGCTGTGAACAACTTATTTGCTGAGAGCTATAAAATATTAATAAAGGAAATTGATGGCTTTCCTGGTGGCTTACATCGTAAAGAATCTACCTGCAGCGTGAGAGACCTGGGTTTTATCCCTGGGTTGGGAAGTTCTCTGGAGAAGGAAATGGCAACTCTAGTATTCTTGCCTGGAGAATTCCATGGGCAGAGGAGACTGACAGGCTACATTACAGTTCATGGGGTCCCAAAGAGTCAAAAATGACTTAGCAACTAACAACTTTCACTATCAAAGGAAACTAAAAATGAATGAAAGAAATTAAAAGATATCCCATGCTCTTGGATTGGAAGAATTAATATTGCTGCAACTGCCATAGTATCGCCCAGAGCGTTATACAGATTTAATTGATACTTATCAAAGTACCCACGACTTTTTTCACAGAACTAGAAAATATCATCTAAAAATCCTTGGAACTATAAAGATACATATATGCTAAAGCAATCCTGAACAAAGCAGGAGCCACAGAACCTCCAGATTTCAGACAATACACAAAGCTAGAGCAATCAAAACAGTGTTGTAGAGGCACAAAACAAATTCATGGATCGATGGGATAGAATAGAGTGGCCAGAAATAAACACACACACTTATGGTCAATTAATCTTTGACAAAGAAGGCAATAAGATATAATGGGAAAAAGTCTCTTCAGTAAATGGTGGTGGGAAAGTTGGAGGGCTATGTGTAAAATAATGAAGTTAGAACACATCCTCAAACCACACCAAAATAAATGGAAAATGGCTTACAAAGTTTAATATAAGACAAGACACCAGAAAACCAATAGAAGAGGTCATAACCAAAACATTTTCTGACATAAATCGTACCAATGTTTTCTTAGGGAATTCTCTCAAGCCAATAGAAAAAAAAAAACAAAAATAAATAAATGGGACCTAATAAATCATATAATCTCTTGCACAGAAAAAGAATCCCTAAATAAAATGAGAATAAATTCTATGGAATGAGAGAAAATATTTTCAAATAATGTGACCAATAAGTGCTTAACTTCCAAAACATGCAAATACCTAATACAACTCCACAGCGACAAGAAAAAAAATCCAATTAATAAATAGGAAAATCAATAAATAATTCACAAAGAATTAAACAGAAGTTTCTATGAGGAAGACATACTGATGGCCAATAGAAACATGAAAAGATGTATAATATTGCTAATTATTTGAGAAAGGCAAATCAAAGCTATAATACATTACCACCTCAAACTGTTCAGGTGGTGATCATTAAGAAGTCTACAAGCACAAATTTTGGAGAGAGTGTGGAGAAAATGGAACCCTCCTAAGCTGTTGGCAGAAATGTAAATTGGTACAGCCACTATGGAAAATATTACAGAGGTTTAAATTATCATATGATCGAGCAATACATGTGGCACTCTGAATTGAAAGAGGACCGTTGCAAGCATAAGCAAGCTTAAGCACATTGCTTCAGTTTGGAGCTAAGATGGCGCCTGCAAGAAGGGACGTGGGAGTGAAAGGGAGCTTAAGCACATTGTTTAAAGAAGCTTAAGCTCATGTTAGCAGTTTGGAGCTAAGATGGCGCTTACAGGAAGAGACAAGGTCGTGATCTAAATTGTTAAGTGATGGTCAAAATTTCTGATTGGCTCCCCTGGTTTCCGCGCTCATGGATGATTGCTTGACCTTTAGCTTGATTGGTGTAATCTACAGGAAATCCCATCTAAAACCCCCTTCACTTGCCTATAAAAGCTGTGAGTCTTCACTAATAAAGTGGAACTGCCTCGACAGAAGCCCTGTTGTGTCTGATTGTCCCCTGCGTGCGCCAGGGGACTGGGGGAGCACGGCAGCAAGACCTACCTCTCTTTGAGATCTCTCAGTTCAGCCGGGGGCAATCCCGCTGCATTCTTTTCTGCGGAAGGCCCCCGCAAATACATCTCTTGGGTATATACCTAGAGAAAATTATAAATTTTAAAGATACATGCACCCCTATGTTCATAGCAAGATGATTTACAATAGCCAAAACATGGTAACAACCTAAATATCCACCAAAAGGTGAGTGGATACAGAATCTGTGGTATATATAAGCAACTGGATAATAATCAGCCATAAAAATGAATCAAACAATGACATTAGGAGCAACATGGATGAACCCAGGTATTTTCATATAAGTGAAGTAATCCAGAAAGGAAAAAAACAAATGCCTTATGATATCACTCACTTGTGGAATCTAAAACATGACACAAATGAATGTGTCTACAAAAGAGAAACAGAGTCACAGATATAGAGAACAGCCTCGTGGTTGCCCAGACTGTAAAGTTTTTGATTTTTCCATTACTTTTGAATGAGACTTTTGCCAAGTACAATAATCTTGGTTGTGGATTTTTTCCCTTTTTAGTGCTTTAAATGTCTTGCCATTCCTTCTGGCCTACAGAGTTTCTGCCCTCCTAAGCTGTTGGCAGAAATGTAAATTGGTACAGCCACTATGGAAAATATTACAGAGGTTTAAATTATCATATGATCGAGCAATACATGTGGCACTCTGAATTGAAAGAGGACCGTTGCAAGCATAAGCAAGCTTAAGCACATTGCTTCAGTTTGGAGCTAAGATGGCGCCTGCAAGAAGGGACGTGGGAGTGAAAGGGAGCTTAAGCACATTGTTTAAAGAAGCTTAAGCTCATGTTAGCAGTTTGGAGCTAAGATGGCGCTTACAGGAAGAGACAAGGTCGTGATCTAAATTGTTAAGTGATGGTCAAAATTTCTGATTGGCTCCCCTGGTTTCCGCGCTCATGGATGATTGCTTGACCTTTAGCTTGATTGGTGTAATCTACAGGAAATCCCATCTAAAACCCCCTTCACTTGCCTATAAAAGCTGTGAGTCTTCACTAATAAAGTGGAACTGCCTCGACAGAAGCCCTGTTGTGTCTGATTGTCCCCTGCGTGCTCCGGGGGGCTGGGGAGGCACGGCAGCAAGACCTACCTCTCTTTGAGATCTCTCAGTTCAGCCGGGGGCAATCCCGCTGCATTCTTTTCTGCGGAAGGCCCCCGCAAATACATCTCTTGGGTATATACCTAGAGAAAATTATAAATTTTAAAGATACATGCACCCCTATGTTCATAGCAAGATGATTTACAATAGCCAAAACATGGTAACAACCTAAATATCCACCAAAAGGTGAGTGGATACAGAATCTGTGGTATATATAAGCAACTGGATAATAATCAGCCATAAAAATGAATCAAACAATGACATTAGGAGCAACATGGATGAACCCAGGTATTTTCATATAAGTGAAGTAATCCAGAAAGGAAAAAAACAAATGCCTTATGATATCACTCACTTGTGGAATCTAAAACATGACACAAATGAATGTGTCTACAAAAGAGAAACAGAGTCACAGATATAGAGAACAGCCTCGTGGTTGCCCAGACTGTAAAGTTTTTGATTTTTCCATTACTTTTGAATGAGACTTTTGCCAAGTACAATAATCTTGGTTGTGGATTTTTTCCCTTTTTAGTGCTTTAAATGTCTTGCCATTCCCTTCTGGCCTACAGAGTTTCTGCTGAAAAATCAGCTGTTAAATCTATGGAGTCTCCCTTGTTGCTTTTCCCTTGCTCCTTTTAATATTCTTTGTATTTCATCTTTGTTAGCTGGATCAGTATGTGTCTTGATGGGTTTGTCATTAGGGTTTATCCTGTATGGGTTGCTTTGTGCTTTTTGGAGTTGACTGACTATTTCCTTTAACATTTTGGGATATTTTTCAAGTATAATCTCTTAAAAAATTTTTTTCTTACTTTCTCTCTTCTTCTAGGACCCCTATAATCCAACTGCTGGTGCATGTGCTATTATCCAAAATGTCTGTGGGACTATCCTCAGTTCTTTTCATTCTTTGTACTTTAGTCTGTTCGTTGGCCATTAATTCCACCATTCTGTCTTTCAGCTCCCTTATCCATTCTTCTGCCTCAGATACTCTACTATTGATTCTTTGTGTCTCAGACACTCTACTCAGATACTCTACTATTGATCGTTCTAGAGTATTTTTAACTTCAGCAATTGTGTTGATTTTCTTGTTTGTTTATTATTCATTTCTTCTAGGTCTTTATTCATTGTGTTAATTGTTTCTTGTATTTTCTCCACGTATTTTCATGCTTTTGATCATAGCCAAATTTAAATGGTCAAAAAAAAAAAAAAAAAAAAAACCACTACAATATGTTTACATGGTGAACAGAGGAAACCAAATATGACATCTAACAGTTAAGAACCAAAATAACTATAGCAGAAACTGGAAAACAAAACAAGAACAATTTCCCAACTGAAGATAAAGCAATGAAAGCAAAACAAACTAACATATATGATGAGGAAAAGAAAGAAGAGAAAGTATAGAAAGTGAAGAAAGACATATAGTAATGTAAGGTTAAATTATGACAGATGAAAATTTCTCTATATTAAAGTTTAGTGCAACAGGAAAAGAACAGCAGACAAAAGAAGCAAAGGTATAGATGTAGAAAAAACGATAATAGATGCAAAACATTAAAATTAAAACAAAGAGAGAGAAAAATATAGAAAAAGAAATAAAAAACAAAACAAAACCCCATAGAACCAAAAATGCCAATGGAGAAGCAGAAATGAATAACCAAAATTAAAAGTGTGCTTAAAAATAAATTTCATCCGAGTTCATGCATATCTATGAACAACAAAAATCTGTAAAGGTAAAAAGTAAAATAAAAATTAAAAACAATCTCAAAAGTGTGAATATATTTAATAATACTAATAAAATTGACAATTACAAGAACAGAGGAAGAAGAAAAATAAAAGAGGTGGGTCAAAACAGACAAAACCCCAGGGAACTGCCTCTGGTGAAAGTAGAAGCAGAAGTATATAACTGAGATAAAAACTTCCTTCAAAAAACAAATCTTAAAAACTTAAATATATTTAATAGTACTAACAAAGTGGCAAACTCCAGCTGTAGAGGAAGAAGAAATAATGTGTGTGTGGAGTGGGATGGAGGCGAAGGAACATAAAAGAAAAAAACATCCAGAGGAAACTTCAGAACAAGTCAAAATGTAAAAATAATAAAAAGACAAATTTGAGTTTCTAGTGTCAGCATCCTTTCCCTTGCTATGACAGTCTACCTTGCCTGTCTAAGATGCCCTCAACCACTGAGATGGTCTCTGAAACTGCTATGGGGGCAGATCAGACTCTAATCTGACCCCACTACTGTGCATTCTTTATTATTATTATTATTAATTACTTAATTTTATTTTTAAAATTTTTTTGCAGGGTTTTGTTGTTTACAGTCATGTATGTTACCAGATCAGTCACATGAATATCCCTGGGACCTCCACTCACCCAGTTACCCCTATCCCACACCTCCAGGCCATGGCACCCCACCCCTGCAGGATCTCCTATTCCCTCAGGGCAAGAACAATTTCCCAACTGAAGATAAAGCAATGAAAGCAAAACAAACTAACATATATGATGAGGAAAAGAAAGAAGAGAAAGTATAGAAAGTGAAGAAAGACATATAGTAATGTAAGGTTAAATTATGACAGATGAAAATTTCTCTATATTAAAGTTTAGTGCAACAGGAAAAGAACAGCAGACAAAAGAAGCAAAGGTATAGATGTAGAAAAAACGATAATAGATGCAAAACATTAAAATTAAAACAAAGAGAGAGAAAAATATAGAAAAAGAAATAAAAAACAAAACAAAACCCCATAGAACCAAAAATGCCAATGGAGAAGCAGAAATGAATAACCAAAATTAAAAGTGTGCTTAAAAATAAATTTCATCCGAGTTCATGCATATCTATGAACAACAAAAATCTGTAAAGGTAAAAAGTAAAATAAAAATTAAAAACAATCTCAAAAGTGTGAATATATTTAATAATACTAATAAAATTGACAATTACAAGAACAGAGGAAGAAGAAAAATAAAAGAGGTGGGTCAAAACAGACAAAACCCCAGGGAACTGCCTCTGGTGAAAGTAGAAGCAGAAGTATATAACTGAGATAAAAACTTCCTTCAAAAAACAAATCTTAAAAACTTAAATATATTTAATAGTACTAACAAAGTGGCAAACTCCAGCTGTAGAGGAAGAAGAAATAATGTGTGTGTGGAGTGGGATGGAGGCGAAGGAACATAAAAGAAAAAAACATCCAGAGGAAACTTCAGAACAAGTCAAAATGTAAAAATAATAAAAAGACAAATTTGAGTTTCTAGTGTCAGCATCCTTTCCCTTGCTATGACAGTCTACCTTGCCTGTCTAAGATGCCCTCAACCACTGAGATGGTCTCTGAAACTGCTATGGGGGCAGATCAGACTCTAATCTGACCCCACTACTGTGCATTCTTTATTATTATTATTATTAATTACTTAATTTTATTTTTAAAATTTTTTTGCAGGGTTTTGTTGTTTACAGTCATGTATGTTACCAGATCAGTCACATGAATATCCCTGGGACCTCCACTCACCCAGTTACCCCTATCCCACACCTCCAGGCCATGGCACCCCACCCCTGCAGGATCTCCTATTCCCTCAGGGCAATGACAATAGCTATCTTTTTCACATACGATAGTATATGTTTCCATGTTACTCGCTCTATGACCCCCTACACACTGTTCATTCCCCTCAATGCCCATATGTCTGTTCTCCCTGTCTGTTTTTCCATCGCTTCACTGTGTGTGTAATCATCACCATCTTATTAGATTCCATATATATATGTGTTAGTATACTGTACTTGTCTTTCTCTTTTGACTGACTTCACTATTTATGATAGGTTCTAGATCCAGCCACTTCATTAGGGCTGATTCTTCTGCATAACGTTTTACAGCTGAGAAGTACCCTATTGTATATATGTACCAGAGATTCTTTATCCATTCACTCGTCACTGGACATCTAGGTTGCTTCCATGTTCTAGCTATTGTATGGAGAGCTGCAATGAACATTGGGTTACAGGTGCTTCTTTCAGTTTTGATTTCATGAGGGTACAAATATAATAGTGGGATTGCTGGGCGTTTGGTGCTTCTATTTTTAGTTGTTTTTAAAGAAATCTCCATAGAGTCTTCCATAGCATCCGTATCAATTTATATTCCAACCAGCAATGTAAGAGTGTTCTCTTTTCTCTGCACCTTTTCCAGCATTTGTTGTCTGTCGATTTGTTGATGATGGCCATTCTGATGGGTGTGAGGTGATATCTCATTGTAGTTTTGATTTGCATTTCTCCAATAATAAGCGAGGTTAAGCACCATTTCATGTTTTTGTTGTTGTTGTTGTTTTTTTTTCCCTTCCAAATGGCCTCTTCAGAGAGGTCTCTGTTCAGATTTTTTTCTCATTTTTCAATTGGGATGCTCATTTTTCCAATGTTGAGTTGTCTGAGTTGCTTGTAGATTTTGGAGATTAATTCTTTGTCTGTTGTTTCTTTTGGTATGATTTTCTACCATTCTGTGGGCTGTCTGTTCAGCTTTTTTTGTGATTTCTTTTGCTGTACAGAAGCTTTTAAGTTTCATTAGGTTCATATGTTAATTTTTGGTTTTAGTTCCGCTATTCTAGTAGGCGGGTCATGGAAGACCTTGCTTCGGTTTATGTCCTTGAGTGTTTTGCCCATATTCTCCTCTAAGAGTTTGAGGGTTTCTAGTCTTCCATTTAGGTCTTTAATCCATTTTGAGTTGATTTTTGTGTATGGTGTAAGGGAATGTCCCAACTTCATTTTTCCGCGTATATCTGTCCAATTTTCCCAGCACCATTTGTTGAAGAGGCTGTCTTTGTCCCACTTTATATGTTCACCTACTTTGTCAGAAATAAGGTGTCCATAGGTGCACGGGCCTATGGGGTCTCTAGGTTCTCTACCTTGTTTCATTGGTCGATATTTCAGGTTTTCTGCCAGTACCATACTGTCTTGATGATTTTTGCTTTGTAGCATAGTCTGAAGTTGGGGAGGCTGATGCCTCCAGCTCCATTCTTCTTCCTCAGGATTGCTTTGGCTATTCGAGGTCTTTTGTGTTTTTGTATGAATTGTGTTATTTTTTGGTCTAGTTCTGTGAAGAATATCATTGGTAGTTTGATAGGGATCACACTGAATCCATAGATGACATTTGGTAGTATGGGCATTTTTGCAATATTGATTGTTCTGATTCAGAAACGTGAAATATTTCCCCATATGTTTCTGTCTTCTTTAATTTCTCTCATTAGTGTCCTATAATTTTCAGTGTACACTTCTTTTATTTCTTGGATAGGTTTATTGCTAGATATTTTATTCTTTAAGTTGCAAATGTTAAGGGGATTACCGCTTTGATTTTTTTTTTTTTCTGATTTTTCATTGTCTGTGTATCGGATTGACAGTTACTTCTGTGTATTGATTTTGTAACCCACGATGTTGCTGGATTCATTGATTGTCTCTTGTAGTTTCATAATAGTGACTTTGAGATTTTCTATGTATAATATCATGTCGTCTGCAAATAGAGTTTTATTTCTTCTTTTCCAATCCGGCTTCCTTTTATTTGTTTTTCTTCTCTTATTTCTGTTGCTAGAACTTCCAGGCCTATGTCCAATTATAGTGGTGAGAGTAGACACCCTTGTCTTGTTCCTGATCTTAGAGGGAATGCTTTCATTTTTCCACCATTGAGCATAATGTTCACTGTGGGCTTCTCATAGATGATGCCGGGCCAGCTGGCAGTTGAACAGAACCTGAAGAGAGTGGCAGATTGGCTAAGAAAAGAAAGAAGGACAGAACAGACGGGTTGAGAGTGACAGCAAAGAGGCAGACAACTTTACAGGTTGCTGACAAGTTTATTGAATTCCCTCATATATTTTATACTTCTCAAAATCAGATAACACACAGCAAACAATAGTGTATATGTGCTTTAGGCCAGGTTTCTTGGACCTAGCATCCTGTTAGGTTCTATCAGGCAGGTCATAAACTAGTTGTTACCTCCTGGTATGTCATTAACATATTCAAAGTTCCTTAGATTACAATGGTTCCGGGGCATAAAGCCCCTCAAGCCCTTTTCATCTGTACCAAGGCTCCAGGTGTCCTTTACGATAGCTCAGGAATGTCTTCACAGTACCTGGGGTGGCGGGACAGGGAGCTATGCTGTTATTAGCCCGTTTCCAGGGCAGCTCCCAGAGCTATGTTTCCTTAAAAGAAACCCCTTGAAACAGGGCAGCTCCCCGCAAGATGACTTTCACTATGTTGAGATAGGTTCCTTCTATGCCCATTTTTTGAAGAGTTTTTATCATAAATGGATGCTATCGAAGGATGCACTTTGTCAAAGGATTTTTCTGCATCTTTTGAGATTATCCTGTAATTTTTGTCTCTCAATTTGTTGATATGGTGTATCACATTGATTTGTGGATATGGAAGAATCCTTGCATGCCTGAGATGAACCCGACTTGATCATGATGTATGAGCTTTTTGATGGGTTGTTGAATTCTCATTGCTAGGATTTTGTTGAGGATCTTGGCACATAAGTTCTTCAGTGAAATTGGCCTATAATTATCTTTTTTCGCATTTTCTTTGCCTGGTTTTAGTGTCACGGTGATGGTGGCCTCATAGAATGTGTTTGGAAGTGTTTCTGCCTGTTCAATTTTTTGAAAGAATTTTAGAAGGACAGGCATTAGTCCTTCTTTAAATGTTTGGTAGAATTCACCTGTGAAGCCATCTGGCACTGGACTTTTATTTATCATTAGATTTTAAGCACAAATTCCATTTCTGAGCTTGTGATTGGGTTGTTCATAATTTCTATTTCTTTCTGGAATCCTTGCATGTTACTTGTTTGTCCCTTTTGCTTTAAGTAATCTGTCTTTGTGTTTAGTCTGTGCTAGCTTGATTAATATGTGCATTGGTGTGTTTCTTCTGGGTTTTATCCTGTATGGCACTCTTTGTGCTTCTTAGACATGGTTGACTATTTCCTTTCGCATGCTGGGGAAGTTTTCAACTATAACCTCTTCAAAAATTTTTTCAGAGCCTTTATTTCTCTCTTCTTCTTTTGGGAACTCTATAATTCTAATATTGGTGCATTTGATATTGTCCCATAGGTATCTGAGACTATCCTCAGTTCTTTTTTTTTTTTTTAAAGATTTATTTATTTATTTTTGGGCGGGGGTCAGGTTGGGGAAGGAGGGGAGCGGGCGGACCACTTCTGTTGGTCTTTCATTTATCTTTTTTCATCCATCTTTGTTCTTTGGCCCACTGGGCCTCCCATCGTGGTGGCCTCTGTTGTCACAGAGCACTGGCTCTGGGCGCATGTGCTCCAGAGCTCCGGCTCGGTAATTGGACACATCGGTCCAGCCGCTCCACGGCACATGGGATCTTCCCAGGCCAGGGCTCGAACCAGCGCCCCTTGCACTGCAAGGCGGTGTCCTTACCCACTGCACCACCAGGGGAAGCCCTATCCTCAGTTCTTTTTTTTCTTTTTGCTTTGTTCTGTTCTTCAGCAGCTATTTCCACCATTCTGTCTTCTAGCTCACTTATTCATTCTTCTGCCACTGATACTTTACTTTTGAATCCTTCTGTAGTGTTTTCAGTTCAGCAATTCAGTTGTTGGTCTCTGTTTACTTTTCATTTCTTGCATGTCGCTTCTCAGTGTGCTAATTTCCTCTATTATTCTGGTTTCTTGGTTTTGGAACCTCACTAGTATCGCTCTGAATTTTAGATAATTGGTCTATCTCATCTTCTGTTATTTGTAAATTGTCTCTCTGATTTGTTCCTTCATTTCTGTGGTATTCTTCCATCTTTTCATTTTTATGTTAATTTTTATTTCTTTTTGTGTGTCTCTGTGGTTTGTGTCTTAGGTGGTATTGGGTCTTTTTTGCAGGTGAATAATCTCTAGTGTTGTATGCTCTTTGATAGTATAGGGTCTTAGAGTCAGGGCTTCCACTCTGAGTGTCCTTGGTTTGATCTCTGTCCAGAGAGTGTAGGCTCAGTCTGGTTTACTATGGTATTCAGTGGAATTAGTTCAAATATAGGCATATGAGGGACAAACGGTGTATCCCTGGTAGATGACAGTCAAAAAAATCATGCAAATATTTTCTAACATAATGGAAAAGTATACATACGTACACATTAATAAACACAACTGAACAGTCTTAAAGGGATAAAGTACAGGAAATCTTTTTTGGCAGATTACACAATGAAAGTTGATACCTGACCGTTAATCTCTAGATTAATTGAAGCACTACCTGGAAAAACAGATCCAGAGCAAGGTCTCAGCTGGGAATATTTCTATGAAAGCAGTTTTTAAATAAGACATGTGTTGGGAGGAGGAGGAGAGTGTATACATAATAAGAAGGAGTAGATGCTTGTTGCATTGATTCTGTAGGATTAGGTAACAGAGATTAGTATGTATTAGAGTTTAGTACAGCTGGTAGAGAACATTAGAGACAGCAAGGTAGAAAATATTTATAGAGAGGGTAGTAGTAGATATAAAAAATATTTCACAGTTGGAGCATAGAGAGAGGAAGCTGCAATACGAGAAAAAGAAAAAGAGAAAAAATAATACTTATATATTTTTTAAAATATTAAAAAAAATGTCTCTGGTTTTTCTCTTCTCATCTGCATGTGAACCTTCCACCAGTTTGCTCTTGATGCTGTCCCAGATTTCCCTAGTCTGTCCTGGTGGGGATCAGGTGTTGTGGCTGGACGGCTGCTTATGTCTTAAGCTTCAGTGAAGGTCAGGTTTTTCTGTAGTCAGGTCCCTTGCAGAACCTGTTTCTCTGGTTTCTGTTTTCCTTTCAGCAAAACAAAGGATCTGCAGCCAACATAACTGACCCGTCTCTCCACCTCTGATGCTGGCCAGGGAAGGACATGGCGTGCCATCCCCAATCAATTCGGCAGGCAGAGGTTACATCCCTGGACTATGTGCTGGAGGGGGTTCCCAGGTTTTCTTGCATATCAACTGGTACCCTTCAGTCTCCACTCTTTTCCCAGTGCCTCTTACGAGGCCTTGCTCCTGGTGGCACCAAAAGCTTCTTATCCTGGATCTTTTCCCAGAAGCCCCTCTTCTTTGCCACAGCTTGGGCTTTGGACTAGCTGGAGTGGCCCGCACACTCCTATCCCGCGGAATACAGCTGTCCACTTGCCCCAAACACCAGCGGCAGTTTCCTTCTGGCTTGAGCTAGACTTCTGGGCTGTGACCTCTGGGATATTTCCAGTTCTGTTTCGAACAGTCTTAAAGGGATAAAGTACAGGAAATCTTTTTTGGCAGATTACACAATGAAAGTTGATACCTGACCGTTAATCTCTAGATTAATTGAAGCACTACCTGGAAAAACAGATCCAGAGCAAGGTCTCAGCTGGGAATATTTCTATGAAAGCAGTTTTTAAATAAGACATGTGTTGGGAGGAGGAGGAGAGTGTATACATAATAAGAAGGAGTAGATGCTTGTTGCATTGATTCTGTAGGATTAGGTAACAGAGATTAGTATGTATTAGAGTTTAGTACAGCTGGTAGAGAACATTAGAGACAGCAAGGTAGAAAATATTTATAGAGAGGGTAGTAGTAGATATAAAAAATATTTCACAGTTGGAGCATAGAGAGAGGAAGCTGCAATACGAGAAAAAGAAAAAGAGAAAAAATAATACTTATATATTTTTTAAAATATTAAAAAAAATGTCTCTGGTTTTTCTCTTCTCATCTGCATGTGAACCTTCCACCAGTTTGCTCTTGATGCTGTCCCAGATTTCCCTAGTCTGTCCTGGTGGGGATCAGGTGTTGTGGCTGGACGGCTGCTTATGTCTTAAGCTTCAGTGAAGGTCAGGTTTTTCTGTAGTCAGGTCCCTTGCAGAACCTGTTTCTCTGGTTTCTGTTTTCCTTTCAGCAAAACAAAGGATCTGCAGCCAACATAACTGACCCGTCTCTCCACCTCTGATGCTGGCCAGGGAAGGACATGGCGTGCCATCCCCAATCAATTCGGCAGGCAGAGGTTACATCCCTGGACTATGTGCTGGAGGGGGTTCCCAGGTTTTCTTGCATATCAACTGGTACCCTTCAGTCTCCACTCTTTTCCCAGTGCCTCTTACGAGGCCTTGCTCCTGGTGGCACCAAAAGCTTCTTATCCTGGATCTTTTCCCAGAAGCCCCTCTTCTTTGCCACAGCTTGGGCTTTGCGGACTAGCTGGAGTGGCCCGCACACTCCTATCCCGCGGGAATACAGCTGTCCACTTGCCCCAAACACCAGCGGCAGTTTCCCCTTCTGGCTTGAGCTAGACTTCTGGGCTGTGACCTCTGGGATATTTCCAGTTCTGTTTCCTACGCCCTGCTAGCATTCAGTCTCACTATCACCTGGCACATCTGGCACGTCCCTGTCACAGTACTAACCCCAGTGGGATTATCAGGCTGAGCGTTGCTTTCTGTTATTCTGGTGCACTCCCCAGTGCTCTCTCCACCCAGTCCAGTGTGGGAGCTGGGGTACGGGAGCTTCAGGATCCATGAGAGCTCTGGGAAAGGTTGGGCTGCTTGCTCTCCATCCCTTGTAGAACTTAGAACTTCTTTTGTTTTCTAGAGGCTGGTTTCTTGGTGCTGTTTCATTTCTTGATTAGTTCTGGGGATTCTGTTGGGGAGCTCGTGAGCTCCTCCTCTCATTCCTCTGTCATCTTGCCCCCCACCTCCCTCCTGTGTGTTCTTGCCTCCAATGTCCACAGTTATCATAACTAGTGCAGTTTTGTTTGTGCAGACTCTCATTGTACTTTTATATATTCCACAGGCATACAGTAAATGAGGATGTGGTGTAGCTGCTTAAGTCACAGGAGCTCTTGCAGAACCAGTTATTCAGGGTAGCTGGCAACTAGGGTAGCTAGAAATGTGGTGTTCTACAAGAGAATAGAAATCCACAATTGAAGCGTCCCTGCATGCAGAAATTGGACTTTTTCTAGCCTCTGGCTTTTCTGTCCTAGTGTGTATCAAAAATTGAGGTGGTGTAGTTTCTTAGATAGCAGGGAATATGGCAGTGGTGACTATGCATGACCAACGGTGGCTATTGTCACAGGAAATATGGCACTATTAGGGCTTTTTTCTAGCTTGTGGCAGTTCTGCCCATGTGTCTATTGAGTGTGAAGGAGGCACAGCAACTTGAGTGACAGAGATTCTGGTGGCACAAAGTGTGCAAGGATACAGAGTGCTTCAGTCACAGCAGATATGGCCCTATCAGAACCTTTTTTGAGTCTCTGGCAGCCTCTGGCAAAGGCCTCTTTGGTCCTTTTCTGTTGCTCTGCCTGACTAGCTGGTGCCGCACTCCTATCCCGCGAATACCCACTTGCCCCAAACACCAGCGGCAGTTTCCTTCTGGCTTGAGCTAGACTTCTGGGCTGTGACCTCTGGGATATTTCCAGTTCTGTTTCCTACGCCCTGCTAGCATTCAGTCTCACTATCACCTGGCACATCTGGCACGTCCCTGTCACAGTACTAACCCCAGTGGGATTATCAGGCTGAGCGTTGCTTTCTGTTATTCTGGTGCACTCCCCAGTGCTCTCTCCACCCAGTCCAGTGTGGGAGCTGGGGTACGGGAGCTTCAGGATCCATGAGAGCTCTGGGAAAGGTTGGGCTGCTTGCTCTCCATCCCTTGTAGAACTTAGAACTTCTTTTGTTTTCTAGAGGCTGGTTTCTTGGTGCTGTTTCATTTCTTGATTAGTTCTGGGGATTCTGTTGGGGAGCTCGTGAGCTCCTCCTCTCATTCCTCTGTCATCTTGCCCCCCACCTCCCTCCTGTGTGTTCTTGCCTCCAATGTCCACAGTTATCATAACTAGTGCAGTTTTGTTTGTGCAGACTCTCATTGTACTTTTATATATTCCACAGGCATACAGTAAATGAGGATGTGGTGTAGCTGCTTAAGTCACAGGAGCTCTTGCAGAACCAGTTATTCAGGGTAGCTGGCAACTAGGGTAGCTAGAAATGTGGTGTTCTACAAGAGAATAGAAATCCACAATTGAAGCGTCCCTGCATGCAGAAATTGGACTTTTTCTAGCCTCTGGCTTTTCTGTCCTAGTGTGTATCAAAAATTGAGGTGGTGTAGTTTCTTAGATAGCAGGGAATATGGCAGTGGTGACTATGCATGACCAACGGTGGCTATTGTCACAGGAAATATGGCACTATTAGGGCTTTTTTCTAGCTTGTGGCAGTTCTGCCCATGTGTCTATTGAGTGTGAAGGAGGCACAGCAACTTGAGTGACAGAGATTCTGGTGGCACAAAGTGTGCAAGGATACAGAGTGCTTCAGTCACAGCAGATATGGCCCTATCAGAACCTTTTTTGAGTCTCTGGCAGCCTCTGGCAAAGGCCTCTTTGGTCCTTTTCTGTTGCTCTGCCTGTTCAGGCACTAAAAGGCCCTCCTTGGCTGTGGTCCTTCTATGTTTCTCAGTACATTAGGCAAATAAAAGAACCCCTCCCCTGGCTGGGGTCCTACTTTGTTGTTTGGGGCATCAGACATTCAAAGGACTGTCCAGGCTGGAGTCCTTCTCTGTTTTTCAGTACATCAGGTCCAGATTCTCTATTGGTCAGCTGCCTGTGTTGGCCTGTTAAGAGAGAGAGGCTACAGTGATAGCCCCACTCTCAACACATGACTTAGCACCTCCACGACTGCCAGGTTTTCCTCCAAAGACATTCCCAACTACAATTTCCTCTCCCACATCCTCTCAGGTTGATTCCCCACAGTAAATAACACTTTACCCTAGGATTGCTCCACAATCCCCATGCTTCAGCTCCCAGTTGCTGTGCATTCCAGGGGACCTGTATCCCTGTCTGAACTTTGTATGATTGTACCGAGGATTATCTGTGTGATTCTCAATCTTTCAAGACTGTCGCAGATCATCTGACTCACTCTCAGCCTCAGATGTTTCTCAAAGAGTTGCTCCATTGTATGGACTGGAGCCCTTTTTCAGTTCCCCCACCCACCAAGGGCAGGTCCAATTCTACTAAGCCTCCTCTTTTCTAGCTACTTCCTCCATCTTCCTGGGCTTTGTGCCATTCTGTATATTCTTTTCTGGTGGTCAGGTACTCCTGCTGGCTCTCAGCTGGTGTTCTGCAAGCACCTATGTGTCTGAAAGTGTATTTCTGGTGTATCTGTGGGGAAAGATGCACTCCATGTTCACCTACCTCTCTGCCATCCTTTATGTGCCATGTTAAAAGTGAAAAAAAAAATTGTGTCTGTTGAATATATAATTGTGAACAACCATGACAAGATTATAAAACTGAGCATCAAGTAAATGTAAATGATGACTAATAACAATTACTGAATAATAATTAAAAGTTAATAGGTTATTTTTGTTTATAGAAAAAAATAATTGTTTATGAACAAGTAGGGGGAAAAAAAGCATTGGAGACATGTATTTTATGCAATAAAATACAGTCCATGAGTTTCCATGACTGAGCTCACACCCACAAATATGCAAGGTGGTGTCAAAATGTAAGGACACATTTAAATTCCTAAGTTTCAGATAAGGATTGCTCTTAAAAAAAGGATATAAGTGTTAATTAATTTAGAAAATGCTTTCTAATTAATCCTGAGGGAGTAAAAGAAAATGCTTTCTTTGTTGGAAATGTTGGGGTATCTGATCATGCCTTAACACTTACAATATGGAGATTTAAATGCTGATTCTTTGCTTTGGTCCTTTCTAAAAAGGTAACAATTCCTTTGAAATTAATTAATTGAATCTCAGAAATAAGTTAAAACTTCTTCTGAAGGCCATCTGATTAACATATTTTAAAATATCTCTTGTCTAATATGCCAACCTTCTTTGTTCTTATCTCCCTTTAATTGTTTGCCAAAGGATGATAATACACAATTCTTCAATATTTCACATAAATCTGTTTTTCATCTTATATGTTAATTTTTCTGTAAAAATCAGTCTTGTTTTCTGAATAACCAACATAGTTCTAGGCTTTGGGTAATTTTTTAACCAAAAAATAAAAGCAAACTATAAGCATCTGGTTTCTTGTATTTTTCTATGGCGAGTGTGAACAAATATCAAGAAATAAACCTTCTGCTATATACTGTATCCAATCTTTACTCAATCCCATTTAGAACACTTAAGGTAATAGCTCTGTAATTGTGAACCAGAACCATCAAGGAAGCTTGTGAAAAGTTTTATTCTTATTATCTATTATATAATGAAGTAAGACTGGGTGAAACCCGGGAATTCACATTCATGACAGACAACATATATCATCCAGACACAGCTGGTTCATACACTACAATTTATGAAACAATGGCTTAAAATGACAGACTTAGACTTTTTGCTTCTAGTGAAAATTTGGTATATTATAAAAATCACTTTTTGAGTTTGAATATAATCATTATTTTTTCATCGCAGTTTGCCAGGCTTAGAACGGTAAGAAAAAAAAAATATGAAGTTTCCAAGGTAGAAGAAATATTTTACAAAGAGAAAGATAAAAAGTAATGGATTAGTATATATTGAATGCTTAATATATCCCAAGATACTGTACTAGCCTGTTAAAGCATAAGTTAGAGTAGATATAATATGGAAAATAGGGGAGAGAGGTCTCAGTAAAAACATTTAATTCTGTGGTCTAGGATCAGTGTTGCAAATTAGAGATGGTATTTGAAAAGCTATAGAGCACAATGAATCTGTTCTTAGAACAAATCGACCAGGTTTATTTAATAGTTGCAAAGAAACATTACCAGGAGCACTTTATATAGTTAGATATCTTGATGGTAATTGCATTCTAAGAAATTTGTATGAAGGTCAAGAAGTAACAGTTAGAACCGGACATAGAACAATGGACTGGTACAAAATTGGGAAAAACTGTATATTGTAACCTTGCTTATTTAACTTACATGCAGAATGCATAATGCAAAATGTTGGGCTGGATGAAGCTCAAGCTGGAATCAAGATTGCCAGGAGAAATACCAACAACTACAGATAAGCAGATGACACCACTCTTGTGGCAGAAAGCAAAGAGCTAAAGAGGCTCTTGATGGAGATGAAAAAGGAGAATGAAATAGCTGACTTAAAACTCAACATTAGCTTTAAAAAGTACTGTTTTTCATCTTATATGTTAATTTTTCTGTAAAAATCAGTCTTGTTTTCTGAATAACCAACATAGTTCTAGGCTTTGGGTAATTTTTTAACCAAAAAATAAAAGCAAACTATAAGCATCTGGTTTCTTGTATTTTTCTATGGCGAGTGTGAACAAATATCAAGAAATAAACCTTCTGCTATATACTGTATCCAATCTTTACTCAATCCCATTTAGAACACTTAAGGTAATAGCTCTGTAATTGTGAACCAGAACCATCAAGGAAGCTTGTGAAAAGTTTTATTCTTATTATCTATTATATAATGAAGTAAGACTGGGTGAAACCCGGGAATTCACATTCATGACAGACAACATATATCATCCAGACACAGCTGGTTCATACACTACAATTTATGAAACAATGGCTTAAAATGACAGACTTAGACTTTTTGCTTCTAGTGAAAATTTGGTATATTATAAAAATCACTTTTTGAGTTTGAATATAATCATTATTTTTTCATCGCAGTTTGCCAGGCTTAGAACGGTAAGAAAAAAAAAATATGAAGTTTCCAAGGTAGAAGAAATATTTTACAAAGAGAAAGATAAAAAGTAATGGATTAGTATATATTGAATGCTTAATATATCCCAAGATACTGTACTAGCCTGTTAAAGCATAAGTTAGAGTAGATATAATATGGAAAATAGGGGAGAGAGGTCTCAGTAAAAACATTTAATTCTGTGGTCTAGGATCAGTGTTGCAAATTAGAGATGGTATTTGAAAAGCTATAGAGCACAATGAATCTGTTCTTAGAACAAATCGACCAGGTTTATTTAATAGTTGCAAAGAAACATTACCAGGAGCACTTTATATAGTTAGATATCTTGATGGTAATTGCATTCTAAGAAATTTGTATGAAGGTCAAGAAGTAACAGTTAGAACCGGACATAGAACAATGGACTGGTACAAAATTGGGAAAAACTGTATATTGTAACCTTGCTTATTTAACTTACATGCAGAATGCATAATGCAAAATGTTGGGCTGGATGAAGCTCAAGCTGGAATCAAGATTGCCAGGAGAAATACCAACAACTACAGATAAGCAGATGACACCACTCTTGTGGCAGAAAGCAAAGAGCTAAAGAGGCTCTTGATGGAGATGAAAAAGGAGAATGAAATAGCTGACTTAAAACTCAACATTAGCTTTAAAAAGTACAATTAGAGAGTCCCGGCATGCAGAGCAGAGAGGAGATGCCAAAGCCACAGTGAGGAGAATCCAGAACCCTGGCAAGCGGTGTGGAGAGGAGACACCAGAGCTCCAGCATGTGGTGCAGAGAGATGCCAGAGCCCCAGCACGTTGCACAGAAAGGAGATGCCAGAGCCCCAAAACATGGCACAGAGAGGAAACATCAGAGCCCTGGTAAGCAGCATGAAGAGAAGACACCAGAGCCCCAGCAAGCAGTGTGGAGAGGAGACACCAGAGTGGAATTGTGGGAAGCACAGCCCAAAACCGACCTCTGCCAAAATAGACCCAAAAAACTACTGGGACAGCATCAGAAACAAACTCCAACAAATGATCCACACATAGATGAGAAGGTAAGCTCACAACTGAGAAACAGAAACATGAATGTACCTTTCATTCCTCACACATTTATATCAGGCTTAATACCATTGAATGCCATGAATCTCCAGTCCCTGGCCAAAAATCAGAACCAAGAACCTCAGAGAAAAAGCACCGATTCCAACTGTCAAACATAAAATATCAAAAGTAACAGTAATAGAGAGAAGCACTGCACAAATGAAGGATAAAACTTAAACACATACAAACCTAAATAAAGCAAGAAGAAATAGATGTACTAACAGAAAGAGAATCCACAAGAGCAATACTAAGGATGATCTAAAAAATGGGAAAAGACCTAAACACACATTTATCCAAGGAAGACATACAGATGGCTAAAAAACACATGAAAAGATGCTCAACATCATTTATTATTAGAGGAATACAAATCAAAACTACAATGAGATATCATCTCACACCAGTCAGAATGGCCATCATCAAAAAGTCTACAGATAATAAATGCTGAGAGGTCGAAACAGTTAGCCATGGAGAAAATTGAGAAAAACTGTATATTGTAACCTTGCTTATTTAACTTACATGCAGAATGCATAATGCAAAATGTTGGGCTGGATGAAGCTCAAGCTGGAATCAAGATTGCCAGGAGAAATACCAACAACTACAGATAAGCAGATGACACCACTCTTGTGGCAGAAAGCAAAGAGCTAAAGAGGCTCTTGATGGAGATGAAAAAGGAGAATGAAATAGCTGACTTAAAACTCAACATTAGCTTTAAAAAGTACAATTAGAGAGTCCCGGCATGCAGAGCAGAGAGGAGATGCCAAAGCCACAGTGAGGAGAATCCAGAACCCTGGCAAGCGGTGTGGAGAGGAGACACCAGAGCTCCAGCATGTGGTGCAGAGAGATGCCAGAGCCCCAGCACGTTGCACAGAAAGGAGATGCCAGAGCCCCAAAACATGGCACAGAGAGGAAACATCAGAGCCCTGGTAAGCAGCATGAAGAGAAGACACCAGAGCCCCAGCAAGCAGTGTGGAGAGGAGACACCAGAGTGGAATTGTGGGAAGCACAGCCCAAAACCGACCTCTGCCAAAATAGACCCAAAAAACTACTGGGACAGCATCAGAAACAAACTCCAACAAATGATCCACACATAGATGAGAAGGTAAGCTCACAACTGAGAAACAGAAACATGAATGTACCTTTCATTCCTCACACATTTATATCAGGCTTAATACCATTGAATGCCATGAATCTCCAGTCCCTGGCCAAAAATCAGAACCAAGAACCTCAGAGAAAAAGCACCGATTCCAACTGTCAAACATAAAATATCAAAAGTAACAGTAATAGAGAGAAGCACTGCACAAATGAAGGATAAAACTTAAAAACATACAAACCTAAATAAAGCAAGAAGAAATAGATGTACTAACAGAAAGAGAATCCACAAGAGCAATACTAAGGATGATCTAAAAAATGGGAAAAAGACCTAAACACACATTTATCCAAGGAAGACATACAGATGGCTAAAAAACACATGAAAAGATGCTCAACATCATTTATTATTAGAGGAATACAAATCAAAACTACAATGAGATATCATCTCACACCAGTCAGAATGGCCATCATCAAAAAGTCTACAGATAATAAATGCTGGAGAGGGTACAGAGAAAAGGGAACACTCCTACATTATTGGTGGGAATGTAAATTGGTACAACCACTATGGAAGACAGTATGGAGATTCCTCAAAGAGTTAAAAATAGAACCAACATATGGCCCATCAATCCCACTATTAGGCTCATACCCTGATGAAAACAAAATGGAAAGAGACACCTGCACCCCAATGTTCATTGCAGCTCTCTATACAATAGCTAGAAAGTGGAAGAAACCTAGATATCCATCGACAAATGAATGGATAAAGAAACTATGATACATATATACAATGGAATACTTCTTAGCCACTAAAAGAAATGCAGAAGATTCAGTCCTAATAAGATGGATGAATTTAGAACCTATTACACACAGCAAAGTAAGTAAAAAAGAGAAGGACAGGTACTTGCATACATATATGGAATCTAGTAAGTTCATACTGATAAATAAAAATGCAGAGCATTGATGGAAAAACAGTCATAAGAACAGACTTATGGACATTGGGGAGAGGGAAAAGTGGATGAGAAGTACAGAAAGAGCAACATGGAACCCTCTACTACATTATGTAAAAGAGATAACTATTTTCATTGCTCTGTGGGACTGAGGGATCGTACGTGTGGATTTTGTGACAGCTTAGATTGGTGGGATGGGGGGGAATGGGATATATATATGACTAATATGGAATTATACATATATATCTGTAAAAAAATAAAATTCTGTAAAATCAAAAAAGGGAAAAAAAAAGGAAACCTTGTGATTGTGAAACAAACAAACAAAAAACTCAGCATTAAAAAAAAAAAACCAAAAAACTAAGATCATTGCACCCAGTTCCATTATTTTATTGCAAATGGTTGGGGAAACAATGGAAACAGCAAAAGGCTTTATTTTCTTGGACTTCAAAATTAATGTGAACAGCAACTGTAGCCCTGAAATTAACATTCCTTGGACTATTATTCTTTTTTGGATATTTCCTCTTGGAGGAAAAACTATGACAAACCTAGATAATGTATTAAAAAACAGAGACATCAGTTTGCTGACAAAGCGTTGTCCATTCAAACTTATGGTTTTTCCAGTAGCCATGTATGGATGTGAGAGTTGGACCATAAAGATAGATGAGAGCAGAAGAATTGATACTTTTGAACTGTGGTGCTGAAGAATACTCTTGAAAATCACTTGAATTGCAAGATCAAACCAGTAAATTCTAAAGGAAATAAACCCTAGGTATTCATTGGAAGCACTGATGCTGAAGCTGAAGCTACAATACCTTGGTTAACTGATGCAAAGATATGACTCACTGGAAAAGGCCCTGATAAGGGTTGAGGGCAAGAGGAGAAGGGAGTGACAGAGGATGAGATGGATACTGCATTGCAAATGTTGGCTTTCAGCTCCCCCTTATTGCAGCTCTCTATACAATAGCTAGAAAGTGGAAGAAACCTAGATATCCATCGACAAATGAATGGATAAAGAAACTATGATACATATATACAATGGAATACTTCTTAGCCACTAAAAGAAATGCAGAAGATTCAGTCCTAATAAGATGGATGAATTTAGAACCTATTACACACAGCAAAGTAAGTAAAAAAGAGAAGGACAGGTACTTGCATACATATATGGAATCTAGTAAGTTCATACTGATAAATAAAAATGCAGAGCATTGATGGAAAAACAGTCATAAGAACAGACTTATGGACATTGGGGAGAGGGAAAAGTGGATGAGAAGTACAGAAAGAGCAACATGGAACCCTCTACTACATTATGTAAAAGAGATAACTATTTTCATTGCTCTGTGGGACTGAGGGATCGTACGTGTGGATTTTGTGACAGCTTAGATTGGTGGGATGGGGGGGAATGGGATATATATATGACTAATATGGAATTATACATATATATCTGTAAAAAAATAAAATTCTGTAAAATCAAAAAAGGGAAAAAAAAAGGAAACCTTGTGATTGTGAAACAAACAAACAAAAAACTCAGCATTAAAAAAAAAAAACCAAAAAACTAAGATCATTGCACCCAGTTCCATTATTTTATTGCAAATGGTTGGGGAAACAATGGAAACAGCAAAAGGCTTTATTTTCTTGGACTTCAAAATTAATGTGAACAGCAACTGTAGCCCTGAAATTAACATTCCTTGGACTATTATTCTTTTTTGGATATTTCCTCTTGGAGGAAAAACTATGACAAACCTAGATAATGTATTAAAAAACAGAGACATCAGTTTGCTGACAAAGCGTTGTCCATTCAAACTTATGGTTTTTCCAGTAGCCATGTATGGATGTGAGAGTTGGACCATAAAGATAGATGAGAGCAGAAGAATTGATACTTTTGAACTGTGGTGCTGAAGAATACTCTTGAAAATCACTTGAATTGCAAGATCAAACCAGTAAATTCTAAAGGAAATAAACCCTAGGTATTCATTGGAAGCACTGATGCTGAAGCTGAAGCTACAATACCTTGGTTAACTGATGCAAAGATATGACTCACTGGAAAAGGCCCTGATATCAGGAAAGATTGAGGGCAAGAGGAGAAGGGAGTGACAGAGGATGAGATGGTATCATCGACTCAATGGACATGAATTTGAGCAAACTCCGGGAGATCTTGAAGTGCAGGGAAGGCCAGCATGCTGTAATCCACAGGGTCATAAATAGATGGACATGACCGAGGGAATGAAGAACAAAATCTTGGGTTTCCCTGGTGATCCAGTGGGTAAGAACACTGCCTTGCAGTGCATGGGGTGCTGGTTTGATCTCTGCCACTGGAAGGTTCCATGTGCCATGGAGTGGTTGTACAGATATGTCCAACTACCAAGCTGGAGCTCTGGAGCACATGTACCCAAAGCTGGTGCTCTGCAATGAAAGAGGCCACTGGGATGAGAGGCCTACACAGGCAAAACAACAAAGATGGGTAGAAATAAATAAATGAAAGACCAATAGAAGTGTCAAAAATAAATAAATAAAAAACCCAACAACTTAATGGATTGGAAATCAAAATGCAAGTTATTCAGACAAAATACTATGTAATAACCTAAATGGGAAAAGAATTTGAAATAAACCGAAACATGTATTTGTATAAGTGAATCACGTTGCTGTATACCTGAATGTAAATTATTGTTAATCAGCTATATTCTAATATAAAATTAAAAATTAAAAACAAAAGATTTCTTTTTCTGCTAGCATTAAGGAATTCTAACTTTGAAATCTACTTTTCAAAAGCTTTGTTCATCTTCCTGTAAGTTACCTAAGCGAATGCTAAGGAAAAATAAAAGTTTTAATCACTCAATAAATTAATAAAATGCATGTGACTAATTGCAAATTCCATAATGTGCGAACAACTAAGATGGAAATTAACATTTCTTAGACTATTACTGTCAGAAAGGGCATAATGTTTTATTTTAGACATATTCATAATAATACATTAATATGTATGACATTTATTCAAGCCTTGCAATCTTTTACAGTTTTATTTCTGGGACAAAATTTTTTTTAAAACCTATTTTGAAAATGCTATTTGCGTGTATTATATTCTTTGATAAAGTGAAAATATTCAAACTATACAATATAGTATGGAATAAAATATACTTAACAATGAAAAATTTTGTATAATTTAAATGTATTTTACCAAGCATTCCTCCTTTGATTCAAATGTATATTTTCAATTTTTACTGTGTGCAATATACAGTGATATGCACTGTGTAGATTCAAATGGCATAGAATGGAAATCAGAAATGAGTGAAATTTCATGCCCCACCACCAGTTTCCAAAAGAGATCTTGTATATCACTAGACCGGCCAGATATGCAGCTACTTAAATTATGATAAAACTTCATTGGTCCATTTATTTCCTATTGTTTTTCACCCTAATATTTTTGCTCCTGTTAAAAATCATTATGACTTTATATTATTTGATAAAAACTTCCTCCTTTTGTTTTACTTAGTTTTAGTTATTCAGGGTTGTCGCTTCATTTGAGCTTACCAATCCATTTGTAAGTAATAATAATGTATATTTAAAAGACTATTCTCTGGGGTGGAGCTAACATGACAGCATAGAAAGACATGCACTCCTGTCTTCTGCAAAATCGCCTGAATTGCAACAAGTTCCTGAAAAACCATCGAAAGGAGGAGATTGTATCTGAACACAAAACATGTATTTGTATAAGTGAATCACGTTGCTGTATACCTGAATGTAAATTATTGTTAATCAGCTATATTCTAATATAAAATTAAAAATTAAAAACAAAAGATTTCTTTTTCTGCTAGCATTAAGGAATTCTAACTTTGAAATCTACTTTTCAAAAGCTTTGTTCATCTTCCTGTAAGTTACCTAAGCGAATGCTAAGGAAAAATAAAAGTTTTAATCACTCAATAAATTAATAAAATGCATGTGACTAATTGCAAATTCCATAATGTGCGAACAACTAAGATGGAAATTAACATTTCTTAGACTATTACTGTCAGAAAGGGCATAATGTTTTATTTTAGACATATTCATAATAATACATTAATATGTATGACATTTATTCAAGCCTTGCAATCTTTTACAGTTTTATTTCTGGGACAAAATTTTTTTTAAAACCTATTTTGAAAATGCTATTTGCGTGTATTATATTCTTTGATAAAGTGAAAATATTCAAACTATACAATATAGTATGGAATAAAATATACTTAACAATGAAAAATTTTGTATAATTTAAATGTATTTTACCAAGCATTCCTCCTTTGATTCAAATGTATATTTTCAATTTTTACTGTGTGCAATATACAGTGATATGCACTGTGTAGATTCAAATGGCATAGAATGGAAATCAGAAATGAGTGAAATTTCATGCCCCACCACCAGTTTCCAAAAGAGATCTTGTATATCACTAGACCGGCCAGATATGCAGCTACTTAAATTATGATAAAACTTCATTGGTCCATTTATTTCCTATTGTTTTTCACCCCTAATATTTTTGCTCCTGTTAAAAATCATTATGACTTTATATTATTTGATAAAAACTTCCTCCTTTTGTTTTACTTAGTTTTAGTTATTCAGGGTTGTCGCTTCATTTGAGCTTACCAATCCATTTGTAAGTAATAATAATGTATATTTAAAAGACTATTCTCTGGGGTGGAGCTAACATGACAGCATAGAAAGACATGCACTCCTGTCTTCTGCAAAATCGCCTGAATTGCAACAAGTTCCTGAAAAACCATCGAAAGGAGGAGATTGTATCTGAACACAAAAGAGATATCTCACATCAAAGAGCAAAGGAGAAGCCTCATCAAGACGGTAGGAGCGGGCGCAATTGCACTTTTAAAAGTCAAACCTCATGCCTGCCTGAAGGGTTGGGTGGGTCAAATACGCAAAGCCTATGCAAATCAAGACCCAGGAAAGGAGCAGTGACACCTGCAAGGGACTGAGACAGACCTGCTTTAGAGGGTCCAAGCGTCCCCTTCAACTAGAAGTGCACTTGAGCAGTCTTTGGAAAGATGGAACTCAATTCCCTTTGAAGGAGGTTACCTTTAACCCGATTATACAGGCGCCAAGTAGGACTGGAAACACTGTGTGCACCGAGATCTGGGAGAGCGGAATAGGGATCCTGCTTGAGACTGAGCCAGACTCACTTCTGAGTAATCTGACGTCTCCCACAGTGGTGAGGGTCGATGGTGGCCTGCAGCAGAGTCAGGGTCACTGCAGAAGTGCTTCTCATATAGTGAGTGGAAATAAATCCTTTGTGAGAAAGACGCCATTTTCTCTACTGTAGTTTGGCTGCTCATCAAAGCCAGCAAAAAAATAAATAAATAAATAAAAAGGGGGGATCTGGATTAAGGCTTAAGAAACTACCAGGACCAGCCTGGGCAGGCCTTTTAGTTCTGGAATAGATGGAAATAAAAAAGCAGTAAAAGAGGTCTTCAGATCCAACCACTGCCAGAGGCAAGAAAAAGACTGATAATTCCTGACTAGTCATCAAGGGACAGAAGAACATAAAAATTCACTGTTTTCATATTTTTTTTTTTTTTTTTAAAGACTTATTTATTTATTTATTTTTTTGGGCGGGGGTCGGGTTGGGGAGGGAGGGGAGCGGGCGGGTCACTTCTATTGGTCTTTCATTTCTCTATGTTCATCCGTCTTTGTTCTTTGGCTCCTGTGGGCCTCCCATCGCGGTGGCATCTGTTGTCGCAGAGCGCCGGCTCTGGGCGCATGCGCTCCAGAGCTCCAGCTCGGTAATTGGACACATCAGTCCAGCCGCTCCGCGGCACGTGGGATCTTCCCAGGCCAGGGCTCGAACCGGCGCCCCTTGCACTGCAAGGCGGTATCCTTACCCACTGGACCACCAGGGGAAGCCCTGTTTTCATATTTTGTCTGGAGCTGGAGTTACTGCTGAATTTTTAAAATTTCATTTTACTTCTTCTTATTTTTTATTGCTTTTTTACTTTTTTTTTTTTTCCGTTTTCTCCAAACCCCTCAGCAACACCCCATGTATTCTTTTTTTTCCCCTTTGTCTGTTTCCTACATTAAATACTATTGAAGCTACTAATCTTATCTGTAAGACTGAATATATTCAAGTTTACTTTTTTTTTTCTTTTAAATTGCACATTTTATTTTGGTGTAAACTTCTGGTTCCACATTGGACTTTTATGGTTCTGTGGGAGTTTCATTTGTTTTTATTGTTTGTGCTTTGTTTTTCTATATTGTTCTATATACTTATCTCTGTCTTAATTTTAAAATTTTTTATGTGCATTACTATCACTTTTCTATTACTACAACTATTTCTTTGATTTCTCTGATGCTCTCTTCCTATAGCACTAAACTCTAATACATACAAATCTTTATCTCTATATATTTAACTTTGCAGTACTATTCTATATTTCTCTTCTATTCTCCCTTTATCTTCTACCCTTTTGCACCATATTTCTTAGTCTGTTCTGTCCTCATTGCCTTATCCCCAACTGGGATCCTGCTCTAGCGTTATTCTCTAATTTGTACTCTAGTTAGTTTGGTTATTAACTGGTGGATGTCTTTCTTGGTTTTCCCTATTAACAATGCTAACTGATTTTACTGTATTAGTGTTGGAATGTTTGGCCTATGTTACGGCAGTATATATTTGTGTGTATAGTTCAGTATGCTAGATAGTATTTGCATGATATTTTCATTGACATTTGTCAAAAGTATACCTTCTGTTTCTCATTTACATATATAGTTTTAATACCATTTAATACCATAACAAACCAGCCATGAACTCTTCACTCCTTGGTCAGGCCACAAACCCCATGGCTTTAGGGACAGTGCAATGACTCCAAAACTCTACAATACCAGAAAACACCTAACACTAGAGAACATCAAACAGTGAGAACTCCAACAAAGGAAAACAATTGTTTGCAAGTCCTGACATCAACCAACCACCAGTATCACCCAGAATAAGACGCCTTTTCCAAACAACAATACCGATAGATGTAACTCAAAGTCTGGGAATTCAAACATATCTATTTAAAAAAATCAGTAATAACAATGAAATGGCAGAGAAATAACACACAAGTGAAGGAACAATCTACAAACAAACAAGTTCAAATAAATGAAGGGGAATTAGACAAATTTTCTGAAAGCGAATTCAGAGGAATGAGAGTAAAGATGATACAAAACACCAAAAACAGAATTTCAGAGAAATTGCAAGACACAACTAACACACTGAATAAAGAAATACAAGAACTTAAAAAAACAACAAACAGAGACAAACAACACAATTGTTGAAATTAGAACCACTATAGAAGAAATCAAGAGCAGAGTATCTGAGACAGAAGACTGGATAAGTGAGCTGGAAGATAGAATGGTGGAAACAAAGGCTGAAGAACAGAATCAAGCTCAAAGAATGAAAAGAGCAGAAGATAGCCTCAGAGACCACTGGGATAATATCAAACACACCAATATTCCAATTACAGCTGTTCCGGAAGAAGAAGAGAAAAGAAAGAATATGAGAAATTTTTTGAAAATATTATAGTTGAAAATTTCCTTAACATGGGAAAAGAAATAGTCAATCAAGTCCAAGAAGTGCAAAGAATATCATACAGAATAAACCCAAGAAGAAACACACAAAGGCATATATTAATTAAGCCAACACAAATTAAAAACAAAGACAGAATTCTAAAAGCAGCAAGGGAAAAGCAACTACTGACATACAAGTGAAACTCCATGCATTTAACTGCTGATCTTTTCAGCAGAACCTCTGCAGGGCAGAAGGGAATGGCAAGACTCATTTAAAGTGCTGAAAGAGAAGTGTCTGCAAACAAAAGTACTCTACCCTGCAAGGATCTCCTTCAAAATTGATGGAGACATCAAAAGCTCTACAAATAAGCAAAAACAAAAAGAATTTAGTGACACGAAACCAGCCGTACAGCAAGAGTTAAAGGAACTTATATAGACAACAAGTATAAGAGAAGAAGAAGTTCCACAAAACAAAGTCATCATAACATCTAAGAAGATGACAATAGGATCATTTGTATCAATAATTACTTTGAATGCAAATGGTATAAGTGCCCCAACTAAAAAATAGAGACAGACTGAATGGATTCAAAAACAAAACCCATACATATGCTGCCGCAGGAAACTCACTTCAGACCTAGAGACACTCATAGACTGAAAGGGAGAGGATGGGAAAAGATATTCCATAAAAATTGAAATCAAAAGAAAGCTGGAGTAGCAATCCTACTATCAGACAAAACAGACCTTAAAATAAAGAAGATTATAAGAGACAAGGCAGGAAATTACATAATTATCAAGGGATCAATCCAAGAGGAAGACATAACAGTAATAAATATATATGTACCCAACACAGGAGCACCCCAATACATAAGACAAACACTTTCAGACATAACAGAAGAAACCAGCAATAACACAGTAATAGTAGCAGACTTTAACACTCATCTCACACCAATGGACAGATCATCAAAACAGAAAATTAATAAAGAAACACAAGTCTTATATGACACACTAGAAGAGATGGACCTCATGGGTATCTTTAGGACCATCCATCCAAAAGCAGAAAAATATGCTTTCTTCTCAAGTGCTCATGGAACATTCTCCAGGATAGACCATATTTTGGGCCACAAATCAAACCACTGTAAATTCAAGTAAATTGAAATTATATCAACTATGCTCTCTGATCACAATGCAACGAGACTACGGATCAACTCCAGGAAAAAAACTGCTACAAACATGAACACATGCAGATTAAACAACACATACCTAAAAAACAAACTGATTACCAAGCAAATCAAAGGAGAAATAAAAAAATTCCTAGAAGAAAACAATGAGCACAACAGTGTTAAACCTAAGGGATACGTCCATGCATTTAACTGCTGATCTTTTCAGCAGAACCTCTGCAGGGCAGAAGGGAATGGCAAGACTCATTTAAAGTGCTGAAAGAGAAGTGTCTGCAAACAAAAGTACTCTACCCTGCAAGGATCTCCTTCAAAATTGATGGAGACATCAAAAGCTCTACAAATAAGCAAAAACAAAAAGAATTTAGTGACACGAAACCAGCCGTACAGCAAGAGTTAAAGGAACTTATATAGACAACAAGTATAAGAGAAGAAGAAGTTCCACAAAACAAAGTCATCATAACATCTAAGAAGATGACAATAGGATCATTTGTATCAATAATTACTTTGAATGCAAATGGTATAAGTGCCCCAACTAAAAAATAGAGACAGACTGAATGGATTCAAAAACAAAACCCATACATATGCTGCCGCAGGAAACTCACTTCAGACCTAGAGACACTCATAGACTGAAAGGGAGAGGATGGGAAAAGATATTCCATAAAAATTGAAATCAAAAGAAAGCTGGAGTAGCAATCCTACTATCAGACAAAACAGACCTTAAAATAAAGAAGATTATAAGAGACAAGGCAGGAAATTACATAATTATCAAGGGATCAATCCAAGAGGAAGACATAACAGTAATAAATATATATGTACCCAACACAGGAGCACCCCAATACATAAGACAAACACTTTCAGACATAACAGAAGAAACCAGCAATAACACAGTAATAGTAGCAGACTTTAACACTCATCTCACACCAATGGACAGATCATCAAAACAGAAAATTAATAAAGAAACACAAGTCTTATATGACACACTAGAAGAGATGGACCTCATGGGTATCTTTAGGACCATCCATCCAAAAGCAGAAAAATATGCTTTCTTCTCAAGTGCTCATGGAACATTCTCCAGGATAGACCATATTTTGGGCCACAAATCAAACCACTGTAAATTCAAGTAAATTGAAATTATATCAACTATGCTCTCTGATCACAATGCAACGAGACTACGGATCAACTCCAGGAAAAAAACTGCTACAAACATGAACACATGCAGATTAAACAACACATACCTAAAAAACAAACTGATTACCAAGCAAATCAAAGGAGAAATAAAAAAAAAATTCCTAGAAGAAAACAATGAGCACAACAGTGTTAAACCTAAGGGATACTGCAAAAAGCAGTAAAAGAGAGAAGTTTATAGCAATGGAAACTTACCGCAAGAAACAAGACAAATATCAAACACACGACCTAAACCTATGCTTACAACAACTGGAGAAAGAGCAAAAGCACTCGAAATTTAGCAGAAGAAGAGAAATCATAAAGATCAGAGCAGAAGTAAATGATAAAGAAATGAAAGAAACAATAGTAAAAATAAATAAAACAAAAAGCTGGTTCTTCGAAAAGGTAAATAAAATTGACAAGCCACTGGCCAGACTCATCAAGAAAATAAGAGAGAAGAAACAGATCAACAAAATCAAAAATGAAAATGCAGAAATTACAACAGATAAGACAGAAATCCAAAGGATTATAAGAGGCCATTATGAACAATTATATGGCAATAAACTGGAAAACCTGGAAGAAATGAACAATTTATTAGAGACTAATCTGCCAAGACTTAACCAGGAAGAAATAGAAACTATAAACAACCGAATCACAAGCTCAGAAATCAAATTTGTGATCAAAAACCTACCCACAAATAAAAGCCAAGAGTCAGGTGGCTTCACAGGTGAATTCTACCAAACATTTAAGGAAGACCTAATGTCTGTCTTTCTAAAATTCTTTCAAAAAATTACACATGAAGGAAAACTTCTAAAGAGATTCTACAAGCATGTCATCACCGTGATACCAAAACCAGGCAAAGACAACACAAAAAAGAAAATTATAGGCCAATTTCACTGATGAATTTGGATGTCAAAATCCTCAACAAAATCCTAGCTAACAGAATTCAACAACAAGTCAACCAACTCATATATCATGACTAAGTCGGGTTCATCCCAAGCATGCAAGGATTCTTCAATATCTGCAAAACAGTCAATGTGATAAACCATATAAACAAATTGAGACACAAAAAACACATGATTATCTCAATACATGCAAAAAAAGCCTTTGACTAAATGCAGCACCAATTTATGATAAAAAAAAAAAAAAAACTATTCAAAAAATGGGCATAGAAGGACCCTGTCTCATCGTAGTGAAAGTCATATATGAGAAGCCTACAGCAAACATTATCCTCAATGGTGACAAATTGAAATGATTTCCTCTAAGTTCAGGAACAAGACAAGGGTGTCCACTCTCACCACTATTATTCAACATAGTCCTGAAAGTTCTAGCAACAGCAATAAGAGAAGAGAAAGAAATCAAAGGATTCCAGATTGGAAAAGAAGTCAAACTCTCTCTTTTTGCAGATGACATGATATTATACATAGAAAATCCCAAAGACACTATTAGAAAAATACTAGAGCTAATCCACTAATTTAGCAAAGTAGTGGGATACAAAATCAATATACAGAAATCACTGGCATTCCTATACACAAACAATGAAAAATCAGATAACAAAATCAAAGAGGCAATCCCCTTAACATTTGCAACCAAATGAATCAAATATCTAGGAATAAACCTACCCAAAGAAATAAAAGAACTGTACACAGAAAATTACAAGACGATCATGAAAGAAATGAAAGTAGACTGTAACAGATAGAGAGAGATTTCGTGTTTCTGAATCAGAAGAATCAATATTGTGAAAATGACCATACTACCAAATGTCATCTATAGATTCAATGCAATCCCTATAAAACTACCAATGACATTCTTCACAGAACTAGACCAACGAATAACACAGTTCATATGGAAACACAAAAGACCTTGAATAGCCAAAGCAATCCTGAGGAAGAAGAATGGAGCTGGGGTGATCAGCCTCCCCAACTCAGACTCTACTACAAAACAGTCATCAGGACAGTATGGGACCGGCACAAAAACAGAAACATCGACCAATGGAACAAGATCGAGAACCCAGAGATAAACCCATGCACCTATGGGTACCTTATTTTTGACAAAGGAGGAGAAAATCTAAAATGGACCAAAGACAGCCTCTTCATCAAATGGTGCTGGAAGCATTGGACAGCTACATGCAATAAATGAATTTGGAACATTCTCTGACACCATACACAAATATAAACTCAAAATGGATTAAAGACCTAAATGGAAGACCAGAAACCATCAAACTCTTAGAGGAGAATATAGGCAAAACTCTCAAGTACATGAATCAAAGCAAGATCTTCTCTAAGCCACTTACTAGAATAGCAGAACTAAAGACAAAAATTAACATGTGGGATTTAATGAAACTTAAAACCTTTTGTACAGCAAAAGAAACTACAAAAAAAGCTGAACAGACAACCCACAGAATGGGAGAAAATCATAGCAAATGAAACAACAGAGAATTAATCTCCAAAATCTACAAGCAACTCAGACAACTTAAAATTGGAAAAATGAGAAACCCAATCAAAAAATCAGAAAAGGACCTGAACAGACACCTCTCCAAAGAGGACATATAGATGGCCAGAAAGCACATGAAACGATGTTCAACCTCACTTAAAATTAAGAGAATTGCAAGTCAAGACTAGAAATAGCCACATCCCAAATCACGGCATTCCTATACACAAACAATGAAAAATCAGATAACAAAATCAAAGAGGCAATCCCCTTAACATTTGCAACCAAATGAATCAAATATCTAGGAATAAACCTACCCAAAGAAATAAAAGAACTGTACACAGAAAATTACAAGACGATCATGAAAGAAATGAAAGTAGACTGTAACAGATAGAGAGAGATTTCGTGTTTCTGAATCAGAAGAATCAATATTGTGAAAATGACCATACTACCAAATGTCATCTATAGATTCAATGCAATCCCTATAAAACTACCAATGACATTCTTCACAGAACTAGACCAACGAATAACACAGTTCATATGGAAACACAAAAGACCTTGAATAGCCAAAGCAATCCTGAGGAAGAAGAATGGAGCTGGGGTGATCAGCCTCCCCAACTCAGACTCTACTACAAAACAGTCATCAGGACAGTATGGGACCGGCACAAAAACAGAAACATCGACCAATGGAACAAGATCGAGAACCCAGAGATAAACCCATGCACCTATGGGTACCTTATTTTTGACAAAGGAGGAGAAAATCTAAAATGGACCAAAGACAGCCTCTTCATCAAATGGTGCTGGAAGCATTGGACAGCTACATGCAATAAATGAATTTGGAACATTCTCTGACACCATACACAAATATAAACTCAAAATGGATTAAAGACCTAAATGGAAGACCAGAAACCATCAAACTCTTAGAGGAGAATATAGGCAAAACTCTCAAGTACATGAATCAAAGCAAGATCTTCTCTAAGCCACTTACTAGAATAGCAGAACTAAAGACAAAAATTAACATGTGGGATTTAATGAAACTTAAAACCTTTTGTACAGCAAAAGAAACTACAAAAAAAGCTGAACAGACAACCCACAGAATGGGAGAAAATCATAGCAAATGAAACAACAGAGAATTAATCTCCAAAATCTACAAGCAACTCAGACAACTTAAAATTGGAAAAATGAGAAACCCAATCAAAAAATCAGAAAAGGACCTGAACAGACACCTCTCCAAAGAGGACATATAGATGGCCAGAAAGCACATGAAACGATGTTCAACCTCACTTAAAATTAAGAGAATTGCAAGTCAAGACTAGAATGAGATATCACCTCACACCCGTCAGAATAGCCATCATCCACAAATCGACAGACAGCAAATGCTGGAGAGGGTGCAGAGTAAAGTGAACAGTCTTGCATTGCTGGTTGGAATGTAAATTGATATAGCCTCTATTGAAGACAATATGGAGATTACTTAAAAAACTAAAAGTTGAAGCACCATATGACCCAGCATTCCCACTCTTAGGCTTATACCCAGATGAAATGAAATCTGAAAGAAACATCTGTACCCCAGTGTTCACTGCAGCTCTCCATACAATAACTAGAACATGGAGGCAACCTAGATGTCCATTGATGAATGAATGGATAAAGAAGCTCTGGTAGATATGTACAATGGGATACTACACAGCTGTAAAGAGAAATGCAGAAGAATCAGCCCTAATGAGGTGGTGGATCTAGAACCTATCAGAGAAAGTGAAGTCAGTCAAAAGAGAAAGACAAGTACAATATGCTAATATATATATATATATATGTTAGCATATTGTTCTTGTCTTATATATATTAGTATATTAGTATATATATATCAGTATATTGTACTTGTCATATATATATATATATATATATATATATATATATATATATATATAGAATCTAGTAGGATGGTAATGATAACACATGCAGTGAAGCGATGGAAAAACCGACATGGACAGTAGACATAAGGACATCATGGGGAATGAACAGTGGGTGGGAGGCTTAAAGGTAGTAGCATGAAATCCCATAGTATCATATGTGACAAAAATAGCTATTGTCATTGCGCTGTGAGAAAAAGGGATCCTGCAGGGGTGCTGTGAGATGGCCTGGAGGGGTGGGATGGAGGGGATATACATATGACTAATCTGGGATCATATATATCTGTAAACAACAAAACTCTGTAAAAGTAAAAAGTAAAATAACAATTAAAATAAAGACTATTCTGTAAGGTTTTACAACTGAACAGACACCCCAAAGGGACATATAGATTTTGCAACTCAGACAACTTAAAATTGGAAAAATGAGAAACCCAATCAAAAAATCAGAAAAGGACCTGAACAGACACCTCTCCAAAGAGGACATATAGATGGCCAGAAAGCACATGAAACGATGTTCAACCTCACTTAAAATTAAGAGAATTGCAAGTCAAGACTAGAATGAGATATCACCTCACACCCGTCAGAATAGCCATCATCCACAAATCGACAGACAGCAAATGCTGGAGAGGGTGCAGAGTAAAGTGAACAGTCTTGCATTGCTGGTTGGAATGTAAATTGATATAGCCTCTATTGAAGACAATATGGAGATTACTTAAAAAACTAAAAGTTGAAGCACCATATGACCCAGCATTCCCACTCTTAGGCTTATACCCAGATGAAATGAAATCTGAAAGAAACATCTGTACCCCAGTGTTCACTGCAGCTCTCCATACAATAACTAGAACATGGAGGCAACCTAGATGTCCATTGATGAATGAATGGATAAAGAAGCTCTGGTAGATATGTACAATGGGATACTACACAGCTGTAAAGAGAAATGCAGAAGAATCAGCCCTAATGAGGTGGTGGATCTAGAACCTATCAGAGAAAGTGAAGTCAGTCAAAAGAAACACACAAATACAATATGCTAATATATATATATATATATGTTAGCATATTGTTCTTGTCTTATATATATTAGTATATTAGTATATATATATCAGTATATTGTACTTGTCATATATATATATATATATATATATATATATATATATATATATATATAGAATCTAGTAGGATGGTAATGATAACACATGCAGTGAAGCGATGGAAAAACCGACATGGACAGTAGACATAAGGACATCATGGGGAATGAACAGTGGGTGGGAGGCTTAAAGGTAGTAGCATGAAATCCCATAGTATCATATGTGACAAAAATAGCTATTGTCATTGCGCTGTGAGAAAAAGGGATCCTGCAGGGGTGCTGTGAGATGGCCTGGAGGGGTGGGATGGAGGGGATATACATATGACTAATCTGGGATCATATATATCTGTAAACAACAAAACTCTGTAAAAGTAAAAAGTAAAATAACAATTAAAATAAAGACTATTCTGTAAGGTTTTATTCCTTAAGAATAGACATATTCCACAGAATATTGACATTTATATACCACAAAAGAAGAAGAAATAATCAGAGACCATGCTTCAGTACAAAATAATTTTGTAAAATACTGATTAAAAGAATATTATACATTACTGTGCTGAATGAATGATGAATGCATTAATAATAAAATGTGAATTTTGAATGACTGAAAGTTGTTTTTCTAACTCAGTGTGTGTGTGTGTGTGTGTGTGTGTGTGTGTAGAAAGAGAGAGAGAGAGAGAGAGGTTATTGACTCAATACATGCATACATAGGAAATGTATAAATCATTTGTATCAAAATGCATATAGCAGCTATATCTTTTAGTTTTCCATTGCTGAATCTACATTGGAATACCATGTTTCACTTTTCAGGATAGCAGATAATAATGCATGTGACAGACATTATTTTGAAATACATGCAAAGTTTAAATTATTGACATGCTCTGTTTACTCTAGAAACTATAATCAGTTTTAAATTTTATCAACTATCTTAGCAACATAAAATTTCAAAACCATTTGCTACAGTGGAATTCCTTGTGCCAAAAGCAATGCCTAAATGTTTTGATTTGAAATTATTTCTGAGAATGGACCACTGAAAGGAGAGAATAGGCTGACTTGACAAGGAGGCCAGCGGATTCCCAGGAGGAGGAGGGGGAACAAACAGTTTCTATCCTAAAATGTTAGCCATGATAAAGATCTACTCTGAAACTAACTTTATTGTCTCATGGATAAACTCTTCTGCATTGGAATGCCTCATTTAGACCTGATGGCCTGGAGACTATCCTCTGTTAACATTGTAAGTATGGGCCTGGTAAGACCTTCACAATTTTAAAACATTCTTCTTATTTACTGTTAATAACCAACTGGAAAGTACAAAATATCTTGTTTAAACTAGCTTCTGGGGATATTCTTCTATCCCCCTTCCAGTATTTTTGCTGGAAGCATTCTCTATCCTGTTTTTCTTTAATAAAGTTTTTATTACACAAAGCTCTGAATGACCAAAGCCAAGCCTATTAGATCCCAATGTGAAATATTATCCTTGGAGAGCAAGAACCCGACACTATTCACAGTAACTTATCCACCTTTATATATCCCCACTCAGTTATCAATTATTGTTGAATAACCATGTGCAAATACATGCCTACCACACAAAGAAAAATCAACTTCAAGTGCACTAAGAACTTTAAGCAATAGAACTTCAAAATGCTCTGAGGAAAACAGAAGTGTATATCTTTCTGATCATGCTAAAGGTAATGCTTTCATCAAAAGAAAGCAAAGGAACCATTATTTAATATCATTATATTAAAATTAACTTTGTTTCATCAAGACACAAAAGAAAAATCCTTCAACTAGAGAATGTAATTGTTCCTACAACAGGCAAACAAATGCTCAGATTATAGTAAAACATCAGAATTATGAAAAAATATACAATTCGAGAAAAAGGAAGTAAAACATTAGAATATGAATGACTAATAATCATGAAAGATTCAGAGTGACAGTGCTAATCGGAAAATTACAATCACAATTATAAAATATTTTATGCCAAAGGAAAATAAAGAGAAAACATTTTAATGTCTTTCAATCTTTCAATAACAAGTGTTAAAAGATTTGGCTTACTGGGACCTCACAGTGTGGGGAAATCTGTAATACATTAAGCTATGTTGCTGAAAAAGAATCATCCATAACCTTTAAAATTGAGTAAGGATAGTCTATGTACGAGACCCAGGATTTGCACAAGCAGGTTTATAGCCTGGAGAAAGTCTTGGTCATTCCAGTCATAAACACCTCATAAGAGCCTTCCTTACCTTCTAGAGCTAAGTGATATTAATATCCAAATCTAAATAGAATACTATAAAAATATAATATAGACATTGTTAACCCAATGGAACATTGCAAAACACTGAAGCTAAATAAAATTCAGCTTTATGTGTCACCAAGAATTTCTCTTCTATGTACAATGGTGAATGAAGAAAGCAAATTTCAGAAGAATTATAGGTGTTATTACAACATTTCATATAGTATTGCAAAGACTAGTAACCTTATCAGATTGGGTTATACAAATGTGATAAATACTAAAGAGCTGTAGGGAATTGTTTTTTAAAAAAATTCTGGCAATCTTAGACAAGAGAAAGCAAGGTGATATTTGAGTGTAGTACACATATATTTTTTAAATTATTTATAATACAATATATACTATATTAAAAACACTCATAAATTATCTTTTATTAACAAAATAAAAGGTATATAGATGTATATCTAAATTTACATCTGTGCACTATGTCATCATCTATTTCAAATCCTACATATAGATTATGTCTATTCCTTGTAAATATTGAGAATTTTACAGTTAAAAAAGCTATGTTAAAAAATAGAAGAAAACTAATTCTGAGTCAGCAATAGCAAAAAAAATTAGTATTCATTTATGCATTACACTACAAAAGCTATAGTCTAACATGAAACATATTGCCCAACATCACAAATATAGTGTACTTTAAAGATCTTTTAAAGAATGATTACTATGGCAATCATATTATATAGTTAATTCCAATTTAAATGTGAGTCTGTAATACCAGCTTTGTGTCAGAATACCTTGTGCTAGTTCAGAGTCTCTAAAATATTCAAGACTATATACATGCTTAATTTGGAGAACATGCAGGACTATAAAAATTATCTGTGGAAGTCTTCCTTAACATTTAGATAGAGATTCACTGTACAAATTATAGAGGCATAAAAGTAGAATTTTAAATGCCTTATGTCACATAAAGATAAATATTATTTTAATATAAAGAAAAATATTTCAGGATGTCAATTTTATGAATCAGTGTATTCATTGGAAATGTTTCACCATAGCCAATAACCATCTATTTGGAATGGAAGAGAAAGTCTTCTGGTTATATTATATGAATTCAAGTAATTAATAATATTTGTTTCCTCCATGGGTTTTCAATAATTTATTTTCTATGTTCCCGAGACTTTTCTTCTTCTTAACGGTGCATTTCATGTTATAAAAAAAAAAATGAGACTTTGATTTTATTTCTCTCCTTTCCACCACTTCAGTAGTGTTCCAACCTTAAACATTAGAAAGTAAGGAATAAATAGTGTATTTAATCGGATAGGAAACAAACAAATGATGAGGGATTTTTCTGCACATTATAGGTGCCTTCCTACACACACTTGCCTTAAAAGAAAATGGAGCATAGATATCCCCACAGACTCATTCAAGACAGAAAGACAGCAGAAGACAGAGAAAGATTATTTTAAAATTGATCTTAAAGAGAAAGCAAGGTGATATTTGAGTGTAGTACACATATATTTTTTAAATTATTTATAATACAATATATACTATATTAAAAACACTCATAAATTATCTTTTATTAACAAAATAAAAGGTATATAGATGTATATCTAAATTTACATCTGTGCACTATGTCATCATCTATTTCAAATCCTACATATAGATTATGTCTATTCCTTGTAAATATTGAGAATTTTACAGTTAAAAAAGCTATGTTAAAAAATAGAAGAAAACTAATTCTGAGTCAGCAATAGCAAAAAAAATTAGTATTCATTTATGCATTACACTACAAAAGCTATAGTCTAACATGAAACATATTGCCCAACATCACAAATATAGTGTACTTTAAAGATCTTTTAAAGAATGATTACTATGGCAATCATATTATATAGTTAATTCCAATTTAAATGTGAGTCTGTAATACCAGCTTTGTGTCAGAATACCTTGTGCTAGTTCAGAGTCTCTAAAATATTCAAGACTATATACATGCTTAATTTGGAGAACATGCAGGACTATAAAAATTATCTGTGGAAGTCTTCCTTAACATTTAGATAGAGATTCACTGTACAAATTATAGAGGCATAAAAGTAGAATTTTAAATGCCTTATGTCACATAAAGATAAATATTATTTTAATATAAAGAAAAATATTTCAGGATGTCAATTTTATGAATCAGTGTATTCATTGGAAATGTTTCACCATAGCCAATAACCATCTATTTGGAATGGAAGAGAAAGTCTTCTGGTTATATTATATGAATTCAAGTAATTAATAATATTTGTTTCCTCCATGGGTTTTCAATAATTTATTTTCTATGTTCCCGAGACTTTTCTTCTTCTTAACGGTGCATTTCATGTTATAAAAAAAAAAATGAGACTTTGATTTTATTTCTCTCCCTTTCCACCACTTCAGTAGTGTTCCAACCTTAAACATTAGAAAGTAAGGAATAAATAGTGTATTTAATCGGATAGGAAACAAACAAATGATGAGGGATTTTTCTGCACATTATAGGTGCCTTCCTACACACACTTGCCTTAAAAGAAAATGGAGCATAGATATCCCCACAGACTCATTCAAGACAGAAAGACAGCAGAAGACAGAGAAAGAGAGTGCTGAACTACCAGGTGCAAGAGTAGCCCATCAAAATAAGTCAAAAATGTAAAAAATAAGCTTTAGATCCCGTTATGGCAATCATAAGGCAAGCCCCAAACTGGAGAAATTCCAACTCTCCCCACTGCACTTTCCTCTGTGAAAGGGATACTGTTTAGAGTCAGGCAAATAAGTACAGACTTGGGAGAGGGCTTCACTATTGAGGATGCCTCAACAAAGCTGCCAAGAGTGGAGAAGTGCTGGGTACCTCTCCCATTAGAGACAACTTGCATTGGCTCCACACTAAGTGCAGTGCGGGAGCAAATTTCCCCCATGCAGCTGCCAGAGTCAACATTTTGCAATTGCCTATGATCTAGGCTGAAAAATCATACAAAGATTTTCATCCAGAAGTAGGACTTCTCACATTTTATATAGTTAGGCTGGTACCAGAAACTTGTTTGTGGATGCTAAAAAAAAAAAAAAAAAAAAAAAACCTGAAGATTTCCTATAAGAAGTGTTCAAGAGGATGTGCATATTTATATAATTTTATATTTGGGAACAATCTGATGTATCAAAGTTAATCTATTGATTTTAGGCAGGAATAAAAAATAGGCATATATTAAAATATTTATCTAAGTTCATAGAATTAATAACAGCATAGCTGATGGTAGTAGCCAGAACATGGATTCATAATCCCATGAACTGTCTTCTACATCAGATTATTTTGAAGTCAAAACTCATATCATGTACCATTACATAAATTATATAAAACAATACTTGGCCGTTCTAGCAGACTTTGAAGTATTTTACCTAAAAATTTCATATTCAAATTTCAGGAAAAAAAATGAACAAAAAACAATGCAAGAAGCTAGAATGGGGAAATATAGTCTACCAAGAGAGAAACAAGAGAGAATTAAATCAGACTTCTCTTCAAAAATCACACAAGCAAGAAGAGTGGAGTGAAATACTTAAAATATTGAAATATTAAAATACTGAACGGAAAAAAAAAAACTAGAAGAGCATATTGTGTATCTTTCAAAATATAGGTAAAATACTTTGTCGGACAGATAAATATTGCATGAATTTGTCACCACTAGCTTTGCCTTGTAACAAATGTTAAAAATATATTATCAGAGAGAAAGAAGTGTAGAGCTTTGGATTTACACAAACAAAATGAGAGTGTAAGAAACCAAATGGAACATTTTCTTTTCCTATGCTTATTTGACCTAAGAGAGAACGCTTTGTTCAAATTAATAATAACAATACTGTATTTTCATAATGTATGGAAAAGTGAAATGAGTGATAACAAGTTTATAAGGGGTGAGAGCAAGGAAGTGGGAACACTATTTTATGATATCTACAATATCCATAAAGCAGAATGGTGTTAATTAAAGGTGGACTTTAATTAGTTGTAAATTTATATTATAAACACAATGGCTAATTTACAAATAAATGTAACTGATATATTTTTTTTTTTAAACCTTTATGTTACTTTTAACTTTTACAGAGTTTTGTTGTTTAAGGATATGTATGTTCTCAGATAAGTCATCTGTATATCCCCCGCTTCCCTCCCCTCCCAACCATCACACAGCACCACTGAAGGATCCCCTTTTCTCACAGAGCAATGACTAGAGCTATTTTCTTCAATTATGATAGCACAGGCCTTCATGCTACTTCCTTTACGCCTCTCACCCACTGTTCCTTCCCCACAATGTCCATATGTCCACTGTCCATGTCTGTCTTTCTGTCGCTTCACTGCATGTGCCATCATCACCATCCTACTAGATTCCATATATATGTGTTAATATACTGTATTTCTCCTTCTCTTTCTGACTGACTTCAATTTTGATGATACGTTCTAGATCCAGCCACCTCATTAGGGTTGATTCCTCTGCATTTCTCTTTACAGCTGTGTAGTATTCCATTGTATATATGTACCAGAGCTTTTGGATCCATTCGTTCATCGATGGGCATCTAGGTTCCTTCCATGTTCTAGCTATTGCATAGAGAGCTGCAATGAACATTGGGGTACAGGTGCTTCTTTCAGTTTTGATTTCATCAGGATATAGGCCTAATAGTGGGATTGCTGGGTCATATGGTGCTTCTATTTTTAGTTTTTTAAGAAATCTCCAGACTGTCTTCCACAGAGGCTGTATCAATTTACACTCCCACCAGTAATGCAGGAGTATTCCCTTTTCTCCGCAGCCTCTCCAGCATTTATTGTCTGTCGATTTGTGGATGAGGGCCATTCTGACGGGTGTGAGGTGATATCTCATTGTAGTTTTGATTTGCATTTCTCTAATTATTAGTGAAGTTGAGCATCGTTTCATGTGTTTTTGGGCCATCTGTATGTCATCGTTGGAGATGTGTCTGTTTAGGTCCTTTTCCCATTTTTTGATTGGGTTGTTCATTTTTCCAGTGCTGAGTTGTCTGAGTTGCTTGTAGATTTTGGAGATTAATTCTTTGTCTGTTGTTTCATTTGCTATGATTTTCTCCCACTCTGTGGGCTGTCTGTTCAGCTTTTTTGTAATTTCTTTAGCTGTAAAAAAGCTTTAAGTTTCATTAGGTCCCACATGTTCATTTGTCTTTTTAGTTCCACTATTCTAGTAGGTGGGTCAGAGAAGATCTTGCTTTGATTGATGTCCTTGAGGGTTTTGCCTATTTTCTCCTCTAAGTGTTTGATGGTTTCTGGTCTTCCATTTAGGTCTTTAATCCATTTTGAGTTGATCTTTGTGTATGGTGTCAGAGAATGTTCCAACTTCCTTTTCTTGAATGTAGCTGTCCAATTTTCCCAGCACCATTTGTTGAACAGGCTGTCTTTGTCCCATTTTATATGTTCACCTCCTTTGTCAAAAATAAGGTACCCATAAGTGTGTGGCTTTATCTCTGGGTTCTCGATCTTGTTCCATTGGTCGATATTTCTGTTTTTGTGCCAGTACCATACTGTCCTGATGACTGTTGCTTTGTAGTAGAGTCTGAAATTGGGGAGGCTGATCCCCCCAGCTCCATTCTTCTTCCTCAGGATTGCTTTGGCTATTCGAGGTCTTTTGTGTTTCCATATGAACTGCGTTATTTGTTGGTCTAGCTCTGTGAAGAATGTTATTGGAAGTTTGATACGGATCGCAATGAATCTATACATGACATTTGGTAGTATGGTCTCTTTCACAATATTGATTCTCCTGACCCAGGAACATGGAATATTTCTCCATCTGTTTAACTCTTCTTTAATGTCTCTCATGAGTGTCTTGTAATTTTCTGTGTACAGTTCTTTTGTTTCTTTGGGTAGGTTTATTCCTAGATATTTGATTCTTTTGGCTGCGATGGTGAAGGGGATTGCCTCTTTGATTTCATTTTCTGATTTTTCATTGTTTGTGTATAGGAATGCCAGTGATTTCTGTATATTGATTTTGTATCCTGCGACTTTGCTGAATTCGCTGATTAACTCTAGTAGTTTTGTAATAGTGTCTTTGGGATTTTCTATGTATAATATCATGTCATCTGCAAATAGAGTTTGACTTCTTCTTTTCCAATCTGGATTCCTTTGATTTATTTCTCTTCTCTTATTGCTGTTGCTAGAACTTCCAGGACTATGTTGAATAGTAGTGGTGAAAGTGGACACCGCTGTCTTGTTCCTGATCTTAGAGGGAATGCTTTGAGTTTTTCACCATTGAGGATAATGTTCGCTGTGGGCTTCTCATATATGGCTTTCACTATGTTAAGATAAGTTCCTTCTATGCCCATTTTTTGAAGAGTTTTTATCATAAATGGATGCTGTACTTTGTCAAAGGCTTTTTCTGCATCTATTGAGATGATCATGTGATTTTTGTCTTTCAATTTGTTGATATGGTGTATCACATTGATTGATTTGCGGATGTTGAAGAATCCTTTCATGCCTGGGATGAACCCAACTTGATCGTGATGAATGAGCTTTTTGATGTGTTGCCGAATTCTGTTTGCTAGGATTTTGTTGAGGATTTTGGCGTCTAGATTCATCAGTGAAATTGGCCTATAATTTTCTTTTTTTGTGATGTCTTTGCCTGGCTTTGGTATCAGGGTGATGGTGGCCTCGTAGAATGTGTTTGGAAGTGTTCCTTCCTGGGCAATTTTTTGGAAGAGTTTTAGAAGGACAGGCATTAACTCTTCTTTAAATGTTTGGTAGAATTCGGCTGTGAAGCCATCTGGTCCTGGGCTTTTATTTTTGGGTAGATTTTTGATCACAAGGTCGATTTATGAGCTTGTGATTGGCTTGTTCATAGCTTCTATTTCTTCCTGGTTGAGTCTTGGGAGATTAATTTTCTCTAAGAAACTGTCCATCTCTTCCAGGTTTTCCAGTTTGTTGCTATAGAGTTGTTCATAATAGTCTCTTATAATCCTTTGGATTTCTGCATTATCCGTTGTAATCTCTCCTTTTTCATTTCTGATTTTGGTGATCTGGTTCTTCTCTCTCTTTTTCTTGATGAGTCTGGCCAGTGGTGTGTCGATTTTATTGACTTTTTCGAAGAACTAGCTTTTTGTTTTATTTATCTTTACTATTTTTTCCTTTGTTTCTTTTTCATTTATTTCTGCTCTGATCTTTATGATTTCCCTTCTTCTGCTGGCTTTGGGGTGTTTTTGTTCTTCTTTCTCCAGTTGTTTTAAGCATAAAGTAAGGTCGTCTGTTTGAGATTTTCCTAGTTTCTTGAGGTGGGATTGAATTGCTATAAACTTCCCTCTTAGAACTGCTTTTGCAGTGTCCCATAGGTTTTGCACTGTCGTGTGTTCATTGTCATTTTCTTCTAGGAATTGTTTTATTTCTCCTTTGATTTCCTCAATGATCAGTTGGTTTTTTAGGTATGTGTTGTTTAATCTCCATGTGTTTGTGTTTTTAGCGGTTTTTTTCCTGTAGTTGATCTCTAGTCTCACTGCATTGTGGTCCGAGAAGATGGTTGATAGAATTTCAGTTTTCTTGAATTGACTGAGGATTGATTTGTGGCCCAAGATGTGGTCTATCCTGGAGAATGTTCCGTGAGCACTTGAGAAGAAAGTGTATTCTTCTGCTTTTGGATGGAACGTCCTAAAGATATCAATGAGGTCCATTTCTTCTAGTGTGGCATTTAAGGCTTGTGTTTCTTTATTAATTTTCTGTTTGGATGATCTGTCCATTGGTGTGAGAGGAGTGTTAAAGTCTCCTACTATGATTGTGTTGCTGTCAATGTCTTCTTTTATGACTGAAAGTGTTTGTCTTATGTATTGGGGTGATCCTGCGTTGGGAGCATAGACATTTATGATTGTTATATCTTCTTCTTGGATGGATCCCTTAATCATGATGTAGTGACCTGCCTTGTCTCTTAGAATCTTCTTTACTTTAAAATCTATTTTATCTGATATGAGGATTGCTACTCCAGCTTTCTTTTGATTTCCTTTTGCAAGGAATATCTTTTTCCAGCCTCTCACTTTCAGTCTATGAGTGTCTCTAGGTCTGAAATGAGTTTCCTGGAGGCAGCATATGTATGGGTCGTGTTTTTGGATCCATTCAGCCACTCTGTGTCTTTTGGTTGGGGCATTTAGTCCATTGACATTCAAAGTAATTATTGATACAAATGATCCTATTTTCATCTTCTTAGATGTTATGATGGGTTTGTTTCTTGGATCTTCTCCTTTTATACTTGTTTTCTATATAAGTCCCTTTAACACTTGTTGTAAGGCTGGTTTGGTGTGACTAAATTCTTTTAATTTTTGCTTGTCTGTGAAGCTTTTGATTTCTCCATCAATTTTGAAGGAGATTCTTGCAGGGTAGAGGATTCTTGGTTGCAGATTATTCTCTTTCAGCCATTTCAATGTGTCCTGCCATTCCCTTCTGGCCTGTGGAGTTTCTGTTGAAAGATCAGCTGGTAAACGTATGGGCTTTCCCTTGTATGTCACTAGTTGCTTTTCCCTTGCTGCTTTGAGAATTCTTTGTGTTTAATTTGTGTTAACTTCATCAATATGTGTCTTGGTGTGTTTCTTCTCGGATTGATTCTGTATGGTACTCTTTGTGCTTCTTGGACTTGATTGACTATTTCTTTTCCCACGGCGGGGAAATTTTCAACTATAATCTCTTCAAAAATTTTCTCATAGCCTTTCTTTTTTTCTTCTTCTTCTGGAACCCCTATAATTCGAATATTGGTGCGTTTGATATTATCCCAGAGGTCTCTGAGGCTGTCCTCTGCTCTTTTCATTCTTTGAGCTAGAGTCTGTTTTTCAGCAGTTACTTCCACCATTTTATCTCCCAGCTCACTTATCCGGTCTTCTGTCTCAGATACTCTGCTCTTGATTCGTTCTACAGTGTTTTTCAGTTCAGCAATTGAGTTGTTTGTCTCTGTTACTTTTTTGGTAAGTTCTTGTATTTCTTTATTCAGTGTGTTAGTTGTATGTTGCAATTTTTCTAAAAATTTGTTTTCAGTTTCTTTGAGCATCTTTACTATCATTCTTCTGAAATCACTTTCAGAAAGTTTGTCCAAATTCTCTTCATTCATTTGATCTTGTGTGTTTGTGGATTGTTCCTTTGCTTGTGTGGTATTTCTCTGCCGTTTCATGGTTATCATTAATTTTTTAAAACTGACTCTGTTTGGGATTTCCTTTTCCCAGACTTTGAGTTACGTCTGTTGGTGTTTGTTGTCTGGATGGGGCTTCTATTCTGGGTGGTGCTGGTGATTGGGTGATGTCAGGACTTGCATACAACCTTTGTTAGCGTTCTCACTTGTATACTGCTCTTTAGTGTTAGGCGTTCTCTAGTATTGCAGAGTTTTGGAGTCAGTGCACCCTCCTTAAAACCCCGGGGCTTGTTGCCTGACCAGGGAATGAAGATTTCACAAGCTGGTTTGTTATGGCATTAAATGATATTAAAACATATATATGTAAATGAGAAACAGAAGGTATACCTTTGACAAATGGCAATTTAAAAATTATGCAAGTACTATCTAGCGTATTGAATTATACACATAAACGTATACAGCTATAACATAACCCAAGCATTCCAATCAAAAATACAGTACAATACGTTAGCACGGCGAACAGAGAAATCCAAGAAGGATATCCACCAGTTAATAAGCAATCTCAGTAGAGTACCAATTGGAGAATAATGCTAGAGCAGGATCCCCGTTGGGGATAAGGCAATGAGGACAGAACAGAGTAAGAAAAATGGTGGGGAAAGGGAAAAAGAGAAAGGGAGGATAGAAGAGAAATATAGAATAATATTGCAAAGTTAAATATAGGGAGATAAAGATTTGTATGTATTAAAATTTAGTGCTATAGGAAAGGAGCTTCAGAGAAAGCAAAGAATTATAGTGGAAGTAGTAGTACAAATGAAAAATTATTAATAATTAAAAGATCTAAATTTTATGGAAAAATATAGAAAAACAAAGCAAAAATAATAAAAACAAACAAAACCCCCACAGAACCTTAAAAGGCCAATGGGGAACCAGAAGTTTATACCAAAATAAAATGTGTGGTTTAAAAGGAAAAAGAAGAAAAAAAAAATTATGTAAACTTGAATATATTCAGTCTTACGGATAAGATTAGTAGCTTCAATAGAATTCGGTGAAGGAAATGAACACACCCACTGTCTCTCTCACACACACCCCCAAGAAAAGAAAAAAAAAAAAAAAAAGCGGTGGGTGCACTGAGTGGGTTTGGAAAAAAGAGAGAAAAAAAAAAAAAAGAAACAAAGTAATACAATACAAAAAATGAAATTTTAAAGTCCAGCAGTAACTCCAGCTTCAGACAAAATGTGAAAATAGTGTTTATGTTCTTCTTTCTCTTGCTGACTATTCAGGAATTATCAGTCTTTTTCTTGCCTCTGGCAGTGGTTGGATCTGAAGACCTCTTTGACTGCTTGTTTGTTTAGGCCTATTCCAGAATTAAAAGGCCCGCCCAGGCTGGCCCTGGGAGTTTCTTTTTTTTTTTTTTTTTTAAGATTTATTTATTTATTTTGGGGGGGGAGCAGGCGGGCTACTTTTATTGGTCTTTCATTTGTCTATTTTCATCCATCTTTGCTCCTTGGCCCGCGTGGGCCTCCCATCGCGGTGGCCTCTGTTGTGGCAGAGCACCGGCTCTGGGCGCATGCGCCCCAGAGCTCCGGCTCGGCAACTGGACACATGGGTCCAGCCGCTCCGCGGCACATGGGATCCTCCCAGGCCAGGGATCGAACCGGCGCCCCTTGCACTGCAAGGTGGTGTCCTTACCCACTGGACCACCAGGGAAGCCCCTTGGGAGTTTCTTAATCCAAATCCCTTTTCTTGCTGGGTGGAGCTAAGTTCCCTCCCTGTAGCTTGACCATCAGCCCTGCAGTTAGACCAGCAACCAAACTACAGTAGGGAAAATGGTGTCTGTCTCACAGAGGGTTTATTCCCACGCGCTCTATGGGAAGCACTTCTACAGTGCCCCGATCCTGCTGCAGGCCACCGCCAACCCCCGCCACCACCATAGACGTCAGGTTACTCAGAGGTGAGTCTGGCTCAGTCTCATGCAGGATCGCTCTTCCTCTCTCCCGGATCACAGTGCGCAGAGACTTTCCAGTCCTCCTCGGCGGCTCTGTGATCCGGTTAATGGTAGCCTCCTCCAAAGGGAACTGAGTGCCGCCCTTCCGAGGCCTGCTCAAGAGCACTTCTAGCTCAAGGGGGCACCTGGACTCTCCAAAGCAGGTCTGGCTCAGTCCCTTGTGGCTGTCAGTGCTCCTCTCCCGGGTTTTGATCTGCAACAGGCTTTGCGCCTTTGGCCCACCCAGCCTCTCCGGCGGGTATGAGGTTTGACTTTTAAAAGTGTGATTGTGCCCCTCCTACCGTCTTGATGCGGCTTCTCCTTTGTTCTTCGATGTGGGGTGTCCTCTCTGTGATCAGATCCAACCTCCTTTCGTCGATGGTTTCCCAGGAACTCGCCGCAATTCAGGCGATTTTGCAGGAGAGATGAATGCACGTCCTTCTACGCCGCCATCTTAGCTCCACCTCTATTTGTAACTGATATACTAAGGGGAGAAAGGAAATCAATCCTAAAGGAAATCAAAGCTGAATATTCACTCAAAAGACTGATGCTAAAGCTGAAATTCCAATACTTTGGCCACCTGATGCAAAGAACTGACTCACTGAAAATACTCTGATGCTGGGTAAGACTGAGGGCAGGAGAAGAAGCGGAAGGAGGACAGAGGACAAGATGTTCTTATGGCATCCCCCAGTCAATGGACGTGAATTTGAGCAGATTCTAGGAGCTAGTAAAGAACAGGATAGCCTGGTGTCCTGCAATTTGTCATAAAGATTTGGACATGAACGAGCAATTGAACAACAACAAAGAGAAAGTATAAACATAGAAACACACAATTAAAACCGAAAGAGGTAAGGAAAAAGTACAATTTAAAAATCTCTGATTTGTTACCCTTGTATTCTCAATATACAAAAAAACTAAAAACTTAACTATAAGAATCAATCCAGTTAAAAAATAGGCCAAGGAACATTACCAAAGAGATGTAAAAGTATTTTAAAAAAGGTTCTCCATAATACAACATTAGGAAGTTCATGTTGATTCTCGGCAGAAAACAGCAAAATTCTGTAAAGCTATTTTCCTTCAATAAAAAAATAAATTAAAAAAATATATAGTTGAAATCCAAACAATGAGACAGCTACACCTTAGTCATTAGAAGGACTAAAATTCAAACTGACAATATCAGATTCTTATGAGGATTAAGTCACAGGGCTGTCATTCATTACTGGAGGGAATGCAAAATGATACAGCCACTTTGGAAGACAGCTTGATACTTTCTGATAAAGATAAGCAGTCTTATCGTAAGACTCAAACATAGTTTTATCATATGATTGAGAAAATTTGAATGAGCTGAAATTTATATTCACACAGAGGCCTGCATTACAATGTTAGTAGAAACATGATTCATAATTGCTGAAAACTGAGATAAGAAAACTGGTAATTTATGCAATAGAGTATTATTCAGCTACAATTAAAAGAAAAAGATGTCAAGGCACAAAAATATATGGAATAAAACTGAGAAGGGCCTCCAGGCCTCCTGGACACAAGCTCATCTATGTCCCCTACCTCTTCTTTGTAGGAAACAACAACAATAATAACAGAAACTATCTCTAAGCTTTTCTAGCCCTGTATTATAAAGCACAAACACAAGTGGTTAATGGTTTTTGTTGTTGTTTAGTCATTCAGTCATTTCCAAATCATTTGTGACCCTATGAACCATCTTCATGGCTTTTCCTAGGCAAGAATAGTGGAGTCCTTTGCATTTCCTTCTCAGGGAATCTTCTGGACCCAGGGACAGAACCTGGACCCCTTCAGTTTGGGAGTCAATGGACGTGAATTTGAGCAGATTCTAGGAGCTAGTAAAGAACAGGATAGCCTGGTGTCCTGCAATTTGTCATAAAGATTTGGACATGAACGAGCAATTGAACAACAACAAAGAGAAAGTATAAACATAGAAACACACAATTAAAACCGAAAGAGGTAAGGAAAAAGTACAATTTAAAAATCTCTGATTTGTTACCCTTGTATTCTCAATATACAAAAAAACTAAAAACTTAACTATAAGAATCAATCCAGTTAAAAAATAGGCCAAGGAACATTACCAAAGAGATGTAAAAGTATTTTAAAAAAGGTTCTCCATAATACAACATTAGGAAGTTCATGTTGATTCTCGGCAGAAAACAGCAAAATTCTGTAAAGCTATTTTCCTTCAATAAAAAAATAAATTAAAAAAATATATAGTTGAAATCCAAACAATGAGACAGCTACACCTTAGTCATTAGAAGGACTAAAATTCAAACTGACAATATCAGATTCTTATGAGGATTAAGTCACAGGGCTGTCATTCATTACTGGAGGGAATGCAAAATGATACAGCCACTTTGGAAGACAGCTTGATACTTTCTGATAAAGATAAGCAGTCTTATCGTAAGACTCAAACATAGTTTTATCATATGATTGAGAAAATTTGAATGAGCTGAAATTTATATTCACACAGAGGCCTGCATTACAATGTTAGTAGAAACATGATTCATAATTGCTGAAAACTGAGATAAGAAAACTGGTAATTTATGCAATAGAGTATTATTCAGCTACAATTAAAAGAAAAAGATGTCAAGGCACAAAAATATATGGAATAAAACTGAGAAGGGCCTCCAGGCCTCCTGGACACAAGCTCATCTATGTCCCCTACCTCTTCTTTGTAGGAAACAACAACAATAATAACAGAAACTATCTCTAAGCTTTTCTAGCCCTGTATTATAAAGCACAAACACAAGTGGTTAATGGTTTTTGTTGTTGTTTAGTCATTCAGTCATTTCCAAATCATTTGTGACCCTATGAACCATCTTCATGGCTTTTCCTAGGCAAGAATAGTGGAGTCCTTTGCATTTCCTTCTCCAGGGAATCTTCTGGACCCAGGGACAGAACCTGGATCTCCTGCATTGGCAGGCAGATTGTTTATGAGGGAAGTCCATTTATTGATTAGAGAAGGAAAAAAAAAAAACAGAAACAAAGTAAAAGAAAACAACCAAGGAGAATAATGATAACTTGAATAATATCAGTCATGAAACAGACTCACGGGATACTTTTTTCTACCTTTCAGGTTGTAGATAAAACTCTATCACATATTTTTGTGTTGCATTACAGAAACCAGAGGCTTGCCAGTTGGAACCTACTTCCCACAAGCACACAGACCCTAAACTCCTTTGTGCCAGAGACAGATGACCTAGATTCCCACAATACCACCCTGTTACCTCACCACTAATCCATCAGAAAATCGTCCACAGTCTGATCCTGCATCCTGCCACTCTTTCCCCAACACTGTATGTGGAAACTCTTACCTGAAATCCACTGGGGAGTTTAGACTGTCTAAGCATGAGTAGCCCATTCTCCTTGCTTTTGCCCTGCAATAAATGTTGCACTCTCCATCACTACATCCTGGTGCCTGTAAATTGGCTTTGCTGTGGATCAAGCGATTGGACTTGAATTCAGTAATAGGAGGAATCTTAAATGATTATTAATAAACAAAAGAAACTTGTCTCAAAGTGCTACATTTTATTTGATTTCAACTGTCTGACATTCTTGGAAATGCAAAACTATAGAGATAATGAAAGTCAGAGAAGAAGGAATGGGCAAAGCACAGAGCCATTTTTTTTTTTTTTTTATCGGAGGAGGGATGGGGAGAGAGGGGGGCGGAGGGGCCACTTTTATTGGTCTTTCATTTTTCTGTGTTCATCCATCTTTGTTCTTTGGCCCGTGTGGGCCTCCCATCACGGTGGCCTCTGTTGTCACAGAGCACCGGCTCTGGGCGCATGCGCTCCAGAGCTCCCGCTCGGTAATTGAACACATCGGTCCAGCCGCTCCGCAGCACGTGGGATCTTCCCAGGCCAGGGATCGAAATGGCGCCCCTTGCATTGCAAGGCGGTGTCCTTACCCATTGGACCACCAGGGAAGCCCAGCACAGAGCCTTTTTACCACAGTGAATCTATTCTGTGTGGTACTGTAATTGTAAATTCACGACATTAGATATTTGTTAAAATTCACTGAAATTTAAAGCACCAAGTGGGAACCAGATATAAACTGTGAACTTCCATTAATTACAATGTGTCAGTATTGGTTCATCAAACCTAACAAATGTATGGTACTAATGAAAAATGATTAAAAAGGGAAAATTGTGAAAAGAGAAGCAGTGAATCACAGCTCCTTGGCAATACAGAACTTCTCTAAAAGTAGTATCTGTTAATTTTAAGTTACACATTTAATTTTCCAAGAGTAGCATAACTATTGAAAACCCATGAGTTCATATTGCTAGTTTAGAAGCTGGCTGTTCTTTCAACTATCATATATCAAAATTATTACAACCAGGGTGTTGGTTAGACTGGATGAATGGAATAGTTATAAGATGAATTAGTTATATTATATGCATCTCACTTTATTAGGAGAGAGAACTGGAATGTGGAACTTGGCTAGCTGATCCTTAGATTGTGTTACATGGGCCTCAGAGTAGCCCCAGGATAAACACTGGCATGATTTGCACAGTGAAAATTCTTTCTTTTCCTCCTATATTTTCAGATTTGAAAATTCTTGGTTGGATTTTTGGATTTTATTTTTATCTCTGTTATTAAGTTTAGTCCCAATGCAATCATGTGCAGTAGTGACTTTGGAATGTCAATGATCTTACTATTGATGTGTTGATTTTATAATCTTAGCCATAAGATAGTAATGTAATGTAATGGTAACTGTAATGGTACTATAATTTCTACCATTTTCAGTTACATAGTTCATTCTAATGTAGTTCACAGTAATGGGAAAACATATATGTTTTGAGACCAAATCATGCCATTTAATTATGAACTTCAAATAGGTAAAATTATTGTCATTTAGCTTTATACTGCTAAGTGTAACATAGGATATGCAAAGCAAATGATAGTCCATAAATATTTTAAATTTAAGTTGCATTAAGAAAAAAATCATGAAAGTGAGTTATATATATAACCATTTTAATTAATTCTTCATCAAGCAGTTCAAAGGAATTTTTATATCCCATAAAAGAAAAGTAATTTTTTTCTCTATGTAGATCAGTTGTATAAGACTTGGGATATTAAATATATATATTTAATATGATTTAATTGACACATTTTTGTGTTGGATTTTTCTTATCTATTTCAGACGATGACTGGCTAAACTCCTTCATGAGAAAGAGAATATAAGACAGTCATTTTAAGTAGCAAACAACTACCTTGTCCACCAAATAACTACTTTGGGAAAATTTTAGACAAAAAAAAGACAACATGCATATAACTGTACCAACACTATTCCCACTGACAGGAAATCAAAGTAACTGGATAATCATTGTACAAAAGGTCTTGGCTCTGGTCTGTGTGGGGCCCTAAATGAAAGAGGGCCTTTGCAAGCATAAGGAAGGAAGAGACGAGGGCGTGATCTAAGTTGTTGCAAGCATAAGGAGGGAAGAGAGGAGGGCATGATCTAAGCATGATTTTCTTGACCTTTAGCTTGACTGGTTTAACTATGGGAAATCCCTTAGGAAACCCCCTTCACTTGCCTATATAAGCTGTAAGTCTTCACTAATAAAATGGAACTGCTTTGACAGAACCCCTGTCGTGTCTGATTTTCTCTTGCTCGTCGAGGGGCTGGGTTGGCAGACAGCAGGCTCACACCTCACTGATCTCCCCGTGGCCTGGGTACAGGCAGTCCTGCCACTGTTTCTCCTCTGCGGGCTGGCCCCGCAGTCTGTAATTATAATTTCTAACTGCTTCTCTTTCCTTTTCTCTGGCATAATTTGACACAGAGTTCTTGGAATCATTTGGAAACAAACTTTGTTACCATCTCAATAATTCATGCATGAGGTAGAGCTAAGATGGCGGCATAGAAGTACGTGCACTCATCTCTCCCGCAAAATCGCCTGAATTGCAATGAGTTCCTGAAAAACCATCGAAAGGAGGAGGTTGGATCTGATCACAAAAAAGATACCCCACATCAAAGAACAAAGGAGAAGCCACAACAAGATGATAGGAAGGGCGCAATAGGGCTTTTAAAAGTCAAACCTCATACCCGCCAGAGAGGCTGGCTAGGCCAAAGGCACAATGCCTATAGCAGATAAAGACCCAGGAAAGGAGTGATGACACCCACAAGGGACTGATCCAGACCTGCTTTGGAGGGTCCAAGTGCCCCCTTGAACTAGAAGTGCCCTTGAGCAGTCCTCGGAAGGATGGCACTCAGTTCCCTTTGGAGGAAGTTACCATTAACCCGATCATAGAGCCCCTGAGTAAGACTGGAAACTCTGTATGCACTGTGATCTAGGAGAGGGGTGTAGTGACCCTGCATGAGTCCGAGCCAGACTCAACTCTGAGTAATCTGACATCACCCGCAGTGGTGGGGGTTGATAGTGGCCTGCAGCAGGTTTGGGGTCATTGCGGAGAGTGTGGGAATAAATTTTTTGTGAGAGAGACGCCATTTTCCATACTGTAGTTTAGCTGTTGGTCAAACTACAGGGCTGCTGGTCAAGCTACAGGGGGGGAACTTAGCTCCATCCAGTAATAAAAGGGATTTGGATTAAGAAACTCCCAGGGCCAATCTGGGCGGGCCTTTAGGTCTGGAATAGGCGGAAATAAACAAGCAGTCAAAGGTGTCTTCAGATACAACCACTGTCAGAGGCAAGAAAAAGACTGATAATTCCTGAATAGTCAGCAAGAGACGGAAGAATATAAACACTATTTTCACGTATTGTCTGAAGTTGGAGTTTCTCCTGAATTTGTCAAATTTCATTTTATCCCATATACGTTTTTATTGTTTTTTTGTTTTCTTTTGTTTTGTTTCAATTTTTTTCCCCTTTTTTCCAAACACACTCACTGCTCCATCCAGTTGTTTTTTTTTTTTTTTTTTGGGTGTGTGAGAGTGGGTGTGTTTATTTCCTCCATTGAATTCTATTGAAGCTACTGATCTTATCAGTAAGACTGAATATATTCAAGCTTACATTATTTTTTTTTCAATGTTTTCCTTTTAAACCACACATTTTATTTTGGTATAAACATCTGGTTCCACATTGGCCTTTTAAGGTTCTGTGGGGGTTGTGTTTGTTTTTATTGTTTTTGGTTTGTTTTCCTATATTTTTCTATATACTTATTTCTGTATTAATTTTTTAAATTTTTTATTTGTACTACTACTTCCTCTATATTTCTGTGCTTCCTCTGATGATCCTTTCCTATAGCACTAAATTCTAATACATACAAATCTTTATCTCCCTATATTTAACTTTGCAGTATTATTCTATATTTCTCTTCTATCCTCCCTTTCTCTTTTTTCCCTTTTCCTACCATATTTCTTAGTCTATTCTGTCTTCATTCCCTTATCCCCAATGGGGACCCTGTTCTAGCATTATTCTCCAATTTGTGATCTACTTACTTTTCTTATTAACTGGTGGATAACATTCTTGGTTTTATCTATTTGTCGTGCTAATGTATTGTACTGAAATCTTGGTTGGAATGCTTGGGTTATGTCACAGCTGTATATGTTCATGTGTATAATTCAATACTCTAGAGAGTATTCGCATAATATTTTAATTGCCATTTGCCATTGCCATCTGTTTCTCATTCGCGTATATATGTTTTAATATCATTTAATGCCATAACAAACCAGCTGTCAAGTCTTCATTGCCTGGTCAGGCAACAAGCCTCAGGGCTTTAGGGTGGGAGTACTGACTGGAGAACTCTACAATACTAGAGAATGCCTAACACTAGAGAGCAGTATACAAGTAAGAACGCCAACAAAGTTAATCACTTGTACGCAAGTCCTGACATCACACAACCACCAGCATCACTCAGAATAAGGAGCCCATCCAAAAAACAAACACCAACAGACATAGCTCAAAGTCTGGGAAAAGGAAATCCCAAACAGAGTCAGTTAAAAAATTAATAATAACAATGAAACAGCAGAGAAATACCACACAAGTGAAGGAACAATATACCAACACACAAGATCAAATCAGTGAAGAGAATTTGGACAAACTTTCTGAAAGTGATTTCAGAAGAATGATAGTAAAGATGATCAAAGACACTGAAAACAGAATGTTAGAGAAATTGCAGGACACAACTAACACACTCAGTCAAGAAATACAAGAACTTACTAAAAAGGAACAGAGACAAACAACTCAATTGCTGAACTGAAAAACACTGTAGAAGGAATCAAGAGCAGAGCATCTGAGACAGAAGACCGGATAAGTGAGCTGGAAGATAGAATGGTGGAAATAACTGCTGAAAACAGAATCTAGCTCAAAGAATGAAAAGAGCAGGGGACAGCCCCAGAGATCTCTGGGATAATATCAAATATGCCAATATCAATTTGGGATGAAAAAAAAAAATATTCTCTCTATCCTCCTTTCTTTTTTCCCTTTTCCTACCATATTTCTTAGTCTATTCTGTCTTCATTCCCTTATCCCCAATGGGGACCCTGTTCTAGCATTATTCTCCAATTTGTGATCTACTTACTTTTCTTATTAACTGGTGGATAACATTCTTGGTTTTATCTATTTGTCGTGCTAATGTATTGTACTGAAATCTTGGTTGGAATGCTTGGGTTATGTCACAGCTGTATATGTTCATGTGTATAATTCAATACTCTAGAGAGTATTCGCATAATATTTTAATTGCCATTTGCCATTGCCATCTGTTTCTCATTCGGTATATATGTTTTAATATCATTTAATGCCATAACAAACCAGCTGTCAAGTCTTCATTGCCTGGTCAGGCAACAAGCCTCAGGGCTTTAGGGTGGGAGTACTGACTGGAGAACTCTACAATACTAGAGAATGCCTAACACTAGAGAGCAGTATACAAGTAAGAACGCCAACAAAGTTAATCACTTGTACGCAAGTCCTGACATCACACAACCACCAGCATCACTCAGAATAAGGAGCCCATCCAAAAAACAAACACCAACAGACATAGCTCAAAGTCTGGGAAAAGGAAATCCCAAACAGAGTCAGTTAAAAAATTAATAATAACAATGAAACAGCAGAGAAATACCACACAAGTGAAGGAACAATATACCAACACACAAGATCAAATCAGTGAAGAGAATTTGGACAAACTTTCTGAAAGTGATTTCAGAAGAATGATAGTAAAGATGATCAAAGACACTGAAAACAGAATGTTAGAGAAATTGCAGGACACAACTAACACACTCAGTCAAGAAATACAAGAACTTACTAAAAAGGAACAGAGACAAACAACTCAATTGCTGAACTGAAAAACACTGTAGAAGGAATCAAGAGCAGAGCATCTGAGACAGAAGACCGGATAAGTGAGCTGGAAGATAGAATGGTGGAAATAACTGCTGAAAAACAGAATCTAGCTCAAAGAATGAAAAGAGCAGGGGACAGCCTCAGAGATCTCTGGGATAATATCAAATATGCCAATATCTGAATTATAGGGATTCCAGAAGAAGAGGAAAAAAACAAAGGCTATGAGAAAGTTTTTGAAGAGAATCTAGTTGAAAATTTCCCCGATGTGGGAAAAGAAATAGTCAATCAAGTCCAAGAATTGGTAAGAGTACCATACAGCATCAACGCGAGAAGAAACACACCAAGGCGTATATTAATGAAGCTAGCACAAATTAAGCACAAAGATAGAATTCTCAAAGCAGCAAGGGAAAAGCAACTAGTGACATACAAGGGAAAGTCCATCTGTTTAACAGCTGATCTTTCAACAGAAACTCTGCAGGCCAGAAGGGAATGGCAGGACACATTGAAATGGCTAAAAGAGAATAATCTGCAACCAAGAATCCTCTACCCTGCAAGGATCTCATTCAACATTGATGGAGACCTCAAAAGCTTTACAGATAAGAATTAATTTAAAAAATTTATTCACACCAAACCAGCCTTACAGCAAGTGTTAAAGGGACGTATATAGACAAAAGAATAAGAAGAAGGAGAAGATCCAAGAAACAAACCCATCATAACATCTAAGAAGATGAAAATAGGATCCTTTGCATCAATAATTGCTTTGGATGTAAATGGACTAAATGCCCCAACCAAAAGACACAGACTGGGTGAATGGATTCAAAAACATGACCGGTACATATGCTGCCTCCAGGAAACTCACTTCAGACCTAGAGACACTCATAGACTGAAAGGGAGAGGTTGGGAAAAGATATTCCATGTAAATGGAAATCAAAAGAAAACTGGAGTAGCTATTCTCATATCATACAAAATAGACCTCAAAATAAAGAAGACTCGAAGAGACAAGGCAAGACACTGCATAATGACCAAGGGATCGATCAAAGAGGAAGACATAACAATCATAAATATCTATGCACCCAACACAGGAGCACCCCGATACCTAAGACAAACACTTTCAGACATAAAAGAAGACATTGACACTAACACAATCATAATAGGAGACTTTAACACTCCTCTCATACCAATGGACAGATCATCCAAATAGAAAATTAATAAAGAAACACAAGCATTAAATGCCACACGAGAAGAAATGGACCTCATGGATATCTTTATGACTTTCCATTGAAAAGCAGAAGAATACATTTTCTTGTCAAGTGCTCATGGAACATTCTCCAGGATAGACTACATCTTGGGCCACAAATCAAACCTCAGTCAATTCAAGAAAACAAATTATATCAACCATCTTCTCAGACCACAATGCAATGAGACTGGAGGTCAACTACTGGGAAAAAAAAAAAAAAAAACAACCTGCTAAAAACACAAGTGCATGGAGATTAAACAACACATACCTAAAAAACCAACTGATTACTGAACAAATCAAAGGAGAAATAAAACAATTCCTAGAAGAAAACGACAATAAACACACGACAGTGCAAAACCTATGGGATACTGCAAAAGCAGTTCTAAGAGGGAAGTTTATAGCAATTCAATCCCACCTCAATAAACTAGGAAAATCTCAAACAGACGACATAATCTTACGCTGAAAACAACTGGAGAAAGAAGAACAAAAACACCCCAAAGGCAACAGAGGAAGGGAAATCATAAAGATTAGAGCAGCAGTAAATGATAAAAAATGAAAGAAACAATAGTAAAAATAAATAAAACAAAAAGCTGGTTCTTCGAAAAAGTCAATAAAATCGACACACCACTGGCCAGACTCATCAAGAAAAAGAGAGAGAAAAACCAAATCCACAAAATCAAAAATGAAAAAGGAGAGATTGCAACAGATAGTGCAGAAATCCAAAGGATTATAAGAGACTATTATGAACAACTCTATAGCAACAAACTGGACAACCTGGAAGAAAGGGACAGCTTCTTAGAGAGCATTAGTCTCCCAAGACTCAACCAGGAAGAAATAGAAACTATGAACAATCCAATCACAAGCTCAGAAATCGACTTTGTGATCAAAAATCTACCCAAAAATAAAAGCCCAGGGCCAGATTACTTCACAGGCGAATTCTACCAAACATTTAAAGAAGACTTAATGCCTATCCTTCTAAAACTCTTCCAAAAAACTGCACAGGAAGGAACACTTCCAAACGCATTGTATGAGGCCGCCATCACCCTGATACCATAGCCAGGCAAAGACAACACAAAAAAAGAAAATTATAGGCCAATTTCACTGATGAATCTAGATGCCAAAATCCTCAACAAAATCCTAGCAAACAGAATCTAAGAACATATCAAAAAGCTCATGCATCATGATCATATATATTTGGCAAGCTTTAAATATTCATTTTGATTCACAATTATGATTATTTAATAGTTAAAATGGTTTCTTGATTTTTTTGTTTATTATATTTTTTCTTGTTCTTAGAAGTGCTTTATTCTTAATTCTTGCCTTACCATTTATTGAAGTAACTTGATCTTGTGTATTTGGCTATCCCCAGTTCTTGGCATTAGTGCTCATTCTGTTCTTTTACATTAATGATGCTGTAATGAACACCGTTATACATATTGTTTTTTCATATTTTGTATATTTCCTCAGAATTTACTTCAGAAAATTGAATGCTTTTGCTAAATATTGTAAATTCTTCAAGTTCCATATTGGGAAAGGAGAGTGAATATTTTATAAACTCATCTGTCACAAAGACTGAATCTCAGAGTGTTGCAAGCTTCAGAAATGCTGAAAACTAGATTTCTATAATGTGTTACGGTGATAGAATATACTTTAAAGGCTTTAGTTTTTTTTACAGTGCAAAGCTTGCTAATTAATGAAAATACATACAGGATGGAAATTGAGTAGTGTTTCTTGTACATTTCATCTCAACTCATAATATTTTAACAAATTTAAATTTCAAGGCTGAGAATAAATATACTAAATTGTTATTCATTTCCCAAATTCTCTTTAAAGAAATTAAGTTATAAATATTTGAAGGTATTAACTAAGTCACATGAGGAAGATGTGAAAAAAATACCTGTAAAACTCCGCTTCTCTCTGAGACTCACTCTGAAGTTGAGACACCGCATTCTTTGGGGATCCATCTTCCTTGTTCATGACTTTTTTCAATTGTCAAAGAATGACTGAGAACCAAGGATCTTTTTTTAAAAAATTGTGCATTTTACTATTGAAATAACAAATAAGTATGCCTTCTCTCTTGCGATTATTATTGGTTATATTATTCTTTTGATAATAGCCAGGGAACACTTCCAAACCCCTTGCACAGGAAGGAACACTTCCAAACGCATTGTATGAGGCCGCCATCACCCTGATACCATAGCCAGGCAAAGACAACACAAAAAAAGAAAATTATAGGCCAATTTCACTGATGAATCTAGATGCCAAAATCCTCAACAAAATCCTAGCAAACAGAATCTAAGAACATATCAAAAAGCTCATGCATCATGATCATATATATTTGGCAAGCTTTAAATATTCATTTTGATTCACAATTATGATTATTTAATAGTTAAAATGGTTTCTTGATTTTTTTGTTTATTATATTTTTTCTTGTTCTTAGAAGTGCTTTATTCTTAATTCTTGCCTTACCATTTATTGAAGTAACTTGATCTTGTGTATTTGGCTATCCCCAGTTCTTGGCATTAGTGCTCATTCTGTTCTTTTACATTAATGATGCTGTAATGAACACCGTTATACATATTGTTTTTTCATATTTTGTATATTTCCTCAGAATTTACTTCAGAAAATTGAATGCTTTTGCTAAATATTGTAAATTCTTCAAGTTCCATATTGGGAAAGGAGAGTGAATATTTTATAAACTCATCTGTCACAAAGACTGAATCTCAGAGTGTTGCAAGCTTCAGAAATGCTGAAAACTAGATTTCTATAATGTGTTACGGTGATAGAATATACTTTAAAGGCTTTAGTTTTTTTTACAGTGCAAAGCTTGCTAATTAATGAAAATACATACAGGATGGAAATTGAGTAGTGTTTCTTGTACATTTCATCTCAACTCATAATATTTTAACAAATTTAAATTTCAAGGCTGAGAATAAATATACTAAATTGTTATTCATTTCCCAAATTCTCTTTAAAGAAATTAAGTTATAAATATTTGAAGGTATTAACTAAGTCACATGAGGAAGATGTGAAAAAAATACCTGTAAAACTCCGCTTCTCTCTGAGACTCACTCTGAAGTTGAGACACCGCATTCTTTGGGGATCCATCTTCCTTGTTCATGACTTTTTTCAATTGTCAAAGAATGACTGAGAACCAAGGATCTTTTTTTAAAAAATTGTGCATTTTACTATTGAAATAACAAATAAGTATGCCTTCTCTCTTGCGATTATTATTGGTTATATTATTCTTTTGATAATATTGAGGTTGTATCCTTGGTTATAATTTGTTAATATATTGTTTATTAGGTATGTTTATGCTTTGTATTTTCATATATTTTCTCTTCTAATTTTAATTATGCATCATATATAAAGTCAATAATTTTCATTAGTATTTATTGTGAAAGTAACTTTATTCATATTTAATATGTGTTGACTAAAGTCACAATAGTCTGGGGATAGTTTAAAAGCGTATTTTAATATGCTACTATTTATACTTGAATTATTTTATGCTCATACTTTTATTCAGTAATAAATTGTGCCAGATATTTGAAATCTTAGAAATTCTTCATGTTTATATAGTCATTAAGTTTTATTTTCTACCAGTAATATAATTGAATACACACTTGTACACATCACAGATATTTAACCTATAAGAATAAATATTCAGCAATACTAAAAATGATAATAATAATAATAACTCAAGTGTAATTCAGTAAAAGGAAAAATAACAAAAATCATTCATTTGAATCCTCATTTAAACATTTGTGAACAGAGGAAGCCAGAAGAAAAACTCATGAGAAATATATATTATTTGAAAATTTTTGCAAATGTAAAGTTATTTGAAAATAAAAACCTTTTAAAACAATTAGGAAGGAGATTTAAGGTGACAAAATGCTCTCACTAATATTAAAGGAATGCATCTAGTTAATAAATTACATACAGGATGGAAATTGAGTAGTGTTTCTTGTACATTTCATCTCAACTCATAATATTTTAACAAATTTAAATTTCAAGGCTGAGAATAAATATACTAAATTGTTATTCATTTCCCAAATTCTCTTTAAAGAAATTAAGTTATAAATATTTGAAGGTATTAACTAAGTCACATGAGGAAGATGTGAAAAAAATACCTGTAAAACTCCGCTTCTCTCTGAGACTCACTCTGAAGTTGAGACACCGCATTCTTTGGGGATCCATCTTCCTTGTTCATGACTTTTTTCAATTGTCAAAGAATGACTGAGAACCAAGGATCTTTTTTTAAAAAATTGTGCATTTTACTATTGAAATAACAAATAAGTATGCCTTCTCTCTTGCGATTATTATTGGTTATATTATTCTTTTGATAATATTGAGGTTGTATCCTTGGTTATAATTTGTTAATATATTGTTTATTAGGTATGTTTATGCTTTGTATTTTCATATATTTTCTCTTCTAATTTTAATTATGCATCATATATAAAGTCAATAATTTTTCATTAGTATTCATTGTGAAAGTAACTTTATTGATATTTAATATGTGTTGACTAAAGTCACAATAGTCTGGGGATAGTTTAAAAGCGTATTTTAATATGCTACTATTTATACTTGAATTATTTTATGCTCATACTTTTATTCAGTAATAAATTGTGCCAGATATTTGAAATCTTAGAAATTCTTCATGTTTATATAGTCATTAAGTTTTATTTTCTACCAGTAATATAATTGAATACACACTTGTACACATCACAGATATTTAACCTATAAGAATAAATATTCAGCAATACTAAAAATGATAATAATAATAATAACTCAAGTGTAATTCAGTAAAAGGAAAAATAACAAAAATCATTCATTTGAATCCTCATTTAAACATTTGTGAACAGAGGAAGCCAGAAGAAAAACTCATGAGAAATATATATTATTTGAAAATTTTTGCAAATGTAAAGTTATTTGAAAATAAAAACCTTTTTAAAACAATTAGGAAGGAGATTTAAGGTGACAAAATGCTCTCACTAATATTAAAGGAATGCATCTAGTTAATAAATTAATCAACTAATTAATTCAATGTTGAATTGATAGTTAATTCAGAAGAGTATTTTTCTTCTGTTAGGTTGTCAATATATATTTTCAATCCATAAAATTTTACTTTGTATCAAGCCTCTTTCTTGTGTGTTGTTATAGTCTCATGTGTGAGTTTATTTATGTGTGTTATTTTGATGCCTATGTAATTCATTACAGTCATTTAAGTATAATATTGTATTTTAATTTCTACAAAGTAAAAGTCAATTTCTCATTTTCTTTAATTTCCATTTTTTTAAAATTTAATTTTAAGTGAATTTAGTTAAGTTCCCCAGCGCATGTACATTTTAAAATGTAAAATTATTTGTTAGTAAACTGAAATTACCCCACAAATCTCACCAAAGATATTGGAAATGCATTTTTTGGCTCAGAAAAAATGCACAAAGAAAACGTTGTGAGTTAAGTTTTATTTGGGAACCTTACTAAACACCATAACCTGGGAGCCAGGCTATCAGGTATTTCTGAGGATCTTCTCTGAAGAGGTAAAGGTGGTGCCAGGAGATATATATATATATATATATATATCTATATATATATAGATATATATATATATATATTGCTGGAAAATGCACAAAGAAAATGCACAAAGAAAACGTTGTGAGTTAAGTTTTATTTGGGAACCTTACTAAACACCATAACCTGGGAGCCAGGCTATCAGGTATTTCTGAGGATCTTCTCTGAAGAGGTAAAGGTGGTGCCAGGAGATATATATATATATAGATATATATATATATATTTGCTGGAAAAACCTGCAGTCAAAATTCAAAAGTTTATTGTTAATCACAGTGTGCTGACATCTCAGGTTAATGATTCCATAGCCTTTCTATGTAAGGGAAAATGCAGCAATCTGGGGTCATTTGAAATTTTTCACTAGATAAGCATCTTAACTGTATAAAGCTCAGATTGTCCTAAACACAAAATGTTTCCTATTTTCTCCACCCTGAATTCTCTGAGTACAATGTCCATGGGCAAATGCATTAGCTAGTGGCTTGATCTTTTTAACACAAAATGTGTTCATATTCAATCTCACTAATATTAAAGGAATGCTCAGTTAATAAATTAATCAACTAATTAATTCAATGTTGAATTGATAGTTAATTCAGAAGAGTATTTTTCTTCTGTTAGGTTGTCAATATATATTTTCAATCCATAAAATTTTACTTTGTATCAAGCCTCTTTCTTGTGTGTTGTTATAGTCTCATGTGTGAGTTTATTTATGTGTGTTATTTTGATGCCTATGTAATTCATTACAGTCATTTAAGTATAATATTGTATTTTAATTTCTACAAAGTAAAAGTCAATTTCTCATTTTCTCTTTAATTTCCATTTTTTTAAAATTTAATTTTAAGTGAATTTAGTTAAGTTCCCCAGCGCATGTACATTTTAAAATGTAAAATTATTTGTTAGTAAACTGAAATTACCCCACAAATCTCACCAAAGATATTGGAAATGCATTTTTTGGCTCAGAAAAAATGCACAAAGAAAACGTTGTGAGTTAAGTTTTATTTGGGAACCTTACTAAACACCATAACCTGGGAGCCAGGCTATCAGGTATTTCTGAGGATCTTCTCTGAAGAGGTAAAGGTGGTGCCAGGAGATATATATATATCTATATATATATATATCTATATATATATATAGATATATATATATATATATTTGCTGGAAAATGCACAAAGAAAATGCACAAAGAAAACGTTGTGAGTTAAGTTTTATTTGGGAACCTTACTAAACACCATAACCTGGGAGCCAGGCTATCAGGTATTTCTGAGGATCTTCTCTGAAGAGGTAAAGGTGGTGCCAGGAGATATATATATATATAGATATATATATATATATTTGCTGGAAAAACCTGCAGTCAAAATTCAAAAGTTTATTGTTAATCACAGTGTGCTGACATCTCAGGTTAATGATTCCATAGCCTTTCTATGTAAGGGAAAATGCAGCAATCTGGGGTCATTTGAAATTTTTCACTAGATAAGCATCTTAACTGTATAAAGCTCAGATTGTCCTAAACACAAAATGTTTCCTATTTTCTCTCCACCCTGAATTCTCTGAGTACAATGTCCATGGGCAAATGCATTAGCTAGTGGCTTGATCTTTGTGGAATTGTAACATCAGGCAACATTTTTTTCTCTATGCATTTTTAGAGCAACACTGTAAATGAAAAAGAATAAGAATTTTTAAGTTCTCCCACTTTATTAAAATTAATATTGCACAAATATCTCAAAACATATTTCATGTACCTACTAAATACTGGGAAGCATGGCTGCCTTAATCAATTATCCTACTGAATTGATTAAAGTCATTGTTTATTGCTGATTCTTGCTCTCCAGATGAAAAGTGGTACCATTTTTTATATAAATCTCAGAGTCACATTTAAAATAGCAGCCACTGACAAGTAAATATCAGTAACAAGTAAATGTCAGTAACATTCAGTGACTGAGGCATTTTATGTATGAAACAATTTCCTCATAATAATTCTATCAATAGGGATACAATGATTGGCTTTATGATAAAATCAAAGATTTTAGCAAACACTTCTAGACTTCAAGCACCGTATTTAGTCGCTCTAAGACTGTCAGTAGGCCTTTTATCTTGAGGAGACTGATTTTGCTGTGCTGTTTTATTTTGACAGCCATTCTGGGTTTGCCTGAGTCTTATGAATTATAACAAACACTCTGTACTCTTAAATGGCTTATTTTGTGATGCAATATAGATAATACTATTTGGAAATTCCTGAACTCTTAATACATTTTTCTTTGTTATTGCATATCACTTTAAAATTATGTAATTTTAACTTGTATCCTAATGTTGCATTCTAAGAAGCCTCACTATGCTATATTTGAGATATCTTAATTTACATCATTAGGTCATATCACTGCTACTCAGAAATATGTAACAATGTAGTCTAAAAAAACCCAAAATAGTGATTGACCTCCTTTATGCTGTAGGGACATAAATTGGTAGTATTTTGTTCCCTTAAAAGGGGCAATAAAACTGCAGGTAGAAAGTAAAATAATAAAAATGCTAGTATTATGAAGATAGTTTTCAAGAATTTATTTCTCGTGGGGGAGTTGATTACATATGTGCTTATTATTAAATTTTTAAAATTACTTGAATTTAAATGTGCACTGTATTTTGAGAATGTGGTTATATTTTTATAAAGTAGTTGGATTTGACTGTTGTATGTTGCTTCTTTGGTTTTAACTGTTTCATAGATACAAGACATACCTTTCATTATTCCATAAAGAATGATATTTTTATTGAAAAATATATTTTTAAAAAGATATTTTTTTGTATATTTTTAATTAATTTTGGCTATTCTGGGTTTTCATTGCTGCCACAGGCTCTTCGCTAGTTGCAGGGAGCTGGAGTCACACTCTAGTTGAGGTGAGCAGGCTTCTTGTTGGGGTGGCTTTTTTCTTGTTGTGGAACTCGGGCTCTAGAGCACATGGGTTTCAGTAGCTGTGGCACATGGGCTCAATAGCTGCAGCCCCAAGGCTCTAGAGCAAAGGTTCAACAGTTGTGGCTTACGGGCTTAGTTGCTCCACAGCATGTGGGATCTTCCTGGATCAGGAATCGAACTTGCATTGGCAGGTGAGCTCTTTACTACTGAGCTACCAGGGAAGCCCTATTTTTGTATTTTTATCAGGAAAAAGCAAAAAACCTTAGTCGCTCTAAGACTGTCAGTAGGCCTTTTATCTTGAGGAGACTGATTTTGCTGTGCTGTTTTATTTTGACAGCCATTCTGGGTTTGCCTGAGTCTTATGAATTATAACAAACACTCTGTACTCTTAAATGGCTTATTTTGTGATGCAATATAGATAATACTATTTGGAAATTCCTGAACTCTTAATACATTTTTCTTTGTTATTGCATATCACTTTAAAATTATGTAATTTTAACTTGTATCCTAATGTTGCATTCTAAGAAGCCTCACTATGCTATATTTGAGATATCTTAATTTACATCATTAGGTCATATCACTGCTACTCAGAAATATGTAACAATGTAGTCTAAAAAAACCAAGATAGTGATTGACCTCCTTTATGCTGTAGGGACATAAATTGGTAGTATTTTGTTCCCTTAAAAGGGGCAATAAAACTGCAGGTAGAAAGTAAAATAATAAAAATGCTAGTATTATGAAGATAGTTTTCAAGAATTTATTTCTCGTGGGGGAGTTGATTACATATGTGCTTATTATTAAATTTTTAAAATTACTTGAATTTAAATGTGCACTGTATTTTGAGAATGTGGTTATATTTTTATAAAGTAGTTGGATTTGACTGTTGTATGTTGCTTCTTTGGTTTTAACTGTTTCATAGATACAAGACATACCTTTCATTATTCCATAAAGAATGATATTTTTATTGAAAAATATATTTTTAAAAAGATATTTTTTTGTATATTTTTAATTAATTTTGGCTATTCTGGGTTTTCATTGCTGCCACAGGCTCTTCGCTAGTTGCAGGGAGCTGGAGTCACACTCTAGTTGAGGTGAGCAGGCTTCTTGTTGGGGTGGCTTTTTTCTTGTTGTGGAACTCGGGCTCTAGAGCACATGGGTTTCAGTAGCTGTGGCACATGGGCTCAATAGCTGCAGCCCCAAGGCTCTAGAGCAAAGGTTCAACAGTTGTGGCTTACGGGCTTAGTTGCTCCACAGCATGTGGGATCTTCCTGGATCAGGAATCGAACTTGCATTGGCAGGTGAGCTCTTTACTACTGAGCTACCAGGGAAGCCCTATTTTTTGTATTTTTATCAGATAAAATATTGAACCCATAATTGTTCATAATGTATAAAAGGAAATCAAGCTTATATTAAATATTCACTTCTAGGAAATGTGTTACTAGACCATGGGTATGTTGGATGGTTTACTGATCTCTTAAACATATCATAAATAACAATGATATAAGCTATTGGCATCATGAATGGTTCACTTGTCACCAAGAGATTTGCTGTTTTATACTTGCATTTTTTTTTTAATTAAAAAAATATTTAGGGCTTCCCTGGTGGTCCAGTGGGTAAGGACACTGCCTTGCAGTGCAAGGGGCACTGATTTGATCCCTGGCCTGGGAAGATCCCACTTGCCGCGGAGCGGCTGGACCAATGTGTCCAAGTACAGAGCTGGAGCTCTGGAGCACATGCACCAAGAGCTGGTGCTCTGTGACAACATTGGCCACTGTGATGGGAGGCCCACACGAGCCAAAAGAGCAAAGATGGATGAAAATAGGTAAATGAAACACAATAGAAGTGGCCCACCTGCCCCCCTCCCTCCCCAACCCAATTCCCCACAAAAGATATAAACAAACAAAAATTACTGTGACATATAACATTGACAGTCTTCAGGATGTATAAAAACAATTGTAGAGCTTTCCATAATTCATAGCTGAGTTAAAATCCATTTAACATCATCAAATTAAGAAACAAACTTGTCAGTTCTCCAGAAGCAGACACAGGTCCCTTTTAAGTCACATACATATATAAGTACTGTGTTTTTGTTTTTTGTTTTATTTATTTATTTACATGTTTATTTTTAACTTTTATTTTACTTTTAACTTTTACAGAGTTGTGTTGTTTACAGATATTCATGTTCCCAGATTAGTCACATGTATATCCCTCCTTTCCCACCCCTCCCGACAATTACACAGCACCCCTGAAGGATCTCCTTTTCTCACAGAGCAATGACTATAACTATTTTCTTCACTTATGATAAGTACTGTGTTTTGTTTATCTTTTTTTAATAACGATTTATAGTTAGCCAAAGTTAATCACACAATGAGATATGGTGGGCTGAAGTTGGAACCTCACTGAACTGAGAAAATTAGAGTGAGTTTCCTAAGGAAGTTCCATTTAAACTTAGGTGAAAGAATGAGTAGGATCTATCCAGTCAAGGAGGAATGAAAGGTAATTTGAGAAAAACTGTTTTGTTTTTTTTCCCATGTTTTTTGTTTAACAGGTAATCTGAACTACCAAACACACACACACATACAGAGCTGTGAAGAGCATAAGACTACAGAAGGCAAGTATGGAAATCATCATAAAATTGTATAAAATGTTGTTCTTTGTATCTGATGGCTCAAATTCAATGCACCTTTTTCTTGGAATATGCATAAACCTTCCCTGAGTATATAAAGAATAATTTTTAAAAAGAGAGAGTTCCAGTTATATAGAAACAAAACCTTCAAGCTATTCTTAATCATCTGATACAGCTGTGTATCCTCTTTGCTTTCTTTAGAGGATTACCTCCAGTAAAGTAATAGGTTCAAATGTTGACCTTTTCTAACTTTTCATTTAATTTTTTCATGCCTATAGAACAATTCATGTTAGTTTCATAAGGAAAGGAAAGCTCTACATAGAATGTTCACTTTAGGGTGAGTATTAAGAGTCCCATAGAAATTGCAAGTAGCAGGAATCAATACAGGTCAAAAAGTCTATGTGACCCCATAGTGGAGAAAAAATAAGTCTGATAATACCAACTAGGGCTGAGAATGTGTGGAAAAGGAATCACCTGCATGCAGGTGGGAGTGCAAATTTGTCAAAATAATCTTAATCTCATTTTTGCAGTCCTTCTCAAAATTATAGATGTACTAAATTAAAGACAACCTATTCTCCAGCAATTCTCTCCTAGTTATTTTATCTGGAGAAACTCTCACACAATGCCCAAGGAAGGAACTGATAACAAAGTTTTTGTGTATTTTCTAATATTCATGTTCCCAGATTAGTCACATGTATATCCCTCCTTTCCCACCCCTCCCGACAATTACACAGCACCCCTGAAGGATCTCCTTTTCTCACAGAGCAATGACTATAACTATTTTCTTCACTTATGATAAGTACTGTGTTTTGTTTATCTTTTTTTAATAACGATTTATAGTTAGCCAAAGTTAATCACACAATGAGATATGGTGGGCTGAAGTTGGAACCTCACTGAACTGAGAAAATTAGAGTGAGTTTCCTAAGGAAGTTCCATTTAAACTTAGGTGAAAGAATGAGTAGGATCTATCCAGTCAAGGAGGAATGAAAGGTAATTTGAGAAAAACTGTTTTGTTTTTTTTCCCATGTTTTTTGTTTAACAGGTAATCTGAACTACCAAACACACACACACATACAGAGCTGTGAAGAGCATAAGACTACAGAAGGCAAGTATGGAAATCATCATAAAATTGTATAAAATGTTGTTCTTTGTATCTGATGGCTCAAATTCAATGCACCTTTTTCTTGGAATATGCATAAACCTTCCCTGAGTATATAAAGAATAATTTTTAAAAAGAGAGAGTTCCAGTTATATAGAAACAAAACCTTCAAGCTATTCTTAATCATCTGATACAGCTGTGTATCCTCTTTGCTTTCTTTAGAGGATTACCTCCAGTAAAGTAATAGGTTCAAATGTTGACCTTTTCTAACTTTTCATTTAATTTTTTCATGCCTATAGAACAATTCATGTTAGTTTCATAAGGAAAGGAAAGCTCTACATAGAATGTTCACTTTAGGGTGAGTATTAAGAGTCCCATAGAAATTGCAAGTAGCAGGAATCAATACAGGTCAAAAAGTCTATGTGACCCCATAGTGGAGAAAAAATAAGTCTGATAATACCAACTAGGGCTGAGAATGTGTGGAAAAGGAATCACCTGCATGCAGGTGGGAGTGCAAATTTGTCAAAATAATCTTAATCTCATTTTTGCAGTCCTTCTCAAAATTATAGATGTACTAAATTAAAGACAACCTATTCTCCAGCAATTCTCTCCTAGTTATTTTATCTGGAGAAACTCTCACACAATGCCCAAGGAAGGAACTGATAACAAAGTTTTGTGCAACTGTATTTTCTAATATCAAAAGTCAAAACAGGAGATGGAGCTAAGATGGTTGCATAGAAACACTTGCACTCATCTCTCCTGCAAAATCGCCTGAGTTGTAACCAGTTCTTGAAAAACCACTGACAGGAAAAGGTTGGATCTGATCACAAACAAGAAACCCCACATCCAAGAGCAAAGGAGAAGTGGCAACAAGACAGTAGGCAGGGCACAATTGCGCTTCTAAACGTCAAACCTCATACCCGGCAGATAGGCTGAGCGGGCCAAATACACAACACCTGTTGCACATCAAGACCCAGGAAAGGAGAATGAACCTACCTCAACATAGTGAAAGCCATATATGAGAAGTCCGCAGTGAACATTATCCTCAAAGGTGAAAAATTGAAAGCATTCCCTCTAAGATCAGGAACAAGACAGGGGTGTCCACTTTCACCATTACTATTCAACATAGTCCTGGAAGTGCTAGAAACAGACATAAGAGAAGAAAAACAAATAAAAGGAATCCAGATTGGAAAAGAAGAAGTAAAGCTCTCTATCTGCAGACGGCATGATATTATACATAGAAAATCCCAAAGATACTATTAGAAAACTACTAGATCTAATCAGTGAATTCAAAACATCCCAGGATACAAAATCAATAGTTAGATAACACTCGCATTCCTATATACAAACAATGAAAAATCAGAAAATGAATTCTAATAGGTTCCCCAAATGTTCGACCTTTTCTAACTTTTCATTTAATTTTTTCATGCCTATAGAACAATTCATGTTAGTTTCATAAGGAAAGGAAAGCTCTACATAGAATGTTCACTTTAGGGTGAGTATTAAGAGTCCCATAGAAATTGCAAGTAGCAGGAATCAATACAGGTCAAAAAGTCTATGTGACCCCATAGTGGAGAAAAAATAAGTCTGATAATACCAACTAGGGCTGAGAATGTGTGGAAAAGGAATCACCTGCATGCAGGTGGGAGTGCAAATTTGTCAAAATAATCTTAATCTCATTTTTGCAGTCCTTCTCAAAATTATAGATGTACTAAATTAAAGACAACCTATTCTCCAGCAATTCTCTCCTAGTTATTTTATCTGGAGAAACTCTCACACAATGCCCAAGGAAGGAACTGATAACAAAGTTTTGTGCAACTGTATTTTCTAATATCAAAAGTCAAAACAGGAGATGGAGCTAAGATGGTTGCATAGAAACACTTGCACTCATCTCTCCTGCAAAATCGCCTGAGTTGTAACCAGTTCTTGAAAAACCACTGACAGGAAAAGGTTGGATCTGATCACAAACAAGAAACCCCACATCCAAGAGCAAAGGAGAAGTGGCAACAAGACAGTAGGCAGGGCACAATTGCGCTTCTAAACGTCAAACCTCATACCCGGCAGATAGGCTGAGCGGGCCAAATACACAACACCTGTTGCACATCAAGACCCAGGAAAGGAGAATGAACCTACCTCAACATAGTGAAAGCCATATATGAGAAGTCCGCAGTGAACATTATCCTCAAAGGTGAAAAATTGAAAGCATTCCCTCTAAGATCAGGAACAAGACAGGGGTGTCCACTTTCACCATTACTATTCAACATAGTCCTGGAAGTGCTAGAAACAGACATAAGAGAAGAAAAACAAATAAAAGGAATCCAGATTGGAAAAGAAGAAGTAAAGCTCTCTCTATCTGCAGACGGCATGATATTATACATAGAAAATCCCAAAGATACTATTAGAAAACTACTAGATCTAATCAGTGAATTCAAAAACATCCCAGGATACAAAATCAATAGTTAGATAACACTCGCATTCCTATATACAAACAATGAAAAATCAGAAAATGAATTCTAAGATTCAATCTCATTCACCATTGCAACCAAGAGAATAAAATACCTATGAATAAACTTACTGAAAGAAACAAAAGAACTGGTCAAAGAAAACTGCAAGACACTAATGAACGAAATTAAAGAAGACTTAAACAGATGGAGAGATATTCCATGTTCCTGGGTTGGAGGAATCAATAGTGTGAAAATTACCATCCTACCAGAAATCATCTACAGATATAATGTGATCCCTATCAAACTACCAATGACATTTTTCATAGAACTAGACCAAAGTATAACACAGTTCATATGGAAACACAAAAGACCCCAAATACACAAAGCAATCCTGAAAAAGAAAACTGGAGCTGGAGGGATCAGTTTTCCTAACTTCAGACTATACTACAAAGCAACAATCATCAAGGCAGTATTGTACTGGCACAAAAACAGAAATATAGACAAATGGAACAAGATAGAGAACCCAGAGATAGGCCCACTCACCTATGGATAAATTATTTTTGACAAAAGAGGCCAAATATAAAAGGGGACAAAGACAACCTCTTCAACAAATGGTGCTGGGACAATTGGAAAGCTACATGCAAACAAATGAAGTTGGAACTATCCCTGACACCATACACAAAGATCAACTCAAAATTGATTAAAGACCTAAGTGTAAGACCAGAAACCCTAAAGCTGTTAAAGGAGCATATAGGAAAAACACTCAAGGACATAAACCAAAGCAAGATCTTCCATGACCTGCCTACAGGAAGGCTGGAACTAAAACTGAAAATTAACATGTGGGACCTAATGAAACTTAAAAGCTTTTATACAGCAAAAGAAACTACAAGCAAGGTGAACAGATAACCCAGAGAATGGGAGAAAATCATAGCAAATGGAACAACAGACAAAGAATTAATCTTCAAAATCCACAAGCAACTGAGACAACACATCAGAAAAATGATCAACCCAATCGAAAAATCGGAAAGGGACCTAAACAGACACCTCTCCAAAGACGACATACAGATGGCCAAAAATCACATGAAATTATGCTCAACCTCGCTTATTATTAGAGAAATGCAGATTAAATCTACAATGAGATATCACCTCACACCAGTCAGAATGGCTATCGTCAAGAAATCTACAGAAAATAAATGCTGGAGAGGGTATGGAGAAAAGGGAACCTTCTTGCATTGCTGGTGGGAATGTAAATTGATACAGCCTCTATGGAAGACAGTATGGAGATTCCTTAAAATCTAAAAATAGAAGCACCATATGACCCAGCAATCCCACTATTAGGCCTATACCCTTATGAAATCAAAATTGAGAGAGGCATCTTTACTCCAATGTTCATTGCAGCTCTCTATACAATAGCTAGAACATGGAAGCAATCTAGATGTCCATTGATGAATGAATGGATAAAAACACTCTCTGGTACATATATACAGTGGAGTACTACTCAGCAAAAAGGAATAGTCTAATGATAACTTCAGACTATACTACAAAGCAACAATCATCAAGGCAGTATTGTACTGGCACAAAAACAGAAATATAGACAAATGGAACAAGATAGAGAACCCAGAGATAGGCCCACTCACCTATGGATAAATTATTTTTGACAAAAGAGGCCAAATATAAAAGGGGACAAAGACAACCTCTTCAACAAATGGTGCTGGGACAATTGGAAAGCTACATGCAAACAAATGAAGTTGGAACTATCCCTGACACCATACACAAAGATCAACTCAAAATTGATTAAAGACCTAAGTGTAAGACCAGAAACCCTAAAGCTGTTAAAGGAGCATATAGGAAAAACACTCAAGGACATAAACCAAAGCAAGATCTTCCATGACCTGCCTACAGGAAGGCTGGAACTAAAACTGAAAATTAACATGTGGGACCTAATGAAACTTAAAAGCTTTTATACAGCAAAAGAAACTACAAGCAAGGTGAACAGATAACCCAGAGAATGGGAGAAAATCATAGCAAATGGAACAACAGACAAAGAATTAATCTTCAAAATCCACAAGCAACTGAGACAACACATCAGAAAAATGATCAACCCAATCGAAAAATCGGAAAGGGACCTAAACAGACACCTCTCCAAAGACGACATACAGATGGCCAAAAATCACATGAAATTATGCTCAACCTCGCTTATTATTAGAGAAATGCAGATTAAATCTACAATGAGATATCACCTCACACCAGTCAGAATGGCTATCGTCAAGAAATCTACAGAAAATAAATGCTGGAGAGGGTATGGAGAAAAGGGAACCTTCTTGCATTGCTGGTGGGAATGTAAATTGATACAGCCTCTATGGAAGACAGTATGGAGATTCCTTAAAATCTAAAAATAGAAGCACCATATGACCCAGCAATCCCACTATTAGGCCTATACCCTTATGAAATCAAAATTGAGAGAGGCATCTTTACTCCAATGTTCATTGCAGCTCTCTATACAATAGCTAGAACATGGAAGCAATCTAGATGTCCATTGATGAATGAATGGATAAAAACACTCTCTGGTACATATATACAGTGGAGTACTACTCAGCTGTAAAAGGAAATGCAGAAGAATCAGTCCTAATGAGGTGGCTGGATTGAGAACCTATCGTAAAAAGTGAAGTTAGTCAAAAAGAGAAAGACAAATACAATATACTAAATATATATATATGGAATCTAGCAGGATGGTAATGATAACACACACAATGAAGCGATGGAAAAACAGTCATGGAGAATAGACATATGGACATTGTGGGTAATGCCCAGTGGGTGGGAGGCATAAAGGAGGTAGCATGAAAACCTATGCTATCATATGTGAAAAAAACAGTTATTGTCTTTGCACTGTGAGAAAAGGGGATCCTGAAGGGGTGCTGGGTGATGGCCTGGAGGAGTGGGATGGGGGGGGATATATATATGACTAATCTGAGATCATGCATATCTTAAACAACAAAACTCTGTAAAAGTAAAAAGTAAAATAAAAATTAAAACAACTTCAACTCCATAGGAATTAACAAAACAGAACCAGGCACATCAGCAAAGAGGAACCTCCCAAACAAATTCCTGGGAATTCAATAAATTACAAATACAGGCCATATGAAACTATTCAAATAATATTTTCAAATGTGTAATACACTGTTCTCAACACAGGGTTTGAACCAGGTCTCGTACATTGCAAGTAGATTCTTTATGGGCCATCAGGGAAGCCTTTATTTATTGCTATATATATATTTTTCAAAATTACCTATGGACATCAGATGGGTTAAGGAGATGGTGGGATCAATTGAGAAAGTAGAATTGACATATATATACTACCATGTGTAAAATAAATAGCAAGCGGGAAGTTGCTGTATAGCACAGGAGCTCAGGTTGGTATTCTGCGATAACCTAGAAAGGTTGGATGTGGAGGTGAGAGGAAGGCCCAAGAGGGAGGCTAAATATTTTTAAACCAGAAATCCCACTATTAGGCCTATACCCTTATGAAATCAAAATTGAGAGAGGCATCTTTACTCCAATGTTCATTGCAGCTCTCTATACAATAGCTAGAACATGGAAGCAATCTAGATGTCCATTGATGAATGAATGGATAAAAACACTCTCTGGTACATATATACAGTGGAGTACTACTCAGCTGTAAAAGGAAATGCAGAAGAATCAGTCCTAATGAGGTGGCTGGATTGAGAACCTATCGTAAAAAGTGAAGTTAGTCAAAAAGAGAAAGACAAATACAATATACTAAATATATATATATGGAATCTAGCAGGATGGTAATGATAACACACACAATGAAGCGATGGAAAAACAGTCATGGAGAATAGACATATGGACATTGTGGGTAATGCCCAGTGGGTGGGAGGCATAAAGGAGGTAGCATGAAAACCTATGCTATCATATGTGAAAAAAACAGTTATTGTCTTTGCACTGTGAGAAAAGGGGATCCTGAAGGGGTGCTGGGTGATGGCCTGGAGGAGTGGGATGGGGGGGGATATATATATGACTAATCTGAGATCATGCATATCTTAAACAACAAAACTCTGTAAAAGTAAAAAGTAAAATAAAAATTAAAACAACTTCAACTCCATAGGAATTAACAAAACAGAACCAGGCACATCAGCAAAGAGGAACCTCCCAAACAAATTCCTGGGAATTCAATAAATTACAAATACAGGCCATATGAAACTATTCAAATAATATTTTCAAATGTGTAATACACTGTTCTCAACACAGGGTTTGAACCAGGTCTCGTACATTGCAAGTAGATTCTTTATGGGCCATCAGGGAAGCCTTTATTTATTGCTATATATATATTTTTCAAAATTACCTATGGACATCAGATGGGTTAAGGAGATGGTGGGATCAATTGAGAAAGTAGAATTGACATATATATACTACCATGTGTAAAATAAATAGCAAGCGGGAAGTTGCTGTATAGCACAGGGAGCTCAGGTTGGTATTCTGCGATAACCTAGAAAGGTTGGATGTGGAGGTGAGAGGAAGGCCCAAGAGGGAGGTAAATATGTAAACACATAGATGATTCAGTTTGTTGTAAACCAGAAACTAACATATTGTAAAGGACTTATACTCTATTCAAGAATTTTAAAAGTACATATGTTATAAATATAAATTTTAAAAATATACATTTGTCATTAATTATATAATTTGATTTCAATGCAATTAAAATATTTTAATACTTGTACTTGCTTTTACACTCTCCTCTCTTCCCTTTCCAATTACAAAAAATACATGTTAAGAAGCACAGGATTTACAGCAATACAAATTTGTATTTACTGCCAACAAAAAAATTCCATAAATGTGTATTTTGAGATCCATTGCTTGACCTTCATGAACTATAACTTCATTTGTTTCTTAAAATATATTTTGAATTAAAAAGGAGAAAATGAGCATGAGGATGCTAATATAGTATTAATCTAACAGTCAAGACTTCTCTTTCAGATATCACTATTTTTATTTCAAAAAAAAGTATAAAAAAATTGGTGTTGGTGTTATTATATAAAAATATAATTATGCAAACTCCAGAAAGTAAATTACTTCTGTATGCTTTTTTGTTCTACGACTGTTGATTAAAAAGAAAAGAGCAAATAAAAAAATAAGACTACCTCTTTCTTCATAGTTTTGGAAGGATTTATTGAAAATTATTATCCCACATATTCTTTTGTTCAGGCACTAGCATATTATGAAGAAGTTTCTGCTCGATCTGCTACTTGATTAAATGCTACAAGAGCTACAAAGTAAATCAGCTTAAAATTATTTTGATCAGTAATTGACCAAATATAAACTTGCTCACGTTACACAAAACTCCCAAACAAATTCCTGGGAATTCAATAAATTACAAATACAGGCCATATGAAACTATTCAAATAATATTTTCAAATGTGTAATACACTGTTCTCAACACAGGGTTTGAACCAGGTCTCGTACATTGCAAGTAGATTCTTTATGGGCCATCAGGAAGCCTTTATTTATTGCTATATATATATTTTTCAAAATTACCTATGGACATCAGATGGGTTAAGGAGATGGTGGGATCAATTGAGAAAGTAGAATTGACATATATATACTACCATGTGTAAAATAAATAGCAAGCGGGAAGTTGCTGTATAGCACAGGGAGCTCAGGTTGGTATTCTGCGATAACCTAGAAAGGTTGGATGTGGAGGTGAGAGGAAGGCCCAAGAGGGAGGTAAATATGTAAACACATAGATGATTCAGTTTGTTGTAAACCAGAAACTAACATATTGTAAAGGACTTATACTCTATTCAAGAATTTTAAAAGTACATATGTTATAAATATAAATTTTAAAAATATACATTTGTCATTAATTATATAATTTGATTTCAATGCAATTAAAATATTTTAATACTTGTACTTGCTTTTACACTCTCCTCTCTTCCCTTTCCAATTACAAAAAATACATGTTAAGAAGCACAGGATTTACAGCAATACAAATTTGTATTTACTGCCAACAAAAAAATTCCATAAATGTGTATTTTGAGATCCATTGCTTGACCTTCATGAACTATAACTTCATTTGTTTCTTAAAATATATTTTGAATTAAAAAGGAGAAAATGAGCATGAGGATGCTAATATAGTATTAATCTAACAGTCAAGACTTCTCTTTCAGATATCACTATTTTTATTTCAAAAAAAAGTATAAAAAAATTGGTGTTGGTGTTATTATATAAAAATATAATTATGCAAACTCCAGAAAGTAAATTACTTCTGTATGCTTTTTTGTTCTACGACTGTTGATTAAAAAGAAAAGAGCAAATAAAAAAATAAGACTACCTCTTTCTTCATAGTTTTGGAAGGATTTATTGAAAATTATTATCCCACATATTCTTTTGTTCAGGCACTAGCATATTATGAAGAAGTTTCTGCTCGATCTGCTACTTGATTAAATGCTACAAGAGCTACAAAGTAAATCAGCTACTGAAAGAGTTTATGCTCTATTTTGATCAGTAATTGACTTACCTAAGAATTAAATCAACAAACCTTGCTCACAGATTAAAATGAACCATGACTATAATGACACTTTGTACACTCTGTAGTGATTATTATTGCCAGGCTCAGAGTCCTCTTCAGTACAGTTAAGTGATTCAGTCATGCCTAACACTTTATGATCCTATGGACTGTGGCATGCCAGGCTTCCCTGTCCTTCACCATCTCTCTGAGCTTGTTAAAACTCATATCCACTGACTCAGTGACGGCATACAACCACCTTGTCCTCTGTTGTCCCCTTCTCTTTCTGCCTTCTATTTTTCTAGCACCATGGTCTTTTCCAAAGAGCTGTATCTTTGCATCAGGTGGCCAAAGTATTGGAGCCTCATTCTTAGCATCAGTCCTTCCAATGCATGTTTAGGGTTGATTTCCTTTAGGACTGACCAGTGTGATTTCCTTGTAGTCCAAGGGACTCTCTTAGAAAACTGTTTATCATATATTTTCATTTATTATAAAAATGGGTTCCATTAAGAGATTTTTCTCTATTATGTTACTGCTTTACTGTTTATACAGCCTACAGAAGTTCCTGTTATAGAGTGCATAAAATAATGTATTTGTCTTTTTCTATGCTAGAACTATAATATTTGGTGGTTAAAGTGCATCTGGTTAACAGATGCACAGATTTTTCTCTTCTCAAAAAATTTTTCATTATTCTCTGATATTTAATTTTTCAAAAAAATATAACCTTTTCCAATTGACCAATAACTGCATTGTAATTTCAAATAAAATTGCACATCTTAAAAATGAATTGAAACTACTAAATGCTGCTTAAGGAGATTTTTAGCACATTAAGTACTCAAAACAACCCTGTGAAATATGTAGCATTGTTTTCCTATATTATAGGTGCTTTCTTAATGGCTCAGTGGGTAAAGAATCCACCTGTAGTTCAGGAGGCACAGGAGATGAAGGCTTGATCCCTGGGTATGGAAGAAGTTGACAATCTACTCCAGTATTTTTGCTAGAAGGATCCAATGGACAGAGAAGCCTGGTAGGCTACATTACATGGGGTCGCATAGAGTCAGACATGATGAATCACACACACACACTCATACTCAGGTGAGAAAATAAGGGTACATGAAGCTTAAATAGTTTTTCTCTTAAGGAAGATTGAGACTGATTGATACAGCTTATCTTCACAGCTTGTGTTCCTAACCATTATAGCTTCTTTTCCCCATGTAACACTTTATGTCTATCCACAAATGAATGGATAAGGAAGTTGTAGTACGTGTGCATAATGGAATACTACTCTGCTGCAAAAAGGAATGTATTTGAGTCAGTTTTAATGATGTGGATGAACCTGGAGCCTGTTATATAAAGTCAGTCAGAAACCGAAAGACAAATGCTGTACATTTCTACATATATGTGGAATTTAGAAAGCTGATAGTGATGATTCAACATGCAAGGCAGCAAAGGAGACACAGACGTAAAGAACAGACTTTTGGACTCGATGGGAGAAGATGAGGGTGGGATGATTTCAGAGAATAGAATTGAAACATGGACATTACCATATGTAAAATAGATGACTGGTGCAAGCTCGATGCATGAAGCTTTGAAGCATGTCCCAGTGCTCTGGCACAACTCAGTGGGATAGAGTGAGGAAAGAAGTGAGGGGAGGTTCAAGAAGGGGTGGACACATGTATACCTGTGGCCAATTCATGCTGATACATGGCAAAAACCATCACTGTATTGTAAGTAATTATCCACCAATCAAAATTAATTAATTGAAAAAAAGACTCCATGTTTCGTAATTGTGAAATGAATTTTATTGCATCACATGTGAAAATGAAAGTGTCAGTTACTTAGTCATGTCTGACTCTTTGCAACCCCATGGACCCATAGGCTCCTCTGTTCATGGAATTCTCTAGGCAAGACTACTAGAGTGGGAAGCCATGTCTCCTTTCCAAAAGATCATCTTGATTCAAGAATTGAATACATGTTTCTTGCATTGCAGGTGGATTCTTTACCATCAGAGCCACCAGGGAAGTCCATTTTTGTATCACAATTAATCTTAAAATACAGAGATTCCACAGGGGAACCAAATCTAATGACCAGAAGTTTTTTTAACTGCTCTGACTAGCAGTAGGATTTTCTCCTACTAGTCAGCTAAATACAAAACTTGAGGGGGGTTCATATACTGATCCAGTTTTGATGATGTAGGAGGCCAAATGAGCAGGAATATGGGCATTCTTTAGGGGTAGAAAGTGGCCTGCATGACAGTTAACAAGCATATGGGGATCCACTACCTGTAGCTACTGGGTTTTGCTAACAATCAGCAAAGTTAGAAGAAGCCCAGGCTTCAGATGGGACCTCTAGCTTCAGTCTACACTTCAGCATCAGTCTTATGATATGGCGAACAGAGAAATCCACTGTATCACCCTGGGCATTTAACCTACAGAACTGTGAAAGCAAAAATGAGTATTGTTTCTTGAACTGCATTTATGGTAATTTGTTACAGTGGAATTAGAATAGTGACAATGCATATCCACCTCACATAAACAGTTATTTCTAGAATAAGTAAAAAGCACAGAAGAGGTACTAACATTTTTTTATTAATTTCAGTGGCTGTTTATTAAGTAGATTCTGTCATATCTCCTCCTGTAAATACTAAGCATGCCTTTTTAACATCTGCATTGTTTTTTAATGTCTTACTTATTGCTTACTAACTACAGAGCAATAATAAATATTAACAATGATAATATACTTGACTGCATTTTTCCTGACAATAATAGCAATTCTATAACTTCATCATGTAAAGAACTGATGCTGAGAGATGTACTTTATTAATAAAATCATGCTACTTTTTTCCTGCTTTCCAAGATTAAATCACAATCACTTAATGATTATCAAATACATTTAGTATCTACTGAAATATGTAAATGTTCTTTCAGTTGTTATTAAATTGAATGACATTGATTTTCCTAGGTTAAAACATCTTTGTGTTCCTTTAATGAAACAATCATTATACTATTATTTACTCAGACATTATATTTGGGACATGTAATATCTTATTGAGGATCTGCAGTCTATATTTGAATAAGTAAAGTGAATCTGCTATTTTTCTTATGAGAACAGTAATGCTTGATATAGCTATACATTTCATGCTGTGTATAGAAAGAATTATAGAGCATTTTTTATTTTTCGTTTTGGAATACTTGAAACTAGAATTTTCTGTCTCTATTTTAGTATATGATATGCTAATTTTTTTGCACTTATTCGAGTTAAATAATTATTGTAACTTGATAATTTTTATTTGAAATTTACGTGCTTTTTTCCCCAAATTTGTTGAATGTTAATGTGTATAAAATAATACTGTTTAATCAACTCTAAATCTGTCAGCATATTATTTCTAAAAAATAATATTAATGTTTAGATTTAACTATCCATTAGCACACATCCTTAATGTATTTTAATTTTATTAGGCTTAAGCTCAGTTTTTCTTTTTCCATCTACAGATTGTTATTGGTCTTTCATAGGATGCTTTTTTCCCCCACTTTCTTTTTTTTTAAATTGTTCACGGGTTAACCAGAACTGTGAAAGCAAAAATGAGTATTGTTTCTTGAACTGCATTTATGGTAATTTGTTACAGTGGAATTAGAATAGTGACAATGCATATCCACCTCACATAAACAGTTATTTCTAGAATAAGTAAAAAGCACAGAAGAGGTACTAACATTTTTTTATTAATTTCAGTGGCTGTTTATTAAGTAGATTCTGTCATATCTCCTCCTGTAAATACTAAGCATGCCTTTTTAACATCTGCATTGTTTTTTAATGTCTTACTTATTGCTTACTAACTACAGAGCAATAATAAATATTAACAATGATAATATACTTGACTGCATTTTTCCTGACAATAATAGCAATTCTATAACTTCATCATGTAAAGAACTGATGCTGAGAGATGTACTTTATTAATAAAATCATGCTACTTTTTTCCTGCTTTCCAAGATTAAATCACAATCACTTAATGATTATCAAATACATTTAGTATCTACTGAAATATGTAAATGTTCTTTCAGTTGTTATTAAATTGAATGACATTGATTTTCCTAGGTTAAAACATCTTTGTGTTCCTTTAATGAAACAATCATTATACTATTATTTACTCAGACATTATATTTGGGACATGTAATATCTTATTGAGGATCTGCAGTCTATATTTGAATAAGTAAAGTGAATCTGCTATTTTTCTTATGAGAACAGTAATGCTTGATATAGCTATACATTTCATGCTGTGTATAGAAAGAATTATAGAGCATTTTTTATTTTTCGTTTTGGAATACTTGAAACTAGAATTTTCTGTCTCTATTTTAGTATATGATATGCTAATTTTTTTGCACTTATTCGAGTTAAATAATTATTGTAACTTGATAATTTTTATTTGAAATTTACGTGCTTTTTTCCCCAAATTTGTTGAATGTTAATGTGTATAAAATAATACTGTTTAATCAACTCTAAATCTGTCAGCATATTATTTCTAAAAAATAATATTAATGTTTAGATTTAACTATCCATTAGCACACATCCTTAATGTATTTTAATTTTATTAGGCTTAAGCTCAGTTTTTCTTTTTCCATCTACAGATTGTTATTGGTTTTCCATAGGATGCTCTATTTCCCTTAAATTTTCCCATTCACTTTCTTTAATGGTGATGTTTTAGTTAGAAACTGAATGCATTAATTTTTAAGGAAGAAATTGAACTTATTTTTTTTCAGAGGTTTAACTGCCTTTATTTCATTTTACAGGAGACATTAGCTAGTAGACCATTGTGGTTTAAATCATTTCAAACTCATTTTGTTCTCTGTTCTTTTCTTATAGAATATTGTGATCTTACAGCTGAATGTTTAAAAAGTTGAATTCAATAGAAATACTTAAAAATTCAGAAAATAATTTCTATAATGTGCATATGAAGACAAACATGTTTGATTAAATTTTAACTGGTTGCTTCAACAATTTTTCTTTTTTTTCAAAAATTCTTTATTTTAAAGATTTTAAAGAGTTTTGTTGTTCACCGACATGTATGTTCCCAGATCATTCATATGCATATCCCTGTTGTTCACACATCCACCCAGTTCCCCCCATCCCACCGCTCCGGACCATCGCCCCAAGTGATTGTAGGCACCCCTATTCCCTTAGCACAATGACAGTAGCTGTCTTTTCCCTTTTCCACACGTGCCCATATAGGTTTCAATGTAACTTCCTCCATGCCTCCCTCTCACTGTTCGGTCTTCACAATGTCCTTATGTCTCTTTTTTGTTCCATGAGTTAACTGCGTGTGTTATCATGACAATCTTACAAGATTCCATATATATGAGTTAGTATACTATACTTGTGTTTCTTTTTTTGACTTACTTCACTTTTTATGATAGGTTCTATAGCTAGCCACCTCATTAGGTCTGAGTCTTTTGCATTTCTTTTAGCAACTGAGTAGTATTCCATTGTATATATGTACCAGGGCTTCTGTATCCATTCATTTGTCGATGGACACCTAGGGTGCTTTCATGTTCTGGCTATTGTATAGAGAGCTGCTATGAACACTGGGGTACAGGTCAACTCTAAATCTGTCAGCATATTATTTTAAAAATAATATGTAATTTTAAAAAAAGATTTAACTATCCATTAGCACACATCCTTAATGTATTTTAATTTTATTAGGCTTAAGCTCAGTTTTTCTTTTTCCATCTACAGATTGTTATTGGTTTTCCATAGGATGCTCTATTTCCCTTAAATTTTCCCATTCACTTTCTTTAATGGTGATGTTTTAGTTAGAAACTGAATGCATTAATTTTTAAGGAAGAAATTGAACTTATTTTTTTTCAGAGGTTTAACTGCCTTTATTTCATTTTACAGGAGACATTAGCTAGTAGACCATTGTGGTTTAAATCATTTCAAACTCATTTTGTTCTCTGTTCTTTTCTTATAGAATATTGTGATCTTACAGCTGAATGTTTAAAAAGTTGAATTCAATAGAAATACTTAAAAATTCAGAAAATAATTTCTATAATGTGCATATGAAGACAAACATGTTTGATTAAATTTTAACTGGTTGCTTCAACAATTTTTCTTTTTTTTAAAAAATTCTTTATTTTAAAGATTTTAAAGAGTTTTGTTGTTCACCGACATGTATGTTCCCAGATCATTCATATGCATATCCCTGTTGTTCACACATCCACCCAGTTCCCCCCATCCCACCGCTCCGGACCATCGCCCCAAGTGATTGTAGGCACCCCTATTCCCTTAGCACAATGACAGTAGCTGTCTTTTCCCTTTTCCACACGTGCCCATATAGGTTTCAATGTAACTTCCTCCATGCCTCCCTCTCACTGTTCGGTCTTCACAATGTCCTTATGTCTCTTTTTTGTTCCATGAGTTAACTGCGTGTGTTATCATGACAATCTTACAAGATTCCATATATATGAGTTAGTATACTATACTTGTGTTTCTTTTTTTGACTTACTTCACTTTTTATGATAGGTTCTATAGCTAGCCACCTCATTAGGTCTGAGTCTTTTGCATTTCTTTTAGCAACTGAGTAGTATTCCATTGTATATATGTACCAGGGCTTCTGTATCCATTCATTTGTCGATGGACACCTAGGGTGCTTTCATGTTCTGGCTATTGTATAGAGAGCTGCTATGAACACTGGGGTACAGGTGCTTCTTTCTGTTTTGATTTCATCAGGATATAGGCCTAATAGTGGGATTGCTGGGTCATAGGGTGCTTCTATTTTTAGTTTTTTAAGGAATCTCCAGACTGTCTTCCATAGAGGCTGTATCAATTTACACTCCCACCAGCAATGCAAGAGGGTTCCCTTTTCTCTGCACCCTCTCCAGCATTTATTGTCTGTCGATTTGTGGATGATGGCCATTCTGACGGGTGTGAGGTGATATCTCATTGTAGTTTTAATTTCCATTTCTCTAATAATAAGCGAGGTTAAACATCATTTCATGTGCTTTTGGGCCATCCGTATGTCCTCTTTGGAGAGGTGTCTCTTTAGATCTTTTTCCCATTTTTTGATTGGATTGTTCGTTTTTCCTGTGTTGAGTTGTCTGAGTTGCTTGTAGATTTTGGAGATTGAGTTTTTTGTCTGTTATTTCATTACCTATGATTTTCTCCTACTCAGTGGGGTGTCTGTTCAGCATTTTTGTAAGTTCTTTTGCTGTAGAAAAGCTTTTAAGTTTCATTAGGTCCCACATGTTCATGTTTCTTTTCAGTTTCGCTATTCTAGTAGGTGGGTCAGAGAAGATCTTGCTTTGATTGATGTCCTTGAGGGTTTTGCCTATTTTCTCCTCTAAGAGTTTGATGGTTTCTGGTCTTCCATTTAGGTGTTTAGTCCATTTTGAGTTGATCTTCGTGTATGGTGTCAGGGAATGTTCCAAATTCGTTTTTTTGCATGTCTCTCTCGAATTTTGCCAACACAACATGTTGAAGAGGCTGTCTTTGTCCCATTATAGTTTCACCTCCTTTGTCAAAAATAAGGTACCCATAGGTGCGTGGGTTTATCTCTGGGTTCTCAGTCTTATTCCATTGATCTATAGTTCTGTTTTTGTGCCAGTACCATACTGTCTTGATAACTATTGCTTTGTAGTAGAGTCTGAAGTTGGGGAGGCTGACCCCTCCAGCTCTGTTTTTCTTTCTCAGGATAGCTTCTGGTCTTTTGCATTTCTTTTAGCAACTGAGTAGTATTCCATTGTATATATGTACCAGGGCTTCTGTATCCATTCATTTGTCGATGGACACCTAGGGTGCTTTCATGTTCTGGCTATTGTATAGAGAGCTGCTATGAACACTGGGGTACAGGTGCTTCTTTCTGTTTTGATTTCATCAGGATATAGGCCTAATAGTGGGATTGCTGGGTCATAGGGTGCTTCTATTTTTAGTTTTTTAAGGAATCTCCAGACTGTCTTCCATAGAGGCTGTATCAATTTACACTCCCACCAGCAATGCAAGAGGGTTCCCTTTTCTCTGCACCCTCTCCAGCATTTATTGTCTGTCGATTTGTGGATGATGGCCATTCTGACGGGTGTGAGGTGATATCTCATTGTAGTTTTAATTTCCATTTCTCTAATAATAAGCGAGGTTAAACATCATTTCATGTGCTTTTGGGCCATCCGTATGTCCTCTTTGGAGAGGTGTCTCTTTAGATCTTTTTCCCATTTTTTGATTGGATTGTTCGTTTTTCCTGTGTTGAGTTGTCTGAGTTGCTTGTAGATTTTGGAGATTGAGTTTTTTGTCTGTTATTTCATTACCTATGATTTTCTCCTACTCAGTGGGGTGTCTGTTCAGCATTTTTGTAAGTTCTTTTGCTGTAGAAAAGCTTTTAAGTTTCATTAGGTCCCACATGTTCATGTTTCTTTTCAGTTTCGCTATTCTAGTAGGTGGGTCAGAGAAGATCTTGCTTTGATTGATGTCCTTGAGGGTTTTGCCTATTTTCTCCTCTAAGAGTTTGATGGTTTCTGGTCTTCCATTTAGGTGTTTAGTCCATTTTGAGTTGATCTTCGTGTATGGTGTCAGGGAATGTTCCAAATTCGTTTTTTTGCATGTCTCTCTCGAATTTTGCCAACACAACATGTTGAAGAGGCTGTCTTTGTCCCATTATAGTTTCACCTCCTTTGTCAAAAATAAGGTACCCATAGGTGCGTGGGTTTATCTCTGGGTTCTCAGTCTTATTCCATTGATCTATAGTTCTGTTTTTGTGCCAGTACCATACTGTCTTGATAACTATTGCTTTGTAGTAGAGTCTGAAGTTGGGGAGGCTGACCCCTCCAGCTCTGTTTTTCTTTCTCAGGATAGCTTTGGCTATTCAAGGTCTTTTGTGTTTCCATATCAACTGTGTTATTCTTTGGTGTAGTTCTGTGAGAAATGTCAATGGTAGTTGCATAGGTATTGCATTGAATCTGTAGATGATATTTGGTAGCATGGTCATTTTCACAATATTGATTCTTCCGATTCAGGAACATGGAATATCTCTCCATCTGTTTAAGTCTTCTTTAAAGTCTCTCATGAGTGTCTTGTAATTTTCTTTGTACAAGTCTTTTGTTTCTTTGGGTAGGTTGATTCCTAGGTATTTGATTCTTTTGGTTATAATGATGAAGGGGATTGCATTTTTGATTTCGTTCTCTGATTTTTCATTGTTTGTGTATAGGAGTGCCAGTGATTTCTGTGTGTTGACTTTGTATCCTGCGACTTTGCTGAATTAATTGATTAGCTCTAGTAGCTTTGTAACCATGCCTATAGGGTTTTCTATGTATAGTATCATGTCGTCTGCAAAAAGAGAGAGCTTGAATTCTTCCTTTCCAATCTGAATTCCTTTGATTTCTTTCTCTTCTCTTGTTGCTGTTGCTAGAACTTTCAGGACTATGTTGACTAGTAGTGGTGAAAGTGGGCACCCCTGTCTTGTTCCTGATCTTAGAGGAAATGAGTTCAGTTTATCACCGTTAAGGATAATGGTTGCTGTATGCTTCTCATATATGGCTTTCACTATGTTGAGATAGGTTCCTTCTATGCCCATTTTCTGAAGAGTTTTTTTTATCATAAATGGGTGTTCTATTTTGTTGAAGGCTTTTTCTGCATCTATTGAGATGATCATGTGGTTTTTGTCTTTCAATTTGTTGATATGGTGTATCACATTGATTGTTTTGCAGATATTGAAGAATGCTTGCATGCCTGGGATGAACCCGACTTGATCATGGTGTATGAGTTTTTTGATGTGTCGTTGAATTCTGTTTGCTAGGAATTTGTTGCAGATCTTGGCATCTAAATTCATCAGTGAAATTGGCCTATAGTTTTCCTTTTTTGTGTTGTCTTTGCCTGGTTTCGGTATCAGGGTGATGGTGGCCTCGTAGAATGTGTTTGAAAGTGTTCCTTCTGGTGCAATTGTTTGAAAGTGTTTTAAAAGGACAGGCATTGGCTCTTCTTTAAATGTTTGTTAGTATTCAGCTGTGGAGCCATCTGGCATTGGGCTAGTTCTGTGAGAAATGTCAATGGTAGTTGCATAGGTATTGCATTGAATCTGTAGATGATATTTGGTAGCATGGTCATTTTCACAATATTGATTCTTCCGATTCAGGAACATGGAATATCTCTCCATCTGTTTAAGTCTTCTTTAAAGTCTCTCATGAGTGTCTTGTAATTTTCTTTGTACAAGTCTTTTGTTTCTTTGGGTAGGTTGATTCCTAGGTATTTGATTCTTTTGGTTATAATGATGAAGGGGATTGCATTTTTGATTTCGTTCTCTGATTTTTCATTGTTTGTGTATAGGAGTGCCAGTGATTTCTGTGTGTTGACTTTGTATCCTGCGACTTTGCTGAATTAATTGATTAGCTCTAGTAGCTTTGTAACCATGCCTATAGGGTTTTCTATGTATAGTATCATGTCGTCTGCAAAAAGAGAGAGCTTGAATTCTTCCTTTCCAATCTGAATTCCTTTGATTTCTTTCTCTTCTCTTGTTGCTGTTGCTAGAACTTTCAGGACTATGTTGACTAGTAGTGGTGAAAGTGGGCACCCCTGTCTTGTTCCTGATCTTAGAGGAAATGAGTTCAGTTTATCACCGTTAAGGATAATGGTTGCTGTATGCTTCTCATATATGGCTTTCACTATGTTGAGATAGGTTCCTTCTATGCCCATTTTCTGAAGAGTTTTTTTTATCATAAATGGGTGTTCTATTTTGTTGAAGGCTTTTTCTGCATCTATTGAGATGATCATGTGGTTTTTGTCTTTCAATTTGTTGATATGGTGTATCACATTGATTGTTTTGCAGATATTGAAGAATGCTTGCATGCCTGGGATGAACCCGACTTGATCATGGTGTATGAGTTTTTTGATGTGTCGTTGAATTCTGTTTGCTAGGAATTTGTTGCAGATCTTGGCATCTAAATTCATCAGTGAAATTGGCCTATAGTTTTCCTTTTTTGTGTTGTCTTTGCCTGGTTTCGGTATCAGGGTGATGGTGGCCTCGTAGAATGTGTTTGAAAGTGTTCCTTCTGGTGCAATTGTTTGAAAGTGTTTTAAAAGGACAGGCATTGGCTCTTCTTTAAATGTTTGTTAGTATTCAGCTGTGGAGCCATCTGGCATTGGGCTTTTATTTTTGGGTAGATTTTTGAACACAAAATCGATTTGTGAGCTTGTGATTCGGTTGTTCAGTTTCTGTTTCTTCCTGGCTCAGTCTTCGGAGATTAATCGTCCCCAAGAAACTGTCCATTTCTTCCAAGTTGTTGCCATAGAGTTGCTCATAATAGTCCCATAGAATCCTTTGTATTTCTGCATTATCTGTTGTAATCTTTCCCTTTTCATTTTTGATTTTGGTGATCTGGATCTTCTCTCTCTTTTTCCTGATGAGTCTGGACAGTGGCTTGTCAATTTTGTTTACGTTTTTCGAAGAACCAGATTTTTGATTTATTCATTTTTATTATTTTTTCTTTCATTTCTTTCACATTTATTTCTGCTCTAGTCTTTATATTTTCTCTTCTTCTGCAGGCTACGGGGTGTTTTTGTTCTTCTTTCTCCAGTTGTTTTAAGCAATCAATGATGATACTTTCCCGTTAAGCTCTGCATTAATTAAAATACTGCCTGGATAAATAAGTCCAGGGCAAGTTTCTGGCCTGGATAATTACAATGAGAGCAATTTTTAGCTAGGACATGTGTTGAGGGTGACGAGGAGAAGAGTGTATGGATAATGAGAAGGAATAGATTCATCTTGGAAGGATTTTATAGGGTTAGGTAGCAAAGATTAGTGTGCTGTATTGTTTAGTGTAGCTGGGAGAGAATAGTGGAGACAGGAAGATAGGAAATAATTTATCTAGAGGATATTGGTAGATAGGAAAAGGTTTTACATTTAGAAAATAGAGGGAGAAAGCAGTGGCAAAGAGGAAAGACAATTGGAGGTTTCCAAGAATTAAAATTAAAAAAAAAAAAACAATAAAATAAAAGTCAAAAAAATAAATTAAAAATAAAAAGGGACAGAAATAATTAGTAAGAGACCAAAAAACAAACAAACAAACAAAATGAAAAACAAACAAACAAAACAAAACAAACAAAACCAAACAGAACAAACAAACAAAGACCATACCAGACCTATCAATCAAATAAACAAAATAGTCCGCAACAAATAAACAAGCAAAAAAAGCTAAATACTGTCCCTGGTTTCTATCTTCTCATCTGCCTGTTGGAAACCAATCTGCTCTTGATGGTGTCTTGATGGTGTAGTCTTCCCCTTATAGTGCCGGTTTCTATGGTTTCTGTTTTTGTTTTCAGCCAAAAGAAGGCTTTGCTGTGAGCTTGGGTGCTGGCCGGGGCGGTGGGATGATCCCAGTCCATTGGGTCGGGGCCACGGCAGGCACAGTCCCATGTTGGAGGGGGGAGTCCCGGCTCTACTGCGTACCCGCCAGTAGTGTCCAATCCCTGCTCTTCCCCCGGCTTCCTCCTTTGCTACTGCAGCTCTAGGGGTGCGCGGGCTCCTCCACCGCTGACACACATGCACTGCCAGTTATGCTTCCAAGTCCCAAAGGTGGCCGCGAGCTTTCCTCTCCGGCTCGTGCCCCGTCCCTAGTCAGCAACCTGTGGGCGACTTCTCCTCTCCATTCAGCAAGCCCTCCACTAGGAGTGGTTGAACTTAGAGTGACTTCCCCTCTCCATTTGGCAAGCGCTCCAGTAGGAGTGGTTGAACATACCCGTGGAGCCCGGCGTGGCAGCGTGGCAGCACAGCTTCTTGGTCTGGCGTCGCTTCTCAGTCCGGCGTGGCTTCTAGGTCCTGAACTAATTAGTTTAAACCAAATTTCTTACTATTGTTGTTTCCCTGATGGCTCATACAGTAAAGAATTAGCCTGGGCTTTGCTGGTGGTACAGTTGTTAAAAAGTCCACCTTGTAATACAAGGGGCACAGGTTATATCCCTGACCTGGGAAGATACCACATGTCAAGGAGTGCCTGGGTTGGTGTGTCTAATTGGAGTGCTGTGTGTCCAGTGCTCTGGAGCACATGTGACCAGATCTGGTGCTCTGTAACAAGAGAGACCACAGACCACTGCAACAGGAGGCCCACACAGGCCAAAGAATAAAGATGGATGAAAAATTTTAAAAAAAAGAGCAATGACTTAGAGGTATATATATGCTTCAGCCTGCAATGCAGGAGACCTGGGTTCAATCTCTCATTTGGGAAGATCCGGGAAGATCCCTAGGGAAGAGAATGGATATTCACACCAGTGTTCTTCCTTGGAGAATGTCATAGACAGAGGGGACTGGCAGGCTACAGTCCAAGGAGTCTCAAAGGGTTAGACAGGACTTAAAAGCTAACTTTCACTTTTTCACTATTAAACATATTTACAGTTTTGCATTCTCCCAGCATTGCTTTGATCTCATTCACTGGATTATGACAGGGCATGTTTGGTTTCTCTGTGGAGCAATGTTCGCTGCGTGTATAATGTGCATGCGTGTTCAGTTTTATCCAGCTCTTTGTGACCCCATGGACTGTAGCCTTTCAGGCTCCTCTGTCCATGTGATTTCCTGTTCATGAATACTAGAGTGAATTGCCATTTCCTTCACTCTGGAGATCTTTCCGACCCAGAGATCCAATCTGTGTCTCCTGCATCTCGTGCACTGGCAAGTAGACTCTTTATCCATGAGCCACCTCAGAAGCCCAATATACCATCTATTGAAAGGAGTATATAGGATTTACACCTGAGGTGTTTTTGTATGTGAGTATGCAACGAAACACAGAGACTGGGAGTGAAGAAGACAGCTCTTTCCTGATTAAACCCACAGGAGCACAAATAGCTGATGATGGGCACAGATATACCTGCAGTCACATCTTGGTCTGGCGTCGCTTCTCAGTCCGGCGTGGCTTCTAGGTCCTGAACTAATTAGTTTAAACCAAATTTCTTACTATTGTTGTTTCCCTGATGGCTCATACAGTAAAGAATTAGCCTGGGCTTTGCTGGTGGTACAGTTGTTAAAAAGTCCACCTTGTAATACAAGGGGCACAGGTTATATCCCTGACCTGGGAAGATACCACATGTCAAGGAGTGCCTGGGTTGGTGTGTCTAATTGGAGTGCTGTGTGTCCAGTGCTCTGGAGCACATGTGACCAGATCTGGTGCTCTGTAACAAGAGAGACCACAGACCACTGCAACAGGAGGCCCACACAGGCCAAAGAATAAAGATGGATGAAAATTTTAAAAAAGAGCAATGACTTAGAGGTATATATATGCTTCAGCCTGCAATGCAGGAGACCTGGGTTCAATCTCTCATTTGGGAAGATCCGGGAAGATCCCTAGGGAAGAGAATGGATATTCACACCAGTGTTCTTCCTTGGAGAATGTCATAGACAGAGGGGACTGGCAGGCTACAGTCCAAGGAGTCTCAAAGGGTTAGACAGGACTTAAAAGCTAACTTTCACTTTTTCACTATTAAACATATTTACAGTTTTGCATTCTCCCAGCATTGCTTTGATCTCATTCACTGGATTATGACAGGGCATGTTTGGTTTCTCTGTGGAGCAATGTTCGCTGCGTGTATAATGTGCATGCGTGTTCAGTTTTATCCAGCTCTTTGTGACCCCATGGACTGTAGCCTTTCAGGCTCCTCTGTCCATGTGATTTCCTGTTCATGAATACTAGAGTGAATTGCCATTTCCTTCACTCTGGAGATCTTTCCGACCCAGAGATCCAATCTGTGTCTCCTGCATCTCGTGCACTGGCAAGTAGACTCTTTATCCATGAGCCACCTCAGAAGCCCAATATACCATCTATTGAAAGGAGTATATAGGATTTACACCTGAGGTGTTTTTGTATGTGAGTATGCAACGAAACACAGAGACTGGGAGTGAAGAAGACAGCTCTTTCCTGATTAAACCCACAGGAGCACAAATAGCTGATGATGGGCGCACAGATATACCTGCAGTCACATCTTGTCCTTATTGCTTTCTGAGCACCTCATGGGGTTTCTTTTCTCAGTAGACTTATTTCTCTGAGGTCTAGATTCTCACGACTGGGTCACCTGAGCATAGCCTAACCAAGAAGAGGAATGCACTATACAGGAGCAAATTTTCAGATTCACAACTAGGACTCAGAACACTGATTTTCAGAGTTCATATTATTTATTATTTTTAGAATATAAGAGTAGCTCTTTTGAATCCTGTACAAAGGGTAACTTATACATGGTCTGTCCTCCTTTTCTTCTTCTTTCCTTTCCAGGCTGACACTCTTTATGGTCACTGAATCCTGCAGAAATGTGGAGACCCCTTCAATTTTGTTTTCCAAAGTTCAGAAATATGATAACATTGTATGACAAATGATAATGTTAAAAGCCTTACTTTCAGGAACAAGAACCTTTTCTTATTTCATATAAAGGAAATGTTGGGACCAGTAGAGTCTCTAGAATTTATAATTCAAACAGTTTATAATTTCAGCTTTGAAATTTCCTAGACAAAAACAGTTGCCTAGGGGGTGGAGCTAAGATGGCGGAGTAGAAGGACGTGCACTCATCTCTCCTGCAAAATCGCCTGAATTGCGACGAGTTCCTGGGAAACCATCATCGAAAGGAGGTTGGATCTGATCACAGAGAGGACACCCCACATCGAAGAACAAAGGAGAAGCCGCATCAAGACGGTAGGAGGGGCGCAATCGCACTTTTAAAAGTCAAACCTCATACCCGCCGGAGAGGCTGGGTGGGCCAAAGGCGCAAAGCCTGTTGCAGATCAAAACCCGGGAGAGGAGCACTGACAGCCACAAGGGACTGAGCCAGACCTGCTTTGGAGGGTCCAGGTGCCCCCTTGAGCTAGAAGTGCCCTTGCGCAGGCCTCGGAAGGGTGGCACTCAGTTCTCTTTGGAGGAGGTTACCATTAAACCGATCACAGAGTCGTCAAAGAGGACTGGAAAGTCTCTGCGCACTGTGATCCAGGAGAGAGGAATAGCGATCCCGCATGAGACTGAGCCAGACTCACCTCTGAGTAACCTGACATCTCCCGCGGTGGCGGGGGTCGACGGTGGCCTGCAACATGGTCGGGGTCACTGTGGAAGTGCTTCCCATAGAGCATGTGGGAATAAATCCTCTGTGACACAGACGCCATTTTCCCTCCTGTAGTTTGGCTGCTGGTCAAACTCCAGAGCTGCTGGTCAAGCTACAGGGAGGGAACTTAGCTCCACCCAGCAAGAAAAGGGATTTGGATTAAGAAACTCCCAGGGCCAGCCTGGGCGGGCCTTTTAATTCTGGAATAGGTCTAAACAAACAAGCAGTCAAAGAGGTCTTCAAATCCAACCACTGTCAGAGGCAAGAAAAAGACTGATAATTCCTGAATAGTCAGCAAGAGAAAGAAGAACATAAACACTATTTTCACGTTTTGTCTGAAGCTGGAGTTACTGCTGGACTTTAAAATTTCATTTTTTGTATTGTATTACTTTGTTTCAATTTTTTTTTTTCTCTTTTTTCCAAACCCACTCAGTGCACACAGCACTTTTTTTTTTTTTTTTCTTTTCTTGGAGGTGTGTGTGAGAGAGACAGTGGGTGTGTTCATTTCCTTCACTGAATTCTATTGAAGCTACTAATCTTATCAGTAAGACTGAATATATTCAAGTTTACATAATTTTTTTTTTTTTTTTCCTTTTAAACCACACATTTTATTTTGGTATAAACTTCTGGTTCCCCATTGGCCTTTTAAGGTTCTGTGGGGGTTTTGTTTGTTTTTATTATTTTTGCTTTGTTTTTCTATATTTTTCTATAAAATTGAGATCTTTTAATTTTTAATAATTTCTCATTTGTACTACTACTTCCGCTATAATTCTTTGCTTTCTCTGAAGCTCCTTTCCTATAGCACTAAATTCTAATACATACAAATCTTTATCTCCCTATATTTAACTTTGCAATATTATTCTATATTTCTCTTCTATCCTCCCTTTCTCTTTTTCCCTTTCCCCACCATTTTTCTTACTCTGTTCTGTCCTCACTGCCTTATCCCCAACGGGGATCCTGCTCTAGCATTATTCTCCAATTGGTGCTCTACTTAGTTTGCTTATTAACTGGTGGATATCATTCTTGGATTTCTCTATTCGCCGTGCTAACGTATTGTACTGTATTTTTTATTGGAACGCTTGGGTTATGTTGTAGCTGTATATATTTATGTGTATAATTCAATACGCTAGATAGTACTTGCATAATTTTTAAATTGCCATTTGTCAAAGGTATACCTTCTGTTTCTCATTTGCATATATATGTTTTAATATCATTTAATGCCATAACAAACCAGCTTGTGAAATCTTCATTCCCTGGTCAGGCAACAAGCCCCGGGGTTTTAAGGAGGGTGCACTGACTCCAAAACTCTACAATACTAGAGAACGCTTAACACTAAAGAGCAGTATACAAGTGAGAACGCCAACAAAGGTAATCACTTGTATGAAAGTCCTGACATCACCCAATCACCAGCATCACCCAGAATAGAAGCCCCATCCAAACAACAAACACCAACAGACGTAACTCAAAGTCTGGGAAAAGGAAATCCCAAACAGAGTCAGTTTTTAAAAAATTAATAATAACAATGAAACGTCAGAGAAATACCACACAAGCAAAGGAACAATTCACAAACACACAAGATCAAATCAATGAAGAGAATTTGGACAAACTCTCTGAAAGTGATTTCAGAAGAATGATAGTAAAGATGATCAAAGACACTGAAAACAGAATTTCAGAGAAATTGCAAGATACAACTAACACACTGAATAAAGAAATACAAGAACTTACCAAAAAAGTAACAGAGACAAACAACTCAATTGCTGAACTGAAAAACACTGTAGAAGGAATCAAGAGCAGAGTATCTGAGACAGAAGACCGGATAAGTGAGCTGGAAGATAAAATGGTGGAAGTAACTGCTGAAAAACAGACTCTAGCTCAAAGAATGAAAAGAGCAGAGGACAGCCTCAGAGACCTCTGGGATAATATCAAACGCACCAATATTCGAATTATAGGGGTTCCAGAAGAAGAAGAAAAAAAGAAAGGCTATGAGAAAATTTTTGATAAGATTATAGTTGAAAATTTCCCCACCGTGGGAAAAGAAATAGTCAATCAAGTCCAAGAAGCACAAAGAGTACCATACAGAATCAATCCGAGAAGAAACACACCAAGACACATATTGATGAAGCTAACACAAATTAAACACAAAGATAGAATTCTCAAAGCAGCAAGGGAAAAGCAGCTAGTGACATACAAGAGAAAGCCCATCCGTTTAACAGCTGATCTTTCAACAGAAACTCCGGCCAAAAACCGGGTTTTTAGCGATCAGCAACAAAGTGTAACTTCATTCCCTGTTTCTCATTTGCATATATATGTTTTAATATCATTTAATGCCATAACAAACCAGCTTGTGAAATCTTCATTCCCTGGTCAGGCAACAAGCCCCGGGGTTTTAAGGAGGGTGCACTGACTCCAAAACTCTACAATACTAGAGAACGCTTAACACTAAAGAGCAGTATACAAGTGAGAACGCCAACAAAGGTAATCACTTGTATGAAAGTCCTGACATCACCCAATCACCAGCATCACCCAGAATAGAAGCCCCATCCAAACAACAAACACCAACAGACGTAACTCAAAGTCTGGGAAAAGGAAATCCCAAACAGAGTCAGTTTTTAAAAAATTAATAATAACAATGAAACGTCAGAGAAATACCACACAAGCAAAGGAACAATTCACAAACACACAAGATCAAATCAATGAAGAGAATTTGGACAAACTCTCTGAAAGTGATTTCAGAAGAATGATAGTAAAGATGATCAAAGACACTGAAAACAGAATTTCAGAGAAATTGCAAGATACAACTAACACACTGAATAAAGAAATACAAGAACTTACCAAAAAAGTAACAGAGACAAACAACTCAATTGCTGAACTGAAAAACACTGTAGAAGGAATCAAGAGCAGAGTATCTGAGACAGAAGACCGGATAAGTGAGCTGGAAGATAAAATGGTGGAAGTAACTGCTGAAAAACAGACTCTAGCTCAAAGAATGAAAAGAGCAGAGGACAGCCTCAGAGACCTCTGGGATAATATCAAACGCACCAATATTCGAATTATAGGGGTTCCAGAAGAAGAAGAAAAAAAGAAAGGCTATGAGAAAATTTTTGATAAGATTATAGTTGAAAATTTCCCCACCGTGGGAAAAGAAATAGTCAATCAAGTCCAAGAAGCACAAAGAGTACCATACAGAATCAATCCGAGAAGAAACACACCAAGACACATATTGATGAAGCTAACACAAATTAAACACAAAGATAGAATTCTCAAAGCAGCAAGGGAAAAGCAGCTAGTGACATACAAGAGAAAGCCCATCCGTTTAACAGCTGATCTTTCAACAGAAACTCCGCAGGCCAGAAGGGAATGGCAGGACACATTTAAACGGCTGAAAGAGAATAATCTGCAACCAAGAATTCTCTACCCTGCCAGGATCTCCTTCAAAATTGATGGAGAAATCAAAAGCTTCACAGACAAGCAAAAATTAAAAGAATTTAGTCACACCAAACCAGCCTTACGACAAATGTTAAAGGGACTTATATAAACAACAAGTATAAAAGGAGAAGATCCACGAAACAAACCCATCATAACATCTAAGAAGATGAAAATAGGATCATTTGTATCAATAATTACTTTGAATGTCAATGGACTAAATGCCCCAACCAAAAGACACAGAGTGGCTGAATGGATCCAAAAACACGACCCATACATATGCTGCCTCCAGGAAACTCATTTCAGACCTAGAGACACTCATAGACTGAAAGTGAGAGGCTGGAAAAAGATATTCCATGCAAATGGAAATCAAAAGAAAGCTGGAGTAGCAATCCTCATATCAGATAAAATAGATTTTAAAGTAAAGAAGATTCTAAGAGACAAGGCAGGTCACTACATCATGATTAAGGGATCCATCCAAGAAGAAGACATAACAATCATAAATATCTATGCTCCCAATGCAGGAGCACCCCAATACATAAGACAAACACTTTCAGTCATAAAAGAAGACATTGACAGCAACACAATCATAGTAGGAGACTTTAACACTCCTCTCACACCAATGGACAGATCATCCAAACAGAAAATTAATAAAGAAACACAAGCCTTAAATGCCACACTAGAAGAAATGGACCTCATTGATATCTTTAGGACGTTCCATCCAAAAGCAGAAGAATACACTTTCTTCTCAAGTGCTCACGGAACATTCTCCAGGATAGACCACATCTTGGGCCACAAATCAATCCTCAGTCAATTCAAGAAAACTGAAATTCTATCAACCATCTTCTCGGACCACAATGCAGTGAGACTAGAGATCAACTACAGGGAAAAAACCGCTAAAAACACAAACACATGGAGATTAAACAACACATACCTAAAAAACCAACTGATCATTGAGGAAATCAAAGGAGAAATAAAACAATTCCTAGAAGAAAATGACAATGAACACACAACAGTGCAAAACCTATGGGATACTGCAAAAGCAGTTCTAAGAGGGAAGTTTATAGCAATTCAATCCCACCTCAAGAAACTAGGCAAATCTCAAACAGACAATCTTACCTTACGCTTAAAACAACTGGAGAAAGAAGAACAAAAACACCCCAAAGCCAGCAGAAGAAGGGAAATCATAAAGATCAGAGCAGAAATAAATGAAAAAGAAACAAAAGAAAAAATAGTAAAGATAAATAAAACAAAAAGCTAGTTCTTCGAAAAAGTCAATAAAATCGACACACCACTGGCCAGACTCATCAAGAAAAAGAGAGAGAAGAACCAGATCACCAAAATCAAAAATGAAAAAGGAGAGATTACAACGGATAATGCAGAAATCCAAAGGATTATAAGAGACTATTATGAACAACTCTATGGCAACAAACTGGGCAACCTGGAAGAGATGGACAGCTTCTTAGAGAAGATTAATCTCCCAAGACTCAACCAGGAAGAAATAGAAACTATGAACAAGCCAATCACAAGCTCAGAAATCGACCTTGTGATCAAAAATCTACCCAAAAATAAAAGCCCAGGACCAGATGGCTTCACAGCCGAATTCTACCAAATATTTAAAGAAGAGCTAATGCCTGTCCTTCTAAAACTCTTCCAAAAAATTGCACAGTAATAGTAGGAGACTTTAACACTCCTCTCACACCAATGGACAGATCATCCAAACAGAAAATTAATAAAGAAACACAAGCCTTAAATGCCACACTAGAAGAAATGGACCTCATTGATATCTTTAGGACGTTCCATCCAAAAGCAGAAGAATACACTTTCTTCTCAAGTGCTCACGGAACATTCTCCAGGATAGACCACATCTTGGGCCACAAATCAATCCTCAGTCAATTCAAGAAAACTGAAATTCTATCAACCATCTTCTCGGACCACAATGCAGTGAGACTAGAGATCAACTACAGGGAAAAAACCGCTAAAAACACAAACACATGGAGATTAAACAACACATACCTAAAAAACCAACTGATCATTGAGGAAATCAAAGGAGAAATAAAACAATTCCTAGAAGAAAATGACAATGAACACACAACAGTGCAAAACCTATGGGATACTGCAAAAGCAGTTCTAAGAGGGAAGTTTATAGCAATTCAATCCCACCTCAAGAAACTAGGCAAATCTCAAACAGACAATCTTACCTTACGCTTAAAACAACTGGAGAAAGAAGAACAAAAACACCCCAAAGCCAGCAGAAGAAGGGAAATCATAAAGATCAGAGCAGAAATAAATGAAAAAGAAACAAAAGAAAAAATAGTAAAGATAAATAAAACAAAAAGCTAGTTCTTCGAAAAAGTCAATAAAATCGACACACCACTGGCCAGACTCATCAAGAAAAAGAGAGAGAAGAACCAGATCACCAAAATCAAAAATGAAAAAGGAGAGATTACAACGGATAATGCAGAAATCCAAAGGATTATAAGAGACTATTATGAACAACTCTATGGCAACAAACTGGGCAACCTGGAAGAGATGGACAGCTTCTTAGAGAAGATTAATCTCCCAAGACTCAACCAGGAAGAAATAGAAACTATGAACAAGCCAATCACAAGCTCAGAAATCGACCTTGTGATCAAAAATCTACCCAAAAATAAAAGCCCAGGACCAGATGGCTTCACAGCCGAATTCTACCAAATATTTAAAGAAGAGCTAATGCCTGTCCTTCTAAAACTCTTCCAAAAAATTGCCCAGGAAGGAACACTTCCGAACACATTCTACGAGGCCACCATCACCCTGATACCAAAGCCAGGCAAAGACATCACAAAAAAAGAAAATTATAGGCCAATTTCACTGATGAATCTAGATGCCAAAATCCTCAACAAAATCCTAGCAAACAGAATTCAGCACCACATCAAAAAGCTCATTCATCACGATCAAGTTGGGTTCATCCCAGGCATGCAAGGATTCTTCAACATCCGCAAATCAATCAATGTGATACACCATATCAACAAATTGAAAGACAAAAATCACATGATCATCTCAATAGATGCAGAAAAAGCCTTTGACAAAGTACAGCATCCATTTATGATAAAAACTCTTCACAAAATGGGCATAGAAGGAACTTATCTTAACATAGTGAAAGCCATATATGAGAAGCCCACAGCGAACATTATCCTCAATGGTGAAAAACTCAAAGCATTCCCTCTAAGATCAGGAACAAGACAGCGGTGTCCACTTTCACCACTACTATTCAACATAGTCCTGGAAGTTCTAGCAACAGCAATAAGAGAAGAGAAAGAAATCAAAGGAATCCAGATTGGAAAAGAAGAAGTCAAACTCTCTCTATTTGCAGATGACATGATATTATACATAGAAAATCCCAAAGACACTATTACAAAACTACTAGAGTTAATCAGCGAATTCAGCAAAGTCGCAGGATACAAAATCAATATACAGAAATCACTGGCATTCCTATACACAAACAATGAAAAATCAGAAAATGAAATCAAAGAGGCAATCCCCTTCACCATCGCAGCCAAAAGAATCAAATATCTAGGAATAAACCTACCCAAAGAAACAAAAGAACTGTACACAGAAAATTACAAGACACTCATGAGAGACATTAAAGAAGAGTTAAACAAATGGAGAAATATTCCATGTTCCTGGGTCTGGAGAATCAAATTGTGAAAATGACCATACTACCAAATGTCATCTATAGATTCAATGCGATCCCTATCAAACTTCCAATAACATTCTTCACAGAACTAGACCAACAAATAACACAGTTCATATAGAAACACAAAAGACCTCGAATAGCCAAAGCAATCCTGAGGAAGAAGAATGGAGCTGGGGGGATCAGCCTCCCCAACTTCAGACTCTACTACAAAGCAACAGTCATCAAGACAGTATGGTACTGGCACAAAAACAGAAATACCGACCAATGGAACAAGATCGAGAACCCAGAGATAAAGCCACTCATCTATGGCTACCTTATTTTTGACAAAGGAGGCGAACATATAAAATGGGACAAAGACAGCCTCTTCAACAAATGGTGCTGGAAAAATTGGACAGCTACATGCAAGAAAATGAAGTTGGAACATACCCTGACACCATACACAAAGATTAACTCAAAATGGATTAAAGACTTAAATGTAAGGCCAGAAACCATCATACTCTTAGAGGAGAATATAGGCAAAACCCTCAAGGACATCAATCAAAGCAAGATCTTCTCTGACTCACCTACTAGAATAGTAGAACTGAAAAGACAAATGAACATGTGGGACCTAATGAAACTTAAAAGCTTTTGTACAGCTAAAAAAATTACAAAAAAGCTGAACAGACAGCCCACAGAGTGGGAGAAAATCATAGCAAATGAAACAACAGACAAAGAATTAATCTCCAAAATCTACAAGCAACTCAGACAACTCAGCACTGGAAAAACGAACAACCCAATCAAAAAATGGGAAAAGGACCTAAACAGACACCTCTCCAATGATGCCATACAGATGGCCCAAAAACACATGAAACGATGCTCAACTTCACTAATAATTAGAGAAATGCAAATCAAAACTACAATGAGATATCACCTCACACCCGTCAGAATGGCCATCATCCACAAATCGACAGACAATAAATGCTGGAGAGGCTGTGGAGAAAAGGGAACACTCCTGCATTGCTGGTGGGAGTGTAAATTGATACAGCCTCTATGGAAGACAGTCATGAGAGACATTAAAGAAGAGTTAAACAAATGGAGAAATATTCCATGTTCCTGGGTCTGGAGAATCAAATTGTGAAAATGACCATACTACCAAATGTCATCTATAGATTCAATGCGATCCCTATCAAACTTCCAATAACATTCTTCACAGAACTAGACCAACAAATAACACAGTTCATATAGAAACACAAAAGACCTCGAATAGCCAAAGCAATCCTGAGGAAGAAGAATGGAGCTGGGGGGATCAGCCTCCCCAACTTCAGACTCTACTACAAAGCAACAGTCATCAAGACAGTATGGTACTGGCACAAAAACAGAAATACCGACCAATGGAACAAGATCGAGAACCCAGAGATAAAGCCACTCATCTATGGCTACCTTATTTTTGACAAAGGAGGCGAACATATAAAATGGGACAAAGACAGCCTCTTCAACAAATGGTGCTGGAAAAATTGGACAGCTACATGCAAGAAAATGAAGTTGGAACATACCCTGACACCATACACAAAGATTAACTCAAAATGGATTAAAGACTTAAATGTAAGGCCAGAAACCATCATACTCTTAGAGGAGAATATAGGCAAAACCCTCAAGGACATCAATCAAAGCAAGATCTTCTCTGACTCACCTACTAGAATAGTAGAACTGAAAAGACAAATGAACATGTGGGACCTAATGAAACTTAAAAGCTTTTGTACAGCTAAAAAAATTACAAAAAAGCTGAACAGACAGCCCACAGAGTGGGAGAAAATCATAGCAAATGAAACAACAGACAAAGAATTAATCTCCAAAATCTACAAGCAACTCAGACAACTCAGCACTGGAAAAACGAACAACCCAATCAAAAAATGGGAAAAGGACCTAAACAGACACCTCTCCAACGATGACATACAGATGGCCCAAAAACACATGAAACGATGCTCAACTTCACTAATAATTAGAGAAATGCAAATCAAAACTACAATGAGATATCACCTCACACCCGTCAGAATGGCCATCATCCACAAATCGACAGACAATAAATGCTGGAGAGGCTGTGGAGAAAAGGGAACACTCCTGCATTGCTGGTGGGAGTGTAAATTGATACAGCCTCTGTGGAAGACAGTCTGGAGATTTCTTAAAAAACTAAAAATAGAAGCACCATATGACCCAGCAATCCCACTCTTAGGCTTATACCCTGACGAAATCAAAACTGAAAGAAGCACCTGTACCCCAATGTTCATTGCAGCTCTCTATACAATAGCTAGAACATGGAAGGAACCTAGATGCCCATCGACGAACGAATGGATCCAAAAGCTCTGGTACATATATACAATGGAGTACTACACAGCTGTAAAGAGAAATGCAGAAGAATCAGCCCTAATGAGGTGGCTGGATCTAGAACGTATCATCAAAAGTGAAGTCAGTTAGAAAGAGAAGGACAAATACAGTATATTAACACATATATATGGAATCTAGTAGGATGGTGATGATGGCACATGCAGTGAAGCGACAGAAAGACAGACATGGACAGTGGACATATGGACATTGTGGGGAAGAAACAGAGGGTGGGAGGTTTAAAGGAAGTAGCATGAAGGCCTGTACTACCATAAGTGAAGAAAATAGCTCTAGTCATTGCTCTGTGAGAAAAGGGGATCCTTCAGGGGTGCTGTGTGATGGTCAGGAGGGGAGGGAAGTGGGGGATATACATTTGACTAATCTGAGAACATACATATCTGTAAACAACAAAACTCTGTAAAAGTTAAAATAAAATAAAGGTTTAAAAAAAAAAAAAACAGTTGCCTAAAAAATAGCATGTTTTTTTTGCATCCTAATATATATTTTTAGTTTTTTTTTTTTTTTTTTAATTTGTATTATCATACATTTTCCTTTTTGTGAATATCTTGGGCATTTAAACAAAACATGTATTGATATTTTCTATGGATTAAGAAAAAACATAAGAACTCTGGATGGAGATTCATAAGATTGTACAGGAGGCAGTGATCAAAACTATCCCCAAGAAAAAGAAATGCAAAAATGCAAAGTGGTTGTCTAGGCCTTACAAAGAACTGAGAAAAGAAAAGAAATGAAAGGAAAAGATGAAAAGAAAAGATATACCATTCTGAATGCAGAGTTTCAAAGAATAGCAGAGAGACAAGAAACAGAATGGGAAAGACTAGTGAGCTCTTCAAGAAAATTAGAGATATCAAGTGAACATTTCATACAAAGATGGGCACAATAAAGGATATAAATGTATGGACCTAACAGAAGCAGAAGATACTAAGAAGAGGTGGAAAGAATACACAGAAGAACTATATTAAAAAGATCTTAATGACATATGTAACCACAGTGGTGTGATCAGTCCCCCAGAGCCAGACATTTGGAGTGTGAAGTCAAGTGGGCCCTAGGAAGCATAACTAGGAACAAGGCTAGTGGAGGTGAAGGAATTCAAGCTGAGCTCTTTCAAATCCTAAAAGATGATGCTGTTAATGTGTTGTACTTGATATGCCAGCAAATTTGGACAACTCAGCAGGGGCCACAGGACTGGAAGAGGTCATCTGTCATTCCAATCCCAAATAAAGGTAATGAAAATGAGTGTTTGAACTATGGCACCATTACAGTAATTTCACAGGCAAGCCAAATAATGTCAAAACTCTTCAAATTAGGTTTAAACAGTGTGTGAATTAAGAGCTTCCAGATGTGCACGCTGACTTTAGAAAAGGCAGAGGAATCAGAGATCAAATTAGCAGCATCCATTGGATCATACAAAAAGCAAGAAAATTTCAGAAAAAAACACATCTACTTCTGCTTCTTTGACTGTGTGGATCACATCAAGAGATGGGGACGCCAGACCGTCTTAACCTGACTCCTGAGAAATGTATATGCAGGCCAAGAAGGAACAGCTAGAAACAGACATGGGATGACAGATTGGTTCAAAATTGGGAAAGAAGTCCACCAAGGCTGTAGGTTGTAACTCTGCTGCTTTAACAACTAAGCAGAGTACATCGTGCAAAATGCCAGTCTGGATGAATCACAAGCTAGAATCAAGATTATCTAAATAACCTCAGATATGCAGTGGATTATGACAAAAAAGTAAAGAGGAACTAAAGACCCTCTTGATGAAGGTGAAAGAGGAAATTGAATTAGGTGGCTGACAACTCAACATTCAAACAACTAAGATCATGACATTGAGTCCCTAATTTCATGGCAAATAAATGGGAAAACAATGGAAACAGCTGCAGACTTTATTTTAGGGTGCTCCAAAATCATCAAGGACAGTGATTGCAGCCATGATATTAAAAGATTCTTGTTCTTTGGAAAAAAGCTGTGACAAACCAAGAAAGCATATTAAAAAGCAGAGACAGTACTTTACTGACAAAGTTCTGTATAATGACCATTATGGTTTTCCAAGTAGTCATATACGGATGTGAGTGTTGAGCCAAAAAGAAAAAAAAAAAAAAAAAAGCAAGATTAAATGCCAAAGAATTGATACTTGCGAACTGTGCTATTGGAGATGCCTCATGAAAGTCCCTCTGACTCTAAGGAGATCAAACTAGTCAATCCCAAAGAAAATCAACCCTGAATATTTATTGGAAGCACTAATGCTGAAGCTCCAATAGTTTGGCCACCTGATGGGTAGAGCTAGCTTACTGGAAAAAGACCCTAATGCTGGGAAAATATTGATGGCAGGTAGAAAAAGTGACAACGGAGGATGAGATGGTTGGATGGCATCACTGATTCAATACACATGAGTTTGAGTAAACACTGGGAGATGGTAAAGGGCAGAGAAGCCTGGTGTGCTGCTGTTCATGAGGTTGCAAAGAGATGGACAGCACTGAGCTATTGAACAGCAACATTTGAGTAACAAGGGAATTCCCATGTGGCACTAGTGATTAAAAAAAAAAAATTAAACACCTTCCAAGGCAGATAGATGTGAGAGACAGCTTGGATCCCTGGGTTGGGAAGATTTCCTGGAGGAGGGCATGGAAACCCACTCTAGTATTCTCGCCTAGAGCATTCCATTTACCAAGGAGCCAGCGAGCTACAGTCCATAGTGTTGCACAGAGTCAGACACAACTGAAGCAACTGAACATGCAGGTATGAAGTAGTAGGCGAATGGATAAATACATACTTCTGCACTGATTGTAGTTCTGTGGCTACTGGAAAGAAGGAGTCAGAAATGGTAGGTGGCACAGATTCATCTCCTCAGGCAAAATTTTCAGTCATTTCTCCTCCAGCTTCAGTGTTAGAACAAATACTGAAGTCAAACATTATAGGAACCAGAAAATTGGCAACGCCATGATATTCATGGCAAATAAATGGGAAAACAATGGAAACAGCTGCAGACTTTATTTTAGGGTGCTCCAAAATCATCAAGGACAGTGATTGCAGCCATGATATTAAAAGATTCTTGTTCTTTGGAAAAAAGCTGTGACAAACCAAGAAAGCATATTAAAAAGCAGAGACAGTACTTTACTGACAAAGTTCTGTATAATGACCATTATGGTTTTCCAAGTAGTCATATACGGATGTGAGTGTTGAGCCAAAAAGAAAAAGAAAAAAAAAAAAAAAAAAAGCAAGATTAAATGCCAAAGAATTGATACTTGCGAACTGTGCTATTGGAGATGCCTCATGAAAGTCCCTCTGACTCTAAGGAGATCAAACTAGTCAATCCCAAAGAAAATCAACCCTGAATATTTATTGGAAGCACTAATGCTGAAGCTCCAATAGTTTGGCCACCTGATGGGTAGAGCTAGCTTACTGGAAAAAGACCCTAATGCTGGGAAAATATTGATGGCAGGTAGAAAAAGTGACAACGGAGGATGAGATGGTTGGATGGCATCACTGATTCAATACACATGAGTTTGAGTAAACACTGGGAGATGGTAAAGGGCAGAGAAGCCTGGTGTGCTGCTGTTCATGAGGTTGCAAAGAGATGGACAGCACTGAGCTATTGAACAGCAACATTTGAGTAACAAGGGAATTCCCATGTGGCACTAGTGATTAAAAAAAAAAAATTAAACACCTTCCAAGGCAGATAGATGTGAGAGACAGCTTGGATCCCTGGGTTGGGAAGATTTCCTGGAGGAGGGCATGGAAACCCACTCTAGTATTCTCGCCTAGAGCATTCCATTTACCAAGGAGCCAGCGAGCTACAGTCCATAGTGTTGCACAGAGTCAGACACAACTGAAGCAACTGAACATGCAGGTATGAAGTAGTAGGCGAATGGATAAATACATACTTCTGCACTGATTGTAGTTCTGTGGCTACTGGAAAGAAGGAGTCAGAAATGGTAGGTGGCACAGATTCATCTCCTCAGGCAAAATTTTCAGTCATTTCTCCTCCAGCTTCAGTGTTAGAACAAATACTGAAGTCAAACATTATAGGAACCAGAAAATAGAGTAGATGTGAAATAGTAATTTAATAACTTTGCTGAAGACCTATGTTCCATTATTTTTCCCCAGATTTGTTAGCACCTGATAGTATAGATACTCAAAACTTCTGTTGTTGAATCCAGATTTTTCTGTTGCCCTGATTTTTACCTGTATATCTTTGAAAGATGAACAATATATTTATCCTTTTATATCAATCTGATTTCACCTCTTTTGTTTCTTAATTTCTCATTATGACCCATTTCCTGACTTGCATCATAGTCTTAAATAGTTTTATATCCTTTCAATTGTTTCAGTTGGATTCAGTGAAGGAAGAGAAGGAAACAATTTACACAGATTTCTAGATTTCTGTTCTTCATTTGTATGACATTTTAGTGAAAAGCAAGTATTATAATTATACATAAAATTAAATATGTTGAGCTATGATTATATAAGTTATTCTGGTAGGTGTCAAAGAAATTTATGATAGAATCAAAGGTATTAATTAATAGAAATATAACTGTTAAAATTGATTTCAAATTTCTGATCATCAGCAAGAAATACAGGGTAGCACAACATATCTACAGAGTTGATAGAATGAATAACTGGTAGAGTGATACCCTCAGGCTCAGGCTTGAAAATTATTCCACGCTTGGTTTTTCCAGTCACTGAAACAAACTGTACAGTTACATATGTAAAGCCAAAATCTCACTAACAGTCCTTGATTTTTTTGTTCTGCTTTTATTTATGTTTTTGTTTGTTCATTGGTTGATTGGTTCTTTGTTTATCGACCTAAAGGAATGTTTAAAAGGATTTTCTGTGTGTGGCTCCTTACTCAAATGAGACATCTTATGGTCACTGTGTGGCCACGACAAGGGTCACAAAGGCCTCTGCTTTCAAAGGTATATAACCTTCAGCAGATGAGCTGAAGTACCACCTTAGATTGGGAAATCGATTTACATGGACAGTAAGTGTCAAGGGATTTCCTGGACAAGACAAGGGACCTGGTCTTGTAAGGGCTTCATTAGCAGTCTACAGGGAGGATAGAATTCACTTCTCAGCTGTGCATCAAATTGTTGAAGAACATAAACCACAACTGCAGCTATCTTTTTCTGATATCCATGAGGCCCACAGGACTGATGTTCAATGCTCAGAAGTGTAAAGATGCCCTTCAAAGTGTCCTGTATTGTTCTTTCTCTTAGAACATGCTCTTGAACTATATTCCATTTAATGCACAAAAAAAAATTTAAATGAGCAGTTTCATTCTGATGATACAAAGCATATCTGTAGAATATGCCACACATGTCAATTCAGGAAATGAAACTGCTGAGAACAAAAATCAAACACCATTAAGAATGCTATAATCTGAGGCTGCTGCCCGCAACTTGCCTGGGAGCAGGGAACGGCAAGTCAGGAGGGGCGAGACAAGCTCACTTCGCCATGGGGCTGTTTGGAAAAACCCAGGAGAAGCCGCCCAAAGAGCTGGTCAATGAATGGTCATTGAAGATAAGAAAGGAAATGAGAGTTGTTGACAGGCAAATAAGAGACATCCAAAGAGAAGAAAAAGTGAAATGACCTGTGAAAGATGCTGCCAAGAAGGGCCAGAAGGATGTCTACATCGTCCTGGCCAAGGAGATGATCAGGCCGAGGAAGGCTGTGAGCAAGCTCTACGCCTCCAAAGCACACATGAACTCTGTGCTCATGGAGATGAAGAACCAGTTGGCGGTTTTGCGAGTGGCTGGCTCCCTGCAGAAGAGCACAGACGTGATGAAGGCCATGCAGAGTCTCGTGAAGATCCCGGAAATCCAGACCACCATGCGGGAGTTGTCCAAAGAGATGATGAAGGCTGGGCTCATAGAGGAGATGTTAGAGGACACTTTTGAAAACATGGAGGATCAAGAGGAAATGGAAGAAACAGCAGAATTGGAGACTGACAGAATTCTGTTTGAAATCACCGCAGGGGCCTTAGGCAAAGCACCTAGTAAGGTGATGGAAGCCCTCCCTGAGCCTGAACCCCTAGGAGACATGGTGGCATCGGAAGACGGAGAGGAGGAAGCGGCCCTGGAGGCCATGCAGTCCCGCCTGGCCCACACTCCACAGCTAGGACCCCCCAGCCCCGTCACGGCCTAGGACCAGCCAATCCACAGGTTCTCCTCCCAGCCCCGTCACGGGCCGTGCTCTCCTTGACGCCACCACCATGTCTGCGTCTCTTGCACTACACTTCCTGGTGAGGCACTGTGTTCCAGAGAGGGTTCTCTGCTAGTGTCTCTTCTTTCTCTGCAGCGACTTTGGGGTTCAGTAGAACTGCCCTTGAGAGGTGATGTAATAAATGTGTCATTTTCAGGAGTATAAAAAAGAAGTTGACCTTTTAGGGGATGAGGGCCAAGAAGTCTGTCTTCTCACAGTGCACTTGGGAGAACAGAGTCAACTGCCTGAATGCTGAGGACGTTGTACACTTTTTTTTTGGTCTGTAAAACACTATACAAATGGGATTTTAATAAATTTCTGCTTTAACACTTGGTCTCATTGTACATTGTCAGGCACAGTGAACTTGCAAGGTGTTCACTGTTCTAAATTATTTTATACGTTGTCCATGGAAAAACGAGGTATTGCAATAGGGTGTGTGGGACTCAGAAGCTCAGGAGGAGGTGCTTCTACTTCATGGAGCAGTGGAACTTATGGGCCCTGCTCCCCATCCACCTCAGTTGCACTGTGCCAACCTCTTTTCTAGCTTTCGTCAGCTCTATATAAGCAAATGGATGCTTGGGAACTGAAATTCCTTGTCTTGTGGACTGTTTTATGTTGGCTTGAAACAGGTGTGTGTGTCTGCCCAGCTTCCCCCTTCCACTGCCAGTTACAGACAGCTGTGGGGTTAGGACTCCTATTATTTATTTATTTATTTATTTATTTATTACCCTCTGATTGCCTTTGCCTGCATTAAGCTTGTTGTCTTGGATGTCATGGGGCATGGGCATATACATACCAGTGCTTTCGCAAAGCCAGGAGCTGATTGGTGAGAGAGGTATGGTGTGGTCATGCAGTATAAACAACTCACTATCTCTAAGTTACATTTTTAAATACTTCAGCAGTAGCAACTTAAATTTGTGTGGGTTTGGCAGTCTACAAAGCTGTTCCACATAGCCTACATCACAAAGTGGCAGAACTGAGGTTGACCCAGGCCCCTCTGGTCCACGTCCTCTGTATTCTACACAGGTCAGAAGAAGTCCCATTGCTCGCTCTCAGGTTGGTGTCTGTAGATTGTATGGAGAAATCCGGGTGTATTGGATGTGCTGCAGTGAGGGTCTTCTTGTCTCATCCTGCAAAATGGCGATCTCACATCCAAGGTACTATGCTTTTACTCTTGATTTCAGGGGTTCAGTAGAACTGCCCTTGAGAGGTGATGTAATAAATGTGTCATTTTCAGGAGTATAAAGAAGTTGACCTTTTAGGGGATGAGGGCCAAGAAGTCTGTCTTCTCACAGTGCACTTGGGAGAACAGAGTCAACTGCCTGAATGCTGAGGACGTTGTACACTTTTTTTTTGGTCTGTAAAACACTATACAAATGGGATTTTAATAAATTTCTGCTTTAACACTTGGTCTCATTGTACATTGTCAGGCACAGTGAACTTGCAAGGTGTTCACTGTTCTAAATTATTTTATACGTTGTCCATGGAAAAACGAGGTATTGCAATAGGGTGTGTGGGACTCAGAAGCTCAGGAGGAGGTGCTTCTACTTCATGGAGCAGTGGAACTTATGGGCCCTGCTCCCCATCCACCTCAGTTGCACTGTGCCAACCTCTTTTCTAGCTTTCGTCAGCTCTATATAAGCAAATGGATGCTTGGGAACTGAAATTCCTTGTCTTGTGGACTGTTTTATGTTGGCTTGAAACAGGTGTGTGTGTCTGCCCAGCTTCCCCCTTCCACTGCCAGTTACAGACAGCTGTGGGGTTAGGACTCCTATTATTTATTTATTTATTTATTTATTTATTACCCTCTGATTGCCTTTGCCTGCATTAAGCTTGTTGTCTTGGATGTCATGGGGCATGGGCATATACATACCAGTGCTTTCGCAAAGCCAGGAGCTGATTGGTGAGAGAGGTATGGTGTGGTCATGCAGTATAAACAACTCACTATCTCTAAGTTACATTTTTAAATACTTCAGCAGTAGCAACTTAAATTTGTGTGGGTTTGGCAGTCTACAAAGCTGTTCCACATAGCCTACATCACAAAGTGGCAGAACTGAGGTTGACCCAGGCCCCTCTGGTCCACGTCCTCTGTATTCTACACAGGTCAGAAGAAGTCCCATTGCTCGCTCTCAGGTTGGTGTCTGTAGATTGTATGGAGAAATCCGGGTGTATTGGATGTGCTGCAGTGAGGGTCTTCTTGTCTCATCCTGCAAAATGGCGATCTCACATCCAAGGTACTATGCTTTTACTCTTGATTTCAAAATACAGTTTGTTTTTAAAGTAAACTTCTTTTTAGAGATGTTTCAGGTTCAGGGCAAAATTGAGCAGAAAATAGAGTTCCCATAAATCCCTCTGGACCTGACATGTGGAGTCTCCCACTTGTATGTAGCGACCTCTCATGCCTCAGAAGTATGTTTCTGGAATCACACAGGATACAGCCCTTTCAGATTGCCTTCTGATACTTAGTAATATGCGTGTAAGGTGCATCCAGGTCTTCTCATGGTTTGAATGGGCACTTCTTTTTAAGGCTGAATAACAGTCCACTGTTCACAGGCGTACCACTATAAACTTACCTGTGGAAGGACATTTTGGAAGGCAGCTATGCTCACTACTATAACATCAACGCCAGAAGGACATTTTGGTCACTTCGAAGTTTAAGAAGTTACAAATAAAGCCATACAGGTCCTTGTGTAGACATACATTTCAACTCATTTAGGTGATAACATGGAACACATTTCTGGGTCATATAGTAAGAGCTGGAGCTTCCGGGGTGGCTCAGACCATAAAGAATCTGCCTGCACTGCCGAAGACCCAGATTCGATCGCTGGGTCGAGAAGCTCCCTTGGAGAAGGGATTGGCAACCCACTCCCGTATTCCTGTGGGGTAGTCCCTTGGACAGAGGCATCTGGCGGGCGACAGTCCCTGGGGTGGCAAAGAGTCTGATACAACTAAGTGACTGAGCACACACACACACTGTGATCTATGATGAATGCTTATAAAGCAAGTAAGGTCTGTGTCTAGATTGATTTCTTTGCATGTGGATGTCCAGCACTGTTTATTGAAAAGGTATGGTGTGGTCATGCAGTATAAACAACTCACTATCTCTAAGTTACATTTTTAAATACTTCAGCAGTAGCAACTTAAATTTGTGTGGGTTTGGCAGTCTACAAAGCTGTTCCACATAGCCTACATCACAAAGTGGCAGAACTGAGGTTGACCCAGGCCCCTCTGGTCCACGTCCTCTGTATTCTACACAGGTCAGAAGAAGTCCCATTGCTCGCTCTCAGGTTGGTGTCTGTAGATTGTATGGAGAAATCCGGGTGTATTGGATGTGCTGCAGTGAGGGTCTTCTTGTCTCATCCTGCAAAATGGCGATCTCACATCCAAGGTACTATGCTTTTACTCTTGATTTCAAAATACAGTTTGTTTTTAAAGTAAACTTCTTTTTAGAGATGTTTCAGGTTCAGGGCAAAATTGAGCAGAAAATAGAGTTCCCATAAATCCCTCTGGACCTGACATGTGGAGTCTCCCACTTGTATGTAGCGACCTCTCATGCCTCAGAAGTATGTTTCTGGAATCACACAGGATACAGCCCTTTCAGATTGCCTTCTGATACTTAGTAATATGCGTGTAAGGTGCATCCAGGTCTTCTCATGGTTTGAATGGGCACTTCTTTTTAAGGCTGAATAACAGTCCACTGTTCACAGGCGTACCACTATAAACTTACCTGTGGAAGGACATTTTGGAAGGCAGCTATGCTCACTACTATAACATCAACGCCAGAAGGACATTTTGGTCACTTCGAAGTTTAAGAAGTTACAAATAAAGCCATACAGGTCCTTGTGTAGACATACATTTCAACTCATTTAGGTGATAACATGGAACACATTTCTGGGTCATATAGTAAGAGCTGGAGCTTCCGGGGTGGCTCAGACCATAAAGAATCTGCCTGCACTGCCGAAGACCCAGATTCGATCGCTGGGTCGAGAAGCTCCCTTGGAGAAGGGATTGGCAACCCACTCCCGTATTCCTGTGGGGATAGTCCCTTGGACAGAGGCATCTGGCGGGCGACAGTCCCTGGGGTGGCAAAGAGTCTGATACAACTAAGTGACTGAGCACACACACACACTGTGATCTATGATGAATGCTTATAAAGCAAGTAAGGTCTGTGTCTAGATTGATTTCTTTGCATGTGGATGTCCAGCACTGTTTATTGAAAAGACTGTCTTTGCTGCAGTGTACTACCCTCGCTGCCTCATCAGAGATCAGTTGACAGTATTTACAGGGGCCTGTTTCAGGGCTCTCTGTTCTGTTTCATTGATACATTTGCCTGTTCTTTTGCAAGTACCATCAGTCCTCTAACTTTGTTCTTCAGTGTTGTGTTGTCTCTTCTGGGTCTATTGCCTCTCTATAGAAACTTTAGAACTCATCTGTCAATATCTACAAAATAACTTGCTGGATTTTGATCCTGATTGCGATTGCTTTGAATCTGTAAGTCAAGAGGAACTGACATATTGGCAGGATAGAGTTTATGGTCTCATTTACCTTGCTGATTTATTTACAGAATGACTTTGGAATTAAGGAGTTCTTATGATCCCTGAACACTTTTGTTCATATGTGGATAATCAGAGTTTACCCAGGTGCATGGATGGACAGAATAATGACAACCACTCTTTCAGCCATTCAATTAAAATTATCTAAATATATATATATATATATATATATATATAAATGCTATAATCTGAGGATCATCAATGCTCAGCTGTTTCCAATTGTAGCTACCACACTGTTGTATTCACTGGCTCTTTCAACTCATTGGCCATGAAGTACTGGCAATTCTTGACATAGCTGAATATTAGGTCCTCAGCAAATTTTTTGCCATGGGATTTCTAAGGATGGGTGTTCTTATTTTCATATTAGTTTTTCCCTTTATCCATTACTAATTCTGGACATACAGCTAAAATGTTAAACTTGAAGGATCCAGATATCTTAGGTCTTACATCTCTCCTCTTTTCTATCTATAGTTGTCCCTTTGATGATCTCTAGTCTTGTGACTTTAATTATTATGTAGGTGCTGATCATGTCCAGATTTATAGCTCAAACTGTAGCCTCTTTTCTGAAATCCAAGTGGATATCCAAATTCCTATCAGGCATCTTTTCTTGTATGTTTAAGAATCATCACAAACACAACTGATCCTATCTGGCCCTGAAACTTGCTCTTTCCATATTCGTGCTCATTAACTGAAGACTCCATTTTAAAATTTATTCTAGCCTAACACCTTGATTCTCTGGTTTTCTCTCATTCTCATCCAGTTTATATGCACAACTTCTTACCTGTACCTTCTAAAAATCATCCCACTACTTAAACTTTTTCAGTGGTATTGCTTCTGACTTTACAGCTTACTTTTGCATATTAATAAGGCTACAGTTTCATTTGGTGTCTTTGTCCTATTCTTGCGTGCTCGTGTGCTGTGTTTGTATAAATTTATGCTGAGTATAAATTTTTAGTGTTCTTATATTTGAAGAATGTCTCTTATAAGCAGTCATTCATTATATTTGCTTTTCGTGTTTTTTAGTTTTTTGATCTCACTTTTTCAATGCTATTTCCAATGAAGTTCATATTTAGCATAATTTATTCTATCTGTCCAATGTACCTTTTGTTTTCTTTATGTCTTTTCTCAGTTTGTTTCTGTCTTATTTATTGTTTCATTATTAAGCATTTTATTGAGATATTTACGTTTGTTATTAATGTTCATTAATATGTCTCAGTGCTTTCCTTGGTGATTAAAATAGTTACCCTACTTTCAGTCAACCTAACAATGCACCTTTACTACTTGTAAGAAAACAAAAGAAAGATTTTGAACAACTTAACCTGTATTTACACCATTTCACATTTTTCTATTGCCTTGATACATATGACTTAGGGATATGCTCCAAAACTCTTTAATCTCCAAAATTTATGATTTTAAATTTGTAAATTCCTCAATATTTACTAACATACTATTTTCTGATGCCTTTTCATCCTTATTGTATTGGTGCAATTCATTTAACATAGTTAACCTTGCTTTACTTGAGCATTTCTAGTTTTCCCTTTATCCATTACTAATTCTGGACATACAGCTAAAATGTTAAACTTGAAGGATCCAGATATCTTAGGTCTTACATCTCTCCTCTTTTCTATCTATAGTTGTCCCTTTGATGATCTCTAGTCTTGTGACTTTAATTATTATGTAGGTGCTGATCATGTCCAGATTTATAGCTCAAACTGTAGCCTCTTTTCTGAAATCCAAGTGGATATCCAAATTCCTATCAGGCATCTTTTCTTGTATGTTTAAGAATCATCACAAACACAACTGATCCTATCTGGCCCTGAAACTTGCTCTTTCCATATTCGTGCTCATTAACTGAAGACTCCATTTTAAAATTTATTCTAGCCTAACACCTTGATTCTCTGGTTTTCTCTCATTCTCATCCAGTTTATATGCACAACTTCTTACCTGTACCTTCTAAAAATCATCCCACTACTTAAACTTTTTCAGTGGTATTGCTTCTGACTTTACAGCTTACTTTTGCATATTAATAAGGCTACAGTTTCATTTGGTGTCTTTGTCCTATTCTTGCGTGCTCGTGTGCTGTGTTTGTATAAATTTATGCTGAGTATAAATTTTTAGTGTTCTTATATTTGAAGAATGTCTCTTATAAGCAGTCATTCATTATATTTGCTTTTCGTGTTTTTTAGTTTTTTGATCTCACTTTTTCAATGCTATTTCCAATGAAGTTCATATTTAGCATAATTTATTCTATCTGTCCAATGTACCTTTTGTTTTCTTTATGTCTTTTCTCAGTTTGTTTCTGTCTTATTTATTGTTTCATTATTAAGCATTTTATTGAGATATTTACGTTTGTTATTAATGTTCATTAATATGTCTCAGTGCTTTCCTTGGTGATTAAAATAGTTACCCTACTTTCAGTCAACCTAACAATGCACCTTTACTACTTGTAAGAAAACAAAAGAAAGATTTTGAACAACTTAACCTGTATTTACACCATTTCACATTTTTCTATTGCCTTGATACATATGACTTAGGGATATGCTCCAAAACTCTTTAATCTCCAAAATTTATGATTTTAAATTTGTAAATTCCTCAATATTTACTAACATACTATTTTCTGATGCCTTTTCATCCTTATTGTATTGGTGCAATTCATTTAACATAGTTAACCTTGCTTTACTTGAGCATTTCTTTTAGTTTAGGCTTCTGGAAGAGATTATTTCAATTTTAATTTGCTAAATTCATAAAAATTAATAATTGGCTACAGAATTCTAGGATGACAATTGTTTTATTTCAGCGTTAAACAGTGCCATTATTTTGTTTCCATGTTTTCTTTTAAGAAATCAAAAGATAATCTTAAATGTTTATTTACTAGGAAGGTGCATGTTTTCCACATAACAGGCATTAGTACATTTTGTTTGTCTTTACTCTTCAGCAGTTTGCTAAGTTAAGCTCAGTGTGGTTTTCCATATAGTGATAAGACTTGGACTTCATAGAGCCTTTTAAACGTGTAGTTTGAGCCCTTTCAACTGTTTTGAAAATTTCTCTGCTCAGATTTGTTCATCTAGCACTTAAATTACATATATTGTACTTTCCTATCATGCTTCATAATGGCTTGACCCATTTTCTGTATTTTATAATAATGGTTCCCTGTTTATGCTTTAATCCAGGTCTGGTGTACTAATATAACTTCTACTGTACCAGTTCACTGTTGGATCTATTTTGCTTTTTAATCTCATCTCTATAATACTTAGGTTTAACAATTTTATTTTTTACTTATGTGAGTATTTTCATATACAAAGTTTGAAGTCTTATTTTATTTGAATGTTTTCCTGACCTTACTTTAATTTGATTTTAATGAACTCTGTATTCTAAAAAAAAAAAAAAAATTTACTTGTCAAAGAGCTCCCATGCATCTATTGATCTCAAAATATTACATTCTCAAACATGTAGGGCATTTTTCAGAAACTTATCACTATCTTACTTTAGGTATCGTGTTTGTCAGTGTAATACCAAGATCTTATCATACTCATTAAGGCCTTGGGATCTTGTTTTTTACCCTACTTCAGCAACTAAAATGATACATGATTTTGAACAACTTAACCTGTATTTACACCATTTCACATTTTTCTATTGCCTTGATACATATGACTTAGGGATATGCTCCAAAACTCTTTAATCTCCAAAATTTATGATTTTAAATTTGTAAATTCCTCAATATTTACTAACATACTATTTTCTGATGCCTTTTCATCCTTATTGTATTGGTGCAATTCATTTAACATAGTTAACCTTGCTTTACTTGAGCATTTCTTTTAGTTTAGGCTTCTGGAAGAGATTATTTCAATTTTAATTTGCTAAATTCATAAAAATTAATAATTGGCTACAGAATTCTAGGATGACAATTGTTTTATTTCAGCGTTAAACAGTGCCATTATTTTGTTTCCATGTTTTCTTTTAAGAAATCAAAAGATAATCTTAAATGTTTATTTACTAGGAAGGTGCATGTTTTCCACATAACAGGCATTAGTACATTTTGTTTGTCTTTACTCTTCAGCAGTTTGCTAAGTTAAGCTCAGTGTGGTTTTCCATATAGTGATAAGACTTGGACTTCATAGAGCCTTTTAAACGTGTAGTTTGAGCCCTTTCAACTGTTTTGAAAATTTCTCTGCTCAGATTTGTTCATCTAGCACTTAAATTACATATATTGTACTTTCCTATCATGCTTCATAATGGCTTGACCCATTTTCTGTATTTTATAATAATGGTTCCCTGTTTATGCTTTAATCCAGGTCTGGTGTACTAATATAACTTCTACTGTACCAGTTCACTGTTGGATCTATTTTGCTTTTTAATCTCATCTCTATAATACTTAGGTTTAACAATTTTATTTTTTACTTATGTGAGTATTTTCATATACAAAGTTTGAAGTCTTATTTTATTTGAATGTTTTCCTGACCTTACTTTAATTTGATTTTAATGAACTCTGTATTCTAAAAAAAAAAAAAAAATTTACTTGTCAAAGAGCTCCCATGCATCTATTGATCTCAAAATATTACATTCTCAAACATGTAGGGCATTTTTCAGAAACTTATCACTATCTTACTTTAGGTATCGTGTTTGTCAGTGTAATACCAAGATCTTATCATACTCATTAAGGCCTTGGGATCTTGAGTCAATTCAAAACAATGCATTCAACTGGTCATATGATACATGTCATATAATGTGTAGGTTGTAATATCACTTTAAAACTATTTATACCTACTTTCTTTGTTTGTTGCAGAAATACGAGACAGTGTGCATAAATGCCTTCCCTCAGATATATAAAGAGTAGCTAACATTATCATCATTTTCATATTGACAATGATTGTGATAGCAACCATTATTATCATATGTAAACTCTAGCCCAGTGAAAACCTTACCCTTTGAAAATACCCAGCATGAGCCTCAATTTACTAATTTGTAGCATAGGAATAGTGACTCAGCTATATTGGAAATTTAGTGTGCTATAATTATCTTTTCCTTTTTTACTCCTTCTTCTAGTTATATTACTTATTTCCTTAAACAATAGATGTACTTTCAGTTCAAATATATAGCACATCACAAAGAAACAGGAACATTATAAACATTTACTTAGAATTTTAAAAATTGCAAGCCTATCAAAGTATGTATTTTAAATTCTGCATTTAGTAAAAAATTTACCATGCTGAGCATGTTCATTCAAAATCAAGTTATTTACTACTGCATTAAATTGAAAAGCATCTAATGTATAATAGATACCTAAATATAGAAAAGCAAGATACAGAGTATTTTGTGCAAAGAATTGGTGAAAACTCAGATACTTAATTCAAAACTGATAATCACATGTGGGCTTGGATGCTCAGCTGAGATGTAACACAACTCTTCAGGTATATTGTACTTTCCTATCATGCTTCATAATGGCTTGACCCATTTTCTGTATTTTATAATAATGGTTCCCTGTTTATGCTTTAATCCAGGTCTGGTGTACTAATATAACTTCTACTGTACCAGTTCACTGTTGGATCTATTTTGCTTTTTAATCTCATCTCTATAATACTTAGGTTTAACAATTTTATTTTTTACTTATGTGAGTATTTTCATATACAAAGTTTGAAGTCTTATTTTATTTGAATGTTTTCCTGACCTTACTTTAATTTGATTTTAATGAACTCTGTATTCTAAAAAAAAAAAAAAAATTTACTTGTCAAAGAGCTCCCATGCATCTATTGATCTCAAAATATTACATTCTCAAACATGTAGGGCATTTTTCAGAAACTTATCACTATCTTACTTTAGGTATCGTGTTTGTCAGTGTAATACCAAGATCTTATCATACTCATTAAGGCCTTGGGATCTTGAGTCAATTCAAAACAATGCATTCAACTGGTCATATGATACATGTCATATAATGTGTAGGTTGTAATATCACTTTAAAACTATTTATACCTACTTTCTTTGTTTGTTGCAGAAATACGAGACAGTGTGCATAAATGCCTTCCCTCAGATATATAAAGAGTAGCTAACATTATCATCATTTTCATATTGACAATGATTGTGATAGCAACCATTATTATCATATGTAAACTCTAGCCCAGTGAAAACCTTACCCTTTGAAAATACCCAGCATGAGCCTCAATTTACTAATTTGTAGCATAGGAATAGTGACTCAGCTATATTGGAAATTTAGTGTGCTATAATTATCTTTTCCTTTTTTACTCCTTCTTCTAGTTATATTACTTATTTCCTTAAACAATAGATGTACTTTCAGTTCAAATATATAGCACATCACAAAGAAACAGGAACATTATAAACATTTACTTAGAATTTTAAAAATTGCAAGCCTATCAAAGTATGTATTTTAAATTCTGCATTTAGTAAAAAATTTACCATGCTGAGCATGTTCATTCAAAATCAAGTTATTTACTACTGCATTAAATTGAAAAGCATCTAATGTATAATAGATACCTAAATATAGAAAAGCAAGATACAGAGTATTTTGTGCAAAGAATTGGTGAAAACTCAGATACTTAATTCAAAACTGATAATCACATGTGGGCTTGGATGCTCAGCTGAGATGTAACACAACTCTTCAGGTTTTCTGATCACGTTGACAGGCACTTCCTTCCTGTGATGTTTTTGCTATTTCAGGAGAAATGGCAGAATGCAATTTCTTAGAGCTAGTTAAACTTGAAAGGGCAAAGTTCCAAAGAACAAAATTTATGAAATAAATCTATTTGAATAAAATATTAATCAAGAGATCTCTTTGAAGTAAAATATTTTATAGAAGCAGATATAAATTGCTTTGACCTTTCATGTACCCATACAGAACAAGCATTTGCATTTACAACAATAAAGTGCCTCATCCATATTTGACAGACTAGCTTGAAAATGCAAAGAAATTTCAATTAAAGATCTAATTCCTGAATGCTAATTCTAGTTAATGTTAAGACACTTTGCACTGCATATATTTTTAAAATTTCTTGGCCTATTTTATTTTATTTTATTTTTATTTTCATCCATCTTTATTCTTCGGCCCATGTAGGCCTTGCACCACAGCGGCCTCTCTCTCTGCACAGCTCTGGCTCCCAGCTCTTCACTCCTGAGTTTCAGCCCTAGAATCGGACACACTTGTGCAGCTGCTCCACAGCATGTGGGATCCTCCCGGGCCAGGGATTGGACTGGTGCCTCCCGCACTGCAAGGCTGACCCTCCACCCACTGAACCACCAGGGAAGCCCTGCATTACATATTTTTTTTAATCTAAATGAGTAGCAAGATTTCTAACACACTCAGTAACAGGAGGTAAAACGGTCACTGCCTACTATTCAGCTATTAGAGTTTTAAATATGAGGTTTGGTTTTGTTTTCAAGGAATAGAGGACATAAAGTGGAAACACTGAAGCCATAGAGAAGGAGAAAGGACACCACCAGAAACAGCTTTTTGTTGTAATTTTGCAGCTTTGCCCAAACTAGTCATCTTCGCATATATTTACCACCCTTTTCTAGTAATTCCTAGATGTGCTGCTATTATTAAAGTGAACCCTATATTTCTGGAAGAAACTGATGATGCAAGAGAAGGTAGTGGGAATGGACTAGTGGTTGCACATAAATGTGCCTTTTGCATTTCATGTTCTTACCAGTGTAGTCTATTTAATTTTGCCCAAGTCTTGGTTTGGATAAAATTGTTTGCTATTCTTATAATCACATGTGGGCTTGGATGCTCAGCTGAGATGTAACACAACTCTTCAGGTTTTCTGATCACGTTGACAGGCACTTCCTTCCTGTGATGTTTTTGCTATTTCAGGAGAAATGGCAGAATGCAATTTCTTAGAGCTAGTTAAACTTGAAAGGGCAAAGTTCCAAAGAACAAAATTTATGAAATAAATCTATTTGAATAAAATATTAATCAAGAGATCTCTTTGAAGTAAAATATTTTATAGAAGCAGATATAAATTGCTTTGACCTTTCATGTACCCATACAGAACAAGCATTTGCATTTACAACAATAAAGTGCCTCATCCATATTTGACAGACTAGCTTGAAAATGCAAAGAAATTTCAATTAAAGATCTAATTCCTGAATGCTAATTCTAGTTAATGTTAAGACACTTTGCACTGCATATATTTTTAAAATTTCTTGGCCTATTTTATTTTATTTTATTTTTATTTTCATCCATCTTTATTCTTCGGCCCATGTAGGCCTTGCACCACAGCGGCCTCTCTCTCTGCACAGCTCTGGCTCCCAGCTCTTCACTCCTGAGTTTCAGCCCTAGAATCGGACACACTTGTGCAGCTGCTCCACAGCATGTGGGATCCTCCCGGGCCAGGGATTGGACTGGTGCCTCCCGCACTGCAAGGCTGACCCTCCACCCACTGAACCACCAGGGAAGCCCTGCATTACATATTTTTATTAATCTAAATGAGTAGCAAGATTTCTAACACACTCAGTAACAGGAGGTAAAACGGTCACTGCCTACTATTCAGCTATTAGAGTTTTAAATATGAGGTTTGGTTTTGTTTTCAAGGAATAGAGGACATAAAGTGGAAACACTGAAGCCATAGAGAAGGAGAAAGGACACCACCAGAAACAGCTTTTTGTTGTAATTTTGCAGCTTTGCCCAAACTAGTCATCTTCGCATATATTTACCACCCTTTTCTAGTAATTCCTAGATGTGCTGCTATTATTAAAGTGAACCCTATATTTCTGGAAGAAACTGATGATGCAAGAGAAGGTAGTGGGAATGGACTAGTGGTTGCACATAAATGTGCCTTTTGCATTTCATGTTCTTACCAGTGTAGTCTATTTAATTTTGCCCAAGTCTTGGTTTGGATAAAATTGTTTGCTATTCTTATATGTACGAGGTAGATTTCTTTTGTGAGAAAGAAAAAGGAGATGTATACTTTATGTAGCCTTTAATGATGTATAAAAGCATTTTACTTTGTATAAGTTTAGGTGTAAAATATGCTGATTTGACACATTTATATATTGAGTTATGATTATCACCATAGTGTTAGCTAACAATTCTATATGTTGTGTGTTGTTGAGTGTGTATGTGTGTTCAGTGATGTCCGATTCTTTGTGATTCCATGGACTGTAGCTCCCCAGTCTCCTCGGACCATGGAATTTTTCAGGCAAAATACTGGAGTTAGTTTCCATTTCCCATTCCAAGGGATCTCCTCCACCCAGGGATCGAACCTGATTCTCCTGCATTGGCAGACAGATTCTTTACCATTGTGCCACCTGGGAAGCTCTATAATGTCATATGATTTCCATTTCTTTTGTTGCAGCGAGAACACTTAAGTTCTAGTCTCTTAGCACTGTTAAAGTATGTAATACAGTCCTGTTGACTATAATCACAATGTTAATTAGATCCCCAGAACTTATTAATCTTCTGGTGACAGCTTAGTCACTAAGTCATGTTCAAATCTTACAACCCTCTGGTGTGTTTCCCGCCAGGCTCCTTTGCCCATGGGATTTTCTAGGCAGGAATATTGGGGTGGGTGCAAATTTATTTCCTTCTAATAACATCTCCCCAATTCCTTTACCCCATACCCTGATAACTAGCATTTCACTCTTCTTTTTTTTTTTTTAAGTTTTTTTTTTTTTAATCCCACATACAAAAGATACAGCATCATATTTATCTTTCTTTGTCTGATGTTTTTCCTCCATCATGCCTCTTTGAGAAGGAGAAAGGACACCACCAGAAACAGCTTTTTGTTGTAATTTTGCAGCTTTGCCCAAACTAGTCATCTTCGCATATATTTACCACCCTTTTCTAGTAATTCCTAGATGTGCTGCTATTATTAAAGTGAACCCTATATTTCTGGAAGAAACTGATGATGCAAGAGAAGGTAGTGGGAATGGACTAGTGGTTGCACATAAATGTGCCTTTTGCATTTCATGTTCTTACCAGTGTAGTCTATTTAATTTTGCCCAAGTCTTGGTTTGGATAAAATTGTTTGCTATTCTTATATGTACGAGGTAGATTTCTTTTGTGAGAAAGAAAAAGGAGATGTATACTTTATGTAGCCTTTAATGATGTATAAAAGCATTTTACTTTGTATAAGTTTAGGTGTAAAATATGCTGATTTGACACATTTATATATTGAGTTATGATTATCACCATAGTGTTAGCTAACAATTCTATATGTTGTGTGTTGTTGAGTGTGTATGTGTGTTCAGTGATGTCCGATTCTTTGTGATTCCATGGACTGTAGCTCCCCAGTCTCCTCGGACCATGGAATTTTTCAGGCAAAATACTGGAGTTAGTTTCCATTTCCCATTCCAAGGGATCTCCTCCACCCAGGGATCGAACCTGATTCTCCTGCATTGGCAGACAGATTCTTTACCATTGTGCCACCTGGGAAGCTCTATAATGTCATATGATTTCCATTTCTTTTGTTGCAGCGAGAACACTTAAGTTCTAGTCTCTTAGCACTGTTAAAGTATGTAATACAGTCCTGTTGACTATAATCACAATGTTAATTAGATCCCCAGAACTTATTAATCTTCTGGTGACAGCTTAGTCACTAAGTCATGTTCAAATCTTACAACCCTCTGGTGTGTTTCCCGCCAGGCTCCTTTGCCCATGGGATTTTCTAGGCAGGAATATTGGGGTGGGTGCAAATTTATTTCCTTCTAATAACATCTCCCCAATTCCTTTACCCCATACCCTGATAACTAGCATTTCACTCTTCTTTTTTTTTTTTTAAGTTTTTTTTTTTTTAATCCCACATACAAAAGATACAGCATCATATTTATCTTTCTTTGTCTGATGTTTTTCCTCCATCATGCCTCTTTTATTGCTATATTTACTTTCATCCATCTTTCATTCTTTGGCATGTGTGGACCTCCCAGTACAGTGGCCTCTCTCATCGCAGAGCACTGGCTCTGGGCATGTGCACTCCAGAGCACTGGCTCCTAATTGGACATACCAGTTCAACTGCTCCACAGCACTCTGTATCTTCCCAGTCCAGGGATAGAACTATTGCCCCTTGAGCTGCAAGGTGAACTCTCTACCCACTGGACCACAAGGGAAGCCCTCTCTGTCTGATTTTTCTCACTTAGCCTAATGCCTCTAAAATCTATCCATTTTGTTACAAATGGCAGGACCTACCTCTTTTTATGGGTAAATAATATTTCATGGTAAACATATATCAGTGTCTTCTTTTTCCATTCATCAGCTAACTGACACTTAGGTTGCTTCCATATCTTGGTTACTGTAAATATTTCAGTATAAATATGAGAGTACAGATGAATGATGATCTGATTTCGCTTCTTTGAATGTATGCTCAGAAGCAGAATTACTGGGTTTTGTGTGTGTGTGTGTGTGTGCTAAGTCACTTCAGCCATGTCCTACTCTTTGCAAACATACAGATTGGAGTCTGCCAGGCTGCTCTGTCTATGGGATTCTCCAGGCAGGAATATTATAATGCATTGTTATGCCCACCTCCAGGGGATCTTCCCAACCCAGGGATTGAACTCATGTCTCTTGCATCTCTTGCACTGGCAGGCTGGTCCTTTACCACTAGTGCCACCTGGGAGACCCAATTGGGCCACAGTGCAGTTCTATTTTAACTTTTTAAAGAAATTTCTAGACTGTTTCATCCTGCAGGTGGGACAGCACTTGCAAATTCCCTCTTACCCTCTCCTATGCATACCAACTCCAAGTGTTTTGCTCTGTTTTGCCCTAGTGGACCTCTACAAGTTTTTTTTTTTTTTTTGCCTGTGAGTGTCTTCTCAATTCACAGATCTCTGCAGTGAAGAGGGACTGAGACCAGTTTACTGACTCTTGCTGGTTCCACAGCACCTATCATGGTCTGTGTACCTATTATGTGACTTATGGATAAGACTTTTCAGCTTCCTTAGCATTTGGTGCCAAATTCCACAACTCTCAAAGGGGCACTATATCCATGGATGGATACCAAATATTAGTTGATGTTACTCCAAGAGGACATTTTGGCATGATTGTTTTATATGCAATTAATAACTGTCAATTCATACTCAAAGGGAATATTTTTACTGTTTTAAATAGAGTAAGTATCCTACATGCAAATGAGTACCATTCTGAGAGCACATTCCTGAGTCTAATTTGATCATTGCCCAGCAAAGTTTGGTTAGGTATCCAGACAACACAACTGGTGATATAGTAGTATACCGTAATTGGTTTAGAATTCTGTTTTTCACACATATAATACATAAAAACAGACAAAAATAAACATTTTTAATCTTACACTACAGTACATTGAAAAGTACAATAGTACGGTAAAGTGGCTGGTGCCTCTTGGCAGTACCAGTAACACCACCATTTCTTTTGTACTTGCTTCTGGACATCCTGGGCTTGAAACAAGTACACTGTACTACAGTTTGCTCTACAAGACTGTACAGCTAGTGACTCCAAAACACAATCACTTGTAAAGGATGCATTCATGTGACAATGTACACTGGACATGGGAGTTAACTTATATGATTGGACATGCAAACACACATTCACATCTTTGAAAGTTCACACTTAAAAGTCTATATGTAGGGATCTTAGTGTAACATGCAAGTATGAAAAAGATACTGTTGCCACAATTATAACTTTACTGCTTGTCGCACCTCTTAATTTAGTGTCTGTGTGGACCACATTTTAAAAAAGAAACTAACACACAAAAATTGGATGAAAAAGGAAAGTGCACAACCCTTCTCTGAGCCATTAAAACTTAATTTAAAACCAAAATATAGAACTCTTCTTTCATCAAAACCTTATATATTGGGCTCCTCCTGGTGGTCCAGTGGGTAAGGATACCACCTTGCAGTGCAAGGGGCGCCAGTTAGATCCCTGGCCTGGGAAGATCCCACGTGCCGCGGAGCGGCTGGACTGATGCGTCCAATTACCGAACTGGAGCTCTGGAGCGCATGCGCCCAGAGCGGGCGCTCTGCAACGACAGACACCACCACGATGGGAGGCCCACAGAAACCAAAGAACAAAGACAGATGAAAATAGAGAAATGAAAGACCAATAGAAGTGGCCCGCCCGCTCCCCTCCCTCCCCAACCCGACCCCTGCCCAAAATAAACAAATAAATAAATCTTTAAAACCTTATATATTGATTTTCCTCCTGCTGCCTTTTTGGAGCGGTCTCTCAGAGCTATGAGGTGCTCTCTCCCAGGCTGCAGTCCTAATTGTGAACCCAGTAAAACATAGCACACAAAAAGAAGTAAATAAATGAAAACAAAAATATAAAACCACAAAATGTCCTAACTAATTGGGTTGGTAGGTTATAAATTGCTTAATAAGTTTTGTGTTGTTACTCTGGGCCTATTTTGAGTAAAATAGCAATTTGAACAATTTAAAGTCTTAACTAACTCTTGTATCAATTTTATATTTAATCATGTCTTTTTTTGAACAAAGTTTCATGTTATAAGGTTGACTTTGTTTTAATATACACTATTATTTTTCTTAACATACTGAATTTCCCTTAAAGATGTATTTTTCCTGTGTATCCTCACATTATTAATAAATAACAAATAGAAATGGAACATCATAGACCTTATAACATTTGATATTGTTATAGAAACTCATAATAACTGGTACCAGGTTTAGTCACTTTCCTGAAAATATGATTTATATTAAAAGTAAATTGTAGAGGAGGCCAAGGATATACATATGACCAATCTGGTATTGTACATAACTGTAAAAACAAAACTCTTTAAAAATAAAAAGTGAAATTAAAACAAAAGAAGCTATAGAATCTGAGAGGAACAATAAACAAACAGAACTCCAACTAATAAATTCCAATGAAAAATCTGGTAAAGATGTATCAGTAATACAACTGATATTAAATTTAAACCTAATGCAATCAAAATTTACTTATCCTTAAAGCCTCACTGTCTAGATCTAGATGGTACTATATTCAGAAAGATGGTAGATAAAGGGTATAATGACTAATATTTTCAAATTAGGTATAATGATACTCTTTATTATTGATGCTAATATGACACAGTCATTTATGTGTGCGGAGTATAGTGTGTGTGTTTATATTGCATTCATGCATATATTATATATGTGTGTGTCTGAAGTTGAAGATAATGACTTAGCTTTATCACATGAGACAATCTACATAATATTAAGAGTCAACTCAGGGCTAAACTTTAACCTTTTGACAACTTAAAATCATTGCAAATGACTCAGGTAGAAATACCAATATTTGAACGGAAAAAATTATTGCCTCACAGGACCACTAAAACTTACGTAGGTTCCTTGATATGATCCACTATGAATTACATGAAACAGCAATTTTTATTCTAGTCTTTCAAGATAGTGTTATTAATAAGACTAACATTTCTTTAGTGGCTTTCTTGGGATCTGAATAAAACCACAAAATGTCCTAACTAATTGGGTTGGTAGGTTATAAATTGCTTAATAAGTTTTGTGTTGTTACTCTGGGCCTATTTTGAGTAAAATAGCAATTTGAACAATTTAAAGTCTTAACTAACTCTTGTATCAATTTTATATTTAATCATGTCTTTTTTTGAACAAAGTTTCATGTTATAAGGTTGACTTTGTTTTAATATACACTATTATTTTTCTTAACATACTGAATTTCCCTTAAAGATGTATTTTTCCTGTGTATCCTCACATTATTAATAAATAACAAATAGAAATGGAACATCATAGACCTTATAACATTTGATATTGTTATAGAAACTCATAATAACTGGTACCAGGTTTAGTCACTTTCCTGAAAATATGATTTATATTAAAAGTAAATTGTAGAGGAGGCCAAGGATATACATATGACCAATCTGGTATTGTACATAACTGTAAAAACAAAACTCTTTAAAAATAAAAAGTGAAATTAAAACAAAAGAAGCTATAGAATCTGAGAGGAACAATAAACAAACAGAACTCCAACTAATAAATTCCAATGAAAAATCTGGTAAAGATGTATCAGTAATACAACTGATATTAAATTTAAACCTAATGCAATCAAAATTTACTTATCCTTAAAGCCTCACTGTCTAGATCTAGATGGTACTATATTCAGAAAGATGGTAGATAAAGGGTATAATGACTAATATTTTCAAATTAGGTATAATGATACTCTTTATTATTGATGCTAATATGACACAGTCATTTATGTGTGCGGAGTATAGTGTGTGTGTTTATATTGCATTCATGCATATATTATATATGTGTGTGTCTGAAGTTGAAGATAATGACTTAGCTTTATCACATGAGACAATCTACATAATATTAAGAGTCAACTCAGGGCTAAACTTTAACCTTTTGACAACTTAAAATCATTGCAAATGACTCAGGTAGAAATACCAATATTTGAACGGAAAAAATTATTGCCTCACAGGACCACTAAAACTTACGTAGGTTCCTTGATATGATCCACTATGAATTACATGAAACAGCAATTTTTATTCTAGTCTTTCAAGATAGTGTTATTAATAAGACTAACATTTCTTTAGTGGCTTTCTTGGGATCTGAATAAATGAGTAAATAAATAAATAAGAAAATCAGTGTCCCACTGTCCTTATTGCTGCCTACTTGATAATGTCACAGTAAGGACAATTCTCACTTATCTGACTTGGGATTAATCCACTAACTGTAAATGTGATAGCCTTTCTCATGCAATGAGCTTAATTTCTTAGGTTAAGTACCCTCAACTAGAAAATAAAAGGTATTCTATCTAGAGTATTATTGTGTTTTGCTATTTCTGTCATCTCTAAAAATTTATGCAAATCTGAATCTTAAATTTATATTGTAGGAAAGGTTGTTAGAGTTGTTAAGAATCTAGACTATTTTCAGAGATGAGCAGCCATAGAAATCCATGGTCCTGGGCTTCCCTGGTGGTCCAGTGGGTAAGGACACCGCCTTGCAGTGCAAGGGACACTGGTTCAATCCCTGGCCTGGGAAGATCCCACGTGCTGTGGAGCGGCTGGACCCATGCGTCCAATTACCGAGTCCAAGCTCTGGAGTGCATGTGCCCAGAGCCGGTGTTCTGTGACAACAGAGGCCACCACGATGGGAGGCCCACACGGGCCAAAGAACAAAGATGGATGAAAATGGACAAATGAAAGACCAATAGAAGTGGCCCACCTGCTCCCCTCCCTCCCCACCCCACCCTCACCAAAATAAAAAAAAATAAAAAAAAGAAATCCATGATCCTGAGAAAAGGCACTGACCTAAACTCATGTAGGATATCATCCAAAGCTATCAGATCCTTTTCCTGTTACCATGATGGGGAAAAATCTATAGGAGTTAAAGACTGTTTCATTTATGAGATTCATATTAGGACTTGAGTGGCAAAAATTATGACTTTCATAGTGACTTGGCATCACTCTAGGCCTGTTCCAACAAATTATAATTTTGTTCCATTGTTATATCATGCATATATTTGCAGCTATAAGTTAATTTTGAATGTAAACCTATTAGATAACAAACGTACCAAAAAATATATATATAACAGAAGAACAATAATAAAAACATGCTTTATGAATTTTTTTATATATACTGAAGAAGTTTTTATTTAAGCTTTTGAACTAAATGAAAGTCAGTATGAATATTGCATAGTTCTATTTTCCTTTTAAATTAAAAAAAAAATCAATTTCTTGTTGGGAGTTCACATAAAGAGCCCTAAAGATGCACACAAAATTATTGTATTTTGTTTTTATTGCTGATTTTGTTTGGCTTGATATTTTGTGTTTGGTTTTTGGTTTTTCAGTAATATTGATTTCAATCTTCCTCCACTGACAGAGTTAATTGTTCATAAAAATAAAGAAATCTATGTCTTCCCAAACTAAAAGTTAAATGCTGAAGTGAACATGCAGCATTTAAAGTAATATATTTTTTTATTTTGATATATACATAAAAAAATGACAAGTCAGATGTTTCAGGGACAATATTAAGAAGCCACATATTCTCAGAAACTAAGACAAAAGTTGTCTAATAATAGATAGGTTAATAAATAGGATAAATTCAACTAGTTTTTACTTAGATAGCATCCATTTTCAAATATTTAGAAATATGACACTAGTCTTATCTTGGTATATCTTTCTGGGTTATGTTCTCATGCACCCAAAGAGAATTTTGTAAAATTTCAAACAGGAAATTAGCATCTTAGGCCCACACGGGCCAAAGAACAAAGCTGGATGAAAATGGACAAATGAAAGACCAATAGAAGTGGCCCACCTGCTCCCCTCCCTCCCCACCCCACCCTCACCAAAATAAAAAAAAATAAAAAAAAGAAATCCATGATCCTGAGAAAAGGCACTGACCTAAACTCATGTAGGATATCATCCAAAGCTATCAGATCCTTTTCCTGTTACCATGATGGGGAAAAATCTATAGGAGTTAAAGACTGTTTCATTTATGAGATTCATATTAGGACTTGAGTGGCAAAAATTATGACTTTCATAGTGACTTGGCATCACTCTAGGCCTGTTCCAACAAATTATAATTTTGTTCCATTGTTATATCATGCATATATTTGCAGCTATAAGTTAATTTTGAATGTAAACCTATTAGATAACAAACGTACCAAAAAATATATATATAACAGAAGAACAATAATAAAAACATGCTTTATGAATTTTTTTATATATACTGAAGAAGTTTTTATTTAAGCTTTTGAACTAAATGAAAGTCAGTATGAATATTGCATAGTTCTATTTTCCTTTTAAATTAAAAAAAAAATCAATTTCTTGTTGGGAGTTCACATAAAGAGCCCTAAAGATGCACACAAAATTATTGTATTTTGTTTTTATTGCTGATTTTGTTTGGCTTGATATTTTGTGTTTGGTTTTTGGTTTTTCAGTAATATTGATTTCAATCTTCCTCCACTGACAGAGTTAATTGTTCATAAAAATAAAGAAATCTATGTCTTCCCAAACTAAAAGTTAAATGCTGAAGTGAACATGCAGCATTTAAAGTAATATATTTTTTTATTTTGATATATACATAAAAAAATGACAAGTCAGATGTTTCAGGGACAATATTAAGAAGCCACATATTCTCAGAAACTAAGACAAAAGTTGTCTAATAATAGATAGGTTAATAAATAGGATAAATTCAACTAGTTTTTACTTAGATAGCATCCATTTTCAAATATTTAGAAATATGACACTAGTCTTATCTTGGTATATCTTTCTGGGTTATGTTCTCATGCACCCAAAGAGAATGTAATTTTTTCATCTTCCCCTTTACAGTTAAGAAAAATTCCATTTCAAACAGGAAATAGACTGTCAAGCTATCCTTAGGCCATGTGTTAGCCCTGATGTATAATGGTGCATTTCCAGAAGTTTAAAAATATCTCATATCGATACACATCCAAATACTGAGTCTTGTAATAATCAAGAGACAGTATTGTTCCACCTAATCTTTAAATAATGTTTTCCTGTTTGCACAATCTCTACTCCTCCAAATATAGAACTGCTCAGATATAAAAGATGAATATTTAAGGTTAAGAAAATTTTAATTATATTAGTTGATATTTGATAAAATTTTTATATGTCTCCCTATCATAAAAAGAGGAATCACTCACCTTTGAAAATAACAATACTTTTCACCACCTTCACCCTGAGGCAAAACTATGGCTAATTTTCTCCCTGATTTTAAAAAGAAAGTTGTCTATTTATTATATTTTCTATAACTCTTATTATTTTTCCCCTCCACTTAATACTTGGAAACTATAAACAGGAGCAAAACACTCATAACTCAACATGTGCACAATACAATCTTACACATACTACTGTATTAGTAACTTTTATTCTCAAAAAGCATTAGTATTTTACTCTGAAAATGTCTTGATTATTGATACATGTTTGCTGTTATTGGTTAATATAACTAATAAATATTTTAATAAAACTAAAATATTTATATGATTGAAAATTTCAAAATCTCTAATAAAACAAAATTTTTTTTGTTTGGTTTTTAAAAAATTTTCTTCCTCCACTGACAGAGTTAAGTGGTCATAAAAATAAAGGAATCTATGTCTTCCCAAACTAAAAGTTAAATGCTGAAGTGAACATGCAGCATTTAAAGTAATATATTTTTTTATTTTGATATATACATAAAAAAATGACAAGTCAGATGTTTCAGGGACAATATTAAGAAGCCACATATTCTCAGAAACTAAGACAAAAGTTGTCTAATAATAGATAGGTTAATAAATAGGATAAATTCAACTAGTTTTTACTTAGATAGCATCCATTTTCAAATATTTAGAAATATGACACTAGTCTTATCTTGGTATATCTTTCTGGGTTATGTTCTCATGCACCCAAAGAGAATGTAATTTTTTCATCTTCCCCTTTACAGTTAAGAAAAATTCCATTTCAAACAGGAAATAGACTGTCAAGCTATCCTTAGGCCATGTGTTAGCCCTGATGTATAATGGTGCATTTCCAGAAGTTTAAAAATATCTCATATCGATACACATCCAAATACTGAGTCTTGTAATAATCAAGAGACAGTATTGTTCCACCTAATCTTTAAATAATGTTTTCCTGTTTGCACAATCTCTACTCCTCCAAATATAGAACTGCTCAGATATAAAAGATGAATATTTAAGGTTAAGAAAATTTTAATTATATTAGTTGATATTTGATAAAATTTTATATGTCTCCCTATCATAAAAAGAGGAATCACTCACCTTTGAAAATAACAATACTTTTCACCACCTTCACCCTGAGGCAAAACTATGGCTAATTTTCTCCCTGATTTTAAAAAGAAAGTTGTCTATTTATTATATTTTCTATAACTCTTATTATTTTTCCCCTCCACTTAATACTTGGAAACTATAAACAGGAGCAAAACACTCATAACTCAACATGTGCACAATACAATCTTACACATACTACTGTATTAGTAACTTTTATTCTCAAAAAGCATTAGTATTTTACTCTGAAAATGTCTTGATTATTGATACATGTTTGCTGTTATTGGTTAATATAACTAATAAATATTTTAATAAAACTAAAATATTTATATGATTGAAAATTTCAAAATCTCTTCACAAATATTAGTTTTAGTCTTTAATTTTGTTTTTGAGGAAACAACTGATTTCTCTGTAGAATACGGTAGCCAAATAGAATCTAAGGAACAGCCAAAACAGGTAAATGAAATTATATGAAGACGACAATTTATGAGCTTAAAATTTCACACAGACAACTAAAATTGCCAATACTCATTTTCCTTTAGAAGCTTTTCCCCATAATAGAGATCTGTATGATTTTTATATGTAATGCTACATTTTGTATAATATGCTGCTGCAAGTAATTTATTATAGGGTAGCAAACGTTTGTTTTTATAAAATAGCATAACAAAAATGCAATTGATATCTCTTTCTATTGTCAAAATGTATATTATCCTTATATTTTTAAAAGTTTTCTTTTCAAATCACTTATAGCTAAAACACCACGTGAGTTTTGCCTCCACCAGGGCTTGAGATCTATTTGCAAACCCAGAATTTTAAAAGATTTAAAACAAAAAATTCAGTAGCCTCAAAGCGAGATTGTTCACTATGTCTTGGAAATGTGTTCAGCTTTTGTGACCACCTGCCAGTTGTGATTCGCCTGTTTCCCTGAAGAGTTTATATCTGAATTTCTGGAAATCTCAGTGTATATAAACAGATATTTAGGATTTAAGTTATTCTTACAAAGTTAAACATAACTTTAGTGAAATTTCTATTAATGCACTAACAAAAAATTTTTAAAATAAAATATTTTGTTTTTTGTAAAATATCAATACTTTTCACCACCTTCACCCTGAGGCAAAACTATGGCTAATTTTCTCCCTGATTTTAAAAAGAAAGTTGTCTATTTATTATATTTTCTATAACTCTTATTATTTTTCCCCTCCACTTAATACTTGGAAACTATAAACAGGAGCAAAACACTCATAACTCAACATGTGCACAATACAATCTTACACATACTACTGTATTAGTAACTTTTATTCTCAAAAAGCATTAGTATTTTACTCTGAAAATGTCTTGATTATTGATACATGTTTGCTGTTATTGGTTAATATAACTAATAAATATTTTAATAAAACTAAAATATTTATATGATTGAAAATTTCAAAATCTCTTCACAAATATTAGTTTTAGTCTTTAATTTTGTTTTTGAGGAAACAACTGATTTCTCTGTAGAATACGGTAGCCAAATAGAATCTAAGGAACAGCCAAAACAGGTAAATGAAATTATATGAAGACGACAATTTATGAGCTTAAAATTTCACACAGACAACTAAAATTGCCAATACTCATTTTCCTTTAGAAGCTTTTCCCCATAATAGAGATCTGTATGATTTTTATATGTAATGCTACATTTTGTATAATATGCTGCTGCAAGTAATTTATTATAGGGTAGCAAACGTTTGTTTTTATAAAATAGCATAACAAAAATGCAATTGATATCTCTTTCTATTGTCAAAATGTATATTATCCTTATATTTTTAAAAGTTTTCTTTTCAAATCACTTATAGCTAAAACACCACGTGAGTTTTGCCTCCACCAGGGCTTGAGATCTATTTGCAAACCCAGAATTTTAAAAGATTTAAAACAAAAAATTCAGTAGCCTCAAAGCGAGATTGTTCACTATGTCTTGGAAATGTGTTCAGCTTTTGTGACCACCTGCCAGTTGTGATTCGCCTGTTTCCCTGAAGAGTTTATATCTGAATTTCTGGAAATCTCAGTGTATATAAACAGATATTTAGGATTTAAGTTATTCTTACAAAGTTAAACATAACTTTAGTGAAATTTCTATTAATGCACTAACAAAATGATTAAAATATTTGTCTGTAAAATATCTGAGAAATATATCTCATGTTTTATTAGATTATATTTCTGCCTGAAAAATAGTTTAAAATACATATTCACTCTAGACAATTGAATAAAAATGCATTCAACCATATATAGGGCATAATGTAAAGTATTTGGTCTGTTGAATGCAGAAAACTATATAAAGAGTTTTATTATTATTTGTCTGAACTGGCTAAAAGGACTAGATCTTCAGTATTGAGACACAAAGACTTTTATTACAGTACTAGGTGCTGTACCCTAACCACTTTCTTGCTTGTTGTCTATGAAAATTACCTATAAGATGATAAACCAAGTGACCATGGGAAACATACCACTCAGTTTTCTCAGAATTTTGTTTTACTTGTACCTTTTATATTCAGTTTTAATAAGCAGATTTAACTGACTGCTACCTGGAAAGTTTCAGTAAAAAGTAATCCCAAAACTTTTGAGAAGAAAATAAAGTCCTTTGTCTGGAGAGTGAGGAGTAGACAGAACAGAGTTCTCCCTCATAACCAACTTTCCAAGTCAGTATTCCATGGAATTTTGTTCTGTTTTATTTTTGCACCATGAGTAAATATGATTCTTTAGCAATAGAAATGTTTCCAATTAAATATTTTTTTTAATTTATGTAACTAATAAGGAGTATGCTTTTTATACAGAACAAATAATTTCAGAGATAAAGTTTAATTTACCAGATCTTCTGATAAAGTACTAATACCCAGCTCCCATTAATCTTGTTGCATGAGCTTTTGTGACCACCTGCCAGTTGTGATTCCTAATAAACCATAATAAAATGAATAATTCAAACCACACATACATAGAAAAAATAAATAGCTATAGAGGAAAGCCTATTCCAAAATAATTAAAGGTTAAGTTTGACTGAAGAGCAGAAATACTATAACATTTTATTTAAGAGAAACATATTTAGATCTTTAAAGCAGGAATAAGATACTATTGGATTTAAGAAATGTCTGAAACATTCAATCATGAAGGCACACTAAGTAAATTTAAGATATTCTTTAGATATTCTCTGACTAAGGAATATCTTAAGACATTTCCTTCTCAAAACACAGAACTTCTATATAAATTATAATGCTTAAAAGTAGTCAAGGAGGAGTCTTCAGCTACTAAATTTAGAAGGGACCCTGAACATAGGTCATACTTTTATCCTCTCTCCTAGCATAGTGGCATGTATATAACAGGCAAGTCATAAGTGTCTGTGGATAAATAATTGAATGAAGACACCCTGTTTGCCCATTGATAAAATGGAGGTAGGTGTGAGACGGAGAAGAAAATGGAGTCTCAATGTTTTTTCTACTCTATATTCTTAAAAGAAAATGGAGTCTCAATGTTTTTTCTACTCTATATTCTTAAAATTCTGTACATTATTACACATTTTCCATAGCTATAAGTACAGAATATTATCAATTTGTTCGTATCTATTAATTTGCTTTCTCTAATATTTTATGTAAACTTTGAAGAAAGTGGGTATTTAATTAAGTTTTACTGAAATTATTATTCTCTTGTATTATGCTCCTTAAAAATTTTAAGCAAAATCGATCAATAAAAAATTTTATTTCATCTTTGATCTAAGCTGGTATGATTAATTCTTTGTCTGGAGAGTGAGGAGTAGACAGAACAGAGTTCTCCCTCATAACCAACTTTCCAAGTCAGTATTCCATGGAATTTTGTTCTGTTTTATTTTTGCACCATGAGTAAATATGATTCTTTAGCAATAGAAATGTTTCCAATTAAATATTTTTTTTAATTTATGTAACTAATAAGGAGTATGCTTTTTATACAGAACAAATAATTTCAGAGATAAAGTTTAATTTACCAGATCTTCTGATAAAGTACTAATACCCAGCTCCCATTAATCTTGTTGCATGAGCTTTTGTGACCACCTGCCAGTTGTGATTCCTAATAAACCATAATAAAATGAATAATTCAAACCACACATACATAGAAAAAATAAATAGCTATAGAGGAAAGCCTATTCCAAAATAATTAAAGGTTAAGTTTGACTGAAGAGCAGAAATACTATAACATTTTATTTAAGAGAAACATATTTAGATCTTTAAAGCAGGAATAAGATACTATTGGATTTAAGAAATGTCTGAAACATTCAATCATGAAGGCACACTAAGTAAATTTAAGATATTCTTTAGATATTCTCTGACTAAGGAATATCTTAAGACATTTCCTTCTCAAAAACACAGAACTTCTATATAAATTATAATGCTTAAAAGTAGTCAAGGAGGAGTCTTCAGCTACTAAATTTAGAAGGGACCCTGAACATAGGTCATACTTTTATCCTCTCTCCTAGCATAGTGGCATGTATATAACAGGCAAGTCATAAGTGTCTGTGGATAAATAATTGAATGAAGACACCCTGTTTGCCCATTGATAAAATGGAGGTAGGTGTGAGACGGAGAAGAAAATGGAGTCTCAATGTTTTTTCTACTCTATATTCTTAAAAGAAAATGGAGTCTCAATGTTTTTTCTACTCTATATTCTTAAAATTCTGTACATTATTACACATTTTCCATAGCTATAAGTACAGAATATTATCAATTTGTTCGTATCTATTAATTTGCTTTCTCTAATATTTTATGTAAACTTTGAAGAAAGTGGGTATTTAATTAAGTTTTACTGAAATTATTATTCTCTTGTATTATGCTCCTTAAAAAATTTTAAGCAAAATCGATCAACCTTCAAGAAAGGAGGAATTTAATCTTCATTTCATCCTTTGCATCTTAATGCTTGGTCATATTCCAGCATTAATTTCTTTGTCTCCAAACTAATGAGCTAATTTGCATTTCTTACACAGAGTACTTGCTGTCAAAACATCCATATGAAACTGAAATTTAGTCAGTCGTCCATATATATATTCTTATGCTTCCAAACTTCTGGCTACTTAGAAACTGCAGGATGTTTGAACCAGCATTTTGTTATTCATCTGGGTATTGTTCATAAACTTTTGAGGTCAAAGTGTTGTTTGGCAGTAGATGATAGCTGTCGGCCTAATCGCTATGGGAAATTGCTGTTCATACACTCACAAGATTTTGCATGCAGTTCTAGAGGCTTAGATCATTTGAAGTTTCTCAAGCCTAATTATCCCATATCTTGAAAGTTTTCATTTTATAGTCAGTATTTTTGATGAATTAAAACCTTTATACTTCAGGAATAAATTTTCTTTTACTTTTTCTATCTTTTCTTAGTTCTTTAAATCCATAATTCCAAACTAGGCCATGAGGGCATCGCAGGAGACAGGCAGAATCATCCAAATATCTTTGAGACTTTGAAGAAGAAATAACATATATAGGTTTTAGAGGATATAAATTTTCCCTAAGTAGTTGAGATTAGAAATTCAGACCCATCACCTGCATCTTCTCCATATATTAGATTAACTTCACCTATACACACATTATTTATTTAGGTTGCCAAGGAGAGAGAAAAACATCTCAATACAAATCCAAGTAATTTAAGTACTTCTTAGCATTTGAAACAGCACATCACTTCTTCCTTCTAGGTGTGTTTCCTTCAGCAGTTTTTGTGGATCTTATGTCTTCCTGTCTCACAGTTGGCTCCTTTGCTGTTCCCTCCTCTTATTATCCAATGTTAATATGGAAATTGAGCAGAAATCAGTTCTTATTATGTCTCTGTTCTTTATACTTGCTCTTTTGGTAATCTTTTCCTGCCTAAGATCTTTAAATAATTACTATGCTGTTTTGTTGTTTCAGTCACTCGATCTTGTATGACTCTTTACAATCCCATGGCTCCTCTATCCATTGAATTCTCCAGGCAAGAATACTGCAGTGGGTAATCCTTTCCTTCTCCAGGAGATCTGCCTGATCCAGAAATCAAACGCATGTATCCTGTGGCTCCTGCACTGACAGGTATATTCTTTAACCTTGAACTGCAATTTGCTTTTACACAGAGTACTTGCTGTCAAAACATCCATATGAAACTGAAATTTAGTCAGTCGTCCATATATATATTCTTATGCTTCCAAACTTCTGGCTACTTAGAAACTGCAGGATGTTTGAACCAGCATTTTGTTATTCATCTGGGTATTGTTCATAAACTTTTGAGGTCAAAGTGTTGTTTGGCAGTAGATGATAGCTGTCGGCCTAATCGCTATGGGAAATTGCTGTTCATACACTCACAAGATTTTGCATGCAGTTCTAGAGGCTTAGATCATTTGAAGTTTCTCAAGCCTAATTATCCCATATCTTGAAAGTTTTCATTTTATAGTCAGTATTTTTGATGAATTAAAACCTTTATACTTCAGGAATAAATTTTCTTTTACTTTTTCTATCTTTTCTTAGTTCTTTAAATCCATAATTCCAAACTAGGCCATGAGGGCATCGCAGGAGACAGGCAGAATCATCCAAATATCTTTGAGACTTTGAAGAAGAAATAACATATATAGGTTTTAGAGGATATAAATTTTCCCTAAGTAGTTGAGATTAGAAATTCAGACCCATCACCTGCATCTTCTCCATATATTAGATTAACTTCACCTATACACACATTATTTATTTAGGTTGCCAAGGAGAGAGAAAAACATCTCAATACAAATCCAAGTAATTTAAGTACTTCTTAGCATTTGAAACAGCACATCACTTCTTCCTTCTAGGTGTGTTTCCTTCAGCAGTTTTTGTGGATCTTATGTCTTCCTGTCTCACAGTTGGCTCCTTTGCTGTTCCCTCCTCTTATTATCCAATGTTAATATGGAAATTGAGCAGAAATCAGTTCTTATTATGTCTCTGTTCTTTATACTTGCTCTTTTGGTAATCTTTTCCTGCCTAAGATCTTTAAATAATTACTATGCTGTTTTGTTGTTTCAGTCACTCGATCTTGTATGACTCTTTACAATCCCATGGCTCCTCTATCCATTGAATTCTCCAGGCAAGAATACTGCAGTGGGTAATCCTTTCCTTCTCCAGGAGATCTGCCTGATCCAGAAATCAAACGCATGTATCCTGTGGCTCCTGCACTGACAGGTATATTCTTTAACCTTGAACCACATGGAAGTTTTCCCTTAAAAGTACAGACAGTGTCATTCTTTTAAAAATATTTATAATCAATTTGATGCCATTCCATTTCTCTAAGCCTGCATAACCGAGTATAAGTGTGTGTGTGTGCAAGTATTTCTGGACTTTCTACCTGTTACATTGATCTATATATCTCATTTTGTGCCATTACCATACTGTTTTGATTACTATAATTTTGCAATATAGTCTGTAGTCAGGGAGCTTGATTTTTTAGGCTCCATTTTTCTTTCCTAGCATTGTTTGGACTATTTGGGATCCTTCATGTTTCCACATGTATTTAATATTTTTTTGTTCTAGTTCTTTGAAAAATGCCGTTGGCAGTTTTATGGAAATTTCACAGAATCTGTAGATTACATTGGGTAGAATAATCATTTTGACAACATTGATTCTTCCAATCCAAGAATATAGTATCTTTTCATTTCTTTGTGTCATGAATGTAACCTATTTGAAAATGATCTTTGCAGAAATAAGTGAAATGTAAGTTAAGATGAGTTTATATAGTCCAAGGCCTTGCTTGGTAGCTTAGTCAGTAAAGAATCATCTGGCAATGTCAGAGACTGGGGTTAAGTAGATCCTTAATTCAGTATGATTAACTCTTTACAAGAAGAGAAGAGACAAAGACATAAAAAATAATAATAACTGTGGCAGAGCTTGGAGGGGTGTGTATACAAGTAAGGCTCACTGACCAAAGCCTTCAGCAGTTTTTGTGGATCTTATGTCTTCCTGTCTCACAGTTGGCTCCTTTGCTGTTCCCTCCTCTTATTATCCAATGTTAATATGGAAATTGAGCAGAAATCAGTTCTTATTATGTCTCTGTTCTTTATACTTGCTCTTTTGGTAATCTTTTCCTGCCTAAGATCTTTAAATAATTACTATGCTGTTTTGTTGTTTCAGTCACTCGATCTTGTATGACTCTTTACAATCCCATGGCTCCTCTATCCATTGAATTCTCCAGGCAAGAATACTGCAGTGGGTAATCCTTTCCTTCTCCAGGAGATCTGCCTGATCCAGAAATCAAACGCATGTATCCTGTGGCTCCTGCACTGACAGGTATATTCTTTAACCTTGAACCACATGGAAGTTTTCCCTTAAAAGTACAGACAGTGTCATTCTTTTAAAAATATTTATAATCAATTTGATGCCATTCCATTTCTCTAAGCCTGCATAACCGAGTATAAGTGTGTGTGTGTGCAAGTATTTCTGGACTTTCTACCTGTTACATTGATCTATATATCTCATTTTGTGCCATTACCATACTGTTTTGATTACTATAATTTTGCAATATAGTCTGTAGTCAGGGAGCTTGATTTTTTAGGCTCCATTTTTCTTTCCTAGCATTGTTTGGACTATTTGGGATCCTTCATGTTTCCACATGTATTTAATATTTTTTTGTTCTAGTTCTTTGAAAAATGCCGTTGGCAGTTTTATGGAAATTTCACAGAATCTGTAGATTACATTGGGTAGAATAATCATTTTGACAACATTGATTCTTCCAATCCAAGAATATAGTATCTTTTCATTTCTTTGTGTCATGAATGTAACCTATTTGAAAATGATCTTTGCAGAAATAAGTGAAATGTAAGTTAAGATGAGTTTATATAGTCCAAGGCCTTGCTTGGTAGCTTAGTCAGTAAAGAATCATCTGGCAATGTCAGAGACTGGGGTTAAGTAGATCCTTAATTCAGTATGATTAACTCTTTACAAGAAGAGAAGAGACAAAGACATAAAAAATAATAATAACTGTGGCAGAGCTTGGAGGGGTGTGTATACAAGTAAGGCTCACTGACCAAAGACTACACTACAAAACTGTGCTAATGAAAAGGAATATCAAGGATAACTGGCCTGGAACTGACTGTCCCCTAGGTTATTATTGTTGTCAATGGCAAAAAGTATGTGTGTATTTTGCTTGACTGATAATATGGGCTCCATGAAGGAACACTGGGTCAGAACCACAGTTGCACTTTTATTTACAGCACAAGGGACCATATTTGACAGCCACCATTCACACCAGAGGCACTAGTGACTGTTTTATTTAAAATGATGATTTTGCAAATTATGTAAGTAAATACCCTCAGGAATTGGTTGTTCTTGCTTGTCTTTTTTTCTTTAATTTTAATGTCACAAGATTGTCTATGAGCTAGCAATAGCCTTCAGATACTTGATGTGCTTGGACTCTCACATAAAAAAAAAAAAAAAAAAAAACCATAAATATTTCTGATGTGAAAATACCTGATCCTTTCATAGATTCTCTAAATTCTATGGTGAAGAAGTATAGAATCTAGATCTTTGAATCCTTTCAACACTTAATTAGGGAAATTATGCAAGCTATAAATAGTAATTGCTTAGTTTTTCATGTCATACAAGTTTCATGTTAAAAAAATGTACAAAATAGCTACATTTTCACGATGCAGTAAAGGGTAATGTAAGAATAAAAAGACCTATGAAAGTTTTGTAGAATAACATAAAAATAGTAGAATATACATTATTGTTATCTTTTCAGCCATAGTTATTTTTTTGAACTGGATTATTTTAAAGAGAGCAAAATGTTAAAATATTGCCTAGTAAAGACTGTACAGATTTTATTTTTTTCAGTTTCCTTAAAAGTTGATACAGTATCATCCCTGGCTTATGGCTTAATGAAGACATCTTTTGTTAAACTTAAAAATAAAATGATTTTAGTAATTTAGAATTATTGCAATTGGTTATAACTTTACTAATTCAAAAGTTAGATTTTCTTTGATAACAATAATAGAGATAAATGCCACAGTTAGTAGAGTTATTTAAAAATGAGCCTTAAGTATCAAGATTATAGAACAGGTCAGTTAATTGGATATTGCAAGCATTAATATATATTATGGGAAAATGAATCAATCCTACCATCACATACCCATAATCCCAATATATTTTGCACTTTGAGGAAGGAGTAAATTAAATGTCTTTTTTTTGTATGTAACACTTATTTTCTAACTTATCAATTCAAAGTCTGTCTATATTGGTTTATTTGACAATTTTGTTCTTTTTTTGGATGTAATTAATTTGTAGGAATACAGAGTCCCTAGTATTAAACCTTTTCTGTTTAGATGAGAAATTTTCTGATACGTTAAAAATTAGTCATTTGCCTACTAGCATACTGCAAGCGCACTTTTCTTTTTTTTTTCTCCAAGTCCACAATTTAATTTGTATTCTGCTCATTCTTCCCACAGACTCCTGAATAAATTTTGAAAACATGAGGAAATGAAAACAATCCACCTTCATAGAGCTAAAGATGATTAAATTTCTTATGAGAAATAACAAAACTATGAGACTTTAAAAAGATCTGCTAAAAGGAGGCTCGTCAAGCTGGTGGAAGTTAAAATGAAAGGCCAGCAAGTATAGCTATGCTGGGCAAAGGGAAAATATACATATGGTGCATCTTGCATTGATGATCAGTGACTAAATGTTATACACACACTATGTATTTTTTTCAAAATCTATTATACACACACAAAGACAATATTTTTCCATCACAGTGACAATAAGCAATGTTTATTGAAAAAACTTTTCCTTAATATAGGGTAATGTAAGAATAAAAAGACATATGAAAGTTCTGTAGAATAACATAAAAATAGTAGAATATACATTATTGTTATCTTTTCAGCCATAGTTTTTTTTGAACTGGATTATTTTAAAGAGAGCAAAATGTTAAAATATTGCCTAGTAAAGACTGTACAGATTTTATTTTTTTCAGTTTCCTTAAAAGTTGATACAGTATCATCCCTGGCTTATGGCTTAATGAAGACATCTTTTGTTAAACTTAAAAATAAAATGATTTTAGTAATTTAGAATTATTGCAATTGGTTATAACTTTACTAATTCAAAAGTTAGATTTTCTTTGATAACAATAATAGAGATAAATGCCACAGTTAGTAGAGTTATTTAAAAATGAGCCTTAAGTATCAAGATTATAGAACAGGTCAGTTAATTGGATATTGCAAGCATTAATATATATTATGGGAAAATGAATCAATCCTACCATCACATACCCATAATCCCAATATATTTTGCACTTTGAGGAAGGAGTAAATTAAATGTCTTTTTTTTGTATGTAACACTTATTTTCTAACTTATCAATTCAAAGTCTGTCTATATTGGTTTATTTGACAATTTTGTTCTTTTTTTGGATGTAATTAATTTGTAGGAATACAGAGTCCCTAGTATTAAACCTTTTCTGTTTAGATGAGAAATTTTCTGATACGTTAAAAATTAGTCATTTGCCTACTAGCATACTGCAAGCGCACTTTTCTTTTTTTTTTCTCCAAGTCCACAATTTAATTTGTATTCTGCTCATTCTTCCCACAGACTCCTGAATAAATTTTGAAAACATGAGGAAATGAAAACAATCCACCTTCATAGAGCTAAAGATGATTAAATTTCTTATGAGAAATAACAAAACTATGAGACTTTAAAAAGATCTGCTAAAAGGAGGCTCGTCAAGCTGGTGGAAGTTAAAATGAAAGGCCAGCAAGTATAGCTATGCTGGGCAAAGGGAAAATATACATATGGTGCATCTTGCATTGATGATCAGTGACTAAATGTTATACACACACTATGTATTTTTTTCAAAATCTATTATACACACACAAAGACAATATTTTTCCATCACAGTGACAATAAGCAATGTTTATTGAAAACTTCCTATACTTTCACTTGTAGGAAGTCAGTACTCATTTTCCACATATTATATAAAGTGATTAAGTACATTTCCCAAGAAAAATTATACCTAAGGCTGCATTTGTGGTATTTTCCTGGTGGTCCAGTGGTTAAGATTTCACCTTCCAATGCAGGGGGTGCAGCTTCAATCCCTGGTCAGGGAACTAAGATCCTACACAACTCCAGGTAAAAAAATCAGACCATAACTAATAGAAGCGATATTGCAACAAAATTAACAAATATTTTAAATATGGCTCACATTTTAAAAGTCTTTAATAAAAGAGTGAATTTTATAGATTCAGTTGCTGTGTTATATTGCCTTATAATATAGCAGAATGGTACCTTGTATTTCAAAATCAAAGTATCTAAGATATTGAAAGGAAACAAAATATATATATAGTAGGATCTTGGCATATTATCTTAGAAATGGTATGGATGTTTTGATGTTTGTATACATGCTGTTAATGATAACTTAATACTAATTATTTGCTAAAATTATCATTGTTTGTTGTTGTTCAGTCACTATGTCATGTGTGACTCTTTGAGGCATCATGGACTATAGCATGGCAGACTCCTCTGTTCTCCACTATCTTGCAGAGTTGGCTCAAATTCATGTCTATTGAGTCAGTGATGCTATCTGACCATCTCATCCTCTATCACCCCCTTCTTCTATAGCCTTCAATCTTCCCCAGCATCAGGGTCTTTTCCAGTGAGTCAACTCTTTGCATCAGGTGGCCAAAATATTGAAGTTTCAACCTCAACATCATTCCTGCCAACAAATATTCTGAGTTGATTTCCTTTAGGATTGACTAGTTCGAACTCCTTGCAGTCCAAGTGATTCTCAAGATTATTCTCTAGCACCACAATTCAAAAGCATCAAATTTTCAGTATTCAGCTTTCATTATGGTCCAACTCTCACATCTGTACATGACTACTGGAAAAACAATAGCTTTGACTCTAAGGAACACTGCTGGTTGAGTGATGTCTCTGATTTTTAACAATATTTCTAGGTTTGTCATATTTTTCTTTCTAAGAAGCATGCATCTTTCAATTTCATGGTTACAGTCATTGTCTGCAGTGATATGGGAGCTCAAGAAAATAAAATGTCTCTGCTTCCACTTTTTTCCCCTTCTTTTTGTCATCAAAGGTAGGAACAGATACCACAATCTTAGTTTTTTCTTTTCTTTTCTTTTCTTTTTATGTTGAATTTCAATCCAAATTGATAAAATCAATTAAACTGTATTCTTTATGAACAAATAGTAAGATCTAGCAAATATACACATACTGTTCAGGCTTCTGAATTAATAAGTAATCATACCAATTTCTAAACAAATGCAAGATAATCAGAAAAAAATAAAACTACATTTCAAATTATTCTGGCTTTATTTAAATAAGTTCACATAAAAACTCAGAGTTTTGCACAATGGCAATATATATGCAAACTTTTAAGTTTCTTTTTTAATGACTTCTATCTGCAAAATTACCTTAGACTTGGTTCTAACTGTAAACTTAATCTTAAGACTGTACAAGACATTCTAATGTGATTTTCTTTATTTCTTTCCCTGCAAAATCAGAGATATTTAAAAAGCAACAGTTTTGAACTGAGCATTATGGGCTAGAGATCCAGCAGGAAGTGAAATATACAGCTCTCATGGAAGAAAGTAAATTCCTCAATGCATAAAGCTCATACGTAAAATATCCAACATCATTCTTGGCAATGAAAATTATCAAAAGGATAAAATAGATAAGAAAGTCTTTCTGTGTGTGTCTGTGTTTGTACATATAGATATAAGTGTGTGTGGAGTTGCAGTGGGTACTTGGAATTTTAAATAGAATGGAGGAAAAACTTTACCAAGAATACCCTATTTTGATTTTTGCAAATATAGACTTTTGTATATCCAACATATTGAAGTTTCAACCTCAACATCATTCCTGCCAACAAATATTCTGAGTTGATTTCCTTTAGGATTGACTAGTTCGAACTCCTTGCAGTCCAAGTGATTCTCAAGATTATTCTCTAGCACCACAATTCAAAAGCATCAAATTTTCAGTATTCAGCTTTCATTATGGTCCAACTCTCACATCTGTACATGACTACTGGAAAAACAATAGCTTTGACTCTAAGGAACACTGCTGGTTGAGTGATGTCTCTGATTGTTAACAATATTTCTAGGTTTGTCATATTTTTCTTTCTAAGAAGCATGCATCTTTCAATTTCATGGTTACAGTCATTGTCTGCAGTGATATGGGAGCTCAAGAAAATAAAATGTCTCTGCTTCCACTTTTTTCCCCTTCTTTTTGTCATCAAAGGTAGGAACAGATACCACAATCTTAGTTTTTTCTTTTCTTTTCTTTTCTTTTTATGTTGAATTTCAATCCAAATTGATAAAATCAATTAAACTGTATTCTTTATGAACAAATAGTAAGATCTAGCAAATATACACATACTGTTCAGGCTTCTGAATTAATAAGTAATCATACCAATTTCTAAACAAATGCAAGATAATCAGAAAAAAATAAAACTACATTTCAAATTATTCTGGCTTTATTTAAATAAGTTCACATAAAAACTCAGAGTTTTGCACAATGGCAATATATATGCAAACTTTTAAGTTTCTTTTTTAATGACTTCTATCTGCAAAATTACCTTAGACTTGGTTCTAACTGTAAACTTAATCTTAAGACTGTACAAGACATTCTAATGTGATTTTCTTTATTTCTTTCCCTGCAAAATCAGAGATATTTAAAAAGCAACAGTTTTGAACTGAGCATTATGGGCTAGAGATCCAGCAGGAAGTGAAATATACAGCTCTCATGGAAGAAAGTAAATTCCTCAATGCATAAAGCTCATACGTAAAATATCCAACATCATTCTTGGCAATGAAAATTATCAAAAGGATAAAATAGATAAGAAAGTCTTTCTGTGTGTGTCTGTGTTTGTACATATAGATATAAGTGTGTGTGGAGTTGCAGTGGGTACTTGGAATTTTAAATAGAATGGAGGGAAAAACTTTACCAAGAATACCCTATTTTGATTTTTGCAAATATAGACTTTTGTATATCCAACATATAAACAGTTATTTTTCATGCTGCCTTAAGACTATTAATATATTATTTCAGTTGTAGCCTAATAAAATTTATTGATACAATTTAATAGTTTGAGACTTAAAGGAGATTTCCATTTTCTTACTACAAGAAGTCACATTAAGACTTCATTGTCTCTCTTTTCATAAAAGTTTTCTTAAAAGTAATTATGAGATCCAAAATGCATAAAAAAAGAACTCCAGTTACTGAAATGATTAATCATGTTGATTTTCAAAAGAGTTGTCCAGAGACGGGGGCCAAAATGGCAGAGGAATGAGAGGAGGATTTCACCAGCTCCTCAATAGAATCACCAGAACTAATCAAGAAAGGAAACACCACCAAAAAACCAGCCTCTAGACGACAAAAAAACTCCTCAGGTCTACGAGGGTCAGAGAGCTAGCAGCCAGAAATTTCCTGTAGCTCCTGTCCTGAGGGCCCTATACCACAACCCCCACACCAGACCAGGCAGAGAGAACACTTTGGCAGTATGCTGGGAGGACAGAAGACAGCGTTCAGCGTGAAATTCCTGCTGGGAGAGTGCAGGGTCACTGGGCGCCAGGTGAGCTGAGACACCACTAATGGGGGCGTTCAGAATGGAACATAGAAATCCCCCTCAGGTTGCAGTCCAAAATCCTGGCTCAAGACAGACAGGGACGCTCATGCCCATGTTTGGGGTTTAATCCTGTATCCGGCAGTGCATGCGTGCCAGCAGCCCATGAAGTCTGTGCAGCCCCAGAGCTGCAGTGGGGAAGGCGCAGTCCCACAGGCAGTGAAGAGCTGCAGCAGAGGAAACTGGGAAAAGAGCAGGGATTGAAGGCTATCAGGGGGTGTGCTGTGGAACCATGGAGTCCCCTCAAGCACGAGACCACATGTGAGGCCCCAGACCGACGAACTGGGAACCGCCCGCCGCCCTGGCCAACATCTGAGCTGGCCTTTGTTTTGCTGAAAGAAAAACAGAAACCAGAGCAATCAGTTCTGCAAGGATCCTGACTACAAAAAACCTTGACCCTCACTGAAACCTAACACATACGGAGCCGTCCAGCCCCTACACCTGACTCACACCAGTACAGACTAGGGAAACCTGGGACAACATCAAGAGCAAACTGGTGGAATGCTGCCTTAAGACTATTAATATATTATTTCAGTTGTAGCCTAATAAAATTTATTGATACAATTTAATAGTTTGAGACTTAAAGGAGATTTCCATTTTCTTACTACAAGAAGTCACATTAAGACTTCATTGTCTCTCTTTTCATAAAAGTTTTCTTAAAAGTAATTATGAGATCCAAAATGCATAAAAAAAGAACTCCAGTTACTGAAATGATTAATCATGTTGATTTTCAAAAGAGTTGTCCAGAGACGGGGGCCAAAATGGCAGAGGAATGAGAGGAGGATTTCACCAGCTCCTCAATAGAATCACCAGAACTAATCAAGAAAGGAAACACCACCAAAAAACCAGCCTCTAGACGACAAAAAAACTCCTCAGGTCTACGAGGGTCAGAGAGCTAGCAGCCAGAAATTTCCTGTAGCTCCTGTCCTGAGGGCCCTATACCACAACCCCCACACCAGACCAGGCAGAGAGAACACTTTGGCAGTATGCTGGGAGGACAGAAGACAGCGTTCAGCGTGAAATTCCTGCTGGGAGAGTGCAGGGTCACTGGGCGCCAGGTGAGCTGAGACACCACGAATGGGGCGTTCAGAATGGAACATAGAAATCCCCCTCAGGTTGCAGTCCAAAATCCTGGCTCAAGACAGACAGGGACGCTCATGCCCATGTTTGGGGTTTAATCCTGTATCCGGCAGTGCATGCGTGCCAGCAGCCCATGAAGTCTGTGCAGCCCCAGAGCTGCAGTGGGGAAGGCGCAGTCCCACAGGCAGTGAAGAGCTGCAGCAGAGGAAACTGGGAAAAGAGCAGGGATTGAAGGCTATCAGGGGGTGTGCTGTGGAACCATGGAGTCCCCTCAAGCACGAGACCACATGTGAGGCCCCAGACCGACGAACTGGGAACCGCCCGCCGCCCTGGCCAACATCTGAGCTGGCCTTTGTTTTGCTGAAAGAAAAACAGAAACCAGAGCAATCAGTTCTGCAAGGATCCTGACTACAAAAAACCTTGACCCTCACTGAAACCTAACACATACGGAGCCGTCCAGCCCCTACACCTGACTCACACCAGTACAGACTAGGGAAACCTGGGACAACATCAAGAGCAAACTGGTGGAAGATTCACATGAAGATGAGAAGATAAAAGCAGGGACAGTAGTTACCCTTTATTTGTTGTTGTTGTTTTGTTTGTTTGCTTTTTGTTGTTGTTATCATTTCTTTTTAATTATTTTTTAATTTTTTAATATAATTTAATTTTATCAAACTTTTAAATTTTTTTGCCAATGTTTCCTCCCTCTATTCTCCAACTGTAAAATCTTTTACAATCTACTACTGTCCTGTATATAAATATTTCCTATCTTCCTGTCTACTATTCTCTTCCAGCTGTACAAAACTCTAGAACACACTGATCTTTGTTACCTAACCCTACAAAATCCCTGCAAGACGAATCTGTTCCTTCTCATTACACATACATTTTCCAACTCGTCACTCCCAACACATGTCTTAGTTAAAAACTGTTTTCATTGTAATAGTCTCAGCTGGGACCTTGCCCTGGATCTACTTTTCAAGGCAGTATTTTAATTAATTTAGAGATTAACAGTCAGGTACCAACTTAGATTGTGCCATCTGCCAGAAAAATTTCCTATGCTTTATCCCTGTAAGACTGCTCAGTTGTGGTTATTGATGTGTATGTATGTATATTTTTCCATTATCTTAGAAAATATTTGCATGATTTTATGACTGTCATCTATCAGGGATGCACCTCCTGTTCCTCATATGCTTATATTTGAACTAATACCACTGAACACCATGGCAAACCTGACATAGAGCCTTCATTCACAGACCAGAGATCAAACCAAGGATCCCCAGAGTGGAAAACCTGGTTCCAAGACCCCACACTATCAAAGAACATACAACACTAGAGATTATTGACCTGCAAACAAGACTCAACACCACCCAAGACACAAACCACTGAACTCTTCTACAAGGACAGAAACCCAAAGGAAGGAGAATTCAACACTGAAGCCTGGGGAAAAAGAAACCAAAGAAACGAACTGGGAACCGCCCGCCGCCTGGCCAACATCTGAGCTGGCCTTTGTTTTGCTGAAAGAAAAACAGAAACCAGAGCAATCAGTTCTGCAAGGATCCTGACTACAAAAAACCTTGACCCTCACTGAAACCTAACACATACGGAGCCGTCCAGCCCCTACACCTGACTCACACCAGTACAGACTAGGGAAACCTGGGACAACATCAAGAGCAAACTGGTGGAAGATTCACATGAAGATGAGAAGATAAAAGCAGGGACAGTAGTTACCCTTTATTTGTTGTTGTTGTTTTGTTTGTTTGCTTTTTGTTGTTGTTATCATTTCTTTTTAATTATTTTTTAATTTTTTAATATAATTTAATTTTATCAAACTTTTAAATTTTTTTGCCAATGTTTCCTCCCTCTATTCTCCAACTGTAAAATCTTTTACAATCTACTACTGTCCTGTATATAAATATTTCCTATCTTCCTGTCTACTATTCTCTTCCAGCTGTACAAAACTCTAGAACACACTGATCTTTGTTACCTAACCCTACAAAATCCCTGCAAGACGAATCTGTTCCTTCTCATTACACATACATTTTCCAACTCGTCACTCCCAACACATGTCTTAGTTAAAAACTGTTTTCATTGTAATAGTCTCAGCTGGGACCTTGCCCTGGATCTACTTTTCAAGGCAGTATTTTAATTAATTTAGAGATTAACAGTCAGGTACCAACTTAGATTGTGCCATCTGCCAGAAAAATTTCCTATGCTTTATCCCTGTAAGACTGCTCAGTTGTGGTTATTGATGTGTATGTATGTATATTTTTCCATTATCTTAGAAAATATTTGCATGATTTTATGACTGTCATCTATCAGGGATGCACCTCCTGTTCCTCATATGCTTATATTTGAACTAATACCACTGAACACCATGGCAAACCTGACATAGAGCCTTCATTCACAGACCAGAGATCAAACCAAGGATCCCCAGAGTGGAAAACCTGGTTCCAAGACCCCACACTATCAAAGAACATACAACACTAGAGATTATTGACCTGCAAACAAGACTCAACACCACCCAAGACACAAACCACTGAACTCTTCTACAAGGACAGAAACCCAAAGGAAGGGAGAATTCAACCATGAAGCCTGGGGGAAAAGACCTCCAAAACACAGACACACACAAAGAAACAAAAATTAACATAAAGCTGAAAAGACAGAGAAACACTACACAAAGGAACAAACAAACTAGAGAAACACAGTTACAAATGACAGAAGATGAGATAGACAAATTATCGGAAAGAAAATTCAGAAGACCAATACTAGCAAGGATTCAAAACACCGAAAACAGAATACTAGAGGAAATTAGTGCACTGAGAAGAGACATGCCAGAAATGAAAAATAAACAAATACAGAAAAAAAAAAAAACCTCAATTGCTGAACTCAAAAATACTATAGAAAGTCTCAATAGGAGAGTGTCAGAGACAGAAGTATGGATAAGTGAGCTGGAAGACAGAATTGTGGAAATAACTGCTGAAGGACAGAACACAACGAATCAGAAGAACTGAGGATAGTCTCAGAGACCTATGGGACAATATCAAAAGCACGAACATTAGAATTCTAGGGTTCCCAGAAGAAGAAGAGAGAAAGAAAGACTGAAAAATTTCTTGAAGAGGTTATAGTTGAAAACTTCTCCAGCATGGGAAAGGAAATAGTCGATCAAGTCCAAGAAGCACAAAGAGTGCCATATAGGATAAATCCCAGAAAAAACACACCAAGGCACACTCTGATCAAACTAACACAGGCTAAATGTAAAGACAGAATACTTAACACAGCTAGGAACAAACAACAAATAGTATATAAAGGAAACCCCATACTTTTAACTGTTAATCTTTCAACAGAAAGCCTGCAGGTCAGACAAGAACAGCAGGACACATTTAAATGGCTAAAGGAGACTATACTACAAAGCAACAGTCATCAGGACAGTGTGGTACTGGCACAAAAACAGACATATAGACCAATGAAAAAAGATAGAGAACCCAGAGATAGGCTCATGCACCTATGTGTATCTTACTTTTGATAAAGGAGACAAAAATCTAAAATGGGACGAAGATAGTCTCTTCAACAAATGGTGCTGGAAACATTGGACGGCTACACGCAAAAAAATTAAGGTGAGACATTCTCTGACACCATACACAAAAATCAACTCAAAATGGATTAAAGGGCTTCCCCTGGTGGTCCAGTGGGTAAGGACACCGCCTTGCAGTGCAAGGGGCGCTGGTTCGATCCCTGGCCTGGGAAGATCCCACGTGCCACTGAGCGGCTGGACCGATGTGTCCAATTACCGAGCCGGAGCTCTGGAGCGCATGCTCCCAGAGCCCGTACTCTGCAACAACAGACGCCACTGCGATGGGAGGCCCACAGGAGCCAAGGAACAAAGACGGATGAAAATAGAGAAATGAAAGACCAATAGAAGTGGCCCGCCTGCTCCCCTCCCTCCCCAACTCAACCCCCGCCCAAAAATAAATAATAAAATAAATAAATCTCAAAATGGATTAAAGACCTAAATGGAAGACCAGAAACCATCGAACTCTTAGAGGAGAATATAGGCAAAACACTCAAGGACATAAATCAAAGCAAGATCTTCTCTGACCTACCTACTAGAAGAGTGGAACTAAAGATAAAAAATTAGCATGTGGCACCTAATGAAACTAGTCTCAGAGACCTATGGGACAATATCAAAAGCACGAACATTAGAATTCTAGGGTTCCCAGAAGAAGAAGAGAGAAAGAAAGACTGAAAAATTTCTTGAAGAGGTTATAGTTGAAAACTTCTCCAGCATGGGAAAGGAAATAGTCGATCAAGTCCAAGAAGCACAAAGAGTGCCATATAGGATAAATCCCAGAAAAAACACACCAAGGCACACTCTGATCAAACTAACACAGGCTAAATGTAAAGACAGAATACTTAACACAGCTAGGAACAAACAACAAATAGTATATAAAGGAAACCCCATACTTTTAACTGTTAATCTTTCAACAGAAAGCCTGCAGGTCAGACAAGAACAGCAGGACACATTTAAATGGCTAAAGGAGACTATACTACAAAGCAACAGTCATCAGGACAGTGTGGTACTGGCACAAAAACAGACATATAGACCAATGAAAAAAGATAGAGAACCCAGAGATAGGCTCATGCACCTATGTGTATCTTACTTTTGATAAAGGAGACAAAAATCTAAAATGGGACGAAGATAGTCTCTTCAACAAATGGTGCTGGAAACATTGGACGGCTACACGCAAAAAAATTAAGGTGAGACATTCTCTGACACCATACACAAAAGCAACTCAAAATGGATTAAAGGGCTTCCCCTGGTGGTCCAGTGGGTAAGGACACCGCCTTGCAGTGCAAGGGGCGCTGGTTCGATCCCTGGCCTGGGAAGATCCCACGTGCCACTGAGCGGCTGGACCGATGTGTCCAATTACCGAGCCGGAGCTCTGGAGCGCATGCTCCCAGAGCCCGTACTCTGCAACAACAGACGCCACTGCGATGGGAGGCCCACAGGAGCCAAGGAACAAAGACGGATGAAAATAGAGAAATGAAAGACCAATAGAAGTGGCCCGCCTGCTCCCCTCCCTCCCCAACTCAACCCCCGCCCAAAAATAAATAATAAAATAAATAAATCTCAAAATGGATTAAAGACCTAAATGGAAGACCAGAAACCATCGAACTCTTAGAGGAGAATATAGGCAAAACACTCAAGGACATAAATCAAAGCAAGATCTTCTCTGACCTACCTACTAGAAGAGTGGAACTAAAGATAAAAAATTAGCATGTGGCACCTAATGAAACTTAAACGCTTTTGTACAGCAAAAGAAATTAGAAAAAAGTTGAACAGACAGCCCACAGAATGGATGAAAATCATAGCAAATGAAACAACAAACAAAGAATTAATCTGCAAACTCCACAAGCAACTCAGACAACTCAGCATTGGAAAAATGAACAACCCAATCAAAAAATGGGAAAAAGAGCTCAATAGACATCTCACCAAAGAGGACAGACAGATGGCCCAAAAACACATGAAACGATGCTCAACTTCACTTATAATTAGAGAAATGCAAATCAAAACTACAATGAGATATTACCTCACACCCATCAGAATGGCCATCATGAACAAATCGGCAGACAACAAATGCTGGAAAGGGTGCAGAGAAAAGTCAACGCTTTTGCATTGCTGGTTGGAATGTAAACTGATACAGCCACTATGGAAGACAGTATGGAGATTCCTTAAAAATCTAAAAATAGAAGCACCATACGATACAGCAATCCCACTCTTAGGCTTATATCCTGAGGAAATCAAAGCTGAAAGAAGCACCTGTACCCCAATGTTCATTGCAGCACTCCAGACAATAACTAGAACATGGAAGCAACCTAGATGTCCATTGACGAATGAATGGATAAAGAAGCGCTGGTACATATATACAATGGAATATTATACAGCTGTTAAAAGAAATGCAGAAGAATCGGTCCTAATGAGGTGATTAGATCGAGAACCTATCATAAAAAGTGAAGTCAGTCAAAAAGAGAAAGACAAGTACAGTATACTAACATATATATATATATGGAATCTAGTAAAAGGTAACGATAACAACAAAAAGCAGTAGACATATGGCCATTGTGGGGAAGGAACAGAAATGAAAAAAAAACCAATAGAAGTGGCCCGCCTGCTCCCCTCCCTCCCCAACTCAACCCCCGCCCAAAAATAAATAATAAAATAAATAAATCTCAAAATGGATTAAAGACCTAAATGGAAGACCAGAAACCATCGAACTCTTAGAGGAGAATATAGGCAAAACACTCAAGGACATAAATCAAAGCAAGATCTTCTCTGACCTACCTACTAGAAGAGTGGAACTAAAGATAAAAAATTAGCATGTGGCACCTAATGAAACTTAAACGCTTTTGTACAGCAAAAGAAATTAGAAAAAAGTTGAACAGACAGCCCACAGAATGGATGAAAATCATAGCAAATGAAACAACAAACAAAGAATTAATCTGCAAACTCCACAAGCAACTCAGACAACTCAGCATTGGAAAAATGAACAACCCAATCAAAAAATGGGAAAAAGAGCTCAATAGACATCTCACCAAAGAGGACAGACAGATGGCCCAAAAACACATGAAACGATGCTCAACTTCACTTATAATTAGAGAAATGCAAATCAAAACTACAATGAGATATTACCTCACACCCATCAGAATGGCCATCATGAACAAATCGGCAGACAACAAATGCTGGAAAGGGTGCAGAGAAAAGTCAACGCTTTTGCATTGCTGGTTGGAATGTAAACTGATACAGCCACTATGGAAGACAGTATGGAGATTCCTTAAAAATCTAAAAATAGAAGCACCATACGATACAGCAATCCCACTCTTAGGCTTATATCCTGAGGAAATCAAAGCTGAAAGAAGCACCTGTACCCCAATGTTCATTGCAGCACTCCAGACAATAACTAGAACATGGAAGCAACCTAGATGTCCATTGACGAATGAATGGATAAAGAAGCGCTGGTACATATATACAATGGAATATTATACAGCTGTTAAAAGAAATGCAGAAGAATCGGTCCTAATGAGGTGATTAGATCGAGAACCTATCATAAAAAGTGAAGTCAGTCAAAAAGAGAAAGACAAGTACAGTATACTAACATATATATATATATGGAATCTAGTAAAAGGTAACGATAACACACGCAGTGAACCAATGGAAAAACAGACAGAGAATAGACATATGGCCATTGTGGGGAAGGAACAGTGGGTGGGATGCACAGAGGGAGCAACATGGAAACAGATACTATCATGTGAGAAAAAGATAGCTATTGTCGTTGCTCTAAGGGAATAGGAGTACATACAATGGTTTAGTGCGATGGCCTGGAGGGGTGGGATTGGGGGACCTGGTATGGGGGATGGGACGAGTGATATGCATATGACTGATCTGGGAATATGCATGCCTGTGAGCAGCAAAACTCTGTAAAAACTTTAAATTAAGTAACTTTTTTTAAAAAAGTTATTTTGTATTTTTTTAAATATCCAATAATGCAGGCCCAATCAAAATGGTAGGTGAGTAAAAAATGTGGAAGTAAGAGCTATAAAGGAGCTTTAATAAATCCCATTATTTAGAAGTTTATTAAAGGAGCTTTAATAAACGTTAAATAAGTGTGTGTGTATGTGTGTATATAACCATACACATGGGGAGAGCTCACAGGTATATTTGGTACTTAATTCTTTTAAGCTGGACTATGAACAAGTTCTAGGTCTTCATGGAGGAAAAGATCATGGCAAGTGGTAGAGAAGTCCAGAAGAAGTTTCATAAAAGACAATTAATTTGAGATTGAGCCTGTTTATCTGACTCAATAAACAATAAATGACTGGGTTAGAGCATAGAGGGAAGCAATCTTGGTGTTTCGATTAATGTGATTAATATCACAGAGGAACAGTCAAGTGAGTGTCATGGGGAGCAGAGTCCATTTCTGCCAGTAATTAAGTCATGTGATTGTCAATTTTTAGTTTCTCTCACAAATATGATATCATTTCATACTTCAATCTACTCACTAATATATAAGGATTTATTGATTTATTTTATTCCATAAAGGACAGTACAGTTTGAGAATACAAAGGTAAATAAGATATAGCTTGCCACAATGACAGAAAATTTAGCAGAAAAAGCAACTCTTAACAATTTATTGATGTGTGATAATTGTCCCACAGTAACAATGTTGCAAGTTAGTATGGCATTTGAATAGGGAGATGGCATTGTAAAACACATACTGATTTTTGGTTCTGCAGTTGAACTACCAGGAAGGACATTGAACTGGAATTTATAAATCTAGAATTCAAATATAAACTTGTTTATTCATTAGTTAAATAAATTAAGTCAACTGAGTTGATTGAAGGCTGAACATATCTAAGAAGAATTTCTGTTTTATTAAATCAGCAATTTGAATTTTAGTGCCTTGTGATTATTAACAAGCCATACTGTTTAATAAGGAAACCTGAGTATATTTAACCCATTTGCAGAAATCCTGAGGGCATAGTAAATGTCATCCAGACACATATGCTATCTTTAATTGCATCACATGTGATATTCATGGCTTCAAATATTTTACAGAGCCTTGTTTTTAATCTGTGTAGTTTTAAATTGTGTGAGAAAATCAACAGAGTTAGTTTGCTGAGAGTTCAATATTTACAGACATTGACTTTTAGGACTGTTTCAAGAATATTTGAATACTAATTAATAGTTTTTAAGAACTACCTTGATTTTCATGTCCAATGCCATTATGTTTTATTTGTTTTCCAAGAGATCAAATACAAATGCACAGATTAAAAAAAAATTATATAGAATAATATTCTATAAATTAAGTCTAATATTTCTCAATTAACTTTATATTTCAAATTATGTGTTAGAAGGAAGACATTCTCTATTAAAAGTTTTTCCGGGCTTCCCTGGTGGTCCAGTGGGTAAGGACACCGCCTTGCAGTGCAAGGGGCACCGGTTGGATCCCTGGCCTGGGACGATCCCATGTGCCGCGGAGCGGCTGGACCGATGTGTCCAATTACCAAGCCGGAGCTCTGGAGCGCATGCGCCCAGAGCCAGTGCTCTCTGACAACAGAGGCCACCGCGATAGGAGACCCCCACAAAGATGGATGAAAATGGACGGATGAAAGACCAATGGAAGTGGCCCGCCTGCTCCCCTCCCTCCCACTCCACCCCCACCTAAATAAAAAAAGTTTTTCCAGCTTTAGATCTATTATGAACTTATGGATTCTATATTTTATTTAAGTGCAGGTTTCATATTGAAACATTATGTATTTTATATTTGAAAATCCACAAGGTATACATTTTTCTCCATATTATCACTTTTGTCATGCATATTTTAATCCTCATCACTAAAATTTGTGCAAGTCATTTAGAACAAGTTATTAACATTGACTATAAAACAAATAAGCAGAGGAAAAAAGTCATTTATATAGGCTCAGAATATGTAGATACAAAATACAGAATATCAAATCATACTAGAGATTTTTAACAAAGGGCCAAAAACCCTGTTTAATAAGGAAACCTGAGTATATTTAACCCATTTGCAGAAATCCTGAGGGCATAGTAAATGTCATCCAGACACATATGCTATCTTTAATTGCATCACATGTGATATTCATGGCTTCAAATATTTTACAGAGCCTTGTTTTTAATCTGTGTAGTTTTAAATTGTGTGAGAAAATCAACAGAGTTAGTTTGCTGAGAGTTCAATATTTACAGACATTGACTTTTAGGACTGTTTCAAGAATATTTGAATACTAATTAATAGTTTTTAAGAACTACCTTGATTTTCATGTCCAATGCCATTATGTTTTATTTGTTTTCCAAGAGATCAAATACAAATGCACAGATTAAAAAAAAATTATATAGAATAATATTCTATAAATTAAGTCTAATATTTCTCAATTAACTTTATATTTCAAATTATGTGTTAGAAGGAAGACATTCTCTATTAAAAGTTTTTCCGGGCTTCCCTGGTGGTCCAGTGGGTAAGGACACCGCCTTGCAGTGCAAGGGGCACCGGTTGGATCCCTGGCCTGGGACGATCCCATGTGCCGCGGAGCGGCTGGACCGATGTGTCCAATTACCAAGCCGGAGCTCTGGAGCGCATGCGCCCAGAGCCAGTGCTCTCTGACAACAGAGGCCACCGCGATAGGAGACCCCCACAAAGATGGATGAAAATGGACGGATGAAAGACCAATGGAAGTGGCCCGCCTGCTCCCCTCCCTCCCCACTCCACCCCCACCTAAATAAAAAAAAAAAGTTTTTCCAGCTTTAGATCTATTATGAACTTATGGATTCTATATTTTATTTAAGTGCAGGTTTCATATTGAAACATTATGTATTTTATATTTGAAAATCCACAAGGTATACATTTTTCTCCATATTATCACTTTTGTCATGCATATTTTAATCCTCATCACTAAAATTTGTGCAAGTCATTTAGAACAAGTTATTAACATTGACTATAAAACAAATAAGCAGAGGAAAAAAGTCATTTATATAGGCTCAGAATATGTAGATACACAAAAAATCATAACTAGAACTGTATCACAAATCATCATCTTAAGCAAAAGACAACCTATTTTTTGTCAATTTTAATGTTTCTTTGTCAACATAATTATAAATTATAAAACTGGTATCAAAACAGATTTGTAGTTATCTTCTTACTTTAATGTTAAAACATAAATTTTCATTCTCAGTTCTCTATAAATGGATAGATTGTTACTGTTTTCAAAACCTTTCAGTAAAGGAGGTAACATTCTACTGACTACCTGTGACTTTGAAAGTTTTTCATCTGCTACAAAAATATGTTACATCTCTCTGTTTCTGCATATATATCCTCAAAGGTGCCCTGCAGTATCTGATCAGCCCAGTCACTCACCAAAAGGTGACATGAAGTACAATTGTGTTGTTACTTCACTTTTTCACTCATGGGGCAGAAAAGCAGCAACACAAATCCCATTCCTCACTTTACTCAATTGTGAGAAACAAATGAAATGGTATTTGAAAGTGCTTTGAAAACTATAAAGCACTGTGCAAATATAAGCCATTGTTTTGCATTAGGAGAAGGACATTTTTCAGTCTTTATTACTTTTCCCTTCATCCTTGAAAGTTATTACTCCAAATTGTATTCTCACCACTTCTCATTTCAATTCATCATTGAAAATGTACGATGGATTGAGAACAAATTCTAGAAAAACAAGCACAATCAATAAGCTCCTTTATTTTCAGTTTCAGATGTAGTATTTATAGAAATTTTGCATACTATAGTAGAGAAAATGGAATCAAAATTTAATTCATGTTACCCAAATAATATATTTTCTTAGGGTTACCAAATGATTTTTTTTTTTAATATTAAGTTTGCCAACTTCTGTGCTAGAGAAAGTTAGTATTGGACAGTATGAAAATAGTAAACATCTGATTCAAGTCTAAATTTTAATAAACTGATCTAACATATTTTCAGTTCTTTTTTGCAGTTTTTTTTTGTTATCTATTTATTTACTTATTTTTGGCCAACATGGCGTACAGAATCTCAGTTCCACAACCATGGACTGGGCTAACCACTGGACTACCAGTGGAAGTCATTTAGAACAAGTTATTAACATTGACTATAAAACAAATAAGCAGAGGAAAAAAGTCATTTATATAGGCTCAGAATATGTAGATACACAAAAAATCATAACTAGAACTGTATCACAAATCATCATCTTAAGCAAAAGACAACCTATTTTTTGTCAATTTTAATGTTTCTTTGTCAACATAATTATAAATTATAAAACTGGTATCAAAACAGATTTGTAGTTATCTTCTTACTTTAATGTTAAAACATAAATTTTCATTCTCAGTTCTCTATAAATGGATAGATTGTTACTGTTTTCAAAACCTTTCAGTAAAGGAGGTAACATTCTACTGACTACCTGTGACTTTGAAAGTTTTTCATCTGCTACAAAAATATGTTACATCTCTCTGTTTCTGCATATATATCCTCAAAGGTGCCCTGCAGTATCTGATCAGCCCAGTCACTCACCAAAAGGTGACATGAAGTACAATTGTGTTGTTACTTCACTTTTTCACTCATGGGGCAGAAAAGCAGCAACACAAATCCCATTCCTCACTTTACTCAATTGTGAGAAACAAATGAAATGGTATTTGAAAGTGCTTTGAAAACTATAAAGCACTGTGCAAATATAAGCCATTGTTTTGCATTAGGAGAAGGACATTTTTCAGTCTTTATTACTTTTCCCTTCATCCTTGAAAGTTATTACTCCAAATTGTATTCTCACCACTTCTCATTTCAATTCATCATTGAAAATGTACGATGGATTGAGAACAAATTCTAGAAAAACAAGCACAATCAATAAGCTCCTTTATTTTCAGTTTCAGATGTAGTATTTATAGAAATTTTGCATACTATAGTAGAGAAAATGGAATCAAAATTTAATTCATGTTACCCAAATAATATATTTTCTTAGGGTTACCAAATGATTTTTTTTTTTAATATTAAGTTTGCCAACTTCTGTGCTAGAGAAAGTTAGTATTGGACAGTATGAAAATAGTAAACATCTGATTCAAGTCTAAATTTTAATAAACTGATCTAACATATTTTCAGTTCTTTTTTGCAGTTTTTTTTTGTTATCTATTTATTTACTTATTTTTGGCCAACATGGCGTACAGAATCTCAGTTCCACAACCATGGATCAAACTGCCACAGTGGAACTGTAGAGAGTCTAACCACTGGACTACCAGTGAAGTCTCCTCAAATAATTTTTTAGGGGAAAAATATACTCAAGTAAGCTTTGTGATTCTAGGGAGTTAAAAGTATTTTCACTGAAAACTGATTTCAACATACTAAACTAACCAAAAAAATTGCAGTTCCCTAGATTTTGTTATGATTTTTTCCTGCTTGAAATGTAGTCACTGGTACACCAAATTATATTTGGAGGTTAAATTTTAAGGATAGTCAAAAGTAACAAGAGATACAGAATCACAGAGTAGTAAAATCCTGGGATGCTAGAGCCAAAGGGACATTTAATATAATATTAACAGTAATATCATAATATCAGTATTAACAGTAATATCATAATATCAATGATCACAGCATGAAATAGACTTATCCTGGAAACAATTATTTTCTATAAAAAAAAAAGTTGGAGTGAAATTATTCTGTATCTGTCCTCTTCTTTTCTACTCACTACAAAGACACATGACTATAGAATTCAGAAATGAGATGCTATAGGTGACTGGTGTCAGAGAAGCTGAAATGGGGAGTATTAGTTGGTGCTTGATCACAGATTTAAAACCACTTAAAGTGATTGGGAATAAAAAATGTATTTACCACATGATGCCATATATAACTGTGGAAGCTGATTAAGTAATCCACATAAGGATGTTGTTTCTGTATCTGGTATTGAACTTGAACTAAACAGAGACAGCAATTGAAAAGGGAAGATTGAAATAAAAAAAAGAAAAATAACAATGCACCAGAACACATAATGAGAATCTGAAACAAAGAATAGACTGAAATATGCCCCAAATTCTATTAAGCCTAAAAGCCCTCACTTCAATTTTTTTTTTTAATTCATGTTACCCAAATAATATATTTTCTTAGGGTTACCAAATGATTTTTTTTTTTAATATTAAGTTTGCCAACTTCTGTGCTAGAGAAAGTTAGTATTGGACAGTATGAAAATAGTAAACATCTGATTCAAGTCTAAATTTTAATAAACTGATCTAACATATTTTCAGTTCTTTTTTGCAGTTTTTTTTTGTTATCTATTTATTTACTTATTTTTGGCCAACATGGCGTACAGAATCTCAGTTCCACAACCATGGATCAAACTGCCACAGTGGAACTGTAGAGAGTCCTAACCACTGGACTACCAGTGAAGTCTCCTCAAATAATTTTTTAGGGGAAAAATATACTCAAGTAAGCTTTGTGATTCTAGGGAGTTAAAAGTATTTTCACTGAAAACTGATTTCAACATACTAAACTAACCAAAAAAATTGCAGTTCCCTAGATTTTGTTATGATTTTTTCCTGCTTGAAATGTAGTCACTGGTACACCAAATTATATTTGGAGGTTAAATTTTAAGGATAGTCAAAAGTAACAAGAGATACAGAATCACAGAGTAGTAAAATCCTGGGATGCTAGAGCCAAAGGGACATTTAATATAATATTAACAGTAATATCATAATATCAGTATTAACAGTAATATCATAATATCAATGATCACAGCATGAAATAGACTTATCCTGGAAACAATTATTTTCTATAAAAAAAAAAGTTGGAGTGAAATTATTCTGTATCTGTCCTCTTCTTTTCTACTCACTACAAAGACACATGACTATAGAATTCAGAAATGAGATGCTATAGGTGACTGGTGTCAGAGAAGCTGAAATGGGGAGTATTAGTTGGTGCTTGATCACAGATTTAAAACCACTTAAAGTGATTGGGAATAAAAAATGTATTTACCACATGATGCCATATATAACTGTGGAAGCTGATTAAGTAATCCACATAAGGATGTTGTTTCTGTATCTGGTATTGAACTTGAACTAAACAGAGACAGCAATTGAAAAGGGAAGATTGAAATAAAAAAAAGAAAAATAACAATGCACCAGAACACATAATGAGAATCTGGAAACAAAAAGAATAGACTGAAATATGCATCTTTCACTCACCATCTTCAACTTCAGTAGTGCAAGTGACCCATAAACTAAACTGGTGTGCGCTAAGTCACTTCACTCACTTCCAACTCTTTCTGACCGTATGAACAGTAGCCCATCAGGCTCCTCTGTCCAAGGGATTCTCCAGACAAGAAAACTGGAGTGGGCTGTCATGCCTTTGAAAGGGGTGAATAGGCAGACTTGGTAAGGAGGCCAGGAGTTTCCAAAGAGGTGGGGGAGAGGGAGAACAAACATTTTCTAGCCTAAATGTTTGCTGTGATAAAGACCTACTCTGAAACTAACTTTATTGTTTTATGAAAGCAAACTAATTTGCACTGGAATGTCTCAGTCAGTCTTGATGTCCAGAGACTATCCTCTGGCTAATTTTATGTTAACCTTGTGCAAATGGGTCCAGTAAGTTCTTTATAGACATAAAATATTATTTTGATCTGAAAAAGTACAAAATGTCTCACCTAGACTAGCTGCTGGGAGTACTCTTCTATCACCCTTCAACTTCCTTTTTCTGGAAGCTTTCTCTATCCTTGTTTTTCCTTTAATAAATCTTTTGCTACAAGAAGCTCTGAGTGACCAAAGACAAGTCTTTTGATCCCAAAGTGAAATTCTCTCCTTTGGAAGTCATGAATCCAACACCATTCACCATAAGTTATCTACCGTCTTCTATAACCCTCTTCCAGGGGATCTTCCCAACCCAGGGATTGAATCCACATCCTTTAAGTCTTCTGCCTTGACATGAAGGTTCTTTACCACTATAGCCATCAGGGAAGTCCAACTAAACTGGTAGCCATCACCATTGTTATCCAGTGGTTGGACAGGATTTTATAAACATCAAGCAAGGACAAATGGTAAAATCTATGAATTTGTGAATATGGCAGACACCCCATAACAAAATTTAGCCAGAATATGAGTGACAATGTGTGGGAAATGACTTACGATTTGGTCTTCACAAATGTTTAGGCTGCAAACATGTTGCTACTTCATATCCACCTCTGAACTCTCACGCAGACTTCTTTTTTGGTCAATTATAAGATTGAGCCTAGTAAGGGTTGGATTCTGGAAAATGTGCAAGTATAGCTAATTTGACAAAGTATAAAGTCCATACGTGTAAATGTGCCACCAATACCTACCACCTTTACCTATAACTTAATGTTCAAATAAAGAAAATAGAACTATGCTTCTGCTTAGCATAATACAGCTTCGCTGTATGTAACCAAAACACTGCAACTCACTCCTCAAAAAAAGTACAAAATATCATTCTTTTCTTTAGGTGATATTCAGATGTTTATTTCTCTGTTAAATGAGTTGCATTTTCCCTTTTAATAGCCTATAAATTAAATGCTAGAAATAAAATTATTTAACATTTACAGGTATAGATTAGCTCATCAATAGAAAAAAGGAAAAGAGGGTGGTGGTGATTAGAGTATATATAAATATATTCAAATTACAATAAGGAATTCATAACAATTACAGTCCTCATTTCTCTCTGTACATGGTCATAGCTGATATTTATGGCATTATTCTTTTACTACTCAGTATATATTGCTTTTGTTCACAGCAAGAAAATTGTGAATAACTGCTTGATGCGCTAACCCAAATCTTCATCCCTAAAGAGTGTGAGAGTGTGGGCCATTATCTGTGGTCCTTTATTGGCCTGTTGCCATTCCAAGAAGCTCTGAGTGACCAAACACAAGTCTTTTGATCCCAAAGTGAAATTCTCTCCTTTGGAAGTCATGAATCCAACACCATTCACCATAAGTTATCTACCGTCTTCTATAACCCTCTTCCAGGGATCTTCCCAACCCAGGGATTGAATCCACATCCTTTAAGTCTTCTGCCTTGACATGAAGGTTCTTTACCACTATAGCCATCAGGGAAGTCCAACTAAACTGGTAGCCATCACCATTGTTATCCAGTGGTTGGACAGGATTTTATAAACATCAAGCAAGGACAAATGGTAAAATCTATGAATTTGTGAATATGGCAGACACCCCATAACAAAATTTAGCCAGAATATGAGTGACAATGTGTGGGAAATGACTTACGATTTGGTCTTCACAAATGTTTAGGCTGCAAACATGTTGCTACTTCATATCCACCTCTGAACTCTCACGCAGACTTCTTTTTTGGTCAATTATAAGATTGAGCCTAGTAAGGGTTGGATTCTGGAAAATGTGCAAGTATAGCTAATTTGACAAAGTATAAAGTCCATACGTGTAAATGTGCCACCAATACCTACCACCTTTACCTATAACTTAATGTTCAAATAAAGAAAATAGAACTATGCTTCTGCTTAGCATAATACAGCTTCGCTGTATGTAACCAAAACACTGCAACTCACTCCTCAAAAAAAGTACAAAATATCATTCTTTTCTTTAGGTGATATTCAGATGTTTATTTCTCTGTTAAATGAGTTGCATTTTCCCTTTTAATAGCCTATAAATTAAATGCTAGAAATAAAATTATTTAACATTTACAGGTATAGATTAGCTCATCAATAGAAAAAAAAGGAAAAGAGGGTGGTGGTGATTAGAGTATATATAAATATATTCAAATTACAATAAGGAATTCATAACAATTACAGTCCTCATTTCTCTCTGTACATGGTCATAGCTGATATTTATGGCATTATTCTTTTACTACTCAGTATATATTGCTTTTGTTCACAGCAAGAAAATTGTGAATAACTGCTTGATGCGCTAACCCAAATCTTCATCCCTAAAGAGTGTGAGAGTGTGGGCCATTATCTGTGGTCCTTTTATTGGCCTGTTGCCATTCCACTGTTTCTAATAACAGGGCATGGTATTATTTATAGACATTCTATGGATCTTCTGAATTCCAGACACACTTCTTAGGTCTAAATCAACCCAGTTTTCATCTAGTCAAGATAAATATCTGTCCAGTACAGTAGTCAACATTTTGCCTGCTGATTCCCTGTTAAGGATAGGCCAAATTGCAAAATGATGTCTTATCTTCAAGTTTAATGAAACTCTTGCCGTATTCCCAGATGAAATCATTTTCCTTTTGTAAACTAAGATCTTAAGTCCAACAGAGTTCAGATGAGGATATCAATAAAGATATTGATGAGAAGATTCACTCCCAAGTTCTACTCTTTGATTCATAGATATTTAGTTCTGGCTCTAAGGAAATCTTCCCAAATGCTGGAGGATATTCTAGAGAACATTACCTCGTGCCAGCCAAGTTTTGTCACCCAGCTTATGTAAAATATTAGAAAAGCAGTTCTACCACTTTATCTGAACAGCTACTATACAGTCACAGGAACATAATAAAATCCATAAACTCCATAATTATCAATCACATTGTCATGCCTAACCTGCTAGGAGGCTTCTGGTTTGGTCTGAAGTCATATTGCATGTAATATTGAAACAGAGTTTTGTGTTGGAAGTCCAGAAATTTTGGTTTCAACAGAAGGACTGGATCAGAGAAGACAAATTTATAACAAATGCGTGTGTGTGCACAGTCAGTCAATCATGTCTGAATCTTCAACTCTGTGAAATGTAGCCCACCAGGCTCTTCTGTTCATGGATTTTCCAAGCAAGAATACTGGTGTGGGTTGTCATGCCCTCCTCCAGAATATCCTCCTGATGCAAGGAAGTAAGTGTTTATTCCAGGGAGAACAACGTCATGTCTATTCCATGATAAAATCGGTTTATGATTCTTAAGCTGCCATTAAGAAGTTGGCCAATTCTACCAGGGAATAGTGGGATGTGGAAATTTAGTGTTGGTTTCTGACATTGGCAGGTTGAACACAGAACAGTGGCTGTTACTGGGTAGGTCTTGGTGATTTTAAGTCGTTTTAAACGGTCCTTACATAATTCAAAACCCCGTCTCCATGGCCATTTTGTACATGAGTTCTATAGGCAAGAAAGTAATAACTGAAAAAAATCTGACTTTTATGTACAGAATGATGTATCTTGTTTAACTGTTAATACTTCTTGAGCATGTTTAATGAAATTTTTCTTGCCGTATTCCCTGTTAAGGATAGGCCAAATTGCAAAATGATGTCTTATCTTCAAGTTTAATGAAACTCTTGCCGTATTCCCAGATGAAATCATTTTCCTTTTGTAAACTAAGATCTTAAGTCCAACAGAGTTCAGATGAGGATATCAATAAAGATATTGATGAGAAGATTCACTCCCAAGTTCTACTCTTTGATTCATAGATATTTAGTTCTGGCTCTAAGGAAATCTTCCCAAATGCTGGAGGATATTCTAGAGAACATTACCTCGTGCCAGCCAAGTTTTGTCACCCAGCTTATGTAAAATATTAGAAAAGCAGTTCTACCACTTTATCTGAACAGCTACTATACAGTCACAGGAACATAATAAAATCCATAAACTCCATAATTATCAATCACATTGTCATGCCTAACCTGCTAGGAGGCTTCTGGTTTGGTCTGAAGTCATATTGCATGTAATATTGAAACAGAGTTTTGTGTTGGAAGTCCAGAAATTTTGGTTTCAACAGAAGGACTGGATCAGAGAAGACAAATTTATAACAAATGCGTGTGTGTGCACAGTCAGTCAATCATGTCTGAATCTTCAACTCTGTGAAATGTAGCCCACCAGGCTCTTCTGTTCATGGATTTTCCAAGCAAGAATACTGGTGTGGGTTGTCATGCCCTCCTCCAGAATATCCTCCTGATGCAAGGAAGTAAGTGTTTATTCCAGGGAGAACAACGTCATGTCTATTCCATGATAAAATCGGTTTATGATTCTTAAGCTGCCATTAAGAAGTTGGCCAATTCTACCAGGGAATAGTGGGATGTGGAAATTTAGTGTTGGTTTCTGACATTGGCAGGTTGAACACAGAACAGTGGCTGTTACTGGGTAGGTCTTGGTGATTTTAAGTCGTTTTAAACGGTCCTTACATAATTCAAAACCCCGTCTCCATGGCCATTTTGTACATGAGTTCTATAGGCAAGAAAGTAATAACTGAAAAAAATCTGACTTTTATGTACAGAATGATGTATCTTGTTTAACTGTTAATACTTCTTGAGCATGTATGTGCAAATATCTTTATATTCTCTGTTCCAAATGACCTAGACACATACTTCTTCACTAGAGCTTCTTACTGACAAGTTTCCTCTGAGTTCCACTCAGACCTCTATTCCAAACCTCTCGTTGACTCTCCTTTCAAGTGATTGAACAATCAGATGAACTGCTCAAACTCCTATCCATTGCAGGGGATAAACTGGTGCTCTTTATTACAGAACTTCACATATGCCTGGCTCAGGACTCAGTGGAGCTGATGTAGAATATCTGACTGTTCTGGAGAAGCTGCTGACCAGCTGCTGTCTGATACCAATAAGAGAGCCACCAGATTAGTCACAATGTGTAAGGCAAAAACTCTTGGTGCAACATTAACCTTCAGAGCATAAAATAAGATATTTTCCATTTATGTTTTCCAAATCTCACAGAAATTTCTCCCCTGGGAAAAACATGTAAACATTTCACGAAGATAGTTGTGGGAAGTTCAGCTTAGCAAATTGATGAGCTAAACTCATCAGTCACATAAGGCAATAACATTATGGAAGACAGAAGACACTTGGAAAATGTGAATAAATTGAGAGCTGTAGTAACAAAAGTAGTTGTCAATTGTGCTTTTTGTTCATGTGACTGGGTGAATGGTTCCGTCACCAACTGAAAGTGATAATAAAGATGATAGGAATGCCTATCTTACCTCTAACAATTAAGTTTCCATTGCAACTTTAAAACCCAATCCTTCCTATTGAAATCAGAAAAAAATTAATTCCAAGCAAGAATACTGGTGTGGGTTGTCATGCCCTCCTCCAGAATATCCTCCTGATGCAAGGAAGTAAGTGTTTATTCCAGGGAGAACAACGTCATGTCTATTCCATGATAAAATCGGTTTATGATTCTTAAGCTGCCATTAAGAAGTTGGCCAATTCTACCAGGGAATAGTGGGATGTGGAAATTTAGTGTTGGTTTCTGACATTGGCAGGTTGAACACAGAACAGTGGCTGTTACTGGGTAGGTCTTGGTGATTTTAAGTCGTTTTAAACGGTCCTTACATAATTCAAAACCCCGTCTCCATGGCCATTTTGTACATGAGTTCTATAGGCAAGAAAGTAATAACTGAAAAAAATCTGACTTTTATGTACAGAATGATGTATCTTGTTTAACTGTTAATACTTCTTGAGCATGTATGTGCAAATATCTTTATATTCTCTGTTCCAAATGACCTAGACACATACTTCTTCACTAGAGCTTCTTACTGACAAGTTTCCTCTGAGTTCCACTCAGACCTCTATTCCAAACCTCTCGTTGACTCTCCTTTCAAGTGATTGAACAATCAGATGAACTGCTCAAACTCCTATCCATTGCAGGGGATAAACTGGTGCTCTTTATTACAGAACTTCACATATGCCTGGCTCAGGACTCAGTGGAGCTGATGTAGAATATCTGACTGTTCTGGAGAAGCTGCTGACCAGCTGCTGTCTGATACCAATAAGAGAGCCACCAGATTAGTCACAATGTGTAAGGCAAAAACTCTTGGTGCAACATTAACCTTCAGAGCATAAAATAAGATATTTTCCATTTATGTTTTCCAAATCTCACAGAAATTTCTCCCCTGGGAAAAACATGTAAACATTTCACGAAGATAGTTGTGGGAAGTTCAGCTTAGCAAATTGATGAGCTAAACTCATCAGTCACATAAGGCAATAACATTATGGAAGACAGAAGACACTTGGAAAATGTGAATAAATTGAGAGCTGTAGTAACAAAAGTAGTTGTCAATTGTGCTTTTTGTTCATGTGACTGGGTGAATGGTTCCGTCACCAACTGAAAGTGATAATAAAGATGATAGGAATGCCTATCTTACCTCTAACAATTAAGTTTCCATTGCAACTTTAAAACCCAATCCTTCCTATTGAAATCAGAGAATAATTCCATCAGAACATTCTCACCATCTTCTCTACTATAAAGGTATGACACTCTCCGAGCCATTAATTAGACATAACTAATTAGTTCTCAATGTCTAGATCAAAGCAATGTCCTAGGGGCCACTCGTTGTGGTCAGGGTAGCTGAGAAGCCTATTGTTTGCCTATAATAGATTCATTTTGAAACTTTTACCTCCTTGAACATAGACTCATTTTTTACACAGTGTTGAGAGTATTCATTTTCTCTTTTGTGTCACACTATTGCTACAAAATTAGTGGTTTAATACAATAAAAAATTTATTGCAGCTTCTATGGGACAGGAACATTTCCATGGATTAATTTCTTACTCTGTTGAGGATGTCACAAGCTTACAGTCAAGATTGCAATATAAACTGAGGCTCCACTGAGAAAGAATCTACTATGAAGATCACTGAAGTTGGCAGATTTTAGGACCTTGCAGTTGTAGAACTGAGAGATTTAGTCCCTTACTTCTAATTGGTCAAAGGCTGCCCTCAGATCCCAGAGGCTGTGCACATTTATTTGTCACATGTTGTTCCATAAACAGAAATTTCTTACTCAAAACCAGGAAGAAAGAGTGAGCGAAACTTGAGCAATGGGCATTACATTTCCATGTAACATAGTGAACAACAAAGAGATACTTCTGCCACACTGTGTCACTTTTGCCACATTCTAATGATTAGAAATACGCCACAGGATTCACCTACACTTATGAAGTGGACATCATGGACGGGCATGAACAGACATGTCAGTGATCATGGATGGGCATGAACAGACATGTCAGTAATCACAAGGCCGCATTCAGAGTTCCTCCTCCACACCAAGGTATTTCCATAAATTCAACTTCAGTGATTCTAGACCTCCATGAGCTGATTTTTATTAGTCAATCTAGAAAACTACTAACAAAACTCCTACTTGTCCCCAGACCAAAATATATCTTTAATCCTATGTTAGCATCATAATGGGTATCCAACTACAGTTTTACTCAGGAGAAGACATGTACTTAGGGGTTTGTTGGTGACATCTGTTTTTCTTTGTTGTTGTTGTTTTTTATTTTTCTCTTTTTTTTTAATTTCTTTTTTTTCTTCTTTTGACACCTGTTTTTATATTAAAAAAGGATTTAAAAATAAATAAAAAATATATGTAATATACATATTACATATGTCTATATATACATGTGAAGATATATATATATTGCACATTTAGAATTTTTTGAAAGATCTCTGATCCTGAAGAGCCCTTTCCAAACTGGTGCATTTACCCCAATAAAGCATTATATTAGATATGTTATGAGTCTATGACAATAGGCTCTACTATCATATGTACATACACACTTCAGAGTTTTCCTCTTAGTTACTCAGTGTCAAGTAATGTTATCTGCATAAACATACAAACACATTAGGCAACTTAAAAACATATGAAGCTATTTTACATACAGATTACCTTCCCCTGGAGCAGGCTAGAGAGTTCCCTGAAAGACAGTGAGGTTGGATTTTGAAGAAATGTATCATCTTGTGAAGGTATCTAACTTTAGCCGTTGAGAGGGTTTTCTTTTTAAATTTTAACTTTAGATTCGCAAAAGGGGTGGATGAAGACACTGAAGTTGGCAGATTTTGGACCTGAGTGTAACTGAGAGATTTAGTCCCTTACTTCTAATTGGTCAAAGGCTGCCCTCAGATCCCAGAGGCTGTGCACATTTATTTGTCACATGTTGTTCCATAAGTTTCTTACTCAAAACCAGGAAGAAAGAGTGAGCGAAACTTGAGCAATGGGCATTACATTTCCATGTAACATAGTGAACAACAAAGAGATACTTCTGCCACACTGTGTCACTTTTGCCACATTCTAATGATTAGAAATACGCCACAGGATTCACCTACACTTATGAAGTGGACATCATGGACGGGCATGAACAGACATGTCAGTGATCATGGATGGGCATGAACAGACATGTCAGTAATCACAAGGCCGCATTCAGAGTTCCTCCTCCACACCAAGGTATTTCCATAAATTCAACTTCAGTGATTCTAGACCTCCATGAGCTGATTTTTATTAGTCAATCTAGAAAACTACTAACAAAACTCCTACTTGTCCCCAGACCAAAATATATCTTTAATCCTATGTTAGCATCATAATGGGTATCCAACTACAGTTTTACTCAGGAGAAGACATGTACTTAGGGGTTTGTTGGTGACATCTGTTTTTCTTTGTTGTTGTTGTTTTTTATTTTTCTCTTTTTTTTTAATTTCTTTTTTTTCTTCTTTTGACACCTGTTTTTATATTAAAAAAGGATTTAAAAATAAATAAAAAATATATGTAATATACATATTACATATGTCTATATATACATGTGAAGATATATATATATTGCACATTTAGAATTTTTTGAAAGATCTCTGATCCTGAAGAGCCCTTTCCAAACTGGTGCATTTACCCCAATAAAGCATTATATTAGATATGTTATGAGTCTATGACAATAGGCTCTACTATCATATGTACATACACACTTCAGAGTTTTCCTCTTAGTTACTCAGTGTCAAGTAATGTTATCTGCATAAACATACAAACACATTAGGCAACTTAAAAACATATGAAGCTATTTTACATACAGATTACCTTCCCCTGGAGCAGGCTAGAGAGTTCCCTGAAAGACAGTGAGGTTGGATTTTGAAGAAATGTATCATCTTGTGAAGGTATCTAACTTTAGCCGTTGAGAGGGTTTTCTTTATTAGTTTTGAATAATTAATAAATTTGGTCTTAATTAGATTCAGAGACAGTTGGAAGTAAAATGATGTATAGAGGATGGTTTCCTTTTCCACTAGATTGATAAGTAAATTCGATTGAAATTTCTTAATTATATTGTTGATCAGCATGGATCATTCCTCCCATCTGAGAGTCCCATTCCTTTCCTGCCATGACTGTGGTTATGTCACCTAGCAAGTTTGGAATGTAAATCGGGAATTCTCAAAGTCAGTTTTTAGGCTTCATTATCAGTTACTTGATTTTTAATTAAACCAATACAAATGCTCTTTAAAAATACCTCAAAACAGAGGCTTACTGATTTCCCTTTCTGCTTTGACATGTATATTTTAGAATTTCATCTTCCATTTTATCTCTAAGATCATTGTAGGAAGCAAGTTGACATCAACACTTCTAATCCCCTGTTTTGCTCTGGTAACTAGGTAACAGTTCCGTTTTGTTCACCAAGGTCCTGGCTTATATCTGTATATGACCCTGTAACATCAAGACAGCAAGTTTAAGAAAGTTTACCAAATCACTTCTGAGGGCAGAGCTAAGATGGCAGCATAGAAGGATTTGCAACTCATCTACTCCAGCAAAAAGCCAGAATTACAACAGATTGTTTAAAAATTATTGACAACAGGAGTCGGATTCAGCTACCAAAAAAAAAAAAAAAAAAAAAAGCCACATCCAAGAGCAAAGGAAAAACCATGCCAAGATTTTCTCACCAGGGCGATGGCCCTGTCTGGGGAGCATAGAGTGAGAGACTGGCACCTCGGCTCTGGAGGCGTTGGAATGCAAAGCGAGAGACCCGTGTGGAGACTCTGGTGGCAGGAAGTGCAGAGCAAGAGACCAGCACAGCAGCCCCGGAGGCAGAAGAAGAGAGAGGAGTGAACCCTGGAGAAGATTCTCACACAGAAGAGAAGATAAGGTCACAACTGAGACACAAGAACAGACTTTTTTTTTGGCTATATCTTGAAATGTTCATTTTTTTTTTTTCCATTTCTTTTCTTTTCTTTTTATTTGATGCTGTTGTTGCCTCTGTCCTGTTTCCTATTTATCCTTTATGCTTTTTCTTTAATTTTTTTCATTAATCACAATTCTTTCCCTTCACATTAACTCTTACAAATTATAATATCTACTGATAAATGTTTATATCTATTCCTCTCCTTGATCCCTCTATTGTTTTCTCCCTGATATAATAAACCTTCTTATATACAAATCTTCACCGTCTTTCCCTGCATAGCCCTACAACACTACTCCATGTCACCTCAATATGTATCCATTCTCCTCCTTCTTTTCTCCACCATATTAGGTGGTGAATAGTGCTTTAATTAACACCTCTCCAGTGGGGATATTATTCTAATTTTGTTAGCCAGGAAGTAATTCAGTTATGTTAGATCTTAATTTGACATTAGCTTTGGTTGCATTGTTTGCCAGATAATCTTCTGTATATTATACCTTTTAGAACATCTGGATTTAGTTATAGATATATATGTATGTATGTCTTTCCATTTTGTTTGATTATAGTAGCACTATTCTATAATTGCAAGTTATCAGGGATACACCTTTCATCTCCACACGTTTATATTGGGACTAATACCACTGAATGCAATAATGAATTAGAGGTGGACTCTCCATACACTAGTCAAAGATCAAAACTAGAAATTCCTGGAGAGAGAACACCAACACCAAGACTCAAACATAAAGCATCAAAAAGCACATAATAATGAAGAGACCGAAAAACACTTCACAGATGAAGGAATAAACTATAAACATACAGGCCCAAATGACTGAAAAAAAAAAAAAAAGACAATCTATCAGAAATAGAATGGAGAAAAGTGATAGTACAGATGATTCAAAACTCTGAAAATAGAATAATAGAATTGACACATTGGAGAAATACATGCAGGAATTTAAAAAGCAAATAAAAGAGACAAACAGCTCAATTGATAAACTTAAAAAACAACAAAAAGGGACAAACAACTCAATTGCTGAGCTTGGAAATACTATGGAAGCACTCAACAGTAGAGTATTCGAGGTAGAAGAATGGATAAGCGAGTTGGAAGACAGAATGGTGGAAGTAACAGCTGAAGAACAGTAAAAAGAACAAAGAATGAAAAGAACTGAGGACAGCCTCAGAGACCTCTGGGATAATATCAAAAGCACCAACATCCAAATAATAGGGATACCAGATGAAGAAGAGAAAAAGAAAGGTTATGAAAATATTTTTGAAGAGATTATAGTTGAAAACTTCCCCAACATGGGAAAGGAAATGGTCAATCAAGTCCAAGAAGCACAAAGTCCCATAGAGGATAAATCCTAGGAGAAACACACCAAGACACATATTAATCAAGCTAACATAGACTAAGCAGAAAAACAGAATATTTAGAGCTGCAAGGGACAAACAACATGTAACATACAAAGGAGATCCTATACGACTAGCTGCTGATCTCTCAATAGAAACACTACAGGCCAGAAGAGAAGAGCAAGACACATTTAAAGCACTGAAAGAGAAGAATCTAAAACTGAGAATACTCTAGCTGGCAAGGATCTCAGTCAAAATTGATGGGGAAATCAAGACCTTTACAGAGAAGCAAAAACTGAGAATTCTGCGTGACCAAACCAGATATACAACAAGTGTTAACAGGACTTCTATAGACAACAAAAAAAGGAGAAGAAAAAGACCTACAAAACCAACCAACCATACTATTTAAGAAGATGACAACAGGATCATTTGTATCAATAACTAACCTAAACGTAAATGGGCTGAATACCCCAACCAAAAGACACAGACTGGCTGAATGGACAAAAAAGCATGACCCATATATATGCTGCCTACAAGAAATCCACCTAAATTCTAAAGAATATTATATATTTAAAGTGAAAGGATGGAAAAATATATTCCACGCAAATGGAAATCAAGAGAAAGCTCGAGTAACAATCCTCATATAAGACAAAATAGACCTCAAAATAAAGACGATTCGAAGAGACAAGGGACGACACTACATAATAATCAAGGGATCGATCCAAGAGGAAGACATAACAGTCATAAATATCTATGCACCCAATACAGTAGCACCACAATGCATAAGACAAACATTTTCAGACATAAAAGAACAAATCGACAATAAAACAATCATAGTAGGAGACTTTAATACTCCTCTCACACCAATGGACAGATCATCAAAACAGAAAATTAAAGAAACACAAACCATAAATGACACACTAGAAGAGATGGACCTCATGGATATCTTTAGGACCTTCCATGAAAAAGTGGAAGAATACACTTTCTTCTCAAGTGCTCATGGAACATTCTCCAGGATAGGCCATATTTTGGGCCATGAATCAAACCTCAGTCAATTCAAGAAAATTGAAATTATATCAACCATCTTCTCTGACCACAAGGCAACGAGACTAGAGATCAACTGCAGGAAAGACAAAAAAAAAAAAAACTGATAAAAATACAAGCACATCGAGATCAAACAACACATACATAAAAAACAAACTGATCACTGAGGAAATCAAAGGAGAAATTTAAAAAAAATTAGAAGAATATGACACACGACAGTGTACAACTTATGGGATACTGGAAAAGTGGTTCTAAGAGGGAAATTTATAGCAATACACTCCTACCTCAAGAAACTAGAAAAATACTAAGGAGACGACCTAACACTACACTTACAACAAATGGAGAAAGAAGAACAACAAAACTCAAAGTTAGCAGAGGAAGAGAAATCATAGAGATCAGAGCAGAAATAAATGAAAAAGAAATGACAGAAACAATACTAGATAAATAAAACAAAAGCTGGTTCTTCAAAAGATAAACAAAATTGAGAGATCGCTGGCCAGATTCATCAAGAAAAATCAGAGAAGAACCAGATTGCCAAACCATACTAATAACTTTAAAAAAAGTGGGAAAAAGACACTGACTGGCTGAATGGACAAAAAAGCATGACCCATATATATGCTGCCTACAAGAAATCCACCTAAATTCTAAAGAATATTATATATTTAAAGTGAAAGGATGGAAAAATATATTCCACACAAATGGAAATCAAGAGAAAGCTCGAGTAACAATCCTCATATAAGACAAAATAGACCTCAAAATAAAGACGATTCGAAGAGACAAGGGACGACACTACATAATAATCAAGGGATCGATCCAAGAGGAAGACATAACAGTCATAAATATCTATGCACCCAATACAGTAGCACCACAATGCATAAGACAAACATTTTCAGACATAAAAGAACAAATCGACAATAAAACAATCATAGTAGGAGACTTTAATACTCCTCTCACACCAATGGACAGATCATCAAAACAGAAAATTAAAGAAACACAAACCATAAATGACACACTAGAAGAGATGGACCTCATGGATATCTTTAGGACCTTCCATGAAAAAGTGGAAGAATACACTTTCTTCTCAAGTGCTCATGGAACATTCTCCAGGATAGGCCATATTTTGGGCCATGAATCAAACCTCAGTCAATTCAAGAAAATTGAAATTATATCAACCATCTTCTCTGACCACAAGGCAACGAGACTAGAGATCAACTGCAGGAAAGACAAAAAAAAAAAAAACTGATAAAAATACAAGCACATCGAGATCAAACAACACATACATAAAAAACAAACTGATCACTGAGGAAATCAAAGGAGAAATTTAAAAAAAATTAGAAGAATATGACACACGACAGTGTACAACTTATGGGATACTGGAAAAGTGGTTCTAAGAGGGAAATTTATAGCAATACACTCCTACCTCAAGAAACTAGAAAAATACTAAGGAGACGACCTAACACTACACTTACAACAAATGGAGAAAGAAGAACAACAAAACTCAAAGTTAGCAGAGGAAGAGAAATCATAGAGATCAGAGCAGAAATAAATGAAAAAGAAATGACAGAAACAATACTAGATAAATAAAACAAAAAGCTGGTTCTTCAAAAAGATAAACAAAATTGAGAGATCGCTGGCCAGATTCATCAAGAAAAAATCAGAGAAGAACCAGATTGCCAAAATCAAAAATGAAAAAGGAGAGATCGCAACAGATAATGCAGAAATAAAAAGGATTATAAGAGACTATTATGAACAACTATATGGCAATAAACTGGACAACATTGAAGAAATGAATAGATTCTTAGAAAAGATTACTCTTCCAAGACCAAACCAGGAAGAAATATAAACTATGAACAAGCCAATCACAAGCTTAGAAATCGAATTTGTGATTAAAAATCTACCCAAATATAAAAGCCCAGGTCTGGATGGCTTCACAAGTGAATTCTATGAAACATTTAAAGAAGGGCTAACGCCTGTCCATCTAAAACTCTTCCAAAAAAATTGCATAGGAAGGAACACTTTCAAACACATTCTACAAGTCCATCATCACCCTGATACAAAAACCAGGCAAAGGCAACATAAAAATGAAAATTATAGACCAATTTTACTGAAGAATTTAGATGTCAAAATCCTCAACAAAGTCCTAGTAAACAGAATTCAACAACACATCGATAAACTTATACATCATGATCAACTTGGTTTCATCCCAGGCGTGTAAATCTTCTTCTTTATCCACAATTCAATCAATGTGATAAACCATATCAACAAATTGAGAGACAAAAATGACATGATAACCTCAATAGATGCAGAAAAAGCCTTTGACAAAGTGAAGCATCCATTTATCATAAAAACCCTTCCAAAAATGGGCATAGAAGGACCCTAACTCAACATAGTGAAAGCCATGTGTGAGAAGCCCACAGCGAACCTTATCCTCAATGCTGAAAAACTGAAAGAATTCCTTCTAAGATCAGGAACAAGACAGGGGTGTCCACTTTCACCACTATTATTCAACATAGTCCTGAAAGTGCTAACAACAGCAATAAGAGAGGAAACAGAAATAAAAAAATATACATTGGAAAAGAAGAGGTAAAACTCTCTCTATTTGCAGATGACATGATATTATACATAGGAAACCCCAAAGACACAATTAAAAAACTACTAGTGTTAATCAACGAAATCAGCAAAGTCGTGGGATACAAAATCAATACACAGAAATCACTGGCATTCTTATATACAAACAATGAAAACTCAGAAAACAGAATCAAAGAGGCAATCCCTTCACCATTGCAACAAAGAAAATAAAATATTGAGGAATAAACCTTCTCAAAGAAACAAAAGGACTGTACACAGAAAACAGGAATACACTCATGAAATAAATCAAAGACGGCTTAAAAAGATGGGTAGATATTCCATTTTCCTGGGTCTGAAGAATCAATATTGTGAAAATCACCATCCTACCAAATAACATCTACAGATTCAATGTGATTTCTATCAAACTACCAATGACATTCTTCACAGAATTAAGCCAAAGTATAACACAGTTCATATGGAAACACAAAAGACCTCGAATATCCAAAGCAATTCTGAGAAAGAATAACGGAGCTGGAAGGATCAGCCTCCCTACGTTCAGCCTATATTACAAAGCAATAGTCATCAAGACAGCATGGTATTGGCACAAAAACAGAAATATCGACCAATGGAACAAGATAGAGAACCCATAGATAGACGTTATTTTTGGCAAAGGAGGCGAAAATAGAAAATGGTAACAAAGACAGCCTCTTCAACAAATGGTGCTGCGAAAACTGGACAGCTACCTGCAAAAAATGAATTTGGAACATTCCCTGACATAAACCAGAAAGATAAAATTAAAGTAGATAAAGACCTAAAAGTGAGACCAGAAACCTTCAAACTCTTAGAGTAGAAAAAAGGCAAAACACTCAGTGACGTAAATCAAAGCAAGATCTTCCATGACCCGCCTACTAGAATAGCAGAACTAAAAAGAAAAATGAACATGTGGGACCTAATGAAACTTAAAAGCTTTTGTACAGCAAAGGAAGCTGCAAGCAAGATTAATAGACATTCCACAGACTGGGAGAAAATCATATTAAATGAAACAACAGACAAAGAATTAATATCCAAAATCTACAAGCAACTCAGACAACTCAACACCAGAAAAATGAACAACCCAGTCAAAAAATGGGAAAGGCACCTACCAATTGGAGGCAGATACCTCTCCAAAGGGGACACACAGGTGGCAAAAAAAAAAAAATGAAATGATGCTCAGCCTTACTCATTATTAGAGAAATGCAAATCAAATCTACAGTGGCCATCATCAACAAATCAACAGACCAAAAGTGTTGGAGAGTGTGCCGAGAAAAGGAACACTATTGCATTGCTGGAGGGAATGTAAACTCATACAGCCTCTATGGAAGACAGTATGGAGATTTCTCTAAAAACTAAAAATAGAAGCACCGTACGACCTGGTAATCCAACTCTTAGGCTTATATCCTGATGAAATCAAAATTGAAATAAGCACCTATACCCCAATGTTCATTGCAACTCGCTATACAATAGCTAGAACATAGAAGCAACCTAGATGTCCAACGACAAATGAATGGTAAAAAAAAAATACCCTGGTACAAATATTCAGTGGAATACTACACAGATGTAAAAGGATATGCAGGAGAATTAGTCCTAATGAGGTGGCTGGTTGTAGAACCTATCATAAAAAGTGAGGTAAGTCAAGAAGAGAAAAAGAAGTCAAGTATTCTAACACACATATACCGAATCTACTAAGATAGTAATGGTAACACATGCCCTGAAGCTATAGAAAAACAGACAAACAGAACAGGCATGTGGACATTGCGGAGAATGAAGAGAGGGTGGGAGGTGTAAAGGAAGTAATATGGAAACCTATACTATCATATGTGAAAAAAAAAGCTATTGCCATTGTACTGTGAGAAAAGAGATCCTTCAGGTTCTGTGTAATGGCCTGGAGGAATGGGAAGGGGGGGCTGGGGGGACGGTGACAAGGATATGCATATGACTGATCTGGGAACATACATGTATGTCAACAACAAAGCTCAGTAAAAATATTTTTTAAAATTTAAAAAATTAATGATAAAAAAATAACTTTTGAGAATCATTGCTTAATAATCATTCTCACAATCTCTTAAGAGTAGATTAATATTGTTTTATTCACATCCAACAAGGAAATTTTCTACGTGAACAACAAATACATAAATTTCATTTTATGGTGATGTTTCTTAAAATTAATTCTGATATCAATAGATTACCATGTCTAAAAAAAAAATAAAAAAGTGATGCTCAGCCTTAGCTCATTGATACCTCTCAAAGGGACACACAGGTGGCAAAAAAAAATGAAATGATGCTCAAATTTTCAAATCTACAGTGGCCATCATCAACAAATCAACAGACCAAAAGTGTTGGAGAGTGTGCCGAGAAAAGGAACACTATTGCATTGCTGGAGGGAATGTAAACTCATACAGCCTCTATGGAAGACAGTATGGAGATTTCTCTAAAAACTAAAAATAGAAGCACCGTACGACCTGGTAATCCAACTCTTAGGCTTATATCCTGATGAAATCAAAATTGAAATAAGCACCTATACCCCAATGTTCATTGCAACTCGCTATACAATAGCTAGAACATAGAAGCAACCTAGATGTCCAACGACAAATGAATGGTAAAAAAAAAATACCCTGGTACAAATATTCAGTGGAATACTACACAGATGTAAAAGGATATGCAGGAGAATTAGTCCTAATGAGGTGGCTGGTTGTAGAACCTATCATAAAAAGTGAGGTAAGTCAAGAAGAGAAAAAGAAGTCAAGTATTCTAACACACATATACCGAATCTACTAAGATAGTAATGGTAACACATGCCCTGAAGCTATAGAAAAACAGACAAACAGAACAGGCATGTGGACATTGCGGAGAATGAAGAGAGGGTGGGAGGTGTAAAGGAAGTAATATGGAAACCTATACTATCATATGTGAAAAAAAAAGCTATTGCCATTGTACTGTGAGAAAAGAGATCCTTCAGGTTCTGTGTAATGGCCTGGAGGAATGGGAAGGGGGGGCTGGGGGGACGGTGACAAGGATATGCATATGACTGATCTGGGAACATACATGTATGTCAACAACAAAGCTCAGTAAAAATATTTTTTAAAATTTAAAAAATTAATGATAAAAAAATAACTTTTGAGAATCATTGCTTAATAATCATTCTCACAATCTCTTAAGAGTAGATTAATATTGTTTTATTCACATCCAACAAGGAAATTTTCTACGTGAACAACAAATACATAAATTTCATTTTATGGTGATGTTTCTTAAAATTAATTCTGATATCAATAATTGTATTACCATGTCTCAGGTGGTATTGTGATAAAGAATCCACCTGCCAATGAAGGAGACTCAATTTGACCCTGCATTCCAGAAAACCAAGTGGAGGAGGAAATGGCAACCCACTGCAGTGTTCTTGCCTGAAAAATTCAATGGACAGAGGAGCCTGGTGGGCTACAGTTCATGGGATTGCCAAGAGTTGTGTACAACTGAGTTAGCATGCACACACACAGGCGTTGACCCTTCAGAAAAGAAAGATACACTCAAACAGAAAATTACAGAGAGTTTAAGAAGGTAACAACTTGCAAAGCTGTAAGGGATGCTTAAGGATAAAAATAACATTAAAATTGAAATGCCATTGTTAATATCAAAGAAGCATTACCATCTTGTGAGGGCCACCTGGATGTGTCAAATTGGAAGAGTTAAGGGACGCCCATATAGCTAGTAAAACATTGTTTCTGGATATATCTGCAAGAGTATTTATGAAAGAGATTGCCATTTGTATAAAGCTCACTGTCACCAAAACTTATGGGCCTCATCCATGACATTGAGGGGTGAATAGAATAAAAATGTGGCAGAGTCAATTTTTTCTCTGTTTGAGCTGAGATGTCCATCTTCTGCCCTCAGATATCAGTGTTTCTTTTTCAAATGGCTTGGGATTTACACCACAGCTATTTTGAATTTTAGGCCTTTGGACCGGGACTGAATTACAGCACTGACTTCTCTGTTTCTCCAGTTTTCTGATGTCAACTAATGTGATTAATCATTTTCCAAAGTGTGTGAGTCAAGTTTCACAGCAAATCTCTACACAGCTAGAAAACTAACATATTTCTAGATGTCTATCTCTATCTATCTATTTATCTACCTGTCTGATTATTCCATTCAGTCCTGTTTCCCTCAGGAATCCTGACTAATTAATGCATAACTGAAGGCCTAGAGCAGTGGTTCTCAAAAGAGGAAGATCTTACCACCCAGAAATTTGTGGTATCTGGAGACATTTCTGATTTTCAACCTGGGGATTGTGTTGGTATTTAAAGTGTAGCGGTCAGGTGTGGGTGATCACACAACAGCCTCCTTCCATAGCAGGTAATTATCTCTCCCAAAATTTCAATTAAACCAAGTTTGAGATACTTTGGCCTAGACAGCTAAAAAGTAGGGAAACTACAAAAGTTGGAAAAAGTAACTATACTGAAAGATACCTGAAAAAACCAGAACCAGGGAAAAGAAACCCAGTGTAACTAAGTTTCTGCTTTTCTGAGCTACTTATACTTCCAAAGGTTGGAGTTTTTTAATCCAACACACTGGATGACAATATAAAAGCTGCACTGGCACTGACTATACCCTTCAGAAAAGAAAGATACACTCAAACAGAAAATTACAGAGAGTTTAAGAAGGTAACAACTTGCAAAGCTGTAAGGGATGCTTAAGGATAAAAATAACATTAAAATTGAAATGCCATTGTTAATATCAAAGAAGCATTACCATCTTGTGAGGGCCACCTGGATGTGTCAAATTGGAAGAGTTAAGGGACGCCCATATAGCTAGTAAAACATTGTTTCTGGATATATCTGCAAGAGTATTTATGAAAGAGATTGCCATTTGTATAAAGCTCACTGTCACCAAAACTTATGGGCCTCATCCATGACATTGAGGGGTGAATAGAATAAAAATGTGGCAGAGTCAATTTTCTCTCTGTTTGAGCTGAGATGTCCATCTTCTGCCCTCAGATATCAGTGTTTCTTTTTCAAATGGCTTGGGATTTACACCACAGCTATTTTGAATTTTAGGCCTTTGGACCGGGACTGAATTACAGCACTGACTTCTCTGTTTCTCCAGTTTTCTGATGTCAACTAATGTGATTAATCATTTTCCAAAGTGTGTGAGTCAAGTTTCACAGCAAATCTCTACACAGCTAGAAAACTAACATATTTCTAGATGTCTATCTCTATCTATCTATTTATCTACCTGTCTGATTATTCCATTCAGTCCTGTTTCCCTCAGGAATCCTGACTAATTAATGCATAACTGAAGGCCTAGAGCAGTGGTTCTCAAAAGAGGAAGATCTTACCACCCAGAAATTTGTGGTATCTGGAGACATTTCTGATTTTCAACCTGGGGATTGTGTTGGTATTTAAAGTGTAGCGGTCAGGTGTGGGTGATCACACAACAGCCTCCTTCCATAGCAGGTAATTATCTCTCCCAAAATTTCAATTAAACCAAGTTTGAGATACTTTGGCCTAGACAGCTAAAAAGTAGGGAAACTACAAAAGTTGGAAAAAGTAACTATACTGAAAGATACCTGAAAAAACCAGAACCAGGGAAAAGAAACCCAGTGTAACTAAGTTTCTGCTTTTCTGAGCTACTTATACTTCCAAAGGTTGGAGTTTTTTAATCCAACACACTGGATGACAATATAAAAGCTGCACTGGCACTGACTATGGAACTTCAATCTCTTAAAGCACAAAGACAAAAGAAGTCAAGTTAAAGATAAATCTGGACTGGAAAATGGATTTATTTATATATACTGGATTTATATGACTTGAGACTATATGTTACTCTCTAGAAAAGGACTCTAAATAGATGAAAAATTCTAGAAAATAACACTGAAAACCATATACAAGTATGCACAATAAAGGACAGAAACAGTATGGACCTAAAAGAAGCAGAAGATATTAAGAAGAGGTAGAAAGAGTACACAGAAAAACTATACAAAAAATATTATAATGACCCAGAAAACCATGATCATTCCCCTAGAACTGGACATCTTAGAGTGAAAAATCAAGTGGGCTCTAGGAAGTACTGCTAAAAACAAAGTAGGTGCAGATGATGGAATGCCAGCTAAGCTATTTCAAATATTAAAAGATGATGCTGTTAAAGTGTTATACTCAATATGCCAGCAAATTTGGAAAACTCAACAGTGGTCTTATTACAGGCACTGTGCTGCAGCTTACTCTGATTCCTATTCTTATTAGTTCTCACTAAGAAACACTATCTTAAATAGATCAGAGACATTTTACAGTCAGCGTAGTTCCCTCAGAGTTGTGAGTCTTGGACTTGGACAATAAAGAGTTGTGGTCTCGAATATTGTCAGACCAAGAGTAACTTTATTAATCATAGTACATATAATAATCAGAATCAATTCAATTAATCTGAATCCAAATAAAGGCGAGCACAAATAATCAGAACTCAATCAAATAATCAGAAGTTCTTACCCAAGAGCTGGATAGTCTCACTCTCACATCAGACGCAGCCGATCTCTGCTAGCAAGCCTCCAGTACAATCTTACCTTACCCTTTTATATATATTTTCAACTAGAAATTTCAAGTTAAGTAGTAATCACAAAAGTGTTTATTACAAAGTTTCTTGCTCCTCTAGAGATGCAAAAGTGGTTACTACTGGAAATTTTTGCTCCTCTACTATCACCTGGGTAAACACATTTGTCCTCGGGGGAAAACATGTGTTTGTACAGAAAAGATTCTTACAATTCTTAATTTACAAAGGGAACTATGAGTTGTAAAACGTATATTACAATATAACTAAAAAGTACAAGTACAGGAGCTTCTGTGTTCTACACTAGCGCCTAGGTAAGCATCTCTATCAATGTTTGTCAAAGGTGATAGCCTAAGCCTACAAACTGCTAGTTTTATGAGTGGAGCTATTTCAGGCCCAGGCTTTCTGTCAGCAACTAGCAACTTAGTTATTGTCAGAAGAGGTCTCAGAGAGATGGGGTTGCAGGCAGTACTTATCACTAGTGTGAAGAGACATTTGTCTTCTCGACCGGGGTATCTTTTCTTGATCTTTCCTGTGAGAAGTGAACATGGAACCATCCACTTGCACTAATGACCACCCTTGTGGGAGCATTTGACATACTGACCAAGTTAGAGTAGAGGGGTCTTCTTCCCAACATAGTGGCATTCCATGTAAATAACCTAACTTCTCTTCCTCATCACTTTCTCCATCAGAATGGCTCTCCTCATAATTAAGGTTCCAATATCTGTCAGTGAAGATGCCTTTGCTGGTCCATGACAGTCTCAAGACTGGAAAAAGTCAGTTTTCATTCCCGGTCCAAACAAAGGCAATAACAAAGGCAATATTCAAAATACTGCAACGTTGCACTCATCTGACATGCTAGCAAAGTAATACTTAAAAGCCTCGAAGCTAGTCTTCAACAGTACGTGAACTGAGAAATTCCAGATGTACAAGCTGGATTTAGAAAAGGCAGAGGAACAAGAGATCAAATTGCCAACATCATTTGGATCATAGAAAGAACAATTGAATTCCAGAAAAAAACATCTACTTCTGCTTCATGACTATGCTAAAGCCTTTAACTGTATGCATCACAATAAACTCTGGGAAATTCTGAAACAGAAGGGAATGCTGGACCACCTTACATGCCTTCTAAAAAGTCAGTATGCAGGTCAGGAACAACAGTTAGAACCGGACATGAAATAAGGAACTGGTTCAAAATAATTAGAGTATGTCACAGCTGTATATTCTCACCCTGCTTATTTAATTTATATGCAGAGTACATCATGTGAAATGCTGGTCAGAATGAAGCACAAGCTGAAGTCAAGGTTGCCAAGAGACATATCAATAACCTCAGACATGCAGATGGCATCACTCTTATGGTAGAAAGTGAAGAGGAACTAAAGAATTTCTTGATGAAAATGAAAGGAGAGTGAGAAAGTTTACCTTATACTCAGCATTGAAAAAATGAATAGCATCACATCTGGCCCCATCACTTTGTGGCAAATAGGTGGGCAAACAATGGAAACAGTTAGAGACCTTATTTTCTTGGGTTCCAAAATCACTGTGGATCAGGGCTCCAACCAAGAAATTAAGACACTTGCTTCTTTTAAGAAAATCTATGACAATCCTGGACAGCGTGCTAAAGTGCAGAGATATCATATTGCAGACAAAAGTATGTATAGTCAAAGCTACTGTTTTCCCAAAAGTAGAGGGTCTTCTTCCCAACATAGTGGCATTCCATGTAAATAACCTAACTTCTCTTCCTCATCACTTTCTCCATCAGAATGGCTCTCCTCATAATTAAGGTTCCAATATCTGTCAGTGAAGATGCCTTTGCTGGTCCATGACAGTCTCAAGACTGGAAAAAGTCAGTTTTCATTCCCGGTCCAAACAAAGGCAATAACAAAGGCAATATTCAAAATACTGCAACGTTGCACTCATCTGACATGCTAGCAAAGTAATACTTAAAAGCCTCGAAGCTAGTCTTCAACAGTACGTGAACTGAGAAATTCCAGATGTACAAGCTGGATTTAGAAAAGGCAGAGGAACAAGAGATCAAATTGCCAACATCATTTGGATCATAGAAAGAACAATTGAATTCCAGAAAAAAACATCTACTTCTGCTTCATGACTATGCTAAAGCCTTTAACTGTATGCATCACAATAAACTCTGGGAAATTCTGAAACAGAAGGGAATGCTGGACCACCTTACATGCCTTCTAAAAAGTCAGTATGCAGGTCAGGAACAACAGTTAGAACCGGACATGAAATAAGGAACTGGTTCAAAATAATTAGAGTATGTCACAGCTGTATATTCTCACCCTGCTTATTTAATTTATATGCAGAGTACATCATGTGAAATGCTGGTCAGAATGAAGCACAAGCTGAAGTCAAGGTTGCCAAGAGACATATCAATAACCTCAGACATGCAGATGGCATCACTCTTATGGTAGAAAGTGAAGAGGAACTAAAGAATTTCTTGATGAAAATGAAAGGAGAGTGAGAAAGTTTACCTTATACTCAGCATTGAAAAAATGAATAGCATCACATCTGGCCCCATCACTTTGTGGCAAATAGGTGGGCAAACAATGGAAACAGTTAGAGACCTTATTTTCTTGGGTTCCAAAATCACTGTGGATCAGGGCTCCAACCAAGAAATTAAGACACTTGCTTCTTTTAAGAAAATCTATGACAATCCTGGACAGCGTGCTAAAGTGCAGAGATATCATATTGCAGACAAAAGTATGTATAGTCAAAGCTACTGTTTTCCCAGTAGTCATGTATAAAGGTAAGATTGGGCTATAAAATGTCTGAGTTTGAAAAATTGATGCCTTTGAACTGTGGTGCTGGAGAAGGCTTTTGAGAATAGCCTTGGACTGCAAGGAGTTCAAACCAGTCATTCCCAAAAGAAATCAATCCTAAATGTTCATTGCTTCAATGTTTCCACAACCGAAGCTCCAATACTTTGGCCACCTAAAGTGGAGAGGACTCATTGGAAGTGACCCTGATGCTGGGGAAAATAGAAGGCAGAAAGAGAAGGGGAGGAAAGGGGCTGAGATGATTCAATGGCATCACTGAGTCAATGAATGAATTTGAGCAGGCTCTGGGAGATGGTGAAGGACAGGAAACTCATGTGTGCTGGAATACATGGGGTCACAAAGAGTTGCACACGACTGAGTGATTGAACTGAACTGAACAGAAGTGATGTGGAAAAGAAAAGAGCTTTATAAAATACCAAATAATTAAGCAGAGATAGGAAATAATACTGACACCAAAATGTTGAAGTGTATTATAAATATGGGTCAATGTATTACATTTGTGTTTTGTGGAGTTGGGTTGAATATATCACCTAACAAGAAACAGACATCTTGCCTTGTTCAAATATTTAATTTCCTATAGATTAGCAGCTTTTGAACTGTTTTCACTGGATAGCAACACTCTTCTTATGGAACATTCAAATCATGCTCTAACCAAACAACAAAAATCTATTGTAAAAGCAGAGTACATCATGTGAAATCTTAATGAAGCACAAGCTGAAGTCAAGGTTGCCAAGAGACATATCAATAACCTCAGACATGCAGATGGCATCACTCTTATGGTAGAAAGTGAAGAGGAACTAAAGAATTTCTTGATGAAAATGAAAGGAGAGTGAGAAAGTTTACCTTATACTCAGCATTGAAAAAATGAATAGCATCACATCTGGCCCCATCACTTTGTGGCAAATAGGTGGGCAAACAATGGAAACAGTTAGAGACCTTATTTTCTTGGGTTCCAAAATCACTGTGGATCAGGGCTCCAACCAAGAAATTAAGACACTTGCTTCTTTTAAGAAAATCTATGACAATCCTGGACAGCGTGCTAAAGTGCAGAGATATCATATTGCAGACAAAAGTATGTATAGTCAAAGCTACTGTTTTCCCAGTAGTCATGTATAAAGGTAAGATTGGGCTATAAAATGTCTGAGTTTGAAAAATTGATGCCTTTGAACTGTGGTGCTGGAGAAGGCTTTTGAGAATAGCCTTGGACTGCAAGGAGTTCAAACCAGTCATTCCCAAAAGAAATCAATCCTAAATGTTCATTGCTTCAATGTTTCCACAACCGAAGCTCCAATACTTTGGCCACCTAAAGTGGAGAGGACTCATTGGAAGTGACCCTGATGCTGGGGAAAATAGAAGGCAGAAAGAGAAGGGGAGGAAAGGGGCTGAGATGATTCAATGGCATCACTGAGTCAATGAATGAATTTGAGCAGGCTCTGGGAGATGGTGAAGGACAGGAAACTCATGTGTGCTGGAATACATGGGGTCACAAAGAGTTGCACACGACTGAGTGATTGAACTGAACTGAACAGAAGTGATGTGGAAAAGAAAAGAGCTTTATAAAATACCAAATAATTAAGCAGAGATAGGAAATAATACTGACACCAAAATGTTGAAGTGTATTATAAATATGGGTCAATGTATTACATTTGTGTTTTGTGGAGTTGGGTTGAATATATCACCTAACAAGAAACAGACATCTTGCCTTGTTCAAATATTTAATTTCCTATAGATTAGCAGCTTTTGAACTGTTTTCACTGGATAGCAACACTCTTCTTATGGAACATTCAAATCATGCTCTCTCTTAAACCAAATCAAAACAAAATCAACAAACTCTATTTAGTTTGGAAGGCTTATATGTGAAGAATATTTTGTTGTTTAGACACTCAGTCATGAAGGATTTTTTGTGATCCCCCATAGAGTGTAGCCACCGGGCTCCTCTGTCCATGGAATTCTCCAGGCAAGAATACTAGAGTGGGCTGCCATTCCTTTCTTCAGGGGATTTTATGACCCAAGGGTAGATCCAACATCTCTTGAATTGCAGGTGGATTCTGTACCACTGAGTCACCAAGGAAGCCAATGGGAAGAAATATCTTAAGCTTAAATTTAAAAGCTACAGCATGTACATTATTTTATTTGTACATTACTCCTTGACCTAGAGTTTTAAAACTATAAGGAGACATCACATGAGTAACATCTAAGTAGAGCACTTGTAGCTTTTGAGTCTAATCTACTTTGAAGCACTGACTATGTAATAAATATATAAAGAAAGAAAAGAGCTGTTTGCAAAACAAATTTTCTTTCTACATGCACACCTTGACAGTAATAAACCAACTATCAAAAGTAAAAATTTAAGGGCCTTTGGATCATTTTTAAAAATGTTGTGAAAATAACAATCATATTTTTAATATCCAAGAGAAATTAAAGTCACTATTTCAAAATAAATTGTATTAACATTTTAGTAGTATCAATTTTGTTCTATGTGTATACATTGCATTTGTATATGACACTGAGCAATTTTTGTGAAATTATCTCATTTATATGCATGTCCACCATTTACTTGCAAATATGAGCTGAGCAATACCATGAACATCTGAACTCTCCATTTAGGAAGAAATAGCATCTGTTTAAAAGAAAACTATAAAGAAAAGTTTTACAGATGTTTCAAAGGACTTTAAAATGTCTTAGGTTATTTTGCAAGAATCAACATTTAAAATATATGTGTATGGGGTTTTGTGATTACATTTGTGTTTTGTGGAGTTGGGTTGAATATATCACCTAACAAGAAACAGACATCTTGCCTTGTTCAAATATTTAATTTCCTATAGATTAGCAGCTTTTGAACTGTTTTCACTGGATAGCAACACTCTTCTTATGGAACATTCAAATCATGCTCTCTCTTAAACCAAATCAAAACAAAATCAACAAACTCTATTTAGTTTGGAAGGCTTATATGTGAAGAATATTTTGTTGTTTAGACACTCAGTCATGAAGGATTTTTTGTGATCCCCCATAGAGTGTAGCCACCGGCTCCTCTGTCCATGGAATTCTCCAGGCAAGAATACTAGAGTGGGCTGCCATTCCTTTCTTCAGGGGATTTTATGACCCAAGGGTAGATCCAACATCTCTTGAATTGCAGGTGGATTCTGTACCACTGAGTCACCAAGGAAGCCAATGGGAAGAAATATCTTAAGCTTAAATTTAAAAGCTACAGCATGTACATTATTTTATTTGTACATTACTCCTTGACCTAGAGTTTTAAAACTATAAGGAGACATCACATGAGTAACATCTAAGTAGAGCACTTGTAGCTTTTGAGTCTAATCTACTTTGAAGCACTGACTATGTAATAAATATATAAAGAAAGAAAAGAGCTGTTTGCAAAACAAATTTTCTTTCTACATGCACACCTTGACAGTAATAAACCAACTATCAAAAGTAAAAATTTAAGGGCCTTTGGATCATTTTTAAAAATGTTGTGAAAATAACAATCATATTTTTAATATCCAAGAGAAATTAAAGTCACTATTTCAAAATAAATTGTATTAACATTTTAGTAGTATCAATTTTGTTCTATGTGTATACATTGCATTTGTATATGACACTGAGCAATTTTTGTGAAATTATCTCATTTATATGCATGTCCACCATTTACTTGCAAATATGAGCTGAGCAATACCATGAACATCTGAACTCTCCATTTAGGAAGAAATAGCATCTGTTTAAAAGAAAACTATAAAGAAAAGTTTTACAGATGTTTCAAAGGACTTTAAAATGTCTTAGGTTATTTTGCAAGAATCAACATTTAAAATATATGTGTATGGGGCTTCCCTGGTGGTTCAGTGGGTAAGGACACCTCCTTGCAGTGCAAGGGGCACCGGTTCGATCCCTGGTCTGAGAAGATCCCACGTGCCGTGGAGCGGCTAAACCGATGTGTCCAATTACTGAGCTGGAGCTCTGGAGCACATGTACCCAGAGCCAGTGCTCTGCGACAACAGAGGCCACCGCGATGGGAGGCCCACACAGGCCAAAAGAACAAAGATGGATGAAAATAGATAAATGAAAGACCAATAGAAGTGGCCAAAAAAAATGTATGTGTATGACTGTGGAGTATTATTTCTATGTTCTTAATGTCATAGAAAGAGTAAGAGGGAGGGAGGATGAGAAATACATAGAGGGTACTCTTACAATGAAGGAAAACACTATATATGTTTGCAGATTATGACCAGTTATTAATAAAGTTATGATAATTAGGAAGCACTGAGACATAAATAGAGTGCTGAGATTTCTAGAATTAACAGGTTACTATAAATTTTTTTATTTAACTAAGAATTCAAATCTGTTTGGAAATTTTTAATGATTCTAACTCACCAAGGAAATATTCTCTGTATAATTGTAATTATGCTGAGAACTTAGGTTGCCTATATCAAATATGACCATAGCACTATTTCTAAGAAATTCTTAGGAAGGACAATTTGACTATAAACCAGTAATAACTTCCTTGCTTACTTTGAGACCTCCCTAAAAATCAAGTTATCTGACTGTTCAAATAGCCCATTTTCGGAGCAACTAGTTGATGGTGTGGACAAACAAAATACTGCTGGGAAGAACAGGTCACTTATCTGGCAAACCTATTGACTTCTGAAAAGCAATTTATTTAAATAAGAGTCATGTTAAAGTCCCTTACATCATGATGTCCATCAGTCCTGAGAAACACAAGACTTAAATGCATCACTAGAAGAGATGGACCTCGTGGGTATCATTAGGACCTTCCATGCAAAAGCAGAAAAATATACTTTCTTCTCAAGTGCTCATGGATCATTCTTCAGGATAGACCACATATTGGGACACAAATTCAAATGCAGTAAATTCAAGAAAATTGAAATAATATCAACCAACTTCTCTGACCACAATGCAATGAGACTAGAGATCAACTACAGGGGGAAAAAAATCACGAAAAACACAAACACATGGAGATTAGACAACACATACCTAAAAAACAAACTGATTACTGAGAAAATCAAAGGAGAAATGAAAATATTCCCAGAAGAAAACGATGATGAACACAAGACAGTGCAAAATGTATGGCGTACTGCAAAAGCAGTTTTAAGAAGGAATTCTATAGCAATACAATCCTACCTCAGAAACAAGAAATATATCAAAAAATCTACCTAATCATACACTGAAAACAATTGGAGAAAGAAGAAAAAAAGCACCCCAAAGTTAGCAGAAGAGTAGAAATCATTAAGATGAGAGCAGAAATAAATGAAAACGAAATGAAAGGAAAAAAAGCAAAATAAAATAAAAATCTGGTTCTTTGTAAAGATAAACAAAATTCACAGACCACAGTCAGACTCATAGAGGGAAAAAGAGAGAGAGAACAACCAGATCAATAAAATCAAAAATGAAAAAGGAGAGATTATAACAGATAATGAAGAAATGCAAAGGATTATGACACTATTATGAACAACTATATGGTAATAAACTGGACAGCATGGAAGAAATGGCTAGTTTCCTGGAAAAGATTACTCTTCCAAGACTGGAAACCAGCAAGAAATAGGAAGGACAATTTGACTATAAACCAGTAATAACTTCCTTGCTTACTTTGAGACCTCCCTAAAAATCAAGTTATCTGACTGTTCAAATAGCCCATTTTCGGAGCAACTAGTTGATGGTGTGGACAAACAAAATACTGCTGGGAAGAACAGGTCACTTATCTGGCAAACCTATTGACTTCTGAAAAGCAATTTATTTAAATAAGAGTCATGTTAAAGTCCCTTACATCATGATGTCCATCAGTCCTGAGAAACACAAGACTTAAATGCATCACTAGAAGAGATGGACCTCGTGGGTATCATTAGGACCTTCCATGCAAAAGCAGAAAAATATACTTTCTTCTCAAGTGCTCATGGATCATTCTTCAGGATAGACCACATATTGGGACACAAATTCAAATGCAGTAAATTCAAGAAAATTGAAATAATATCAACCAACTTCTCTGACCACAATGCAATGAGACTAGAGATCAACTACAGGGGGAAAAAAATCACGAAAAACACAAACACATGGAGATTAGACAACACATACCTAAAAAACAAACTGATTACTGAGAAAATCAAAGGAGAAATGAAAATATTCCCAGAAGAAAACGATGATGAACACAAGACAGTGCAAAATGTATGGCGTACTGCAAAAGCAGTTTTAAGAAGGAATTCTATAGCAATACAATCCTACCTCAGAAACAAGAAATATATCAAAAAATCTACCTAATCATACACTGAAAACAATTGGAGAAAGAAGAAAAAAAGCACCCCAAAGTTAGCAGAAGAGTAGAAATCATTAAGATGAGAGCAGAAATAAATGAAAACGAAATGAAAGGAAAAAAAGCAAAATAAAATAAAAATCTGGTTCTTTGTAAAGATAAACAAAATTCACAGACCACAGTCAGACTCATAGAGGGAAAAAAAAGAGAGAGAGAACAACCAGATCAATAAAATCAAAAATGAAAAAGGAGAGATTATAACAGATAATGAAGAAATGCAAAGGATTATGACACTATTATGAACAACTATATGGTAATAAACTGGACAGCATGGAAGAAATGGCTAGTTTCCTGGAAAAGATTACTCTTCCAAGACTGGAAACCAGCAAGAAATAGAAACTATGAACAACCCAATCACAAAAAAGAACCTAAGCAGACACCTCTTCAAAGAGGACATACAGATAGTTAAAAAACATAAAATGATGCTCAACCTTTCTTATTATTAGGGAAATGCAAACCAAAACTACAATGAGATATTACCTCACACCTGTCAGAATGGCCATCATCAACAAATCCACAGACAATAAACACTGGAGAGGGTGCAGAGAAAAGGAAACAGTCTTCCATTGCCCGTGGGACTGTAAATTGATATAGCTGCTATCAGAACAGTATGGAGATTCTTTAAAAAACTAAAAATAGAAGCAGCATATAAACCAGAAATCCCAGTCTTAGGCCTGTACCCTCATGAAATCAAAACTTTAGCACCTGTACCCCAATGTTCATTGCAGGTCTCCAACAGCCAGAACATGGAAACAACCTAGATGTCCATTGACAAATGAATGGATAAAGAAGCTTTGGTACATATATACAATGGAATACTACACAGCTGTAAAGAGAAATGCAGAAGAATCAGCCCCAATGAGGTGGCTGGATCTAGAACCTATCATAAAAAGTGAAGTCAGTCAAAAAGAGAAGGACAAGTACAATATACTAACATATATATATGTAATCTGGTAGGATGGTAATGATAACACACACACAGTGAAGCAATGGAAAAATAGACATGGACAGTAGACATATGGACATTGTGGGGAATGAACTGTGGGTGAGAGGCGTGAATGAAGTAGCATGATAACCTATACTATCATATGTGAAAAAAAAAGCTTTTGTTATTACTCTGTGAGAAAAGGAAATCCTGCGGGGGTGCTGTGCCATGGCCTGGAGGGGTAGGATGTGGGGGATATATATATGACTAATCTGAGATCGTATCTCTAAAGAAAAAAACTCTGTAAAAGTAAAATGCAAAATAACATTAAAATTAAAAGGAATAACAAATCCAACTGCCAAAAAAAAGAAAAGAATAAAAGAATGCAACCTGTAGAAAGTCAATACTCTGTTAGGCAGGATAAACATTCAAAGAAACCCAATGTAAAATTAGAAACATCTAAAATTCATGAATAATCAAAAAACCAAGATACTCATTAATCAATGCATTCCAATGAGACAATAGATGAAGGGATCAGATTGCACAACATTTCATATTGCGTATGCATTTTCAGTCACTCGGTACTCTCCAACTCTTTACCACCAAAAGGATTGTAGCCCACAAGATGTCTACGGATTTTTAAGACAAGAATCCTGGAGCAGGTTTCCATTTCCTCCTACAGGGAATATATCTGACCCAGGGATTGAACCCAAATCTCCTGGAGTGTCAGGGAGATTCTTTACCACTGAGCCACCTTGGAAGCCCCAACATTTCATGTAATTTCACTATAAATCCATTTCCTCTATTCAAGTTTCCCCTGGATGTTAATTTTTTTCTTAAAACTCTCCTTATTATCCCTTTCCTGACTCTGTTTCTAACTTGTTAACTCAGCTTCATTCACTAAGACCTATTACTGCAAAACCTGAACACAGGACAAGAAGCAATCTTTAAAACAGGACATGGAGCAATGGACTGGCTTGAAATTAGGAAGGGAGGATGTCAAAACTGTATATAGTAACCCTGGTGATTTAAGTTGTAAACATACGGTATCATGCGACATTCCAGCCTGCATGTAGTGCAAGTTGGAGTCAAGATTGCCCAGAGAAACATCAGCAACCTTTTGTATGCAGATGACAAAACCATTATGACAGAAAATAAGAAGGAAACAAAGAGCACCTTGATGAATGCGAAAGAGGAGAGTGAAAAATGTTGCCTAAAACTGAGCATTAAAAAACAAAGATCATGGCATCTGGTCGTATCACTTCATTGTAAACAGATGAGTAAACAATAGAAACAGTGACAGACCTTATTTTCTTTGGTTCCAAAATCACTGCAAGTGGTGACAGCAGCCATAAAATTAAAAGATGCTTGCTCCTTGGAAGAAAAGCTATGACAATCCTAGACAGTGTATTAAAAAGCACATTGCCAACACGTCTGTGTAGTTAAAGCTATGATTTTTCTAGTAGTTGTGTATGGATGTGAGAGTTGGAACATAAAGAACTGTTGATTTGAACTGTGTTTGGCAGGATAAACATTCAAAGAAACCCAATGTAAAATTAGAAACATCTAAAATTCATGAATAATCAAAAAACCAAGATACTCATTAATCAATGCATTCCAATGAGACAATAGATGAAGGGATCAGATTGCACAACATTTCATATTGCGTATGCATTTTCAGTCACTCGGTACTCTCCAACTCTTTACCACCAAAAGGATTGTAGCCCACAAGATGTCTACGGATTTTTAAGACAAGAATCCTGGAGCAGGTTTCCATTTCCTCCTACAGGGAATATATCTGACCCAGGGATTGAACCCAAATCTCCTGGAGTGTCAGGGAGATTCTTTACCACTGAGCCACCTTGGAAGCCCCAACATTTCATGTAATTTCACTATAAATCCATTTCCTCTATTCAAGTTTCCCCTGGATGTTAATTTTTTTCTTAAAACTCTCCTTATTATCCCTTTCCTGACTCTGTTTCTAACTTGTTAACTCAGCTTCATTCACTAAGACCTATTACTGCAAAACCTGAACACAGGACAAGAAGCAATCTTTAAAACAGGACATGGAGCAATGGACTGGCTTGAAATTAGGAAGGGAGGATGTCAAAACTGTATATAGTAACCCTGGTGATTTAAGTTGTAAACATACGGTATCATGCGACATTCCAGCCTGCATGTAGTGCAAGTTGGAGTCAAGATTGCCCAGAGAAACATCAGCAACCTTTTGTATGCAGATGACAAAACCATTATGACAGAAAATAAGAAGGAAACAAAGAGCACCTTGATGAATGCGAAAGAGGAGAGTGAAAAATGTTGCCTAAAACTGAGCATTAAAAAACAAAGATCATGGCATCTGGTCGTATCACTTCATTGTAAACAGATGAGTAAACAATAGAAACAGTGACAGACCTTATTTTCTTTGGTTCCAAAATCACTGCAAGTGGTGACAGCAGCCATAAAATTAAAAGATGCTTGCTCCTTGGAAGAAAAGCTATGACAATCCTAGACAGTGTATTAAAAAGCACATTGCCAACACGTCTGTGTAGTTAAAGCTATGATTTTTCTAGTAGTTGTGTATGGATGTGAGAGTTGGAACATAAAGAAGGCTGAGTGATAAAGAACTGTTGACTTTGAACTGTGATGGTGTTGCAGAAGATTCTTGAGAATCCCTTGGACTATAGGGAGATCAAACAGGTTCATCCTAAAGGAAATCGCCCCTGAATATTCATTAGAAGGACTGATGCTGAAGCTGAAGCTCAAATACTTTGACCAAACTGATGCAAAGAGATGACTCATTGGAAATGACCCTGATGTTGGGAAAAACAATAGACAACAATAGAAGGGGATGACCGAAGATGAGATGGTTGGGTGGCATCACCGACTCAATGGACATGCGTTTCAGTAAGCTGTGGTAGATGCTGAAGGATAGGGAAGTCAGGTATGGGTTTCTCATGAAACCCAGTCCATGAGGTTACAAAGAGTCAGCCATAACTGTGTGACTGAGCTGAACAAAGAATTAGTGCTTTGTTAAGTAAAATTTAAAATTTGCCACCAAGCCTCTCTTTTATTTTCCTGATGAGACCAACAAGGTGCGACAGCTAAAGACAATAAATATCCATCTAGGAAGACATTGGACTCACAATACTGTGAATAATTGTTCTTAATGTTCACTACTCTATCAGATGAATAACTTCTCCTTATTGAATATTCACTGAAAACTTATAGACAATATTGTTCACATTTATGGTATTAAAGTTAATTAATGGATTACAGTATTAACATCTCTTAATGCCAAAATTAGGAAGCAATTCTGGCTGTAAGAAAGAAAAAAATGGTAATTAATATTATGAGGAAATAAATATGAATAAGGCTGTATATTGTTTATCTTAATCAGTTTAGACCTTCATTTACTATAACATCCCTAAGCTTCTAGTGTCTCCTGACCACAAATCATTCTTCATTGCAAAGTATCTTCTGAACTCCTCACAGTGATATTCCTAAGCAACATTCTGATACCATGATCTTTCATTATAAAATAAATTATGATCAAGATGATAGGTACTTTAACATTCACATTTAACAGAATATTTCTTAATAGGAAATACCCCACTAATATAAATTGTATAAGAAAAAAAAAAAAGGCAAGATAACAATAGTATGTTTAGTATGATGACATTTTGCACAGAAGTATTTAAAGTTCTGGATTAAATGAAACAGATGAGTATCATGATCTCTACGACACAAACAACTAAGTCCCTATGAGATGCCTCAGAACCAGGAACATCATTTTTCCAACGTAGGTGCACAGGATAAATCCCATATTCGGTGAGGATCAACCTTACAGTAAGAATTATCTTTGTCTCAAGGTAATATACAGACTGTTCCACCTTGGCTGTTTCATTGATCCAACTATGGAAAGAAATATCAGCAATGACACAGATACCACTACTAGCTAACAAGAAATATACCACATTGGGATGTTTTTTACTATTTATGCCAATGAACTGAGACTAATTGTATTCCTCCTTTGGCAGAAATAGTATTGTCAGTAAATTCATCTAGAGTTAGTCATAAGTTTCTAAAAGTCTTTTCTACTTATATTATTTCCACTAATGGGATCACCATTCTAACTGTTACCAGTAGTTCCCCTGGTCCCCTGCATTAATAATGGAGCTTCATTTGGGGCATGTGTCTAAATTAGCCTTTCCAGCTTTGGTGATTTGCAAAACGAGGACTAGTCTGTAAAGAGAAGTCTTTAAATATTATTCTCAAAATGCATAGTGCATTCATCTGAGACAAAAAGTATCACATATCCTGACCACAAAGAAAAGAGTTGTGGGCAAGGTAAATGGAAATTCAGGGGAGAAAAAGAGTTGCGTGTAACATGAGAATAGAATCAAGACCTTCCATTAGGTAGATTACATATTTGAAGTTATATTAGTACATTTTACATTACAAATGTTTCACCTAATATTCTATGAAGGTTGTTGAGTTCAAATTTAGAATTAGGGTTTGATTAATAGACTGTAATGACTAGTTTGTTCTCTAATAGAGAACACAAGCTTATTTTTTTAGGTCATTTGCCTACGTAGGGGCAAAATGGGAACTTGATTGCTAATAATTGTCCATGGGTTCTTTTGATGAATCAAATTTATCCAAGCTTTTTATCAGAAAATCCATCTGTTACTAAAAATAAACCAGTGGCTACTGTTTGGGAAAATCTAAGAATGTGGTAGAATGAAAATATTCTGCAATAATTATGAAAAGTAACAAAAAGAGTCATTCTAGAATGACAAAAACCAAGGATCTGCATAAAATGAGAAGAATTCTTGTAACAAGCAGATTAAAAACCAAAACAAGTATTATGCTGGGTTCATGGCCCTATGTCTTGGACAGAAGCTTTCTACTTGAGGCCATCGACTTGTTCCAAAGATCTTAGGTGAGCTGTTTGCTTCTGTGAAGTGGCTGCTTCTAGAAGAACTCTGAGAATTTCAAGTTGGAGGTTCTTTACTGGATGGCCTTTTACTTGTATATAATTCTGAATTGCTTCTTTATTTCAAAAGCAGTCAGTCCCAAGGACCGACTCCCTGAAATTATACTGCTGTATTAATTGTTATCAGTACTTACTAAAGTCCCTAAGAGTGAATTTCAAGAGCCTTTTTTTAATGTCACTTTAATAGATAAAATCTTGCTGTTTAGGAATATATTTTGAGAAGAAGGCTATATTCTGTTTATGATTAGTCTGGATAAACTATGTGAGTCTTCTGCAGTATTTTATCACATCTGCATGAGTGCAGCGTCTAGTGTTGCCAATTAAACCTATAAGCATGTGGACTTTATACTTAGCAAAAGTTCACGGAGGGACAAGTACTGTGCCCCTGAGAGGGAAGACCATATGGCCACAAGTCCTAGAAGAAGGCCCTTTAGCCAAGGGAATTCATGGGTTTCTAAACATTTTGATAATGTTAATTTTAGGATAATGTTTGTTCTTTCTCCTTTTAAAATTATTTTTTCAAAAGATTGTGTGTGGCAAGAACAGTGTAGTATTTAAGTCCTGAAGCTTTATACAATTATTTATTATGGCTCCTGGTCATTTCCTCCTTTTGCAATTTTCTCAACATTCTGTTATTGACAAATGACGCATGACCCTAATAGATTCATGAGAAAAGAAGAGAAGCAAAAGGGAAAAAAAAAGAAAAGATATAACCATCTGAATGCAAAGTTCCAAAGAACAGCAAGGAGAGATAAGAAAGTCTTCCTAAGTAAGCAGTGCAAAGAAATAAAGGAGAACAATAGAATGAGAATGCCTAGAGATTTCTCCAAGAAAATTAGAGATATCAAGGAAACATTTACACAAAGTTGGACACAATAAAGGACAGAAATGAAGATATTAAGAAATGACAGAAGAAGAAGATGTTAAGAAGAGGCAGAAAGAGTACACAGAAGTCCAAAAAAAAAAAAACCTTAATGATCCAGATAACCACAAAAGTATGGCCACTCACCTAGAGCCAGGGATCCTGGAATGTGAAGTCAAGTGGGTCTTAGGAAGCATCACTATAGACAAAGATAAAGGACATAGAATTTCAGATCAGCTATTTCCAACCCTAAAAGATGATACTGTGAATGTTCTGCACTCAGTATGCCAGCAAATTTGGAAAACTCAGCAGTGGTCTCAGGACTGGACAAGGTCAGTTTTCATTCCAGTCCCAAAAAAGGGCAATGCCAAAGAATGTTCAAACTACCACACAATTGCACTCATCTCACATGCTAGCAAAGTAATGCTCAAAATTCTCCAAGCCAGGCTTCAACAGTATGTGAACCCCAAACTTTCAGAATGTGCAAGCTGGATTTAAAAGAGGTGGAGGAACCATAGATCAAATTGTCAATGTATACTGGATCAAAGAGAAAGCATGCAAATTCCAGAAAAACATCTACTTCTGCTTCATGACTATGTTAAAGCCTTTGACTGTGTGAATCACAACAAACTGGTAAATTCATAAAGAGATGGGAATAGAAGACCACCTTACCTGCTTCCTCAGAAATCTGTATGAAGGTCAAGAAGGAACAGTTAGAACTGGACATGGAACAACACATTGGTTCCAAATTGTTAAAGAAGTATGCCAAGGCTGTATATTCTCATGCTGCTTATTTAACTTATATTCAGAGTACTTCATGTGAAATGCTAGGCTAGATGAAGCCAAAGTTTAAATTAAGATTGTCTGGAGAAATATCAATAACTTCAGATATACCAATGATACCACCCTTTGTCCAATGGCACAAAGTGGAGAGGCAAAGCATTGATGAAAATAAAATAGGAAGAGTGAAAAGAACCATCTGAATGCAAAGTTCCAAAGAACAGCAAGGAGAGATAAGAAAGTCTTCCTAAGTAAGCAGTGCAAAGAAATAAAGGAGAACAATAGAATGAGAATGCCTAGAGATTTCTCCAAGAAAATTAGAGATATCAAGGAAACATTTACACAAAGTTGGACACAATAAAGGACAGAAATGAAGATATTAAGAAATGACAGAAGAAGAAGATGTTAAGAAGAGGCAGAAAGAGTACACAGAAGTCCAAAAAAAAAAAAACCTTAATGATCCAGATAACCACAAAAGTATGGCCACTCACCTAGAGCCAGGGATCCTGGAATGTGAAGTCAAGTGGGTCTTAGGAAGCATCACTATAGACAAAGATAAAGGACATAGAATTTCAGATCAGCTATTTCCAACCCTAAAAGATGATACTGTGAATGTTCTGCACTCAGTATGCCAGCAAATTTGGAAAACTCAGCAGTGGTCTCAGGACTGGACAAGGTCAGTTTTCATTCCAGTCCCAAAAAAGGGCAATGCCAAAGACTGTTCAAACTACCACACAATTGCACTCATTTCACATGCTAGCAAAGTAATGCTCAAAATTCTCCAAGCAAGGCTTCAACAGTAAGTGAACCCCAAACTTTCAGAATGTGCAAGCTGGATTTAAAAGAGGTGGAGGAACCATAGATCAAATTGTCAATGTATACTGGATCAAAGAGAAAGCATGCAAATTCCAGAAAAACATCTACTTCTGCTTCATGACTATGTTAAAGCCTTTGACTGTGTGAATCACAACAAACTGGTAAATTCATAAAGAGATGGGAATAGAAGACCACCTTACCTGCTTCCTCAGAAATCTGTATGAAGGTCAAGAAGGAACAGTTAGAACTGGACATGGAACAACACATTGGTTCCAAATTGTTAAAGAAGTATGCCAAGGCTGTATATTCTCATGCTGCTTATTTAACTTATATTCAGAGTACTTCATGTGAAATGCTAGGCTAGATGAAGCCAAAGTTTAAATTAAGATTGTCTGGAGAAATATCAATAACTTCAGATATACCAATGATACCACCCTTTGTCCAATGGCACAAAGTGGAGAGGAACTAAAGAGCCTATTGATGAAAATAAAATAGGAAGAGTGAAAAAGCTGGCTTAAAACTCAACATTCCAAAATCTAAGGCATCCTGTCCTATCACTTCATGGCAAATAGATGGGCAAACAATGGAAACATGACAGACTTTATATTCTTTTGCTCCAAAATCACTGCAATTGGTGACTGCAGTCATGATTGTTCTTTGGATGAAAAGCTATGTCAAATCTAGACATAGTATAAAGAAACAGAGACATCACTTTGCCAAAAAAATTCCATATAATCAAAGCTATGTTTTTTCCAGTAGTTGTGTATGGATATGGAAGTTGGGCTATAAAGAAGGCTGATTGCCAAAGAATTGATGCCTTCATACTCTGGTGTTGGATAATACTCTTGAGAGTCTCTTAGACCAGAAGGAGATCAAGCCAGGTATTTACTATGTAAGACTGTTGGTACTCTCTAGATACCCACTAAAATGTAGATGAATCATGCCTTTTTATGTATACCCAAGTATACTATGATGGACAATGTAGACATTTCCTTTTGGGGATCAAAATAAAGAAAAGCAATGAAGAATATGAGAGTGAATGCATAGCCTATCTCTATATCATACCTGCAGCATGGTATCTTTCATAACTTTCAGTGTTCTAAATGTTTCTCAAAATTTACATGTCCAAAATTTAAATCTGCATTATCCTAAAGGAAGATTTAGCTCAATTTTTCCTTCCAAATGTGACGGGGGGCAATTGTATACTGGATCAAAGAGAAATGCAATCAGAAAAACATCTACTTCTGCTTCATGACTATGTTAAAGCCTTTGACTGTGTGAATCACAACAAACTGGTAAATTCATAAAGAGATGGGAATAGAAGACCACCTTACCTGCTTCCTCAGAAATCTGTATGAAGGTCAAGAAGGAACAGTTAGAACTGGACATGGAACAACACATTGGTTCCAAATTGTTAAAGAAGTATGCCAAGGCTGTATATTCTCATGCTGCTTATTTAACTTATATTCAGAGTACTTCATGTGAAATGCTAGGCTAGATGAAGCCAAAGTTTAAATTAAGATTGTCTGGAGAAATATCAATAACTTCAGATATACCAATGATACCACCCTTTGTCCAATGGCACAAAGTGGAGAGGAACTAAAGAGCCTATTGATGAAAATAAAATAGGAAGAGTGAAAAAGCTGGCTTAAAACTCAACATTCCAAAATCTAAGGCATCCTGTCCTATCACTTCATGGCAAATAGATGGGCAAACAATGGAAACATGACAGACTTTATATTCTTTTGCTCCAAAATCACTGCAATTGGTGACTGCAGTCATGATTGTTCTTTGGATGAAAAGCTATGTCAAATCTAGACATAGTATAAAGAAACAGAGACATCACTTTGCCAAAAAAATTCCATATAATCAAAGCTATGTTTTTTCCAGTAGTTGTGTATGGATATGGAAGTTGGGCTATAAAGAAGGCTGATTGCCAAAGAATTGATGCCTTCATACTCTGGTGTTGGATAATACTCTTGAGAGTCTCTTAGACCAGAAGGAGATCAAGCCAGGTATTTACTATGTAAGACTGTTGGTACTCTCTAGATACCCACTAAAATGTAGATGAATCATGCCTTTTTATGTATACCCAAGTATACTATGATGGACAATGTAGACATTTCCTTTTGGGGATCAAAATAAAGAAAAGCAATGAAGAATATGAGAGTGAATGCATAGCCTATCTCTATATCATACCTGCAGCATGGTATCTTTCATAACTTTCAGTGTTCTAAATGTTTCTCAAAATTTACATGTCCAAAATTTAAATCTTCATTTTCCTAAAGGAATATTTAGCTCAATTTTTTCCTTCCCACTAAAAGCATGGACTCAGTACACAAGCCAAAAGTTGATAATCATAATTGGTTTCTCCTCCTGCTTCCTCTTCTTTATCTAGAGAAATCTAGTATCGATGGCAGGGAAACCTTGGAGAAAGGACCCTGGTCTTTGTGATGATGAAGACATCAATGCTTCCTTGATGAAGCACAGAGACACCTGGTGTTTTCTGGAACATAAAGTTCAATGTGATTGAGGGGAGGCATTTGGGAAGCTAAAGATAGTGATTATATACCAGCTAGTATATATGCATTTCACTGTTTTAAAAACCAACATAATTCTGGTGTTTAAGTACTGGATACATGTTAGAGATTAACTGCCATCTATTCAAAGCCCTCTGGAGCAATTTGCATCATTAAAGACACCACCCTGGATAACCCCATTCTTCTCTGTCCCTGCTGTACTTCTTGTCTTTCACATGGACAGCTACTACAGAGCAGCGAGAGTCTCTTCAGTCAACAAATCTGATCACGCATTTCTCCTGGTTAAAATATTACTCTGACTTTCCTTTGGGATCAACACAAACTTTCACCTTTGCCGAAAAATGACCTTGTTATGTTTCACATTTCGTATTATATTATTACCCTCTTATTCACTATAACTCAATCACATTAATCTTATTATTCTTTCAAGGTCACACTAAATCCTTTCTTATTTCATGACCTTCTACATTTCCGTAGGCCCTGAGCTGGCTGTTTCTCAACTGTCAAGTGTTACCTAAAATGTCACTGCCCTAGAGGACATACTTCTGACCAATTCTTGAGTTATATTTCTATCACATTAGGCTGCTTATTACATTCTTGGTATTAATGTAACGTTGGTACTCTCTAGATACCCACTAAAATGTAGATGAATCATGCCTTTTTATGTATACCCAAGTATACTATGATGGACAATGTAGACATTTCCTTTTGGGGATCAAAATAAAGAAAAGCAATGAAGAATATGAGAGTGAATGCATAGCCTATCTCTATATCATACCTGCAGCATGGTATCTTTCATAACTTTCAGTGTTCTAAATGTTTCTCAAAATTTACATGTCCAAAATTTAAATCTTCATTTTCCTAAAGGAATATTTAGCTCAATTTTTTCCTTCCCACTAAAAGCATGGACTCAGTACACAAGCCAAAAGTTGATAATCATAATTGGTTTCTCCTCCTGCTTCCTCTTCTTTATCTAGAGAAATCTAGTATCGATGGCAGGGAAACCTTGGAGAAAGGACCCTGGTCTTTGTGATGATGAAGACATCAATGCTTCCTTGATGAAGCACAGAGACACCTGGTGTTTTCTGGAACATAAAGTTCAATGTGATTGAGGGGAGGCATTTGGGAAGCTAAAGATAGTGATTATATACCAGCTAGTATATATGCATTTCACTGTTTTAAAAACCAACATAATTCTGGTGTTTAAGTACTGGATACATGTTAGAGATTAACTGCCATCTATTCAAAGCCCTCTGGAGCAATTTGCATCATTAAAGACACCACCCTGGATAACCCCATTCTTCTCTGTCCCTGCTGTACTTCTTGTCTTTCACATGGACAGCTACTACAGAGCAGCGAGAGTCTCTTCAGTCAACAAATCTGATCACGCATTTCTCCTGGTTAAAATATTACTCTGACTTTCCTTTGGGATCAACACAAACTTTCACCTTTGCCGAAAAATGACCTTGTTATGTTTCACATTTCGTATTATATTATTACCCTCTTATTCACTATAACTCAATCACATTAATCTTATTATTCTTTCAAGGTCACACTAAATCCTTTCTTATTTCATGACCTTCTACATTTCCGTAGGCCCTGAGCTGGCTGTTTCTCAACTGTCAAGTGTTACCTAAAATGTCACTGCCCTAGAGGACATACTTCTGACCAATTCTTGAGTTATATTTCTATCACATTAGGCTGCTTATTACATTCTTGGTATTTACCAACATTTGATTTTTTTAGTCTTGTATTTTCATTTTTATTATCTGTGTTTTTAAAGAACATGCAGACAAATTTATGTGAGGGGACTTGCATTGTTTTTACATTTTCACTCCTAGTATAAACACACAGCAGAACTTCAATAAACTCTTGCTTAATAAATGAATGATCACTATTGTCAAAAGTATGAAAACCAAATCTCACAAATTATATAATAAAGACATATCAGTAGACAGTAAAGATTGCTATCTACATTGTTTTAAATTCCATTAAAAATTCCAGCAGCTTTCTCTCATAATAAAGTTATACTTGTGAGAAACAATGGAATAGGCATTAGTAGGGAGAAGTAAACTGAAAATCAGAGCCCCTGAAATCTATAAACACATTGATTTTTAAATGGCGCATAACTGCATGCAATTCTCCTTCACAGGATAATTATTCAGATTAGTGATTGTTCATTGAATCAAGGTCATTTTAGTCTGCTCCAAATGCATTGACATTAGAAATGATTTTGAACATAGTTATTGAGAGTTATGGGGAGAAAGAAAGCAAAATTTCACTTGTGATGTTCAAAGCCATTTGCCTCACTCTTGAATCTGTTGGATTTAAAAGAAAAAGGAAAAGATTCACCAGGCTAGAAATATTTTTATTATTATACAGAAACAAAGTGAACCATTTAAAAATTCAATTGTGATTGATTTTTTCTGTACAAAGGGAGCTGATAAACTTTGTAGATTGAGTTTTGCATTGCTTTTGAATAATTCACAAAGGCAACATGTGGTTAGAGTTACTATATATTTAAGACTTACTTTGGCCACTAACTTTTGTCATTTAATCTGGACATACATTAGAATAATCAGTTTTACAAACGACATGCTGAACTATAAAAAATTTAGGCAACTCCTTCAACTTTATACAGCTAAGAGACATATCCATACCATATCAGGCTCTTTAGGACTTATTTATTCATGTCTCTTCTCTTTTAAATAGTAAACATTACTATCATATCCTATTATTTTAATAGAGGTTATTAGAGCTGTTCCTTAAACGTTTACATTAGAATTCAAAAATTTTATTAAAAATGGAAATTCACATGCTTTTTGGTCATCTGTATGTCCTCTTTGATGAGATGTCTCTATAAGTCTTTTTCACATTTATTGGGTAGTTCATTTTTCCAGTGCTGAGTTGTCTGAGTAGTTTGTAGATTTTGGAGATTAATTCTTTGTCTATTGTTTCATTTGCTATGATTTTCTCCCATTTTGTGGGTTGTTTGGTCAGCTTTTTTTTTTTTTTTTTTCTTTTGTAGTTTCTTGCTGTACAAAAGCTTTTGAGTTTCATTATGTCCCACTTTAATTTTTGTTTTTAGCTCTGCTATTCTAGTGGGAAGATCATAGAAGATCTTGCTTTGATCTATATTTTTGACTATATTGCCTACATTCTCCTCTAAGAGTTTTAGGGTTTCTGGTCTCACATTTAGGTCTAATCCATTTTGAGTTTCTCTTTGTACGTGGTGTCTGGGAATGATCTAACTTCATTTTTCTTTTGTATGTAGCTGTCTAATTTTCACTGCACTATGTGCTGAAGAGGCTGTCTTTGTCACATTTTACATTTTCGCCTCCTTTGTCAAAAATAAGGTACGCATAGGTGTGTGGGTTTATCTCTGAGTTCTCTATCTTGTTCCTTTGGTCGCTATTTTTGTTTTTATACTAGTACCATACTGTCTTGATGACTGTTGCTTTGTAGTATAGTCTGAAGTTGGGAGGCGGATCCTCCAGCTCCGTTTTTCTTTCTCAGGATTGCTTTGTCTATTCGAGGTCTTTTGTGTTTCCATATGAACTGTGTTATTCTTTGGTTAGTTCTGTGAAGAATGTCATTGGTAGTTTGACAGGGATAGCATTGAATCTGTAGATGCTATTTGGTATCATGGTCATTTTCAAAATACTGATTCTTCTGACCCAGGAAAATGGAATATCTACCCATCTGTTTAAGTCGTCTTTGATTTCTTTCATGAGTGTCATGTAACTTTCTGTGTACAGTTCTTTTGTTTCTTTGGGTAGATTTATTCCTAGATATTTTGTTCTCTTGGTTGTAAAGGTGAAGGGGATTGCCTCTTTGATTTCGTTATGTGATTTTTCATTATTTTTATATAGGAATGCCAGTGATTTCTCTGTATTGATTTTGTTTCCCATGACTTTGCTGAATTTGTTGATTAGCTCTAATAGTTTTCTAATTGTGTCTTTGGGTTTTTCTATGTATAATATGATGTTATCTGCAAATAAAGAGAGTTTTACCTCTTCTTTTCCAATCTGTATACTTTTATTTCTTTTTCATCTCTTATTGCTGTTGCTAGCACTTCCAGTACTATGCTGAATAATAGTGTTGAAAGTGGACACCCCTCTCTTGTTCCTGGTCTTAGAGGGAATGCTTTCAATTTGTCACCATTGAGGATAATGTCTACTGTGGACTTTCTCAGTTTTCACTATGTTGAGGTACATTCCTTCTATACCCATATTGTGAATAATTTTTTTCATCATAAATGGATGTTGCATCTTGTCAAAGGCTTTTTCTACATCTACTGGGATTATCATGTGATTTTTGTCTTCCAATTTGTTAATATGGTGTGTCACATTGATTGAATTGTGGATATTGAAGAATCCTTGCATGCCTGAGGTGAACCTTACTTGTCATGATGTATGAGTTTGTTGATGTATTGTTAAATTCTGTTTGGTAGGATTGTGTTGAGGATGTTTGCATCCAAGTTAATTAGTGAAATTGGTTTATAATTTTCTTTTTTTGTGTTGTCTTTGCCTGGTTTTGGTATCAGGATGCTGGTGGCCTTGCAATTTAAAGAGATATCTCACCAAAGAGGACATACAGATGGCCCAAAAGCACATGAAATGATGCTCAAACTAACTTATTATTAGAGAAATACAGATCAAAACTTCAATGAGATATCACCTCACACCAGTCAGAATGGCCATCATCCAAAAATCTACAGACAATAAATGATGGAGAGGGTGCAGAGAAAAGGGAACACTGTTGTTTTGCTGGTGGGAATGTAAATTGATAAAGCCACTATAGAGGGCAGTATGGAAATTCCTTAAAAAACAAAAAATAGAAGCACCATATGACCCAGCAATCCCACTATTAGGCTTATACCCAGATGAAATTAAAACTGAAAGAAGCCCTTGTATCCCAATGCCCATTGCAGCTCTATATACAATAGTTAGAACATGGAAGCAACCTAGATGTTCATCGACGGAAAATTGATGCAGTGATTTCTCTGTATTGATTTTGTTTCCCATGACTTTGCTGAATTTGTTGATTAGCTCTAATAGTTTTCTAATTGTGTCTTTGGGTTTTTCTATGTATAATATGATGTTATCTGCAAATAAAGAGAGTTTTACCTCTTCTTTTCCAATCTGTATACTTTTATTTCTTTTTCATCTCTTATTGCTGTTGCTAGCACTTCCAGTACTATGCTGAATAATAGTGTTGAAAGTGGACACCCCTCTCTTGTTCCTGGTCTTAGAGGGAATGCTTTCAATTTGTCACCATTGAGGATAATGTCTACTGTGGACTTTCTCAGTTTTCACTATGTTGAGGTACATTCCTTCTATACCCATATTGTGAATAATTTTTTTCATCATAAATGGATGTTGCATCTTGTCAAAGGCTTTTTCTACATCTACTGGGATTATCATGTGATTTTTGTCTTCCAATTTGTTAATATGGTGTGTCACATTGATTGAATTGTGGATATTGAAGAATCCTTGCATGCCTGAGGTGAACCTTACTTGTCATGATGTATGAGTTTGTTGATGTATTGTTAAATTCTGTTTGGTAGGATTGTGTTGAGGATGTTTGCATCCAAGTTAATTAGTGAAATTGGTTTATAATTTTCTTTTTGTGTTGTCTTTGCCTGGTTTTGGTATCAGGATGCTGGTGGCCTTGCAATTTAAAGAGATATCTCACCAAAGAGGACATACAGATGGCCCAAAAGCACATGAAATGATGCTCAAACTAACTTATTATTAGAGAAATACAGATCAAAACTTCAATGAGATATCACCTCACACCAGTCAGAATGGCCATCATCCAAAAATCTACAGACAATAAATGATGGAGAGGGTGCAGAGAAAAGGGAACACTGTTGTTTTGCTGGTGGGAATGTAAATTGATAAAGCCACTATAGAGGGCAGTATGGAAATTCCTTAAAAAACAAAAAATAGAAGCACCATATGACCCAGCAATCCCACTATTAGGCTTATACCCAGATGAAATTAAAACTGAAAGAAGCCCTTGTATCCCAATGCCCATTGCAGCTCTATATACAATAGTTAGAACATGGAAGCAACCTAGATGTTCATCGACGAATGATTGCATACAAAATCTCTGGTACCCATATACACTGCACCCGTATATTACTCAGCTGTAAAAAGCAATGCTGAAGAATCAGTCCTAATGAGGTGGTTGGATCTAGAACCTACTGTAAAAAGTGAAGTAAGTCAAAAAGAGAAAGACAAGTACAGTATACTAACACATATATATGGAATCTAGTATGAGGGTAATGCTAACATATGAAGTGAAGTGATAAAAAAACACACACAGAGAATAGGCATACATATAGACATTGCGGGGAAAGAACAGTGGGTGGGAGGCATAGAAGAAATAACATGGAAACCTATACTATCATATGTGAATAAGATAGTTATTGTTTCTGTGCTGAGGGAATATGAGATCCTTCAATGGCTTGGTGCAACAGCCTGGAAGGGTGAAATGGGAGGGATTGGGAGATGGGAGGGGACCAAGGATATGCATATGACTGACCTGGGAACATACACGTCTGTGCAAAACAAAACTGTAAAAATTTTTTAAAATGAATAAATAATTAAATAAAAATGGAAAAGAAATGGAAATTCAAAATGTTCTCATTGCATCCTGCTAATGGGACTACACATTGGTAGTATCTATCTGGAAAGCAATGTATTTGAAAAGACAGAAAATATATTAACATAGTGATATATCTACTTCTAGAAATATAATCATAAAGAAAACATATTAGGAAAAATTAAATATAAATGTATTATGTTACTCCTTATGAAAAAGAATTATGAAAACCTGAGGATAGTAAACTGATAAATGGTAGGCTAAATAAATGATAAAATATTATGTAGTATGGAAATTATGTTTTTGAAGAGTAATATTTAATTGGGAAAAAGTGAACATAATATTTGATCAAATAGGATTATAAAATGGAACATAGGTTAAATCTCCAATTGCAGCACTCTGTATGGAGCTATGTATCAAAATGGAGAGAAACAAGCAATATATGTTTAAGGATGAATTTCTTTTATTCAAAAGGAAAGTCAAAAGAGATTGGTAGTTTTTTTTTTTGTTTCTTAGATAAATAAAACTACACAGAATAACAGATTGATGGACTTTGGGATAAAACATAGGTACACTGTAATGATGCCTTAAGTATACTAAGATGAAGTGGGAAAAGCTTGGAATTGACCTCAAATGAAGAGAAGTGTTGAGTTAGTAATTTATACTGAGCAGATTCTAGTGCCTTTCAACAGCTGAGATGGAGTGATCACTGTTGCTATTGGTAACATGGGCAATTCTATAACGATACATTTTTGCTCTTGGTTAAATCAAGGACAGATACTTTCACTGGACATTTCAGCACAAAGATTGCTTCAGGCAAAAGGTACTGTGTCCTTATCTCATATTAATTCTTTCCCAAACCCAGAAAGAGTAAACTAAAAGGGTAAGTTGAGTGTACTCCTGCCCTTTCCATATCAAGACATTTGTTTCTCTTTTTTTATAATTTTTTCTTTTTGCAACTTCTATTGGAACCTATACTATCATATGTGAATAAGATAGTTATTGTTTCTGTGCTGAGGGAATATGAGATCCTTCAATGGCTTGGTGCAACAGCCTGGAAGGGTGAAATGGGAGGGATTGGGAGATGGGAGGGGACCAAGGATATGCATATGACTGACCTGGGAACATACACGTCTGTGCAAAACAAAACTGTAAAAATTTTTTAAAATGAATAAATAATTAAATAATATGGAAAAGAAATGGAAATTCAAAATGTTCTCATTGCATCCTGCTAATGGGACTACACATTGGTAGTATCTATCTGGAAAGCAATGTATTTGAAAAGACAGAAAATATATTAACATAGTGATATATCTACTTCTAGAAATATAATCATAAAGAAAACATATTAGGAAAAATTAAATATAAATGTATTATGTTACTCCTTATGAAAAAGAATTATGAAAACCTGAGGATAGTAAACTGATAAATGGTAGGCTAAATAAATGATAAAATATTATGTAGTATGGAAATTATGTTTTTGAAGAGTAATATTTAATTGGGAAAAAGTGAACATAATATTTGATCAAATAGGATTATAAAATGGAACATAGGTTAAATCTCCAATTGCAGCACTCTGTATGGAGCTATGTATCAAAATGGAGAGAAACAAGCAATATATGTTTAAGGATGAATTTCTTTTATTCAAAAGGAAAGTCAAAAGAGATTGGTAGTTTTTTTTTTTGTTTCTTAGATAAATAAAACTACACAGAATAACAGATTGATGGACTTTGGGATAAAACATAGGTACACTGTAATGATGCCTTAAGTATACTAAGATGAAGTGGGAAAAGCTTGGAATTGACCTCAAATGAAGAGAAGTGTTGAGTTAGTAATTTATACTGAGCAGATTCTAGTGCCTTTCAACAGCTGAGATGGAGTGATCACTGTTGCTATTGGTAACATGGGCAATTCTATAACGATACATTTTTGCTCTTGGTTAAATCAAGGACAGATACTTTCACTGGACATTTCAGCACAAAGATTGCTTCAGGCAAAAGGTACTGTGTCCTTATCTCATATTAATTCTTTCCCAAACCCAGAAAGAGTAAACTAAAAGGGTAAGTTGAGTGTACTCCTGCCCTTTCCATATCAAGACATTTGTTTCTCTTTTTTTATAATTTTTTCTTTTTGCAACTTCTATTGGTCTTTCATTTATTTATTTTCATCCATTTTTTGTTCTTTGGCCTGTGTGGGTCTCCCATCGCAGTGGCCTTTCTCGCTGCAGAGCACCAGCTCTGGGCACATGCGCTCCAGAACTATAGCTCGACAGTTGGACAGATCGGTCCAGTCGTTCTGCGGCATGAGGGATCTTCCCAGGCCAGGGATCAAACCAGATGCCTTGCACTGCCAGGGGGTGTCCCTACCCACTTGGCCATCACAGAAGCCCCATATCAAGGCATTAGGATAGGGTGACTACCTCTACCCACACACATACAACACACACAGGAAAGGAATGAGGGATGTGCCATTGTTTCAGTATTTGTTAGGTTCTGATGATATCAGGACACATGACACAGCTGTTTCACTTGGTTACTGAATGAGAATAGAATAATGAGAATATTAACAACTTTGGCAGGGAGTAGGCTACTGCACACAGTCAGGCAGGAGTTTGCCCCAAGGAAAAGATTAACAGCAAGTAGGAACCGTAGGAGTTGGTTTGTGTATGGCAAGCTGGATTCCACGTATAGCAAGATGGATTTTTTTAATATTTCTGTGGGTTTAAGAAAGCAGTGCCTCACTCTAGGTGTTTGGCACATGGCATTTCTGGTAATTGGGGGTGCATGTTGTAATCCAGGAGTTAGTGTAAGGGAAGCATAAGTTTAGCAATTTACCTGCAGAGTGGATGAGAGTTTTTAGGTATGATATCAAAACTGTGACAAAACAGCATTTGTGAAAGGTAACAACAGTCTTTCCAGGAGAATATATATTTTAAAACACCGTGAAAAATATACCAAGCATAGTTTAGATTCCTAAATTAAAACTGGGCTTCTGTGGTGGTTCATTGGTAAAGAATCCACTTGCCAATGCAGGAGACACAGATTTCCCCCCCTGGATGGGGAAGATTTCCTGCAGAAAGAAATGACAACCCATGACAGTATTCTTGCCTGGGAAGTCCCATGGACAGAGGGCCATGGGAAGGCTACAGTCCAGGGTGTCACAAAGAACTGGATACAACTGAACAACTAAGAAACAACAATATCAATAAAAGTAACTCAGTTAAGTTGCATCTATAAATTTGTAGATGTGTAAGATTCTCCATTGGTTAATTGTTTTCCACACAATTATCAAAAGGAAGAAAGCAATTATCAAAGAATCTATTGGTAAAAAACAGGCAGGCTCCAGGAATGGATTATGTCAAAGATTCTTTATAAAGACATTTATCGATCTTGTAAAAATGTTAATACTGACCATCTTGAATGTTTTTTATTTTTTATACATATTTATTTTTATGAAGCTCTCTGCTATGTACATGTTTATTTTTTACAACATGTCAAAATAATCATTGTATACATACATTTAAAATTATTATATATTCTAGATGAAAATTCTACAAAATATTACCTTCCTTTTACATGTTAAAGTTATCTTAAAGACTGCTCATTTTTATAGATTATTTGACATTTCAATCACCTCATTAGCATACTCATTATTAAACATTTCGAATTGTTATGAACTCTGTTCATAAGGACAGAAAATAAAAATACTTTTTGGAGCTCATTTTCTAAAAGCTCTGACCTTTCTTTTTTATAAAAGTTTTTATCTATCATTTGGGCTCTTCATGTGTTAACTTTTCAGTTGATCTGAGTGTGTGATGACCTTTAAGATTTTGCTGATTATAAATCCTAGTTCCTAACTCTGTTTACATTTCTTTTCCCTGGAGAAGCACAGATATAAATGAGGCAATAGGGTATAGGGAGAAGAGATGATGTGGCAGCATAAGTTTAGCAATTTACCTGCAGAGTGGATGAGAGTTTTTAGGTATGATATCAAAACTGTGACAAAACAGCATTTGTGAAAGGTAACAACAGTCTTTCCAGGAGAATATATATTTTAAAACACCGTGAAAAATATACCAAGCATAGTTTAGATTCCTAAATTAAAACTGGGCTTCTGTGGTGGTTCATTGGTAAAGAATCCACTTGCCAATGCAGGAGACACAGATTTCCCTGGATGGGGAAGATTTCCTGCAGAAAGAAATGACAACCCATGACAGTATTCTTGCCTGGGAAGTCCCATGGACAGAGGGCCATGGGAAGGCTACAGTCCAGGGTGTCACAAAGAACTGGATACAACTGAACAACTAAGAAACAACAATATCAATAAAAGTAACTCAGTTAAGTTGCATCTATAAATTTGTAGATGTGTAAGATTCTCCATTGGTTAATTGTTTTCCACACAATTATCAAAAGGAAGAAAGCAATTATCAAAGAATCTATTGGTAAAAAACAGGCAGGCTCCAGGAATGGATTATGTCAAAGATTCTTTATAAAGACATTTATCGATCTTGTAAAAATGTTAATACTGACCATCTTGAATGTTTTTTATTTTTTATACATATTTATTTTTATGAAGCTCTCTGCTATGTACATGTTTATTTTTTACAACATGTCAAAATAATCATTGTATACATACATTTAAAATTATTATATATTCTAGATGAAAATTCTACAAAATATTACCTTCCTTTTACATGTTAAAGTTATCTTAAAGACTGCTCATTTTTATAGATTATTTGACATTTCAATCACCTCATTAGCATACTCATTATTAAACATTTCGAATTGTTATGAACTCTGTTCATAAGGACAGAAAATAAAAATACTTTTTGGAGCTCATTTTCTAAAAGCTCTGACCTTTCTTTTTTATAAAAGTTTTTATCTATCATTTGGGCTCTTCATGTGTTAACTTTTCAGTTGATCTGAGTGTGTGATGACCTTTAAGATTTTGCTGATTATAAATCCTAGTTCCTAACTCTGTTTACATTTCTTTTCCCTGGAGAAGCACAGATATAAATGAGGCAATAGGGTATAGGGAGAAGAGATGATGTGGCAAAATATATCACTTGATTTTTCAATGTTAAGATCTTGGTTCTCTTATAAACCATTCCAATATGGCATAATATTCTGTAATATATTGCTGGATTTGATTTGCCACATTTAGTAGGAATTATTGCATCTGTTTGGGGAAGGAATATTTGGCTATAATTTATCAAGTAATATTGTCATCAGGTCATTTGGGAGTCTTCATTCTTCCTCCCAGATGGTTCAATTGTAAAGAATCTGCCTGTCAAGCAGGAGACACCTAAGTTGGGAAGATCCCCTGGAGAAGGAAATGGCAACCCACTCCAGTACTCTTGTCTGGGAAATATCATGGACAAAGGAGCCTGGCAGGCTACAGTCCAAGGAGTAGCAAAGAGTGAGACACGACTTAGTGACTACACCGCAGCAGTAACATTCTGCCTCCATTTTCTGAAAAAGTTTATATTCAATTGGTTATTTTCTTTTTAAATTTTTGTTAAAAATTTCTAGTGAGGTCATCTGGTCTCAGTGATTTCTTTAGGAGAAAACTAAGTAAGGAGAAAAGAATTCGGTTCAGTTTTACTGTGGATACTGATAAATTTGCTTCAATTTAATGATCATTTACTGAAGATTCTAATATCTATAACGTACTTGCAGAGTGCCAGGCAAAAAATAGTCCTTGTTTTTCAGGTTTGATAGAGGCATAAAGAAATAAAATTTAGATGAATAGTGATAATAGAGGTTGATGTTTATGAATATGGGAATAGCCATGTTTAAAGCAAGAAAGCATGGAAAATACATAGAAGACAGGAAAGTCTCCTAGGAGTTATAATGTCTTAAAGATAGTAATTAGCATATACAGTCAAATAGGTGAGCATCATGGTAAATAAATGACCAAAATTTCATAACTACTAAAAAAATCTACTTTATAGTTTTCCTTAACCAATTTAACTTACATAATTATATATACATATATGCATAAAAATGTTATGTATACATATACATATATGCAAAGAAATGTTTCATCGCCACCTAAATTACCATGCATGCCACCACTGACATTACCAATGTCCTCTTTATGACTTACTGTGGAATGCTTATGTTGATTATCTGTGAGAAACAAGCCTGAAATAATCACAATTATAATGTAGGCAACCTTAAGTATCATACTAAAGAATTTGTTCATATTTCAGAATCAGAGATGGTTCTCTTATAAACCATTCCAATATGGCATAATATTCTGTAATATATTGCTGGATTTGATTTGCCACATTTAGTAGGAATTATTGCATCTGTTTGGGGAAGGAATATTTGGCTATAATTTATCAAGTAATATTGTCATCAGGTCATTTGGGAGTCTTCATTCTTCCTCCCAGATGGTTCAATTGTAAAGAATCTGCCTGTCAAGCAGGAGACACCTAAGTTGGGAAGATCCCCTGGAGAAGGAAATGGCAACCCACTCCAGTACTCTTGTCTGGGAAATATCATGGACAAAGGAGCCTGGCAGGCTACAGTCCAAGGAGTAGCAAAGAGTGAGACACGACTTAGTGACTACACCAGCAGTAACATTCTGCCTCCATTTTCTGAAAAGTTTATATTCAATTTGTTATTTTCTTTTTAAATTTTTGTTAAAAATTTCTAGTGAGGTCATCTGGTCTCAGTGATTTCTTTAGGAGAAAACTAAGTAAGGAGAAAAGAATTCGGTTCAGTTTTACTGTGGATACTGATAAATTTGCTTCAATTTAATGATCATTTACTGAAGATTCTAATATCTATAACGTACTTGCAGAGTGCCAGGCAAAAAATAGTCCTTGTTTTTCAGGTTTGATAGAGGCATAAAGAAATAAAATTTAGATGAATAGTGATAATAGAGGTTGATGTTTATGAATATGGGAATAGCCATGTTTAAAGCAAGAAAGCATGGAAAATACATAGAAGACAGGAAAGTCTCCTAGGAGTTATAATGTCTTAAAGATAGTAATTAGCATATACAGTCAAATAGGTGAGCATCATGGTAAATAAATGACCAAAATTTCATAACTACTAAAAAAATCTACTTTATAGTTTTCCTTAACCAATTTAACTTACATAATTATATATACATATATGCATAAAAATGTTATGTATACATATACATATATGCAAAGAAATGTTTCATCGCCACCTAAATTACCATGCATGCCACCACTGACATTACCAATGTCCTCTTTATGACTTACTGTGGAATGCTTATGTTGATTATCTGTGAGAAACAAGCCTGAAATAATCACAATTATAATGTAGGCAACCTTAAGTATCATACTAAAGAATTTGTTCATATTTCAGAAACTCATGTAGATTCACAGAACTGTGTCAACTGGTAATTGCCAGTTTTAGAAAAGGTGGCTTTAAATAATGTGCCAGAATAATAACTGGATAGTGAGAACACATTCATCCCTCAGTATTCACAGATTGATTTCAGCACCCCCTATCCAAAGATGACCAAGTCTCTTACATGTGTTTGCATGAACAGCCATATCTTAGAGATATTTCAGGTTCAATTTCAGACCATTGCCATAAAGTAAGTATCACAATAAAGTGAGTCACAGGTAGTTTTTAATTTCCCAGTGTATGTATATATTATGCTTATACTATACCATAGTCTGTAAGCTGTGCAATAGCATTATGACTAAAAGATACATATCTTAATTTAAAATACTTTATCGCTAAAGATGTTTTTCATCATCTGACAAGGCATAATTACCACAATTCATCAATTCATTTAAAAAATGCCATATATTTGAAGCCAAATAAAACAAAGCTCAATAAAATGAGGTCTGCCTGTAACCCATGCACATCCTACCATATACCTTAAATCATCTCTGTTGTTGTTGTTGAGTTACTCAGCCCTGACTCTTTGGGAACCTGTAGACTGTAGCCATCCAGGCTCTTCCACCTATGGACTTTTCCAGGCAAGAATACTGGAATGGGTTGCCACTTCCTCCTCTAGGAGATCTTCTAGACCCAAGAATTGAACCAGCATTTCTTGCACTGGTGAAAGGATTCTATACCACTGAGTCACTTGGGAAGCCCACTTATAAATGCTAATAAATTCTTATAAATACAGTGTAAATGTTTTTTAAATAGTTACTAGTGTGCAACAAATTCAAGTTTTGATTTTGGAACTTTCTGAATGTTTTCCGAAACATTTCTGATCTATACTTGATTGAATTCACAAATGTAGAACCCATGGATAGGGAAGGCTGACTGCACTGGTGCACCTGCAGATAATAAGCTGTTCTAATGGAACATCTGATTTAACATTCCCATTAGCTTTTGTCCATTTATGACACAGATTTAATGCAATTTTTTCATTACATGGTCATCAAAAACCATTAGCTTAGGTGTGGTTTTGTTTACATCAGGATAAGAAATTTGATAGTGGATTATCATACTGTTTGTGCAGCAATCATTATAGATTTTAGCACATGACTTAAGGAATAAAATGAGCAGCTAAAATAGGTATTTGTATGCTGTAAATCCTCATTTTAGAAAGATAATTTGTGTCACTATTCTTTCACGGAAAGGTAAATGTGCATATTTATTCTGTCCATAAATCATTTCCTAAAAGTGCAAATGTTAGTCTTTAATTAAAAAGAAAAAAGTTAGGTAGCAAAATTTTTTTGGATTAGAAAGACTTGCCCTTCGGCTAAAAGAGTGAATAATTTCTAGTATAAAGTTACTTATAAATTGTCTGAAAATGATTTTTTAAGATATATGCAGTAACAACCAAAAGAAAGTACAGAAGTTTGCACATGAAAGTAAAAAACACTTAAATAATCATATTTTTGTTCTTGAAATTATTCTAAAGATATCATTTACTCTTCATTAGGATATAAATTTCATAAAATTAAAGTTGGAAAGCTAAACAGAAGCTGTCCTTATTAACATAACAATCCATGTTTATGTTTACATAGATATTATAAAGGATTTTAAAGCTGGCATAATTAAAACCTTGTGTTTCTGACAGATTGAAGAAATGTAAGATTAGGTTAAAAAAAGCTGCATGTAATATTTACTTGAGCATAAAGTGGCATATACAATTGGTAGAAATAAGGAGAATATTAAGTGCATAATATTGATTAAGAGGCTAAGCTTTAGATAAAGTATCATGTTCATATATCATTCCACAAGCCAAATAAACTTAAACACATTAAACTGATATGCAAAAAATAATATAAGAAGACTGGAAATATAACAAATTGGATTCTTTTTTGATATAAAAGTACCGGATTTTATAAAGTCAGAAACTAGTGTGCAACAAATTCAAGTTTTGATTTTGGAACTTTCTGAATGTTTTCCGAAACATTTCTGATCTATACTTGATTGAATTCACAAATGTAGAACCCATGGATAGGAAGGCTGACTGCACTGGTGCACCTGCAGATAATAAGCTGTTCTAATGGAACATCTGATTTAACATTCCCATTAGCTTTTGTCCATTTATGACACAGATTTAATGCAATTTTTTCATTACATGGTCATCAAAAACCATTAGCTTAGGTGTGGTTTTGTTTACATCAGGATAAGAAATTTGATAGTGGATTATCATACTGTTTGTGCAGCAATCATTATAGATTTTAGCACATGACTTAAGGAATAAAATGAGCAGCTAAAATAGGTATTTGTATGCTGTAAATCCTCATTTTAGAAAGATAATTTGTGTCACTATTCTTTCACGGAAAGGTAAATGTGCATATTTATTCTGTCCATAAATCATTTCCTAAAAGTGCAAATGTTAGTCTTTAATTAAAAAGAAAAAAGTTAGGTAGCAAAATTTTTTTGGATTAGAAAGACTTGCCCTTCGGCTAAAAGAGTGAATAATTTCTAGTATAAAGTTACTTATAAATTGTCTGAAAATGATTTTTTAAGATATATGCAGTAACAACCAAAAGAAAGTACAGAAGTTTGCACATGAAAGTAAAAAACACTTAAATAATCATATTTTTGTTCTTGAAATTATTCTAAAGATATCATTTACTCTTCATTAGGATATAAATTTCATAAAATTAAAGTTGGAAAGCTAAACAGAAGCTGTCCTTATTAACATAACAATCCATGTTTATGTTTACATAGATATTATAAAGGATTTTAAAGCTGGCATAATTAAAACCTTGTGTTTCTGACAGATTGAAGAAATGTAAGATTAGGTTAAAAAAAGCTGCATGTAATATTTACTTGAGCATAAAGTGGCATATACAATTGGTAGAAATAAGGAGAATATTAAGTGCATAATATTGATTAAGAGGCTAAGCTTTAGATAAAGTATCATGTTCATATATCATTCCACAAGCCAAATAAACTTAAACACATTAAACTGATATGCAAAAAATAATATAAGAAGACTGGAAATATAACAAATTGGATTCTTTTTTGATATAAAAGTACAGGTTTTTATAAAGTCAGAAACAATATGAACCAATATATTAATATACATGAATATGATTAACAAAGACAAAACTTTTAACATAAAACAAATAACAGCTGGCAAAATCTCAGGAAAAATATCTGTTGTATTTATCACAGGCTAATTAGGAATAAAATTGTTATATATGAAAACAAATAAGCAATGATTAAAAGGTACAGCCTTCCCGGTGTGCAGTGGTAAAGAACCTGCCTGCCAATGCTGGAGACATGGGTTCAATCCCTGGTTCAGAAACATCGCCTGGAGAAGGAAATGCCAACCCACTCCAGCATTCTTGCCTGGGAAACCTCGTGAACAGAGGAGCCTGGTGGGCTACAATCCATGGGGTCACGAAGAGTCAGACAGAACTTAGTGACTAAAAACAACAACAAAAGGCACTCTATTGTTGCCAGTCTGAAACCACTAGGCCAGATCTGAGCATCAGAGCTTTGACTTCAGGTAATTTACTATATTTCTCTGTGCTTCGTTCTTCTCATCTAAAACTTAGGGATTTAGTTATCTATAAGATATGCTTTTAATTATATGTATTTTATAATGGCTTATAGTGCTAAGCATATAATAAGTACTCAGTGTCATTTATTAAAAAGACAAAAAAAAAACAAATTAAATGAGTAAAGGATATCAATTGGTAATTTTTTGAAAAATAAAATAATTTTAAAAATAAGGAAAAGTTCAATTATTCTCCTAGTCAGAACAACATGTTTTAAGGGAAATATTATTTTCAATCTAAAATGATGTCACAAAGCCTACTCTTAGATCTGGATAAGAGTTGCAATACACAGGGTCTGAGATTTTGAAGACTCCACCTAACACAAATACTGCCCCAATAAAACAGTTTATGCATCCTTGTTTTATAAATAAACATTCCTCTGTGCTTGGGTAATCAAAAAGGAATAATGGAAGATGGACAGCATTGGGGAGAGGGTGTTGGATAGGAGAGTCTCAGGCCAGAGGAGAGAAATTATAAGCCCATTTTGTATCTGGAAGAAGAATACTGGCATGTGCTAGAGGAAAACAGAGCAAGAATTTCTGCTTTAGATCAAGTTGGAAGCCTCAATTCACCCCAAATGTTTATTGAGGCAGGCTGTGTTTCCAAGCTATCCATGACCTCTTCCTCAGCTCTTTCTGGATTGCAAAAGATTGTGAGTCACTTGGATTTACCTGGGAACCCTGAGTGGAAAAACTGAAGCACTGTTGAAAGACCTTGACCAGAGGAGTCTTTCACATCCTCTCCTCAGACAAGGTATTCAAGCAGATCTATCAAAGAAGGTGCTATGCTTAACCACCTACTTCTATTTATACAGTTAGCTTAGAGTGCACTTATATGTATGCATTTAGAATGTATTTGTATGTAATACCGGAGAAAAATACAAAACTAAATATTTTTAAATACTTCACTATTAACTATTATCCATCCTCCTTCCTTTTTAATGAGGCATACTTGTTTGTTCTAACACTTAGATTCTTCCCTTCCTGAAAAGGTCTGTTTAGGACTGAAAACTGTAAACTCTTAGTCTATACTAGACTAAGACTAAGGCTAGACTGTTCCTAACTCTGCCACTTACTGGCTCTGTTATCTGTACTAATATCACATAGATCCTCTAAATATCAGTTTCATTTTATCTGAAGTGAAGTAATTATACTAGATTATTATCTTAAAATATAACGAAAACTCAAAATCAGATGACTTAAGGAGAAGCTTTTACCAAATCAGACAGAGAAGGATGACGGTATGTAACTTATTCTAGTAAATATTTTAAAGTCAGTCAGTAAAGAAAATATTTTGATTATTCAAATAATGGGATATAATACTTATTTCTCTGGCAGACTACTAAATATAACTGTGGCAAGTGATAATGAGAACATTATGTGTCACATTTTAGGTTAATTTCAAGGACTATGAAATAGTTTCTATGAAGTCAAAATGCAACTTATCGCATAATATGTCTTTACAGAATAAAACAGATGAATTGTTAAATGGTACATTTTTTAATTGACCCTATTTAATGCCTTTTAAATTTGCATGCAATTGTACGATAAATAATGGATATATGAAAAGCACTGATATTAGCACAAGTGGATTTAGATATGACTGCAGGGTATACCTTTTATATCAGAACTCCTTTTCAGATAGAAAGTTTTCCATTTTTGGAGTAGGTTGCTGGTATAATCACTTGCATTTTAACTGCCCTAAAAGCAGAATATAGGCTTACCAAAGTGCATTAAAAAATCAAATTAAAAATTATAATTGTCCCTTTATTCTTTCTCTTGGGAAACATTTTCCAACCACATAGGCTTCCCAGCAGTATGTTTAAAATTTGCACATCGACAAAGCTATGGACCAGGTTTCATTTAGAAAGGACTAACAGTGTGTTTAGAAGCGCAAACACATTAATCAGAAATAGTTGACTATAAAAAAAAAAAAACAATGTATTCTAGAACTGAAATAGAATAAAGTTGACAAAAATATTTCATTCATTTCTCTAAATGATCATCAAGTACATGACTAATTATGTCATTTTTAAGATGCCCAATTATGGAATATTTTTGTTCTAACATTTTTTTGAACTGTTTAGGACTGAAAACTGTAAACTCTTAGTCTATACTAGACTAAGACTAAGGCTAGACTGTTCCTAACTCTGCCACTTACTGGCTCTGTTATCTGTACTAATATCACATAGATCCTCTAAATATCAGTTTCATTTTATCTGAAGTGAAGTAATTATACTAGATTATTATCTTAAAATATAACGAAAACTCAAAATCAGATGACTTAAGGAGAAGCTTTTACCAAATCAGACAGAGAAGGATGACGGTATGTAACTTATTCTAGTAAATATTTTAAAGTCAGTCAGTAAAGAAAATATTTTGATTATTCAAATAATGGGATATAATACTTATTTCTCTGGCAGACTACTAAATATAACTGTGGCAAGTGATAATGAGAACATTATGTGTCACATTTTAGGTTAATTTCAAGGACTATGAAATAGTTTCTATGAAGTCAAAATGCAACTTATCGCATAATATGTCTTTACAGAATAAAACAGATGAATTGTTAAATGGTACATTTTTTAATTGACCCTATTTAATGCCTTTTAAATTTGCATGCAATTGTACGATAAATAATGGATATATGAAAAGCACTGATATTAGCACAAGTGGATTTAGATATGACTGCAGGGTATACCTTTTATATCAGAACTCCTTTTCAGATAGAAAGTTTTCCATTTTTGGAGTAGGTTGCTGGTATAATCACTTGCATTTTAACTGCCCTAAAAGCAGAATATAGGCTTACCAAAGTGCATTAAAAAATCAAATTAAAAATTATAATTGTCCCTTTATTCTTTCTCTTGGGAAACATTTTCCAACCACATAGGCTTCCCAGCAGTATGTTTAAAATTTGCACATCGACAAAGCTATGGACCAGGTTTCATTTAGAAAGGACTAACAGTGTGTTTAGAAGCGCAAACACATTAATCAGAAATAGTTGACTATAAAAAAAAAAAAACAATGTATTCTAGAACTGAAATAGAATAAAGTTGACAAAAATATTTCATTCATTTCTCTAAATGATTATCAAATACATGACTAATTATGTCATTTTTAAGATGCACAATTATGGAATATTTTAAATGATTACTGTACATATTTTCAAAGCAGAAAATTGGACGTCCATAGATAATTTGCTAAGTTAGCAATATAATGACTCTATCAAAGCAAAGCATTATTTCAAAGCATTTTCCTGAATAATATCTAATATATATTTTCATTTGGGAAAGAAGAGATGCTAATTTTCAAAATAATAGTAGCAAAATTAAGCAAGACATTTTAAACATATGCAAAAAGAAATAAAGAACCTTGTATGTATTAAACAGAGAGCAGTTAATATACTTTAACATGAAACATAGTGTTTTTTCAAATTATAGCCATAAGTATCATTCTCAAATGTTTGAAATATAGAAGAAAAAATAGCCCTCAAATAAAGCTCAAATAAAATTTTATGTGTTCTGAAATATATTTTTATACTGCATGAAACTGATAGAAATATAATAAATTATATAATATTTGATTCCTTATTTTATTTTTTCCTACTAATATTCAGTATTCAAAATCACTTCACTGATAAATCTCACATTGTGAAAGGTAACATTATATAATAATATAAATGACAGTATAATACAACTCTGTCATATTTATGAGTAAATAAAGAAAATTCATTTACTTCTAATGTATTAGATGGGCAGAGTACAGACAAATAGTTCTAAAAATTTTCCTACCAGCTATAGGGTATTTTCTGTCTCAAAAAATATCTTCTGAATGAAGAGCTTCATAAGAAAGTACTTAAATCATTTTTAAATTCCATAAGACATCTTAGAAGATCAGGCCATTATCCATATTTTAAGTGTTAGGGATTGCAAACCCCTCATATGAAAAGAAAAAGTAAATGTTAATGTGGCCAATGTATTTATCTCTTTCTCTTGGGAAACATTTTCCAACCACATAGGCTTCCCAGCAGTATGTTTAAAATTTGCACATCGACAAAGCTATGGACCAGGTTTCATTTAGAAAGGACTAACAGTGTGTTTAGAAGCGCAAACACATTAATCAGAAATAGTTGACTATAAAAAAAAAAAAACAATGTATTCTAGAACTGAAATAGAATAAAGTTGACAAAAATATTTCATTCATTTCTCTAAATGATTATCAAATACATGACTAATTATGTCATTTTTAAGATGCACAATTATGGAATATTTTAAATGATTACTGTACATATTTTCAAAGCAGAAAATTGGACGTCCATAGATAATTTGCTAAGTTAGCAATATAATGACTCTATCAAAGCAAAGCATTATTTCAAAGCATTTTCCTGAATAATATCTAATATATATTTTCATTTGGGAAAGAAGAGATGCTAATTTTCAAAATAATAGTAGCAAAATTAAGCAAGACATTTTAAACATATGCAAAAAGAAATAAAGAACCTTGTATGTATTAAACAGAGAGCAGTTAATATACTTTAACATGAAACATAGTGTTTTTTCAAATTATAGCCATAAGTATCATTCTCAAATGTTTGAAATATAGAAGAAAAAATAGCCCTCAAATAAAGCTCAAATAAAATTTTATGTGTTCTGAAATATATTTTTATACTGCATGAAACTGATAGAAATATAATAAATTATATAATATTTGATTCCTTATTTTATTTTTTCCTACTAATATTCAGTATTCAAAATCACTTCACTGATAAATCTCACATTGTGAAAGGTAACATTATATAATAATATAAATGACAGTATAATACAACTCTGTCATATTTATGAGTAAATAAAGAAAATTCATTTACTTCTAATGTATTAGATGGGCAGAGTACAGACAAATAGTTCTAAAAATTTTCCTACCAGCTATAGGGTATTTTCTGTCTCAAAAAATATCTTCTGAATGAAGAGCTTCATAAGAAAGTACTTAAATCATTTTTAAATTCCATAAGACATCTTAGAAGATCAGGCCATTATCCATATTTTAAGTGTTAGGGATTGCAATGGGAGCTCCATTTTTAACTTTTTCCATACACTGAATGAAAAGAAAAAAGTAAATGTTAATGTGGCCAATGTATTTATCTCTTTCAACTCACATGGATTTGCACTCTTTAAAGCATTTCCACAATACAGCTAGTCTTCAGGAATAGCTAATAGAGCCTTATGAAGACTATAATTAGCTAAGTCAATGGAAAACATTTCTACTTCATGGACATAGATCAAGACTGTAGTTAAGTTTAACTGGGGCTTTCAAAGTGGCACCATTGGTAAAGAATCCACCTGCCAATGCAATAGGTACAGGACACCCCTGAGGCATGGGTTCAATCCTTGAAATGAAAATATCCCCTAAAGTACATCATGGCAACCCTTTCCAGTATTCTCATCTAGGAAATTCCATGAACACAGGACCCTGGCAGTCTACAGTCTGTAGGGCTACAGAGTCAGACACAACTGAACACACAGACACACACCCCACACACAGGCTTACATGATGGATTGATGAAGTTTAAGAAAAAAATTCATATGCTTCAAGGGCATATTCAGTAGGACATATAAAAAAGTTTTCATAAGTTTTATAAAAATATAGAAACTAGGTGAATCTAGAATAACTCTTATTGACTTTTTAGTCAAATAATATTTAGATATGCTTATGGTTAGTTAATTCATCAGTAGTCACAAATCAGTGTTAATAAAAAACCACTTAAGCTCCTGAAACTAACTTGTTATTTGTCATTTTCTCCAGAGTGGGTTTAGCTCTTACTCTTGCCAAGCAGTGTGAATGACATATTTTAAAAATGTATACAATTTAAATTTTTTCAGTGAACCTGTTACTAATTTTAATCATGAAGTTAAGTAATTTGCTCTGAAAGAGAACTTAGATAGCCAGAGAAGGTAGAATTGCATCAATCATTTTACTTTCTACCACAAACAGATACAAAAAACATTCTTCCTGATCCCAACCAGGGGATAGAAAGTTGGTGTACAACATGAAAAATTTTAAAACATTCAGTATTCTTTTTAGGATTAACTTTATCCATAAATTAAAAGTCCATTTTATCCAAATTCCAAGCAAGATTAAATAAACTAATGCACTCTATTCATTCAAAGTTCATAGATATGTTGAGTGGAGTATAGGAAACTGAACAGTATTGCCTTCTTAGTCACCTAAATGACAGAAAAACATATAGAGACAGAAGCTCATTTCTCCTCAATCTTTATTTTATCCAAATAAAGTATATTTAGGCTCACATAGAGCAATTTAGATTTGTGTTAGAAGGGTCTTCTGACAGAAATACTAACTTGAATATTATCATACACTCAATCAAAATTATGTTCTTTGATTCTCATACTCCTGGGATAACCATTGCTTTGACTATACAGACCTTTGACAGCAAAGTGATGGCTCTACTTTGTAATATGCTCTCTAGGTTTGTCACTGCCTTCTTTCCAAGGAGTAAGCGTATTTTAATTTCATGACTGCAGTCACCATCTGCAGTGATTCAGGAGCCCAAGAAAATAAAATCTGTCACTGTTTCCAGTTTTTCCTTTTCTATTTCCCATGAAGTGATGGGACAAGATGCCATGATCTCAGTTTTTAATGTTGAGTTTCAAGTTAACTTTTTCACTCTCCTTTGGATCCACTTCATGGATTGCATCCTTGTCATGGTGAAGGAATTTGCATATCTTAAAGAATCTATGAAGCCATACAACACAGACTCACCCGTGACAAATAGGTTATAGTGAAGGGTTCTGAGAAAAAATGGCCCACTGAAAGAGAGAGTGGCAAACCACTCCAGCATCCTTCACAGTAGTCACAAAACAGTGTTAATAAAAAACCACTTAAGCTCCTGAAACTAACTTGTTATTTGTCATTTTCTCCAGAGTGGGTTTAGCTCTTACTCTTGCCAAGCAGTGTGAATGACATATTTTAAAAATGTATACAATTTAAATTTTTTCAGTGAACCTGTTACTAATTTTAATCATGAAGTTAAGTAATTTGCTCTGAAAGAGAACTTAGATAGCCAGAGAAGGTAGAATTGCATCAATCATTTTACTTTCTACCACAAACAGATACAAAAAACATTCTTCCTGATCCCAACCAGGGGATAGAAAGTTGGTGTACAACATGAAAAATTTTAAAACATTCAGTATTCTTTTTAGGATTAACTTTATCCATAAATTAAAAGTCCATTTTATCCAAATTCCAAGCAAGATTAAATAAACTAATGCACTCTATTCATTCAAAGTTCATAGATATGTTGAGTGGAGTATAGGAAACTGAACAGTATTGCCTTCTTAGTCACCTAAATGACAGAAAAACATATAGAGACAGAAGCTCATTTCTCCTCAATCTTTATTTTATCCAAATAAAGTATATTTAGGCTCACATAGAGCAATTTAGATTTGTGTTAGAAGGGTCTTCTGACAGAAATACTAACTTGAATATTATCATACACTCAATCAAAATTATGTTCTTTGATTCTCATACTCCTGGGATAACCATTGCTTTGACTATACAGACCTTTGACAGCAAAGTGATGGCTCTACTTTGTAATATGCTCTCTAGGTTTGTCACTGCCTTCTTTCCAAGGAGTAAGCGTATTTTAATTTCATGACTGCAGTCACCATCTGCAGTGATTCAGGAGCCCAAGAAAATAAAATCTGTCACTGTTTCCAGTTTTTCCTTTTCTATTTCCCATGAAGTGATGGGACAAGATGCCATGATCTCAGTTTTTAATGTTGAGTTTCAAGTTAACTTTTTCACTCTCCTTTGGATCCACTTCATGGATTGCATCCTTGTCATGGTGAAGGAATTTGCATATCTTAAAGAATCTATGAAGCCATACAACACAGACTCACCCGTGACAAATAGGTTATAGTGAAGGGTTCTGAGAAAAAATGGCCCACTGAAAGAGAGAGTGGCAAACCACTCCAGCATCCTGCAAAAGTCCAATGGACAGTATTAAGAGGCAAAAAATACATTGTACCTAAGTTTAACTTTTAACAAATGGAGCTGCATATATCATATACATATTTTATTTGTGCAGATTTTTTTCTCTTATAACAGTATAAACTCCTTCAAAGGGAAATGAATATTTTTATTTTCGTATATGACAGTATAGTCTATAAAAGGGGCAATTTTCTAATGTCTTAAATTGAAAGTAAAATTTTTCTTCTTGCAAATTAAAGATTTATATTAAGTATCAATTTTGCTTCTTGTACCTGATGAATAATCAGTTTTATTTGACTTTTAAAATTGTAAAAAATATTTTCTTACTATTACAAATATTTGATCTTAACTCTATCTAGCTTATACAAGTTCATGAAGCTCAAATCACTTATAAAAGCCTTAAAAAAAGCCTTGTTTTATTCAAAACAAAATAAAACAAAAGGCTAAATATATAATCTCAAACGTTTAAAAAATGATTTCTTTTTTTACAGTCATTAGTGCCTCATATTCCAATTGCAATGTTGATGAAAATTTTCAGTTCAATTTATTTTAAGAAATTGGTGGAATACAAATGTTTTGAATAAATGGTAGTTTTTGTAAATCTGTTTTATATATAATTCTTGACCTCATTTATTTACCTAAAGCTTCTGAAGAATTTAGTTGCTCAGACCAGAATCTGTATTTACTTTGATCCACTTCATGGATTGCATGCCTCTTTTCTAGGTTTGTCACTGCCTTCTTTCCAAGGAGTAAGCGTATTTTAATTTCATGACTGCAGTCACCATCTGCAGTGATTCAGGAGCCCAAGAAAATAAAATCTGTCACTGTTTCCAGTTTTTCCTTTTCTATTTCCCATGAAGTGATGGGACAAGATGCCATGATCTCAGTTTTTAATGTTGAGTTTCAAGTTAACTTTTTCACTCTCCTTTGGATCCACTTCATGGATTGCATCCTTGTCATGGTGAAGGAATTTGCATATCTTAAAGAATCTATGAAGCCATACAACACAGACTCACCCGTGACAAATAGGTTATAGTGAAGGGTTCTGAGAAAAAATGGCCCACTGAAAGAGAGAGTGGCAAACCACTCCAGCATCCTGCCGCAAAAGTCCAATGGACAGTATTAAGAGGCAAAAAATACATTGTACCTAAGTTTAACTTTTAACAAATGGAGCTGCATATATCATATACATATTTTATTTGTGCAGATTTTTTTCTCTTATAACAGTATAAACTCCTTCAAAGGGAAATGAATATTTTTATTTTCGTATATGACAGTATAGTCTATAAAAGGGGCAATTTTCTAATGTCTTAAATTGAAAGTAAAATTTTTCTTCTTGCAAATTAAAGATTTATATTAAGTATCAATTTTGCTTCTTGTACCTGATGAATAATCAGTTTTATTTGACTTTTAAAATTGTAAAAAATATTTTCTTACTATTACAAATATTTGATCTTAACTCTATCTAGCTTATACAAGTTCATGAAGCTCAAATCACTTATAAAAGCCTTAAAAAAAGCCTTGTTTTATTCAAAACAAAATAAAACAAAAGGCTAAATATATAATCTCAAACGTTTAAAAAATGATTTCTTTTTTTACAGTCATTAGTGCCTCATATTCCAATTGCAATGTTGATGAAAATTTTCAGTTCAATTTATTTTAAGAAATTGGTGGAATACAAATGTTTTGAATAAATGGTAGTTTTTGTAAATCTGTTTTATATATAATTCTTGACCTCATTTATTTACCTAAAGCTTCTGAAGAATTTAGTTGCTCAGACCAGAATCTTGTGAACGAAAAGACCGATAATGTGCTTTATCTGAGTGAACCTTGGGCTGGAAATTAACACAATACTTAAATAGATATTTTGGATAACTTAACCACATTTTCTGTACATTTTCTTTACTAAAGTATTTTCTTCTTTTCTACCCTTATGGCATTTGACTTTTCAATTCTTTTTTCTTTTTTTATGATGGACTATATTATTCATTTTAAATCAAAAAATTATAAATTATAGGCCAGTAAATTAAATGTCAGATGTATATATTCCTATTTCACTCCTACCAAATGTTTAGCAATGAAAAAATAGTGAGAATTATCAGTGTGTTACTCGAATATACATAGCTTGGTGTTTGTTGAATTCTTAGTTTTTACCCATGAGGAAAAGTCAGTCTTAAAACATACTAATGCTACGTGCTCTTGCCATTAAAAATATAATTAGGGAAGGGCTGGCAAATCGGCGCTGGGGGCGGGGGGGGGGTGCCCCTGAGGTGAACGCTGTGCCATCTTGGCAAAGGGGAGCTCAGGAAGTGCAGACCCCGGGGCTGACAGAGACCAGAGCAGAGGCCAGAGGCTCCCGACCTGCTGGCCTTAGAGTGGGGCAGAGCAGAGGATACAGTAGCCACAGCCGCAGGGGCAGTAGCAGCCGGGGCTGGGGCAGCAACTGGGGGGTCACGGGTCGGACCAGGGGCCAAGGGCAGCCTGAGGACGTGGAGTGGGGGCGATGGGCTGGGGCTGGGGCCCTGTCTGAGACAGAAGCTGAAACTGCTTGAGTTCATCTTCCATGGCAGCCACAAGTGGTTCTGCATTGCTGAACTGAGAATTCCTGCTGGCTGGGGGCTGAAGGAACCAGGGCAGGTGCTGTGCCCAGACCACATCTGCCCCCATGGGTGTCGATACCTGGGTATCCCATTTGCATCCACTGCAACATCACAGAGTCATAATCTGCTGTGCCCCCCATCTGGTCGTGGAGTCCAATGGCCCTAACTTGGCTGCTGTCTTGGAGAGGTTGGTGGACATAAAGGAAGGGAATGCTCTGTTTCTGCAGCATCTGAAGAGGATCGTCTCCGACCTCTGTAAACTCTATTACCTCCCTCAGCATCCAGATGGGGAGACGCTGGACCAGCGCTTGCCAGCAGAGAAGTGTATACAGGAGGACATGTCTTAGGACAATGAAGATGAAGAGATGCCCGAGGACACAGGACACCTAGATCACTATGAAATGAAAGAGGAAAAGCCAGCTGAGGGCAAGAAATCTGAAGACGACAGCATCAGAAAAGAAAACTTGGCCATACTAGAGAAAATTAAAAAGAACTAGAGGCAAGATTACTGAAATGACACTGTGTCTGGCTCAGTGCTGGCTACTGACTGGCTGATGAAGGAGCTCAGGGATATATACTGATCACAGAGTTTCAAAGGTGGAAACTATAGGCCAGTAAATTAAATGTCAGATGTATATATTCCTATTTCACTCCTACCAAATGTTTAGCAATGAAAAAATAGTGAGAATTATCAGTGTGTTACTCGAATATACATAGCTTGGTGTTTGTTGAATTCTTAGTTTTTACCCATGAGGAAAAGTCAGTCTTAAAACATACTAATGCTACGTGCTCTTGCCATTAAAAATATAATTAGGGAAGGGCTGGCAAATCGGCGCTGGGGGCGGGGGTGGGGGGGTGCCCCTGAGGTGAACGCTGTGCCATCTTGGCAAAGGGGAGCTCAGGAAGTGCAGACCCCGGGGCTGACAGAGACCAGAGCAGAGGCCAGAGGCTCCCGACCTGCTGGCCTTAGAGTGGGGCAGAGCAGAGGATACAGTAGCCACAGCCGCAGGGGCAGTAGCAGCCGGGGCTGGGGCAGCAACTGGGGGGTCACGGGTAGGACCAGGGGCCAAGGGCAGCCTGAGGACGTGGAGTGGGGGCGATGGGCTGGGGCTGGGGCCCTGTCTGAGACAGAAGCTGAAACTGCTTGAGTTCATCTTCCATGGCAGCCACAAGTGGTTCTGCATTGCTGAACTGAGAATTCCTGCTGGCTGGGGGCTGAAGGAACCAGGGCAGGTGCTGTGCCCAGACCACATCTGCCCCCATGGGTGTCGATACCTGGGTATCCCATTTGCATCCACTGCAACATCACAGAGTCATAATCTGCTGTGCCCCCCATCTGGTCGTGGAGTCCAATGGCCCTAACTTGGCTGCTGTCTTGGAGAGGTTGGTGGACATAAAGGAAGGGAATGCTCTGTTTCTGCAGCATCTGAAGAGGATCGTCTCCGACCTCTGTAAACTCTATTACCTCCCTCAGCATCCAGATGGGGAGACGCTGGACCAGCGCTTGCCAGCAGAGAAGTGTATACAGGAGGACATGTCTTAGGACAATGAAGATGAAGAGATGCCCGAGGACACAGGACACCTAGATCACTATGAAATGAAAGAGGAAAAGCCAGCTGAGGGCAAGAAATCTGAAGACGACAGCATCAGAAAAGAAAACTTGGCCATACTAGAGAAAATTAAAAAGAACTAGAGGCAAGATTACTGAAATGACACTGTGTCTGGCTCAGTGCTGGCTACTGACTGGCTGATGAAGGAGCTCAGGGATATATACTGATCACAGAGTTTCAAAGGTGGAAACTATGCAGTCGAACTCGTGAATGACAGTCTGTATGATTGGAATGTCAAATTCCTCAAAGTTGACCAGGACAGAGGTTTGCACAACGATCTCCAGATCCTCAGAAAGAAAGAAGGAGCCAACTTCATCCTATTTAACTTTTCTTTTCAAGATAACTTTCTCTTTGACACGCCGTTTGTCAGGGCTGTGTCTCCAGTCCTCTCTGGAGGATATGTTCTGGGTGGAGGAGCCATCTACATGGGACTTCTCACCAAGCAGGGCTGGAGCAGTGCTTGCTGCATAGAGTCAGTGATCATGCAGATCAGTGCCACGCTGGTTAAGGGGGAAGCTTGGGTGCAGTTTGGAACCAACAAATGTCAATACAGTCTGACAAGAGCACAGAAGTCCTATGAGTCCTTGGTGCAGATCCATGAAAAAAAAACGGCTGATACACACCTCTGAAGGAAGACGGCTAACCAGGAGTGTCATTCCCCTCCTCCTTTCTCAGGCTGCACTGGACCAATACCTTTGAATGCTGTATCTGGATCTCATGCTGCCTCTGTGATTCCCTCCCTCATTGTCCTGGATGGGATAGCTCTGCCTATTGCAGGACAAAGATGGCTATTCTAAACGTTAAGGGAAAACAACAACAACAAAACCAACACAACAGAACTGTTTCAAGTACTCAAGACTAACTTACAGACCAACCAAAACCCGGCTGGAACCCTGGCTAGCAGGTCTTCCTATAATAGAAACTTTCAAGCCTCCTTATACTGCTGGAAACTCAGCTGTGCTCTAGACTAGAGCTTCCTTACCTATGCTATGGATTTTTAATTTATTTTTCTCTTATTTAATGTATGCTGCTATTTTTGGTTACAGTTGGATGTGTATGAAAAAAAGTATCTTTGGGAAAACAATTAGTTTGTTAATTTGAAACACACATACACACAAACACACACACACACACACACACACACATAATCAAATTAGCCATATCCAGTATTATTTTGTCATGTTAAACAACTTCATTCTAGAGATTCTAAACCTAAGAAAAACCAACTTTCAGTTATTTCTCCAGAAAAAAAATAAAAATAATTTATTCCTGATCAGAAAAGAGTTGCAGTTTAGGGTCTGCAATTAATAGCAATCCACATTTAGGTCACCACATGGCAAGAGAAGGAGGCTACTTTCATAGATAGGAAAAGGAAGACTACATAAACGAAGAGGCCATGGCTTCTCATTGACTGAATACTTGCCAGGAAAGAAGAGGAGACTTTATGCTTCCTGTTGAGCTCTGCTGTCATCACTGATGTGAGAATTCCCCATTTTTGTCACCCAACTCTATTCAAGATTTCTGTTTGCTATTTTATTTTACAAACTGGTTACTCTGAATTTCCTGTATGAAAAGCATCTCAATTTCAAATCAAAACTTGCATGTCCAGGTATCTGTATAAACTACATATCATCTCAGACTCCCTTCACTATTCTTGTTGCAGGAAGAAGATCAATTCTGGCTCCATGTTGCAAACTGTTTGCTTAACTTGCTTTCTGTCTCTTTTGTTGTTATAATCATATTTAATGGCTTGCCTCGAGGACCCCGCCTCTCTGCCTGATTGTGAAGTAAAATACCTTTGCTCAAGAATCCTGTCCACCTGTAGATGACAGGAAGAAAGAAGTAAACACTTCCTCTGCCTGAGGCCTGCCATCCTAAGAGATATTTGCAAGATTAATGGCCTTTCTGCTTTGCTTCCTAACCTCCCCCCATCTCTGATCTATAAAATAACCTGGCATCCAAACCCCAGTAAGATCTTTTTTTTCCAAGGTGCAAGACTGCTGTCTTCTCAGTCAGCTGCTTTCCGAATAAAGTCGTTTTCTTTGACTCAACACCTGGTCTCTCAGATTCATTGGCCTGCCACGAGGCAAGCAGATCGAACTTGTACTGGGTAACATTCTTGTTCCATGCTTTCTTAGTTCATATGGCATGAGTTTCTCATTGGAAGTCATGCAAACCTTGCCTTCCTGTGGTGCTCCACTGAAATGTTTAGATGCAGCTTCTCTGATTATTTTCAAGTGCCCTTCAGAGGCTTCCATGAGGAAATCTTGCAACTCACCTAATCTATTCTTATTCATATGTAAACTTTGGGTGTCTACCTGCCTGCTCACTCACTTAATTCTGTCCAGTTATTTGCAACCCCATGAACTGCAGCTCTCAGGCTCCTTCTTAAAGATAATTCTGTATTTCTGAGATGCTCTTGAAAAATATGCAATGAAAATATATATATAACTTATATGGTATAAAATATTGAAAGCAATACTATCTCAAATACATACTCCTATCTTGATAAAAATCCTTCCTAAACTTCTTCTTATAGAATAAGTACCAATATCTAGGAGATATTTTCCAAGAGACCCAAAGTGAATCTTGTAACTATTACATTTATCAACCATTTTAAGAAAAATATTTCTAAAATTTAATATTCAAGATGATTCAAAATGCATCTATTTGCATGTAATACAGACAGAAATTTAATCTTATTTGTGTAAAATTTGTTTTAGGTTATTTTTTTAAACTGAGAGTTTTGTCAGCCACAATGAATGGACAGCAAGGGCATTTGCCATCTGCCTCTGCAGAGATTGAACACTGTGCCTTAGGAGCTGCTGACTTTTCAACACTCCCTGAAGGAAATAAGGGGGTGCAAGGCACTCTGTGCTCTGGGGAACAGCTTTTATTATCTCAATCCTTGCATCTCCTCACAACCAGAAACCCCCTAAAATCCTTCATGAAGATATCACATCCTCATGACAGGCACAAGCCATTTGTAAAACAAAAGCCTTTGAAAAATCCTTTGTTTAATAGCCTTTGAACTCCCCCACATCAAAATCCTTATATTGACATTCCCCCCTGCCTCTTCAGAGCAGTCTCTCAGAGCTATCTGGGGTTTTCCCTCCCGGGCTGCAGTCCTAATTATTCCCAAATAAAACTTAACCCACAACTCTCAAGTTGTTCATCTTTTCTAGTTCACAGTTTAATTGTAAAAAAAGAGTAAAAAGTCTCAAACTACCTAAGGAGATGAGACAGCATGGGGAGAATGTCCTCCAAAGTTTAATAGCCACGAGGCTTTCTTTGTTCCATTTTTAGTTCATATGGCAAGCATGGCATGCAAACCTTGCCTTCCTGTGGTGCTCCACTGAAATGTTTAGATGCAGCTTCTCTGATTATTTTCAAGTGCCCTTCAGAGGCTTCCATGAGGAAATCTTGCAACTCACCTAATCTATTCTTATTCATATGTAAACTTTGGGTGTCTACCTGCCTGCTCACTCACTTAATTCTGTCCAGTTATTTGCAACCCCATGAACTGCAGCTCTCCAGGCTCCTTCTTAAAGATAATTCTGTATTTCTGAGATGCTCTTGAAAAATATGCAATGAAAATATATATATAACTTATATGGTATAAAATATTGAAAGCAATACTATCTCAAATACATACTCCTATCTTGATAAAAATCCTTCCTAAACTTCTTCTTATAGAATAAGTACCAATATCTAGGAGATATTTTCCAAGAGACCCAAAGTGAATCTTGTAACTATTACATTTATCAACCATTTTAAGAAAAATATTTCTAAAATTTAATATTCAAGATGATTCAAAATGCATCTATTTGCATGTAATACAGACAGAAATTTAATCTTATTTGTGTAAAATTTGTTTTAGGTTATTTTTTTAAACTGAGAGTTTTGTCAGCCACAATGAATGGACAGCAAGGGCATTTGCCATCTGCCTCTGCAGAGATTGAACACTGTGCCTTAGGAGCTGCTGACTTTTCAACACTCCCTGAAGGAAATAAGGGGGTGCAAGGCACTCTGTGCTCTGGGGAACAGCTTTTATTATCTCAATCCTTGCATCTCCTCACAACCAGAAACCCCCTAAAATCCTTCATGAAGATATCACATCCTCATGACAGGCACAAGCCATTTGTAAAACAAAAGCCTTTGAAAAATCCTTTGTTTAATAGCCTTTGAACTCCCCCACATCAAAATCCTTATATTGACTTTCCCCCCTGCCTCTTCAGAGCAGTCTCTCAGAGCTATCTGGGGTTTTCCCTCCCGGGCTGCAGTCCTAATTATTCCCAAATAAAACTTAACCCACAACTCTCAAGTTGTTCATCTTTTCTAGTTCACAGTTTAATTGTAAAAAAAGAGTAAAAAAGTCTCAAACTACCTAAGGAGATGAGACAGCATTATAAGAAGAGGTAGAATGTCCTCCTTTTTAAAGACTGAATAATACTCCACATATATATCACTCCCCCCCCCACTTTTTTTTTTTACCACAATCTATAGACATTTGGGTTTCTTCAATATCTTGTCTATGAACATATAAATGCCAATATCTCTCTAAGATCTACATTACCCTGTTATTTTATACAACCCAATAAGCCTGGGTTTATATTATGCTAAGTGAGATAAATCAGCCTCAAAAAAGAAAAATACTACATGAGATATTCATTTATTGGGCTTCCTATGTGGTACAGTGGTAAAGAATCTGCCTGCCAGTGCAGGAGATGCAAGAGACACATGCTTGGTACCTGGGTTGGGAAGATGTTCTGGAGGAGGAAAAGGCACCCCTCTCCACTATTCTTGCCTGGGAAATCCTATGGAGAGAGGAGCCTGGCAGGCTGCAGTCCATTGGATAGCAGAGTCGGACATAACTGAGTATGCATGCACTTACAGTTATTATGAGATATCTAAAATAGTCAAAGTCATAGAGGAAAAAATATAGAATAGTGGCTACCAGGTGCTGGGAGGAAGTAAAAGTGAAGAGATAAATTCGCAAAATGTTTCAGGTATGCAAGATGATTAAGTTCTACTGATCTGTACAACACTGCCTATAACTTAGCTTCTTTTTATATTTTTTCAGATTGCCATATATTTATACAGTATATAGACTTTTCAGATAGCTTTCATGCACTTAACAATATGCCTTTAAAATTTACATCTTTTTATATATTGGTATTTCACTGTTTTATTTCTGAATAATATTCATTATATGAATATGCCACAGTCTGTTCATCCATTCATCTACTGAAGTACATCTTGGTTTCTTCAAAATTGTGGAAATTGTGAGTAAAGCTACCAAAATATTTGTGTACAGGTACTTATGAGGGTATAATTTTTGACTTATTTGAAGTATAATGTCTAGGAGCCCAATTGCTGGGTTTGATAATAGGGCTACATTTAGCCTTATAAGGTATTGTAAAAGTGGCTTCCAAATATATCAATATATCAGCTTGCATTCTAACCAGCAATGACTCAGAGTTCCTACTATTCCATACACATTCTAGAATTTGATACCTTCAAAGTTCATGGTTTTAGTCTTCGTAACAAGAGGGTGACATTATTTCATTGTTGTGTTAATTTTCGGTTCCCTAGGATATACAGCATTTTATTTGTAGAGCAGATTTATTTTTCTATCTGTATGTCTTTTTTAATGAGATACATGATCAGATATTTTGCCTATTTTTAATTTTATTTTTATTGTTAATTCTAATGTTTTTTGATCTATTTTAGATACAATTTATATATCAAATTTTACAAAGCATTATTTGTTTACAAAATTTTCTCTCAGTCTGTCTTTGTTTTCATTCTCCTATCAGTGATCCTTGCAGACTAAGAGTTTTTCATTTTAATAGAATACAACCAATCATGTTTTTATGTTTTTTTATTTTTTTTATTTTATGGGTTCTGCTTTTGGTGTTTTATTTCAAAGGTCTTCACTAATTCAAAAGTCTCCCAAACCGTTTCCTATGTTATCTTTGTTAACTACAAACAGGTACTTGCCAAGAGTGTTTGCCAGGATCTGAACAACTGCAAAGACGTTTGCCACCTTCCTCTTAGGAGACTGAGCCCTGTGCTGCAGCAGGTACTGACCTTCAACATCCTACAATGGGAATTCAGTGTGAAAAGTGAAGCACACTGTGTCCCAGGAAAACTAGTGTGACAAGACTTTAGATAGTTACATATTTTCAGGAACTGATTTCATAATCTCATTTTTTTTTGTTCCTCAGTTGCTCAGTCTTATCTAACTTTTTTGTGACCCAATGGATTGCATGCAGCACACCAGCCTTCCCTCTTCTTTACCATCTCTGAAAGCTTGCTCAAACTAATTTTCATCGAGTCAATGATGACATTCAAGCATATTGTCCTCTGCTCTCCCCTTCTCCTCTTGCCTTCAATCTTTCCCATCATCACGGTCTTTTCCAATGAGTTGGGTCACTGCAACAGATAGCAAAAGTATCGAAGCCTCAGCTTAATTCCTTCAAAGAATATTCAGGATTTATTTAGCCTTATAAGGTATTGTAAAAGTGGCTTCCAAATATATCAATATATCAGCTTGCATTCTAACCAGCAATGACTCAGAGTTCCTACTATTCCATACACATTCTAGAATTTGATACCTTCAAAGTTCATGGTTTTAGTCTTCGTAACAAGAGGGTGACATTATTTCATTGTTGTGTTAATTTTCGGTTCCCTAGGATATACAGCATTTTATTTGTAGAGCAGATTTATTTTTCTATCTGTATGTCTTTTTTAATGAGATACATGATCAGATATTTTGCCTATTTTTAATTTTATTTTTATTGTTAATTCTAATGTTTTTTGATCTATTTTAGATACAATTTATATATCAAATTTTACAAAGCATTATTTGTTTACAAAATTTTCTCTCAGTCTGTCTTTGTTTTCATTCTCCTATCAGTGATCCTTGCAGACTAAGAGTTTTTCATTTTAATAGAATACAACCAATCATGTTTTTATGTTTTTTTATTTTTTTTATTTTATGGGTTCTGCTTTTGGTGTTTTATTTCAAAGGTCTTCACTAATTCAAAAGTCTCCCAAACCGTTTCCTATGTTATCTTTGTTAACTACAAACAGGTACTTGCCAAGAGTGTTTGCCAGGATCTGAACAACTGCAAAGACGTTTGCCACCTTCCTCTTAGGAGACTGAGCCCTGTGCTGCAGCAGGTACTGACCTTCAACATCCTACAATGGGAATTCAGTGTGAAAAGTGAAGCACACTGTGTCCCAGGAAAACTAGTGTGACAAGACTTTAGATAGTTACATATTTTCAGGAACTGATTTCATAATCTCATTTTTTTTTGTTCCTCAGTTGCTCAGTCTTATCTAACTTTTTTGTGACCCAATGGATTGCATGCAGCACACCAGCCTTCCCTCTTCTTTACCATCTCTGAAAGCTTGCTCAAACTAATTTTCATCGAGTCAATGATGACATTCAAGCATATTGTCCTCTGCTCTCCCCTTCTCCTCTTGCCTTCAATCTTTCCCATCATCACGGTCTTTTCCAATGAGTTGGGTCACTGCAACAGATAGCAAAAGTATCGAAGCCTCAGCTTAATTCCTTCAAAGAATATTCAGGATTTATTTCCTTTAGAGTTGGCTGGTTTGATCACCTTGCAGACCACGGGACTCTCAAGAGTTTTCTCCAACAACACAGATCAAAAGGATCAATTCTTCACTTCTCAGTCTTCTTTATGCTCTAGACTTCGTATCCATACATGATTACTGGAAAAACGACAGAATTGACTGGATGGACCTTGGTCTGCGAAGTGGTATCTCTGCTTTCTAATACACTGTCTAGGTTTGTTAAAACTTTTCTTTCAAGGAGCAGGTGTCTTTAAAGAATTATTTATTTATTTATTTTTGGGGCTGGAGTGGGGAGGGGAGGGAGGGGAGAAGGCAGGCTACTTCTATTGGTCTTTCATTTGTCCATTTTCATCCATCTTTGTTCTTTTGCCCGTGTGGACCTCCCATCGCGGTGTCCTCTATGGTGGCAGAGCACCAGTCCACACAGGCCAAAGAACAAAGATGGATGAAAATTGACAAATGAAAGACCAATAAAAGTGACCCACCCGCCCCCATCCCTCCCCACCCTATCCCCCCAAAAATGAATAAATAAATGTTTTTAAAAAAATAGTGTATAGTAGGGTTTGGTACAGCTGGAAGAAAATAGTAGAGAGAGGAAGATAGAAAATATTTACATAGAAGATAGTAGTAGGTATAAAAAGATTTTACAGTTAAAGCATAGAGATTGAAAACACTGGCAAAAAGAAAAATTAAAATATTAAAAAATTAAAAGAAATTAAAAAGAAAAGACAAAGAAAACATGGTAAATACTGTTCCTGGTTTTTATCTTCTCATCTGCATGTGGACCTTCCACCAGTGCCCTCTTGATATTGTCCCAGATTTCCCTAGTCTGTACTGATGGGGGTCAGGTATGGGAGCTGGGCGGCTGCTTATGTCTTAGGTTTCAGTGAGCATCAGGTTTTATTGTAGTCAGGACCCTTGCAGAACCAGTTGCTCTGGTTTCTGTTTTGTTTTCAGCAGAGCAAAGTCTCTTCAGACAGCTCAGATGCTGGCTGCGGTGAGCACAGTGGCAGATTCCTAATCCATTGGGCTGGGGCTGTGCCTCCTGTTCCCACATTAGAGGGGGTTCCTCGGTTCCACTCTGCAATCCCTGGTAGCCTTCAATTACTTCTCTTCTCCTAGTTTCCTCCACCAAGCCTCTCCACTGCCTGTGGGACTCAGGCTTCTCATTCCAGGTGCCCAGCTTCTTTGCTGCAGCTCTAGGTCTGCACGGGCTGTTTGAGATTCCAGTGAACATGCACTGCCAGATATGGGACTAAGCCCCAAATGCGGGCCCGAGCTTCCCCGTCTGGTTCTAGCTGGGATTTGGGCTGCAACCCATGGGGGATTTCCCTCTTCTATTCCACACGGCCCCCCTAGCCTTGTCTCACCTTGCCTGGCATCCAGCATCCCTGTACTGTCCCTGTGGGATTTTCACGCTGAGTGCTGTCTTCTGTCCTTCTGGCGCACTTCCAACTGCTCTCTCCACCTGGTCTGGTGTTGTGGTTAGTGTCTGGTGCCCTTAGTACAGGAGCTCCGGAAAAGTTCTGGCTGCTTGCTCTCTGATCCTTGTAGACCATAGGAGTTCTTTTGTTGTCTGCTTTGTTGATGATTCATTTCTTGATTAGTTCTGTTGATTCTATTAGGAAGCTGATGAAATCCTCCCCTCATTCCTCTGCCATCTTGGCCTTCCTCTCCTTTGCATGCAAATAAATATTAGCATTTTATAGAATCAGCATTCAACAGAATCTAATGTCAGGATAAATATTCCGCATCAACTGCATTCAGTTTGTGTTGGAAATGTGTAGCATTACTCCTGTCCATTACTGCTAGAAGAGCTGACTAGCACTGAAAGAACATGGCCAACAGTACTTGGCAAGAGCGTGACATTGTCAGTTAAATGGATTTTCAGTCACATTTCTATGATGACTCAAGTAAACACGTCTTATTTTCCCTCACTTTTTACATTTTCATGAATTTGAATGACTTCTAAAAAGTAAAAAACAACAAAAAAAATTGCATTTCTGGAAATAACCTGTATTTCCTTTATCACATTTGAATTTATGTATGCCATACACAGTCACTATCAACACCAACGCCACCAAAACCATAAAAAAAATAGAAGTCTGAATAATTCTTTTTTATTTTTGAGTTTTTGCAATTTGAACTTTTCCATTATTTTAATTAAATATTTACTAGTAATCTATGAAATACCTTAAATAATATTTTGTTAGTATTCTTGTTAGTTTTCAAAGATTTTACTAAACCCAATTTTGAATAAAGTTATTCAAACAATTCTTCTGAGTACTTATAATTATAGAACTATATTGTATGCTATATCTCTTTTTCTATGGCTGCTAATTAGATATGTTTCTCAAATAGAGTTTGCATTTGATAAATTGAGAAAATGTAAGATATTGAGGAAATGAAAGGTAAGTTTCAAAAATAATCTTATTTCATAACTATAATAAGTGCACCTGATTTTAATATGTCCAATACAATGTTATTATAATTGACCATCTCATTAAAATTACTGCATGGTGTCATACAAGATCATTTTCTATATAATATCAAAATAGTTAAAAATTACAAAAATATTTAAAAATTAAGTGGATATATCTATAAAATATTTAAACGAAGAATAACTGATGATTCTGATATTTAGGAAATGGAGATGCTCCCATATAATTATATCACTACGTAATTGCAAAGCAATTTCCTTATTATATAATTTTAAGATTTTAGTGCTTAAAATAAAAATGTAGGCAGATATCATTATTTTAAATGATATAATCTCAATCTCATAAAGTTATACTCAAAAATTACAGAATAAGACAGCTATAGTTCTCATACTGATTTAAAACATATTGTGGTTAGTACACTTCAAATACCAATAATGAAAACCAACACTATACATTTAAAATTAAAGTGGTAAATAATTTATTAATAAAAACTTTAAATGCAGAAGTATAATTGTATCCAAAAAAAGAATTAGAACCTGAAGTGGGAAAAGGATATTTTTCGGAATCTTCCCTCTAGTCGTTCCATCTTCAAATGATTTATTCTTTTCTATTAGCACACTTTGATTCTATATATAGTACATAAAGTGTGGTATCACTTTACCTCTCTCTTGGATCAGCCTAGATTTCAACTTGTGCAAAGAAAGGATTCTTTTTGGAAGCTCAGGGAACTGTCCTTGGAGACTCATAAACAGGAAAGAACACAGATACACAGTCAAAACAGTACCAGAACTGAATGGATAAACTGAGTTGATTTCATGAAGATATCATTGCCACTTAATATAGTGTTAGTAGATATTGTTGCTTTCTTATTTTGCTCTTGATAATGGGTGTGGTAACTCTATCATTCAAACAATCCTTAGTTCTAAGTTCAAAAGTCATGATATATGTGCATCTCTTACACGCGTGTAGTAGATGTATATGAACTACTCAGAGAGTCTAACAAGAGTACACACATGTTTTCATCTTTAAGAATACAAGGTGAGGGACTTACCTGGTTGTCCAGTGGTTAAGACTCTCTTCTTCCACTGTAGATGGTTTAGGGTTCATTCCTTGTTTAGGAAACTAAGCTCACACATGCATAGAGCACAGTCAAATATTAAGTTTATTAAAAAAAAAAAAAAGAATACAAGGTGAGATCTTTTTCCCCCAGAGGCTTATAATTTGTAGAAATATTGAAAATAAATATCTATGGGACTTCTCTGGTGGTCCAGTGGGAAGAGTCTGCTTTGCAATGCATGGTTCACTGGTACGATCCCTGGACCAGGAAGATCCCACCTTCTGCAGAGCGATTGTGCCAGTGTGTTCAATTACAAGTCAAAACTCTGGAGGGTATGTTTCCAGAGCCAGTGCTCTGCAACAATAGAGGCCACTGAAATGGGACGCCCACACATGCCAAAGAATAAAGATTGAAGTAAAATAACTAACTAACTAACTAAATAAATAAAATGTTTAAAAAATAAATCTATATGGCATAGAAACCTTCATAGACAAAGTGATGCCATATTTGTCTCCATTACCATGTTCACATAAGAAGGATCTAAATGAATGCAAAAACCAATCTAGATGTTTACCTAGATCCTAAGCTAATTTTTTTAGAGAAAAGAGTCTGATTGGGCCTCATTGGATCAGGTTTTTATCCTTAAAAGACAAATTCTATATATAGTACATAAAGTGTAACTCCCTTTAGATTTCAACTTGTGCAAAGAAATGATTCTTTTTGGAAGCTCAGGGAACTGTCCTTGGAGACTCATAAACAGGAAAGAACACAGATACACAGTCAAAACAGTACCAGAACTGAATGGATAAACTGAGTTGATTTCATGAAGATATCATTGCCACTTAATATAGTGTTAGTAGATATTGTTGCTTTCTTATTTTGCTCTTGATAATGGGTGTGGTAACTCTATCATTCAAACAATCCTTAGTTCTAAGTTCAAAAGTCATGATATATGTGCATCTCTTACACGCGTGTAGTAGATGTATATGAACTACTCAGAGAGTCTAACAAGAGTACACACATGTTTTCATCTTTAAGAATACAAGGTGAGGGACTTACCTGGTTGTCCAGTGGTTAAGACTCTCTTCTTCCACTGTAGATGGTTTAGGGTTCATTCCTTGTTTAGGAAACTAAGCTCACACATGCATAGAGCACAGTCAAATATTAAGTTTATTAAAAAAAAAAAAAAGAATACAAGGTGAGATCTTTTTCCCCCAGAGGCTTATAATTTGTAGAAATATTGAAAATAAATATCTATGGGACTTCTCTGGTGGTCCAGTGGGAAGAGTCTGCTTTGCAATGCATGGTTCACTGGTACGATCCCTGGACCAGGAAGATCCCACCTTCTGCAGAGCGATTGTGCCAGTGTGTTCAATTACAAGTCAAAACTCTGGAGGGTATGTTTCCAGAGCCAGTGCTCTGCAACAATAGAGGCCACTGAAATGGGACGCCCACACATGCCAAAGAATAAAGATTGAAGTAAAATAACTAACTAACTAACTAAATAAATAAAATGTTTAAAAAATAAATCTATATGGCATAGAAACCTTCATAGACAAAGTGATGCCATATTTGTCTCCATTACCATGTTCACATAAGAAGGATCTAAATGAATGCAAAAACCAATCTAGATGTTTACCTAGATCCTAAGCTAATTTTTTTAGAGAAAAGAGTCTGATTGGGCCTCATTGGATCAGGTTTTTATCCTTATGACATCAAGTTGCCTGAGGCCACAGGATAGGGACAGGCAATATAAATTTTCCCAAGACTTCCTCTGTATTAGATTCTTGTGGCCACCATAATAAATCATCACAAATGTGGTTTAGAACAGAAATCTATTCTCTCCTTATTTTGCAGGCCAGAACTTTGGTATTAGTTTAACTCTTCTGAAATCCTAGTGTCGCCAGCCCAACACTCCTAAGTGCTCTAAAAAAGAATCTGTCCCTTTTCTTTTCTTTTTTTTTTTAAAAAAAAAAAAACAAACTTTATTTTACTTTTAACTTTTACAGAGTTTTGTTGTTTACAGATATGTATGTTCTCAGATTAGTCATATGTATATCCCCCACTTCCCTCCCCTCCCGACCATCACACAGCACCCCTGAAGGATCCCCTGTTCTCACAGAGCAATGACTAGAGCTATTTTCTTCACTTATGATACCACAGGCATTCATGCTACTTCCTTTACGCCTCTCACCCACAGTTCCTTCCCCACAATGTCCATAAATCCACTGTCCATGTCTGTCTTTCTGTCACTTCACTGCATGTGCCATCATGACCATCCCACTAGATTCCATATATGTGTGTTAATATACTGTATTTGTCCTTCTCTTTCTGACTGACTTCACTTTTGATGATACGTTCTAGGTCCAGCCACCTCATTAGGGTTGATTCTTCTGCATTTCTCTTTACAGCTGTGTAGTATTCCATTGTATATATGTACGAGGGCTTTTGGATCCATTCATTCGTCGATGGGCATCTAGGTTCCTTCCATGTTCTAGCTATTGTATAGAGAGCTGCAATGAACATTGGGGTACAGGTGCTTCTTTCAGTTTTGATTTCGTCACGGTATAAGCCCAAGAGTGGGATTGCTGGGTCATATGGTGCTTCTATTTTTAGTTTTTTAAGAAATCTCCAGACTGTCTTCCACAGAGCCTGTATCAATTTACACTCCCACCAGCAATGCAGGAGTGTTCCCTTTTCTCCGCAGCCTTTCCAGCATTTATTGTCTGTCGATTTGTGGATGATGGCCATTCTGACGGATGTGAGGTGATATCTCATTGTAGTTTTGATTTGCATTTCTCTAATTATTAGTGAAGTTGAGCATCGTTTCATGTGTTTTTGGGCCATTTGTATGGCATCGTTGGAGAGGTGTCTGTTTAGGTCCTTTTCCCATTTTTTGATTGGGTTGATCGTTTTTCCAGTGCTGAGTTGTCTGAGTTGCTTGTAGATTTTGGGGACTAATTCTTTGTCTGTTGTTTCATTTGCTATGATTTTCTCCCACTCTGTGGGCTGTCTGTTCAGCTTTTTTGTAATTTCTTTAGCTGTACAAAAGCTTTTAAGTTTCATTAGGTCCCACATGTTCATTTGTCTTTTTAGTTCCAATATTCTAGTAGGGTGGGTCAGAGAAGATCTTGCTTTTGTTAGGGAGGGTCATATGTATCCCCACTTCCTCCTCCGACCATCACACAGCACCCCTGAAGGATCCCCTGTTCTCACAGAGCAATGACTAGAGCTATTTTCTTCACTTATGATACCACAGGCATTCATGCTACTTCCTTTACGCCTCTCACCCACAGTTCCTTCCCCACAATGTCCATAAATCCACTGTCCATGTCTGTCTTTCTGTCACTTCACTGCATGTGCCATCATGACCATCCCACTAGATTCCATATATGTGTGTTAATATACTGTATTTGTCCTTCTCTTTCTGACTGACTTCACTTTTGATGATACGTTCTAGGTCCAGCCACCTCATTAGGGTTGATTCTTCTGCATTTCTCTTTACAGCTGTGTAGTATTCCATTGTATATATGTACGAGGGCTTTTGGATCCATTCATTCGTCGATGGGCATCTAGGTTCCTTCCATGTTCTAGCTATTGTATAGAGAGCTGCAATGAACATTGGGGTACAGGTGCTTCTTTCAGTTTTGATTTCGTCACGGTATAAGCCCAAGAGTGGGATTGCTGGGTCATATGGTGCTTCTATTTTTAGTTTTTTAAGAAATCTCCAGACTGTCTTCCACAGAGCCTGTATCAATTTACACTCCCACCAGCAATGCAGGAGTGTTCCCTTTTCTCCGCAGCCTTTCCAGCATTTATTGTCTGTCGATTTGTGGATGATGGCCATTCTGACGGATGTGAGGTGATATCTCATTGTAGTTTTGATTTGCATTTCTCTAATTATTAGTGAAGTTGAGCATCGTTTCATGTGTTTTTGGGCCATTTGTATGGCATCGTTGGAGAGGTGTCTGTTTAGGTCCTTTTCCCATTTTTTGATTGGGTTGATCGTTTTTCCAGTGCTGAGTTGTCTGAGTTGCTTGTAGATTTTGGGGACTAATTCTTTGTCTGTTGTTTCATTTGCTATGATTTTCTCCCACTCTGTGGGCTGTCTGTTCAGCTTTTTTGTAATTTCTTTAGCTGTACAAAAGCTTTTAAGTTTCATTAGGTCCCACATGTTCATTTGTCTTTTTAGTTCCAATATTCTAGTAGGGAGGGGGTCAGAGAATATCTTGCTTTGATTGATGTCCTTGAGGGTTTGCCTATATTCTCCTCTAAGAGTTTGATGGTTTCTGACCTCACATGTAAGTCTTTAATCCATTTTGAGTTGATCTTTGTGTATAGTGTCAGGGTATGTTCCAACTTCATTTTCTTACATGTAGCTGTCCAATTGAGGATTGCTTTGGCTATTTGAGGTCTTTTGTGTTTATATATGAACTGTGTTATTCGTTGGTCTAGTTCTGTAAAGAATGTTATTGGAAGTTTGATAGGGATCGCATTGAATCTATAGATGACATTTGGTAGTATGGTCATTTTCACAATATTGATTCTCCCGACCCAGGAACATGGAATATCTCTCCATTTGTTTAACTCTTCTTTAATGTCTCTCATGAGTGTCTTGTAATTTTCTGTGTACAGATCTTTTGTTTCTTTGGGTAGGTTTATTCCAAGATATTTGATTCTTTTGGTTGCGATGGTGAAGGGGATTGCCGCTTTAATTTCCTTTTCTGATTTTTCATTGTTTGTGTATAGGAATGCCAGTGATTTCTGTATATTGATTTTGTATCCTGCGACTTTGCTGAATTCGCTGATTAACTCTAGTAGTTTTGTAATAGTGTCTTTGGGATTTTCTATGTATAATATCATGTCGTCTGCAAATAGAGAGTTTGACTTCTTCTTTTCCAATCTGGATTCCTTTGATTTCTTTCTCTTCTCTTATTGCTATTGCTAGAACTTCCAGGACTATGTTGAATAAGAGTGGTGAAAGTGGACACCCTTGTCTTGTTCCTGAGCTTAGAGGGAATGCTTTGAGTTTTTCACCATTGAGGATAATGTTCGCTGTGGGCTTCTCATATATGGCTTTCACTATGTTAAGATAAGTTCCTTCTATGCCCATTTTGTGAAGAGTTTTTATCATAAATGGATGCTGTACTTTGTCAAAGTCTTTTTCTGCATCTCTTGAGATTATCATGTGATTTTTGTATCACATTGATTGATTTGGGGATACTGAAGAGTTCTTGCATGCCTGGAGTATACCCAACTTGATCATGATGTATCAGTTTTTTGATGTGGTGCTGAATTCTGCTTGCTAGAATTTTGTTGGGTTGGCTGATTCTATGAAAATTTGGGCTATAATTTTCTTTTGTGATTTTGGGTTTCTGACCTCACATGTAAGTCTTTAATCCATTTTGAGTTGATCTTTGTGTATAGTGTCAGGGTATGTTCCAACTTCATTTTCTTACATGTAGCTGTCCAATTGAGGATTGCTTTGGCTATTTGAGGTCTTTTGTGTTTATATATGAACTGTGTTATTCGTTGGTCTAGTTCTGTAAAGAATGTTATTGGAAGTTTGATAGGGATCGCATTGAATCTATAGATGACATTTGGTAGTATGGTCATTTTCACAATATTGATTCTCCCGACCCAGGAACATGGAATATCTCTCCATTTGTTTAACTCTTCTTTAATGTCTCTCATGAGTGTCTTGTAATTTTCTGTGTACAGATCTTTTGTTTCTTTGGGTAGGTTTATTCCAAGATATTTGATTCTTTTGGTTGCGATGGTGAAGGGGATTGCCGCTTTAATTTCCTTTTCTGATTTTTCATTGTTTGTGTATAGGAATGCCAGTGATTTCTGTATATTGATTTTGTATCCTGCGACTTTGCTGAATTCGCTGATTAACTCTAGTAGTTTTGTAATAGTGTCTTTGGGATTTTCTATGTATAATATCATGTCGTCTGCAAATAGAGAGTTTGACTTCTTCTTTTCCAATCTGGATTCCTTTGATTTCTTTCTCTTCTCTTATTGCTATTGCTAGAACTTCCAGGACTATGTTGAATAAGAGTGGTGAAAGTGGACACCCTTGTCTTGTTCCTGAGCTTAGAGGGAATGCTTTGAGTTTTTCACCATTGAGGATAATGTTCGCTGTGGGCTTCTCATATATGGCTTTCACTATGTTAAGATAAGTTCCTTCTATGCCCATTTTGTGAAGAGTTTTTATCATAAATGGATGCTGTACTTTGTCAAAGGCTTTTTCTGCATCTATTGAGATGATCATGTGATTTTTGTCTTTCAATTTGTTGATATGGTGTATCACATTGATTGATTTGCGGATGTTGAAGAATCCTTGCATGCCTGGGATGAACCCAACTTGATCGTGATGAATGAGCTTTTTGATGTGGTGCTGAATTCTGTTTGCTAGGATTTTGTTGAGGATTTTGGCGTCTAGATTCATCAGTGAAATTGGCCTATAATTTTCTTTTTTTGTGATGTCTTTGCCTGGCTTTGGTATCAGGGTGATGGTGGCCTCGTAGAATGTGTTTGGAAGTGTTCCTTCCTGGGCAATTGTTTGGAAGAGTCTTAGAAGGACAGGCATTAGCTCTTCTTTAAATGTTTGGTAGAATTCGGCTGTGAAACCATCTGGCCCTGGGCTTTTATTTTTGGGTAGATTTTTGATCACAAGGTCGATTTCTGAGCTTGTGATTGGCTTGTTCATAGTTTCTATTTCTTCCTGGTTGAGTCTTGGGAGATTAACCTTCTCTAAGAAACTGTCCATCTCTTCCAGGTTGTTCAGTTTGTTGCCATAGAGGTGTTCATAATAGTCTCTTATAATCCTTTGGATTTCTGCATTATCCGTTGTAATCTCTCCTTTTTCATTTTTGATTTTGGTGATCTGGTTCTTCTCTCTCTTTTTCTTGATGAGTCTGGCCAGTGGTGTGTCGATTTTATAGACATTTTCGAAGAAGCAGCTTTTTGTTTTATTTATCTTTACTATTATTTCTTTTGTTTCTTTTTCATTTATTTCTGCTCTGATCTTTATGATTTCCCTTCTTCTGCTGGCTTTGGGGTGTTTTTGTTCTTCTTTCTCTAGTTGTTTTAAGCATAAGGTAAGGTCGTCTGTTTGAGATTTTCCTAGTTTCTTGAGGTGGGATTGAATTGCTATAAACTTCCCTCTTAGAACTGCTTTTGCAGTGTCCCATAGGTTTTGCACTGTCGTGTGTTCATTGTCATTTTCTTCTAGGAATTGTTTTATTTCTCCTTTGATTTCCTCAATGATCAGTTGGTTTTTTAGGTATGTGTTGTTTAATCTCCATGTGTTTGTGTTTTTAGCGGTTTTTTTCCTGTAGTTGATTTGCGGATGTTGAAGAATCCTTGCATGCCTGGGATGAACCCAACTTGATCGTGATGAATGAGCTTTTTGATGTGGTGCTGAATTCTGTTTGCTAGGATTTTGTTGAGGATTTTGGCGTCTAGATTCATCAGTGAAATTGGCCTATAATTTTCTTTTTTTGTGATGTCTTTGCCTGGCTTTGGTATCAGGGTGATGGTGGCCTCGTAGAATGTGTTTGGAAGTGTTCCTTCCTGGGCAATTGTTTGGAAGAGTTTTAGAAGGACAGGCATTAGCTCTTCTTTAAATGTTTGGTAGAATTCGGCTGTGAAACCATCTGGCCCTGGGCTTTTATTTTTGGGTAGATTTTTGATCACAAGGTCGATTTCTGAGCTTGTGATTGGCTTGTTCATAGTTTCTATTTCTTCCTGGTTGAGTCTTGGGAGATTAACCTTCTCTAAGAAACTGTCCATCTCTTCCAGGTTGTTCAGTTTGTTGCCATAGAGGTGTTCATAATAGTCTCTTATAATCCTTTGGATTTCTGCATTATCCGTTGTAATCTCTCCTTTTTCATTTTTGATTTTGGTGATCTGGTTCTTCTCTCTCTTTTTCTTGATGAGTCTGGCCAGTGGTGTGTCGATTTTATAGACATTTTCGAAGAAGCAGCTTTTTGTTTTATTTATCTTTACTATTATTTCTTTTGTTTCTTTTTCATTTATTTCTGCTCTGATCTTTATGATTTCCCTTCTTCTGCTGGCTTTGGGGTGTTTTTGTTCTTCTTTCTCTAGTTGTTTTAAGCATAAGGTAAGGTCGTCTGTTTGAGATTTTCCTAGTTTCTTGAGGTGGGATTGAATTGCTATAAACTTCCCTCTTAGAACTGCTTTTGCAGTGTCCCATAGGTTTTGCACTGTCGTGTGTTCATTGTCATTTTCTTCTAGGAATTGTTTTATTTCTCCTTTGATTTCCTCAATGATCAGTTGGTTTTTTAGGTATGTGTTGTTTAATCTCCATGTGTTTGTGTTTTTAGCGTTTTTTTTTCCTGTAGTTGATCTCTAGTCTCACTGCATTGTGGTCCGAGAAGATGGTTGATAGAATTTCAGTTTTCTTGAATTGACTGAGGATTGATTTGTGGCCCAAGATGTGGTCTATCCTGGAGAATGTTCCGTGAGCACTTGAGAAGAAAGTGTATTCTTCTGCTTTTGGATGGAACGTCCTAAAGATATCAATGAGGTCCATTTCTTCTAGTGTGGCATTTAAGGCTTGTGTTTCTTTATTAATTTTCTGTTTGGATGATCTGTCCATTGGTGTGAGAGGAGTGTTAAAGTCTCCTACTATGATTGTGTTGCTGTCAATGTCTTCTTTTATGACTGAAAGTGTTTGTCTTATGTATTGGGGTGATCCTGCGTTGGGTGTATAGATATTTATGATTGTTATGTCTTCTTCTTGGATGGATCCCTTAATCGTGATGTAGTGACCTGCCTTGTCTCTTAGAATCTTCTTTACTTTAAAATCTATTTTGTCTGATAGGAGGATTGCTACTCCAGCTTTCTTTTGATTTCCATTTGCAAGGAATATCTTTTTCCAGCCTCTCACTTTCAGTCTATGAGTGTCTCTAGGTCTGAAATGAGTTTCCTGGAGGCAGCATATGTATGGGTCGTGTTTTGGGATCCATTCAGCCACTCTGTGTCTTTTGGTTGGGGCATTTAGTCCATTGACATTCAAAGTAATTATTGATACAAATGATCCTATTTTCATCTTCTTAGATGTTATGATGGGTTTGTTTCATGGATCTTCTCCTTTTATACTTGTTTTCTATATAAGTCCCTTTAACACTTGTTGTAAGGCTGGTTTGGTGTGACTAAATTCTTTTAATTTTTGCTTGTCTGTAAAGCTTTTGATTTCTCCATCAATTTTGAAGGAGATCCTTGCAGGGTAGTGGATTCTTGGTTGCAGATTATTCTCTTTCAGCCGTTTAAATGTGTCCTGCCATTCCCTTCTGGCCTGGAGTTTCTGTTGAAAGATCAGCTGTTAAACGGATGGGCTTTCTCTTGTATGTCACTAGCTGCTTTTCCCTTGCTGCTTTGAGAATTCTATCTTTGTGTTTAATTTGTGTTAGCTTCATCAATATGTGTCTTGGTGTGTTTCTTCTCGGATTGATTCTGTATGGTACTCTTTGTGCTTCTTGGACTTGATTGACTATTTCTTTTCCCACGGTGGGGAAATTTTCAACTATAATCTTATCAAAAATTTTTTCATAGCCTTTCTTTTTTTCTTCTTCTTCTGGAACCCCTATAATTCGAATATTGGTGCGTTTGATATTATCCCAGAGGTCTCTGAGGCTGTCCTCTGCTCTTTTCATTCTTTGAGCTAGAGTCTGTTTTTCAGCAGTTACTTCCACCATTTTATCTTCCAGCTCACTTATCCGGTCTTCTGTCTTAGATACTTTGCTCTTGATTCCTTCTACGGTGTTTTTCAGTTCAGCAATTGAGTTGTTTGTCTCTGTTACTTTTTCGGTAAGTTCTTGTATTTCTTTATTCAGTGTGCTAGTTGTATCTTGCAATTTCTCTGAAATTCTGTTTTCAGTGTCTTTGATCATCTTTACTATCATTCTTCTGAAATCACTTTCAGAAAGTTTGTCCAAATTCTCTTCATTCATTTGATCTTGTGTGTTTGTGGATTGTTCTTTCACTTGTGTGGTATTTCTCTGCCGTTTCATGGTTATCATTAATTTTTAAAAACTGACTCTGTTTGGGATTTCCTTTTCCCAGACTCTGAGTTATGTCTGTTGGTGTTTGTTGTTTGGATGGGGCTTCTATTCCTTATTCGGCTTGCATCTATTGAGTGTCTCTAGGTCTGAAGTGAGTTTCCTGGAGGCAGCATATGTATGGGTCGTGTTTTGGGATCCATTCAGCCACTCTGTGTCTTTTGCTTGGGGCGTTTAGTCCATTCACATCCAACGTAATTATTGATACAAATGCTCCTATTGTCACCTTCTTAGATGTTATGATGGGTTTGTTTCATGGATCTTCTCCTTTTATACTTGTTTTCTATATAAGTCCCTTTAACACTTGTTGTAAGGCTGGTTTGGTGTGACTAAATTCTTTTAATTTTGCTTGTCTGTAAAGCTTTTGATTTCTCCATCAATTTTGAAGGAGATCCTTGCAGGGTAGTGGATTCTTGGTTGCAGATTATTCTCTTTCAGCCGTTTAAATGTGTCCTGCCATTCCCTTCTGGCCTGCGGAGTTTCTGTTGAAAGATCAGCTGTTAAACGGATGGGCTTTCTCTTGTATGTCACTAGCTGCTTTTCCCTTGCTGCTTTGAGAATTCTATCTTTGTGTTTAATTTGTGTTAGCTTCATCAATATGTGTCTTGGTGTGTTTCTTCTCGGATTGATTCTGTATGGTACTCTTTGTGCTTCTTGGACTTGATTGACTATTTCTTTTCCCACGGTGGGGAAATTTTCAACTATAATCTTATCAAAAATTTTCTCATAGCCTTTCTTTTTTTCTTCTTCTTCTGGAACCCCTATAATTCGAATATTGGTGCGTTTGATATTATCCCAGAGGTCTCTGAGGCTGTCCTCTGCTCTTTTCATTCTTTGAGCTAGAGTCTGTTTTTCAGCAGTTACTTCCACCATTTTATCTTCCAGCTCACTTATCCGGTCTTCTGTCTTAGATACTTTGCTCTTGATTCCTTCTACGGTGTTTTTCAGTTCAGCAATTGAGTTGTTTGTCTCTGTTACTTTTTCGGTAAGTTCTTGTATTTCTTTATTCAGTGTGCTAGTTGTATCTTGCAATTTCTCTGAAATTCTGTTTTCAGTGTCTTTGATCATCTTTACTATCATTCTTCTGAAATCACTTTCAGAAAGTTTGTCCAAATTCTCTTCATTCATTTGATCTTGTGTGTTTGTGGATTGTTCTTTCACTTGTGTGGTATTTCTCTGCCGTTTCATGGTTATCATTAATTTTTAAAAACTGACTCTGTTTGGGATTTCCTTTTCCCAGACTCTGAGTTATGTCTGTTGGTGTTTGTTGTTTGGATGGGGCTTCTATTCTGGGTGATGCTGGTGATTGGGTGATGTCAGGACTTGCATACAAGTGATTACCTTTGTTGGCGTTCTCACTTGTATACTGCTCTTTAGTGTTAGGCGTTCTCTAGTATTGTAGAGTTTTGGAGTCAGTGCACCCTCCTTAAAACCCCGGGGCTTCTTGCCTGACCAGGGAATGAAGATTTCACGGCTGGTTTGTTATGGCATTAAGTGATATTAAAACATGTATATGCAAATGAGATACAGAAGGTATACCTTTGACAAATGGCAATTTAAAAATTATCCAAGTACTATCTAGCATATTGAATTATACACATAAACATATATACAGCTATAACATAATCCAAGCATTCCAATCAAAAATACAGTACAATACGTGAGCACGGCGAATAGAGAAATCCAAGAAGGATATCCACCAGTTAATAAGCAAACTAAGTAGAGTACCAATTGGAGAATAATGCTAGAGCAGGATCCCCGTTGGGGATAAGGCAATGAGGACAGAGCAGACTAAGAAATATGGTGGGGAAAGGGAAAAAGAGAAAGGGAGGATAGAAGAGAAATATAGAATAATATTGCAAAGTTAAATATAGGGAGATAAAGATTTGTATGTATTAGAATTTAGTGCTATAGGAAAGGAGCTTCAGAGAAAGCAAAGAATTATAGTGGAAGTAGTAGTACAAATGAAAAATTATTAAGAATTAAAAGATCTAAATTTTATGGAAAAATATAGAAAAACAAAGCAAAAATAATAAAAACAAACAAAACCCCCACAGAACCTTAAAAGGCCAATGGGGAACCAGAAGTCTATACCAAAATAAAATGTGTGGTTTAAAAGGAAAAAGAAGGAAAAAAAAATTATGTAAACTTGAATATATTCAGTCTTACGGATAAGATTAGTAGCTTCAATAGAATTCGGTGAAGGAAATGAACACACCCACTCTCTCTCACACACACCCCCAAGAAAAGAAAAAAAAAAAAAATCGGTGGGTGCACTGAGTGGGTTTGGAAAAAAGAGAAAAAAATAATTGAAACAAAGTAATACAATACAAAAAATGAAATTTTAAAGTCCAGCAGTAACTCCAGCTTCAGACAAAACGTGAAAATAGTGTTTATGTTCTTCTTTCTCTTGCTGACTATTCAGGAATTATCAGTCTTTTTCTTGCCTCTGGCAGTGGTTGGATCTGAAGACCTCTTTGACTGCTTGTTTGTTATGGCATTAAGTGATATTAAAACATGTATATGCAAATGAGATACAGAAGGTATACCTTTGACAAATGGCAATTTAAAAATTATCCAAGTACTATCTAGCATATTGAATTATACACATAAACATATATACAGCTATAACATAATCCAAGCATTCCAATCAAAAATACAGTACAATACGTGAGCACGGCGAATAGAGAAATCCAAGAAGGATATCCACCAGTTAATAAGCAAACTAAGTAGAGTACCAATTGGAGAATAATGCTAGAGCAGGATCCCCGTTGGGGATAAGGCAATGAGGACAGAGCAGACTAAGAAATATGGTGGGGAAAGGGAAAAAGAGAAAGGGAGGATAGAAGAGAAATATAGAATAATATTGCAAAGTTAAATATAGGGAGATAAAGATTTGTATGTATTAGAATTTAGTGCTATAGGAAAGGAGCTTCAGAGAAAGCAAAGAATTATAGTGGAAGTAGTAGTACAAATGAAAAATTATTAAGAATTAAAAGATCTAAATTTTATGGAAAAATATAGAAAAACAAAGCAAAAATAATAAAAACAAACAAAACCCCCACAGAACCTTAAAAGGCCAATGGGGAACCAGAAGTCTATACCAAAATAAAATGTGTGGTTTAAAAGGAAAAAGAAGGAAAAAAAAATTATGTAAACTTGAATATATTCAGTCTTACGGATAAGATTAGTAGCTTCAATAGAATTCGGTGAAGGAAATGAACACACCCACTCTCTCTCACACACACCCCCAAGAAAAGAAAAAAAAAAAAATCGGTGGGTGCACTGAGTGGGTTTGGAAAAAAGAGAAAAAAATAATTGAAACAAAGTAATACAATACAAAAAATGAAATTTTAAAGTCCAGCAGTAACTCCAGCTTCAGACAAAACGTGAAAATAGTGTTTATGTTCTTCTTTCTCTTGCTGACTATTCAGGAATTATCAGTCTTTTTCTTGCCTCTGGCAGTGGTTGGATCTGAAGACCTCTTTGACTGCTTGTTTGTTTAGGCCTATTCCAGAATTAAAAGGCCCGCCCAGGCTGGCCCTGGGAGTTTCTTAATCCAAATCCCTTTTCTTGCTGGGTGGAGCTAAATTTCCTCCCTGTAGCTTGACCAGCAGCCCTGCAGTTTGACCAGCAGCCAAACTACAGTAGGGAAAATGGCGTCTGTCTCACAGAGGATTTATTCCCACACGCTCTATGGGAAGCACTTCCGCAGTGACCCCGACCCTGCTTAAGGCCACCGTCGACCCCCGCCACCACCATAGACGTCAGGTTACTCAGAGGTGAGTCTGGCTCAGTCTCATGCGGGATCGCTATTCCTCTCTCCCGGATCACAGTGCGCAGAGACTTTCCAGTCCTCCTCGGCGGCTCTGTGATCCGGTTAATGGTAACCTCCTCCAAAGGGAACTGAGTGCCGCCCTTCCGAGGCCTGCTCAAGGGCACTTCTAGCTCAAGGGGGCACCTGGACCCTCCAGAGCAGGTCTGGCTCAGTCCCTTGTGGCTGTCAGTGCTCCTCTCCCGGGTTTTGATCTGCAACAGGCTTTGCGCCTTTGGCGCGCCCAGCCTCTCCGGCGGGTATGAGGTTTGACTTTTAAAAGTGCGATTGCGCTCCTCCTACCGTCTTGATGCGGCTTCTCCTTTGTTCTTCAATGTGGGGTGTCCTCTCTGTGATCAGATCCAACCTCCTTTCGTCGATGGTTTCCCAGGAACTCGTCGCCTGTGTGCTCCCTCAAAGTGAAGAAAAGCGAATGCTGGTTTATGTTCTGAAGTGCTGCCTGTTTTCTCAGATTGTTTAGAAATGCAGCAAATCTCTCTACATACCGTGAGCAGGAGCGCCCTATGACTGCGGTATTTCGACTCCACCCCATTTTCTCGCTACTCCCTGTGCCTGTTCCTTTTCTCCTACAGGCTTTGATAGATGCTGACATTTCGTCCTTTTTTTTTTTTTTTAAGGATTTTTATTTATTCATCTATATCTGGGTGTGCTGGTTCTTCACTGCCGTTCAGCCTTTTCTCTAGTTGTGACAAACGAGGAATGCTCATTGCTGAGATTCACAGTGTTCTCATTGAGGTGGCTTCACTTGTTGAGGGAGCAGAGGCTGTAGGGCACTCAGCCTTCCATAGCTGCAGCTCGTGGAATTTAGACCACAGGCTCAGTTGTGGTGACATACACTCTTAGTTGTGCCATGGCAGGTGGGATCCTCCGGAATCAGCGAATGAACCTGTGTCTCCTGGTAGTAGGTGAATTCTTTACCATTAAGCCATTAGAGAAGCACCAGCATTTCTTAATCTGTGGTCAAATAACTCCAAGTTCTGGCATGTGGACACACTGCCTTCTGCTTTTCATATGTTCGTGTCAAATCTTACACGTCCTCCATCCCAAAAGGATACATCTGGTTACACCCAGGGCCCACAGAGATAATCTACAATAATATTATCATGAGATCTTTGATTTAATCACATGTGTATTTTTTTTCCATGTAAAATAAGATGCATATATCATTTGTGGAGGTTGGAAATGTGATATTCATTAGACAATCACAGGCTGGTCCCGGGTCCCTAAAGATTTATGTCTATTCCACATACCAAATACATTCAGTCCAATCTGAAGAGCCCCAAAGTCTCTACCCATCAGAGCATTAATTCAAAGTCTCGAATTTACACTTAAGTATCAGCACAAACATCTCATGTGTCATCACCTAAATCTAGTGTAGATAAGTCTCTGAGTGTGAACTATTCCAGGACAACTGTGCCTCCACTGATGGACCTAACAACAAGTTACCTGCTTCCAAAATACAATGATGGAGCAGTCATAAGCTAACAGTTGTAGATATTTGCATCCTCAAAAGTAGGATATGGAAAGAAGGAGAGTCATTCATCTTAGGTGACTTTAGACTCTAGAAGAGTTTAATTTCATTAGGTTTCAAGACATGTACATAATCTTCTTTGACTTCATACTCAGCCATTTGGACTCAAGGAGAATAAGAAGATAGCAGATCCCATTGAAAGGGTTATCGTTATTTGAAATAAATCTTAAAACATATATAACCACAAAAGAAAATTAGAGAACTTAAAATATTCTAAATAGCATATCAGATGCTCTTAAATTATCTTATCAGAAAATACCAAAAAAAGTAGATAATATGTAGATTGTCTTTCAAACACAGATCTAGTTAGTAACTCATACATAGAAGCAATTCAGAAACTAATCTATATTGTAGTTTTTTTTTTTTTTTCTTTACTTACAGGCTTTTATAAGTTAACAATGCACTTGTTACAGTGATTTAACAGTTATATTTAAAACTCTAAGTAGAAAATTTGATGTTCTTGATGGTTTATTCAGTCAGAAGTTTTGAATAAGTCTTCACAATGAAAAAATATGTTTTAATATAAAACTGTAAAAGATCAATATTCTTAAATTGATGACTTTCTTGAAAATTCATGATAGCTTCTGTTTGAGCTATTTTTGTAACAAAAATAGTCTTACACGTCCTCCATCCCAAAAGGATACATCTGGTTACACCCAGGGCCCACAGAGATAATCTACAATAATATTATCATGAGATCTTTGATTTAATCACATGTGTATTTTTTTTCCATGTAAAATAAGATGCATATATCATTTGTGGAGGTTGGAAATGTGATATTCATTAGACAATCACAGGCTGGTCCCGGGTCCCTAAAGATTTATGTCTATTCCACATACCAAATACATTCAGTCCAATCTGAAGAGCCCCAAAGTCTCTACCCATCAGAGCATTAATTCAAAGTCTCGAATTTACACTTAAGTATCAGCACAAACATCTCATGTGTCATCACCTAAATCTAGTGTAGATAAGTCTCTGAGTGTGAACTATTCCAGGACAACTGTGCCTCCACTGATGGACCTAACAACAAGTTACCTGCTTCCAAAATACAATGATGGAGCAGTCATAAGCTAACAGTTGTAGATATTTGCATCCTCAAAAGTAGGATATGGAAAGAAGGAGAGTCATTCATCTTAGGTGACTTTAGACTCTAGAAGAGTTTAATTTCATTAGGTTTCAAGACATGTACATAATCTTCTTTGACTTCATACTCAGCCATTTGGACTCAAGGAGAATAAGAAGATAGCAGATCCCATTGAAAGGGTTATCGTTATTTGAAATAAATCTTAAAACATATATAACCACAAAAGAAAATTAGAGAACTTAAAATATTCTAAATAGCATATCAGATGCTCTTAAATTATCTTATCAGAAAATACCAAAAAAAGTAGATAATATGTAGATTGTCTTTCAAACACAGATCTAGTTAGTAACTCATACATAGAAGCAATTCAGAAACTAATCTATATTGTAGTTTTTTTTTTTTTTTCTTTACTTACAGGCTTTTATAAGTTAACAATGCACTTGTTACAGTGATTTAACAGTTATATTTAAAACTCTAAGTAGAAAATTTGATGTTCTTGATGGTTTATTCAGTCAGAAGTTTTGAATAAGTCTTCACAATGAAAAAATATGTTTTAATATAAAACTGTAAAAGATCAATATTCTTAAATTGATGACTTTCTTGAAAATTCATGATAGCTTCTGTTTGAGCTATTTTTGTAACAAAAAATAGTCTTGACTCTTTTTTAAAATCTATTTACATATCCATATTATTTAAAGTGACAAATACAGCTTTATGACATGAGAAGTTAATTTATGAAACAATGTGTCAAATAACACTTTTCATGTAACTTCATATTTGCAAGACTTCCTGGTTAATGATTTGAAAAAAAAAACACAACTCATTGCCCAATTTGAATCTGGGTGAAATGAAGCAACACTGTGCCGTCCTTCACTGCATATAGATCTAAAAATATATCAAATTCTTTTGAGATAAATTGCAAACCATCTACTGATCTTTTTTTTTTCTTCTGGCAAACCTTATTTTGGAAACAATTTCCTTATGTCTCTTATTCTTCTTATAGAAAGAAAATAAAACTTTCCACAATGACATAATTCTGGAAGCATAAATATGATACTTGTCTAGCATTATGTTTATTTGTTCTGGTTTAGAGTCTACTGATACGAAAAAATTAACTTACCAGGAGGTTCACTGTGTAAAGAGTTCACCTGCACTTCTGGAGACACAAAAGACATGGGTTCATTCCCTGGCTTGGGAAGATCCACTGAACAAAGACATGGAAATCCACTCCAGTATTCTTCTTTCCTGGAGAAACCCATGAACCAAGGATCCTGGCAGGCAAACGTCCAAGGGGGTGGCAAAGAGTCAGATGTGACTGAAGCAACTGAAAACTTTGACATTTTTGAGTACAAATGGGTGCAGGACCTATGTTACACTATAGGAGAGTGCTCTTAAATTATCTTATCAGAAAATACCAAAAAGTAGATAATATGTAGATTGTCTTTCAAACACAGATCTAGTTAGTAACTCATACATAGAAGCAATTCAGAAACTAATCTATATTGTAGTTTTTTTTTTTTTTTTCTTTACTTACAGGCTTTTATAAGTTAACAATGCACTTGTTACAGTGATTTAACAGTTATATTTAAAACTCTAAGTAGAAAATTTGATGTTCTTGATGGTTTATTCAGTCAGAAGTTTTGAATAAGTCTTCACAATGAAAAAATATGTTTTAATATAAAACTGTAAAAGATCAATATTCTTAAATTGATGACTTTCTTGAAAATTCATGATAGCTTCTGTTTGAGCTATTTTTGTAACAAAAAATAGTCTTGACTCTTTTTTAAAATCTATTTACATATCCATATTATTTAAAGTGACAAATACAGCTTTATGACATGAGAAGTTAATTTATGAAACAATGTGTCAAATAACACTTTTCATGTAACTTCATATTTGCAAGACTTCCTGGTTAATGATTTGAAAAAAAAAACACAACTCATTGCCCAATTTGAATCTGGGTGAAATGAAGCAACACTGTGCCGTCCTTCACTGCATATAGATCTAAAAATATATCAAATTCTTTTGAGATAAATTGCAAACCATCTACTGATCTTTTTTTTTTCTTCTGGCAAACCTTATTTTGGAAACAATTTCCTTATGTCTCTTATTCTTCTTATAGAAAGAAAATAAAACTTTCCACAATGACATAATTCTGGAAGCATAAATATGATACTTGTCTAGCATTATGTTTATTTGTTCTGGTTTAGAGTCTACTGATACGAAAAAATTAACTTACCAGGAGGTTCACTGTGTAAAGAGTTCACCTGCACTTCTGGAGACACAAAAGACATGGGTTCATTCCCTGGCTTGGGAAGATCCACTGAACAAAGACATGGAAATCCACTCCAGTATTCTTCTTTCCTGGAGAAACCCATGAACCAAGGATCCTGGCAGGCAAACGTCCAAGGGGGTGGCAAAGAGTCAGATGTGACTGAAGCAACTAGGCATACACACACAATTCTAAAATAGACATTTTTTTGAGTACAAATGGGTGCAGGACCTATGCTAGATAATTGAACTTCACAATTATAAGGAGAGTAATAGTTCCCTTTTACAAATAAAGAAACTGAAGTTGAAAAAATTAATTTTCAAAAGGTCACACTGCTACTAATGACAGACTAAAAATATACTGATTCTCTTCAGTGAATTGGCCGAGTTCAGGTCAGAGGCATTCTTATGAATGCCTGGTGGCTAAGAAGAATAATTTACCATAGAGGTCGCAAATTAAGGTAGGATATGCAGCCTTTTTGTTCCCCTCACCTCACTGAGAAAATTTCTACACTCACAGGTTCTAACTTTTCTTTCACCCCTTGTTAGATTACCTTTAATTTTTTTTTAAGCCACATATGACAAACTCACAGATAACATATACTAAACAGTGAAAAGTTGAAAGCAATTCTTCAAAGATCAGGAAATGAGGCAAGGATGTCCACTTTCATCACTTTCATTCAACATAGTTTCTGAAGTCTTAGCCATGGCAGTCAGATAAGGAAAATAAAATAAAATATAATAAAGATATCTAAACTGGAAAAGAAGCAAAACTATTACTGTTTGCAAATGACATGATACTATACATAGAAAATCTTAAATTTGCCAACAGAAAACTACTATAGCTCATCAAAGAATGTAATGAAACTGCAGGATACAAAATTAATATACAAAAACCTGTTGTATTTCTATACTCTAATAATGAATGATCATAAAATAAATTAAGAAAATAAAATAATTTACCATCTTATAAAAAAAGGCCTAGGAATAAAAACTACATAAGAAGGCAAAAGACTGGGCTTCCTGGTGGTCCAGTGGGTAAGGACACCGCCTTGTAGTACAAGGGGCATCGGTTTGATCCCTGGCCTGGGAAGATCCCACGTGCTGCGGAGCGGCTGGACCGATGTGTCCAATTACCGAGCCGAAGCTCTGGCGCGCATGCGTCCAGAGCCGGTGCTGTGCGACAACAGAGGCCATGCGATGGGAGGTCCACACGGGCCAAAGAACAAAGATGGATGAAAATAGATAAATGAAAGACCAGTAGAAGTGGCCGGCCTGCCCCCCTCCCTCCCCACTCCACCCACCCCCAAAAAAGGAAGGCAAAAGACTTATACTCCAGAAATTATAAGATGCTGATGAAAGAAACTGAAGATGACACAGATAGATTGAAAGATATCCTGTGTTCTTGGATTGGAAGAATCAACATAATCAAAATGAGTATCCTACCTAAGGTAATCTACAGATACAATGCAATTCCTTTTTGCAGCAATGGAAAGGCAGACATGGAGAACAGTCTTATGGATGTTGGGGGGAGGCAAATATACTGTGGGACTAGGGGATCTCAAACAGGGGCACTGGTGACCTGGAGAGGTGGGAGGGGAGGAACATAAGTGGGAGGTTTGGGAGGGAACATATGTACAACTATGGCAGATTCGGGTCAATGTGTGATGGTAAAAAACAATACTGTGTGAAAAAATAAACTAAAATTTGAAAAAAATATTCTTTCAGATTGTAAAAAAAATCTTACAACTGTTTTGGAGACACAAAGGCCCTCAACACCAAATAAGTTTGGAGAAAGAAAAATGGAACTGGAGGAATCAGGCTTGCTGATTTCAGACTATAAAATTTAACTATAGTAATCAAAACAGTATGGTCCTAACAGAAAACTACTATAGCTCATCAAAGAATGTAATGAAACTGCAGGATACAAAATTAATATACAAAAACCTGTTGTATTTCTATACTCTAATAATGAATGATCATAAAATAAATTAAGAAAATAAAATAATTTACCATCTTATAAAAAAAGGCCTAGGAATAAAAACTACATAAGAAGGCAAAAGACTGGGCTTCCTGGTGGTCGAGTGGGTAAGGACACCGCCTTGTAGTAAAAGGGGGCATCGGTTTGATCCCTGGCCTGGGAAGATCCCACGTGCTGCGGAGCGGCTGGACCGATGTGTCCAATTACCGAGCCGAAGCTCTGGCGCATGCGTCCAGAGCCGGTGCTGTGCGACAACAGAGGCCATGCGATGGGAGGTCCACACGGGCCAAAGAACAAAGATGGATGAAAATAGATAAATGAAAGACCAGTAGAAGTGGCGGCCTGCCCCTCCTCCCCACTCCACCCACCCCAAAAAGGAAGGAAAAAGACTTATACTCCAGAAATTATAAGATGCTGATGAAAGAAACTGAAGATGACACAGATAGATTGAAAGATATCCTGTGTTCTTGGATTGGAAGAATCAACATAATCAAAATGAGTATCCTACCTAAGGTAATCTACAGATACAATGCAATTCCTTTTTGCAGCAATGGAAAGGCAGACATGGAGAACAGTCTTATGGATGTTGGGGGGAGGCAAATATACTGTGGGACTAGGGGATCTCAAACAGGGGCACTGGTGACCTGGAGAGGTGGGAGGGGAGGAACATAAGTGGGAGGTTTGGGAGGGAACATATGTACAACTATGGCAGATTCGGGTCAATGTGTGATGGTAAAAAACAATACTGTGTGAAAAAATAAACTAAAATTTGAAAAAAATATTCTTTCAGATTGTAAAAAAAAAAATCTTACAACTGTTTTGGAGACACAAAAGGCCCTCAACACCAAATAAGTTTGGAGAAAGAAAAATGGAACTGGAGGAATCAGGCTTGCTGATTTCAGACTATAAAATTTAACTATAGTAATCAAAACAGTATGGTCCTAACAGAAAGACAGGATTACAGATCACTGAAACAGGATAGAAACCCAGAAATAAGACCATAAGCCTATGGTCAGTTAACCTATAACTAAGGAGGAAAGAATATAAAGAGAAAAGACATAGTCTCCTCAATAATAAGGTGCTGAGAAAACTAGACAGCTACATGCAAAAAGAATGAAATTATAGGACATTATCTAACATCACACACAAAAATAAAGTCATAATGGATTCAAGACCTATAATGTAAGAAAAAAACCTAAATACTCTTGGAGGAAAACATAGGAAGAACATTCTTTGGCATCAATCAGAGCAGCAATTTTTTGGCTGTCTACTATAGGAAAGGAAATAAAAGTAAAAATAAGCAAAAGGGACCTAATTAAAGACTCATAAGCTTTGGGCAGCAAACAAACCATAAACAATGGAGAAGGAAATGGCAGTCCACTCCAGTGTTCTTAACCTGGAAACTCCATGGATGGAGAAGCCTGGTGGGCTGCAGTCCATGTGATCACACAGAGTTGGACACAACTGAAGTGACTAAGAAGCAGTAAACTGTAAGCTAAATGAAAAGGCAACATATGTTATGGGAGAAAATATTTTGAAATGATGCAACAAACAATGAATTAATCTCCAAAATATACAAACAGCTCTTGAAGTTCAATATCCAAAAGACACAAATGATCCAATCCAAAAAGGATGAAATAATGCTATCTGTACCATTATGGATGCAATTAGAGATAATTATAATAAATTAAGTAAATCAGAAAGATAAATATCCATATGATATCACTTACATGTATAATCTTAAAAACTTATGCAAATAAACTTATTTATAAAGCAGACATACTGGCTCCAAACAAATTTATAGTTACAGAAAGGGAAAGGTGTGGGGAGGGATAAATTAGGAGTGTGGGTTTAACATATACACTCTATTACATATAGTATTGAAAATCAACACAAAAAAATTATTGTATGGGGAACTCTATGTTCAATACTCTGTAATCACTTTTAAACAAAATAAACTGGAAAAAAAATAGATACATGTACAACTAAGTCACTTTCCTGGCCACGTGAAATTATTACAACACTGTAAACCAACTATAAGATAAAATTTAGAAAAAATTCATTAAAAGAAAAATAAAATACTTTTGAAACAATTAACAATAAATGTGCTGTTGTTATTTAGTTTTTAAGTTGTGTCTAACTCTTTGTGACACATTGCATTTTAGTCCACCAGGTGCCTCTGTCTATGGGATTTCCCAGGCAAGAATACTGGAGTGGGTAGTCATTTCATCCTCTAGGGAATCTTTATGACCCAGGGATCAAATCATTTCCTGTGCTGGTAAGAGGATTCTTTACCACTGAGCCACTTGAGAACCCCTAAATACATACATAAATAAATAAACAAATAAGTTTTTTAAAATATTAGGCATTTCTTACAATTTTTGGACTTGTTCAATGCACGAAACAAATCAAATATGCTAGTTTTAATGAAAAGATAGACATAGAAAAAGAAAACAGCCTCTTGGACATACAGCTCCTTAACTGGTCAAACTTTATAGAGAAATATTCAGTATATTAGAAATTTTGACAACAATGGAGATTTTTGTTTGTTTCTTATAAGTATATACAATATTATTCATTTCACAGGATTATTTGAAATTTAAATGATACAGTCTTTAATATCTCCATATCTGAACTAAGACACCAAAATGTATGCTTTCATTCTATGTAGATTATGTTAACAATTATGTCAGCATTATTGAGGCTAAACTCACCTATGGGTGTTTTCGGTTTTTTCTCTTGGCAAGAAACGAGAGGTTTTGCATAGATAATGATAATCTCTCCAGAAAGTCATTAATCCATTCAATAACTATAATTTTGGTTTACAGAAATCAATACCAGCACCTGTAAGCTTTTCAAGATGCAGCTATGCTTTGCAGATAAAGAGAGTCCATTCTTATAATTCTTGTCTTTTTAAATCTCCATTATATGAATATTCTAGCAGGAAAAAAGCTTAGAGATTTTCCAACTGCATTATAATATGCTCTCTGGAAATAGCCCCTATTTTCCATCAAATCATTCAGTCAGTTGCTCCTGAAAACAGCAGTTACCTTATCCAATCAAGAGAGGCAGTTTGGCAGAGAGGGCCATTGCTCAGTCTGGGGAAGAGACACAGAGACCCGGGGCAGACAGGACATGCAGAGAGGCCCAGCATACAGCACAGGGAGGAGATGCAGAGAGGCCCAGTGCACGGAGCAAAGAGGAGACGCAGATGTCCAGAGTGTGGTGCCATGAGATGACACAGAAGCCTGGCATGAGCGACTGCAGCCCATAACTAGCCTCTGCCAAAACAGACCCAAATATCTACTGAGATGGCCTCAGAAATGAACTCCAACAGATGAAATAAACACAGATGAGATGGTAAACTCAAAACTGAGAACCAGAAACAGGGATGCACTTTTGCCCTTATACTTTTGTATTTGACCTGATACCACTTAATTCGGTAACAAAACAGATGTGAAATCTCCAGTCTCTGGCCAAAGAACAAAGCTAAGAACCTCGGAGAGAAAACACTGGCTCCAAGATTCAAATATAAAAAAAATCAAAAGTAACAATAATAATGAAAAGACAGAGAAACACTTCACAAATGAAGGAACAAACTATAGACATACAAACCAAAATGACTAAAAAAGAAATAGATGAACTATCAGAATGAGAATTCAGAAGAGCAATTCAAAGGATGATCCAAAACTCCGAATATAGAATAACAGAATTGATGCACTGGATAAAGTTCTACAAGAAATTAAAAAACAACAAAAAGGGACAAATAACTCAATTGCTGAACTTAAAATACTATGAAAGGACTCTATAGTAGACTATCTGAGGCAGAAGAATGGATAAGCGAGCTGGAATAATGATAGAAATAAGTGCAGAAGAAGAGAAACAAGAATAAAAAGAACCGAGGATAGTCTCAGAGAGCTCTAGGATAATATCAAACGAGCCCACATTCAAATAATAGAAGTCCCGGAAGAAGGAGAATAAAAAAAAAAAGTATGTGAAAAAATTTCTGAAGAAATTATACTGGGAAATTTTCCCAGCATTGGAAAGGAAATAGCCAACCAAGTCCAAGAAGCACAAAGAGTCCTGTACAGGATGAACCCTAGTAAGAGCATGCCAAGACACGTATTTATCAAGCTAAGACACACCAAACACAAAGACAGAATACTCAAAGCAGCAAAGCACAAACAACAAATAACATACAAGGGTAATCCTTTACCTTTAACTGCTGACATCTCAACAGAAACCCTGCAGGCCAGAAGAGAATAGCAATACACTTTTAAAGCACTGAAAAATAAAACTCTGCAACCGACAATTCTCTACTAGGCAAGGATCTCATTCAAAATTGATGGGGAAATCAAAAGCTTTACAGACAAGTAAAACGAGGGTAATTCACATCACAAAACCAGCCCTACAACAAGTGATCAAGGGACTTGTTTAGGCAACAAAATCATAAGAAGAAAAAGATCGACCAAACAAACCACATCATACTACTTAAGAAGATAAGAATAGGTCCATATGTATCAATAACAACCTTAAATATAAATGGGCTAAATGTCCGATATTTGCCCTTATACTCCACTTAATTCGGTAACAAAACAGATGTGAAATCTCCAGTCTCTGGCCAAAGAACAAAGCTAAGAACCTCGGAGAGAAAACACTGGCTCCAAGATTCAAATATAAAAAAAATCAAAAGTAACAATAATAATGAAAAGACAGAGAAACACTTCACAAATGAAGGAACAAACTATAGACATACAAACCAAAATGACTAAAAAAGAAATAGATGAACTATCAGAATGAGAATTCAGAAGAGCAATTCAAAGGATGATCCAAAACTCCGAATATAGAATAACAGAATTGATGCACTGGATAAAGTTCTACAAGAAATTAAAAAACAACAAAAAGGGACAAATAACTCAATTGCTGAACTTAAAATACTATGAAAGGACTCTATAGTAGACTATCTGAGGCAGAAGAATGGATAAGCGAGCTGGAATAATGATAGAAATAAGTGCAGAAGAAGAGAAACAAGAATAAAAAGAACCGAGGATAGTCTCAGAGAGCTCTAGGATAATATCAAACGAGCCCACATTCAAATAATAGAAGTCCCGGAAGAAGGAGAATAAAAAAAAAAAGTATGTGAAAAAATTTCTGAAGAAATTATACTGGGAAATTTTCCCAGCATTGGAAAGGAAATAGCCAACCAAGTCCAAGAAGCACAAAGAGTCCTGTACAGGATGAACCCTAGTAAGAGCATGCCAAGACACGTATTTATCAAGCTAAGACACACCAAACACAAAGACAGAATACTCAAAGCAGCAAAGCACAAACAACAAATAACATACAAGGGTAATCCTTTACCTTTAACTGCTGACATCTCAACAGAAACCCTGCAGGCCAGAAGAGAATAGCAATACACTTTTAAAGCACTGAAAAATAAAACTCTGCAACCGACAATTCTCTACTAGGCAAGGATCTCATTCAAAATTGATGGGGAAATCAAAAGCTTTACAGACAAGTAAAACGAGGGTAATTCACATCACAAAACCAGCCCTACAACAAGTGATCAAGGGACTTGTTTAGGCAACAAAATCATAAGAAGAAAAAGATCGACCAAACAAACCACATCATACTACTTAAGAAGATAAGAATAGGTCCATATGTATCAATAACAACCTTAAATATAAATGGGCTAAATGTCCCAACCAAAATATATAGACTGGTTGAATGGATACAAAAGCAAGACCAATATATTTGCTGCCTACAAGAAACCCACTTCAGATCTAAAGACACTTATAGAAAGTGAGAGGATGGAAAAAGATATTCCATGCAAATGGAAATCAAAAGAAAGCTGGAGTAGTAATTCTCCTATTGGACAAAATAGATCTTAAAATAAAGAAGATTATAAAAGACAAGGAGAGGACACTGCGTAATGCTCAAGGCATCAATACAAGAGGAAGGCATAACAATCATAAATATCGATGTATGCAACACAGGAGCACCACATTACATAAGGCCAACACTTTCAGAAATAAAAGCAGAAATTGACAGTGACACAGTAACAGAAGGAGATATTAACATCCCTCTTCCACCAATGGACAGATTAATAAAACAGAAAATTAATAAAGAAACACAAGCCTTAAATGACACATTAGAAGAGATGGTCTCATTGACAACCTTAAGACCTTCCACCCAAAAGCAGAAGAATGAACTTTCTCTCAAATGCACATGGAACATTCTCCTGGATAGACCACATCTTGTGCACCAATTCAAACCTAAGTAAACTTAAGAAATTTGAAATTGTATCAACCACATCCTCTGCCCACAGTGATATGAGACTAGATATCAATTACAAGAACAAAATCATTAAAAACACAAACGCATGGAGACAAAACAACAAATACTGAAAAAAACAAACAGACTACTAAACAAATAAAAAATAAATGAAAAAAATCCTAGAAGAAAATGACATTGAAAACAAGACAGCACAAAACATGGGATACTGCTAAAGAAGTTCTAAAAGGGAAGTTTATAGCAATACAATTCTGCCTCAAGAGACAAGAAAAACATCAAAATGACAACCTAACTCTACACTTAAAGCAACTGGACAAAGAAGGACAAAACCACCTAAAGTTAGCCGAACAAGATAAATTGTAAAGATCAGAGCAGAAATAAATGAAAATGAAATGAAAGAAACAATAGTAAAGATAAATAAAACAAACAAAAAAAATGTGTCTTCCAAATAAATAAACAAAATTGACAAACTGCTAACCAGACTCATCAGGAAATAAAAAAGTGGGAGGTGATGGGGGGAGAAGAACCAGATCAACAAAATCAGAAATGAAAAAAGGAGAGGTTGCAACAGACAATACAGAAATACAAATGATTATAAGAGACTGTTATGAAAAACTAGATGGCAACTGAGTAACCTGGAAGAAATACACAGATCCTTAGACAAGTTCAATCTTCCAAGACTAAACCAGAAAGAAATATAAGTTATAAACAAACCAATCATAGGCTCACAAATTGGATCTGTGGTCCAAAAGATACACAAAAATAAAAGCCCAAGGCATGATGTCTTCAAAGTTGAATTCTACCAAACATTTTTTTTAATTTTTATTTTACTTTTTACTTTTGCAGAGTTTTGTTGTTTATAGATATGTATGATCCCAGATTAGTCATATGTATGTGCCCCCCAACCCACTCCTCCAGGCTGACGCACAGCACCCCAGTAGGATCCCCTTTTCCAACAGCGTAATGGCAATAGCTTTTTTTTTTTTTTTCACATATGATAGCATAGGTTTTCAATCTACCAAACATTTAAAGAGCTAATGCCTGTCCTTCTAAAACACTTTCAAACTGCACAAGAAGGCCCACTTCCAAAGACATTCTATGAGGCCACCATCACCCTGTTACTGAACCTAGGCAAAGATAACACAAAAAAAAGAAAATTGTAGACCAATATCACTGATAAATTTAGACACAAAAATACTCAACAAAATTCTAGCAAACAGAATTCAACATTACGTCAAAAAACTCATACATCATGATCATGTAGGGCATAAGTCCAGCATGAAAGTGTTCTTCAATATCCACAAATCAATTAATGTGACACACCATATCAACAAATTGAGAGATAAAAATCACATGATTATCTCAGTAGATGTAGAAAAAGCCTTTGACAAAATGCAGCACCCATTTATGATAAAAACTCTTCAAAAAATGGGTATAAAAGGAACCTACTTCAACATACTGAAAGACATATATGACAAGGCCACAGCAAACATTATTCTTAATAGCAAAAAGCTAAAGTATTCCCTCTAAGATGAGGAACAAGACAGGGATGTCCACTTTTACCACTAGTATTCAACGTAGTCCTGGAAGTTCTAGCAACAGCAATCAGAGAAGAAAAAGAAATAAAAGGAATCCAGATTAGAAAATAAGAAGTAGAACTCTCTCTCTTTGCACACGACATGACTGTGTACATAGAAAACTCCAAAGTCACTATCAGAAAACTACTACAGTTAATCAATGAATTCAGTAATGTCATAGGATACAAAATCAATACACAGAAATCACTAGCATTCCAATATATAGACAATGGAAAAATCAGAAAATAAATCAAGGATGCAATTTCATTCACCATGGCAATCAAAATGATAAAATATTTAGAAATAAACATACCTAAAGAGAGAAAACAATTGCACAGAAAATTATAAGACCCTTAAGAAAGATATCAAAGATGGTATAAACAGATGGAGAGATATTCCATGTTCCTTGATTGAAAGACCGAATATTGTGAAAATGAACTTGCTACCAAATAACATCTACTGATCCAATGAAATCCTTATCGGATTATCAAAGATCCAGAGAGCTAGAGCAAAAAATAACACAGTTCATACAGAAACACAAAAGTCCCAGATAACCAAAATTATCCTGAGAAAACACAATGGAGCTGGAGGGATCGCCCTTCCCAATTTCAGACTATACTACAAAGCCACAGTCATCAAGACAGTATGGTACTGGCACAAAAACACAAATATCGACCAATGGAACAAGATAGAGAACCCAGAGATAAACCCACACACCAATGGCTACCTTATTTTTGACAAAGGAAGTGAAAATATTAAATGGAACAAAGACAGCCCCTTTAACAAATGGTGCTGGTAAAATTGGACAGCTACATGCAGAAAAATGAAGTTGGAACATACCCTGACACCGTACACAAAGATAAGCTCAAAATGGATTAAAAACCTAAATATAAGACCAGAAACCCTAAATCTCTTATAGAAGAATATAGGTAAAACATGCAAGGACATAAATCAAAGCAAATTCTTCCATGACCCACCAACTAGAATAGCAGAACTAAACCCAAAAATTAACATGTGGGACCTGATGAAATGTAAAAGCTTCTACACAGCAAAAGAAACTACAAACAAGGTGAACATACAGCTCACAGAACTGGAAACAATAATAGCAAATAAGACAACTGGCAAGGAACTGATCTCCAAAATCTGCAAGAAGCTCAGAAAACTCACTACTGGAAAAAAAAAAAAAAAAATCAAAAAATAGGAAAAAACCTAAAGTGACATTTATCCAAGTAAGACATATGGATCATCAAGAAACACATGAAACAATGCTCAACCTCGCTTATTATTAGAGAAATGCAACAACACTGCAATGAGATATTATCTCACAAGTGTCAGAATGGCCGTGATCAAAAAGTCTGCAGATAATAAATGCTGGAGAGGATGCAGAGAAAAATGGAACACTCCGGCATTCTTTGTTGGAATGTAAATTTATACAACCACTATGGAAGACAGTATAGAGATTCCTCAAAACTAAGAATAGAAGCACTATATGACCCAGTAATCACACTATTAAGTTTATGCCCTGATGAAATCAAAATTGAGACACCTGGCCTCATGTTCATTGCAGATTACAATATTGTGAAAATGAACTTGCTACCAAATAACATCTACTGATCCAATGAAATCCTTATCGGATTATCAAAGATCCAGAGAGCTAGAGCAAAAAATAACACAGTTCATACAGAAACACAAAAGTCCCAGATAACCAAAATTATCCTGAGAAAACACAATGGAGCTGGAGGGATCGCCCTTCCCAATTTCAGACTATACTACAAAGCCACAGTCATCAAGACAGTATGGTACTGGCACAAAAACACAAATATCGACCAATGGAACAAGATAGAGAACCCAGAGATAAACCCACACACCAATGGCTACCTTATTTTTGACAAAGGAAGTGAAAATATTAAATGGAACAAAGACAGCCCCTTTAACAAATGGTGCTGGTAAAATTGGACAGCTACATGCAGAAAAATGAAGTTGGAACATACCCTGACACCGTACACAAAGATAAGCTCAAAATGGATTAAAAACCTAAATATAAGACCAGAAACCCTAAATCTCTTATAGAAGAATATAGGTAAAACATGCAAGGACATAAATCAAAGCAAATTCTTCCATGACCCACCAACTAGAATAGCAGAACTAAACCCAAAAATTAACATGTGGGACCTGATGAAATGTAAAAGCTTCTACACAGCAAAAGAAACTACAAACAAGGTGAACATACAGCTCACAGAACTGGAAACAATAATAGCAAATAAGACAACTGGCAAGGAACTGATCTCCAAAATCTGCAAGAAGCTCAGAAAACTCACTACTGGAAAAAAAAAAAAAAAAATCAAAAAATAGGAAAAAACCTAAAGTGACATTTATCCAAGTAAGACATATGGATCATCAAGAAACACATGAAACAATGCTCAACCTCGCTTATTATTAGAGAAATGCAACAACACTGCAATGAGATATTATCTCACAAGTGTCAGAATGGCCGTGATCAAAAAGTCTGCAGATAATAAATGCTGGAGAGGATGCAGAGAAAAATGGAACACTCCGGCATTCTTTGTTGGAATGTAAATTTATACAACCACTATGGAAGACAGTATAGAGATTCCTCAAAAACTAAGAATAGAAGCACTATATGACCCAGTAATCACACTATTAAGTTTATGCCCTGATGAAATCAAAATTGAGACACCTGTGCCTCAATGTTCATTGCAGCATTCTATACAATATTTAGAACATGGAAGCAACATAGATGTCCATCAATGAATGAATGGATAAAGAAGCTCTAGTACGTATATACAATGGCCTACTACTCAGCTGTAAAAAGAAATGCAGAAGATTCAGTCCTAGTGAGGTGGATGGACCTAGAATCTATCATACAAAGAGAAGTAAGTCAAAAAGAGAAAAACTAGTACAGTACACTAACACATATATATGGAATCTATAAGATGGTAATAACATACACAGAGACGTGATGGAAAAACCAACATAGAAAACAGACTTATGGCCTTTGTGGGGAATGAACAGTGGGGAAGAGGCATAGAGGGAGTAACATGAAAACCTATATTATCTTGTTTGAAAGAGATAGCCATTGTCATTGTGCTGTGAGAATAGGTGATTCTGCAGGCGTGCTGTGAGACACCTTGGAGGGGTGGAATGGGGGTTGAGGAGGTAGAGGGTCAGGGATATAGCCAGTCTGGAGGTGTTGATGGGTAGAATAGGTTATAAATATAACTAATCTGGCATTATACATACCTGAAACAACACAAGTGTAAAATAAAAAACACAAACACAAAAAAACAAAAAACAAGTGGGATTGTGGGAAAAAGTAACAGACAGCTAATAAACTATAAAACCACTTCAAAAAAAAAAAAGTAATAATAACCAAAAAAAGAAAACCATGTATTTTCTCTTATTCCAATTATCAAGCACATATGCTTTTTCAAATTTGCTATTTGAATGTGTCAGAAGTAAAAAAAAAAGGGAATGAAATTAAAAAAAAAAATCCTGAGTTTAAAAAATAACAGAGGCGTGGAGCTAAAATGGCGGTGTAGAAGGACGTGTACTCATCTCTCCTGCAAAATAGCCTGAATTGCGACGAGTTCCTGGGAAACCATCGACGAAAGGAGGTTGGATCTGATCACAGAAAGGACACCCCACATCGAAGAACAAAGGAGAAGCCGCATCAAGACGGTAGGAGGGGGGCAATCGCACTTGAAAGTCAAACCTCATACCCGCCGAATAAAAAAAAAGGCACTATATGACCCAGTAATCACACTATTAAGTTTATGCCCTGATGAAATCAAAATTGAGACACCTGTGCCTCAATGTTCATTGCAGCATTCTATACAATATTTAGAACATGGAAGCAACATAGATGTCCATCAATGAATGAATGGATAAAGAAGCTCTAGTACGTATATACAATGGCCTACTACTCAGCTGTAAAAAGAAATGCAGAAGATTCAGTCCTAGTGAGGTGGATGGACCTAGAATCTATCATACAAAGAGAAGTAAGTCAAAAAGAGAAAAACTAGTACAGTACACTAACACATATATATGGAATCTATAAGATGGTAATAACATACACAGAGACGTGATGGAAAAACCAACATAGAAAACAGACTTATGGCCTTTGTGGGGAATGAACAGTGGGGAAGAGGCATAGAGGAGTAACATGAAAACCTATATTATCTTGTTTGAAAGAGATAGCCATTGTCATTGTGCTGTGAGAATAGGTGATTCTGCAGGCGTGCTGTGAGACACCTTGGAGGGGTGGAATGGGGGTTGAGGAGGTAGAGGGTCAGGGATATAGCCAGTCTGGAGGTGTTGATGGGTAGAATAGGTTATAAATATAACTAATCTGGCATTATACATACCTGAAACAACACAAGTGTAAAATAAAAAACACAAACACAAAAAAACAAAAAACAAGTGGGATTGTGGGAAAAAGTAACAGACAGCTAATAAACTATAAAACCACTTCAAAAAAAAAAAAGTAATAATAACCAAAAAAAGAAAACCATGTATTTTCTCTTATTCCAATTATCAAGCACATATGCTTTTTCAAATTTGCTATTTGAATGTGTCAGAAGTAAAAAAAAAAGGGAATGAAATTAAAAAAAAAAATCCTGAGTTTAAAAAATAACAGAGGCGTGGAGCTAAAATGGCGGTGTAGAAGGACGTGTACTCATCTCTCCTGCAAAATAGCCTGAATTGCGACGAGTTCCTGGGAAACCATCGACGAAAGGAGGTTGGATCTGATCACAGAAAGGACACCCCACATCGAAGAACAAAGGAGAAGCCGCATCAAGACGGTAGGAGGGGGGCAATCGCACTTTTGAAAGTCAAACCTCATACCCGCCGGAGAGGCTGGGCGCGCCAAAGGCGCAAAGCCTGTTGCAGATCAAAACCCGGGAGAGGAGCACTGACAGCCACAAGGGACTGAGCCAGACCTTCTTTGGAGGGCCCAGGTGCCCCCTTGAGCTAGAAGTGCCCTTGAGCAGGCCTCGGAAGGGCGGCACTCAGTTCCCTTTGGAGGAGGTTACCATTAACCGGATCACAGAGCCGCCGAGGAGGACTGGAAAGTCTCTGCGCACTGTGATCCGGGAGAGAGGAATAGCGATCCCGCATGAGACTGAGCCAGACTCACCTCTGAGTAACCTGACGTCTATGGTGGTGGCGGGGGTCGACGGTGGCCTTAAGCAGGGTCGGGGTCACTGCGGAAGTGCTTCCCATAGAGCGTGTGGGAATAAATCCTCTGTGAGACAGACGCCATTTTCCCTACTGTAGTTTGGCTGCTGGTCAAACTGCAGGGCTGCTGGTCAAGCTACAGGGAGGAAATTTAGCTCCACCCAGCAAGAAAAGGGATTTGGATTAAGAAACTCCCAGGGCCAGCCTGGGCGGGCCTTTTAATTCTGGAATAGGCCTAAACAAACAAGCAGTCAAAGAGGTCTTCAGATCCAACCACTGCCAGAGGCAAGAAAAAGACTGATAATTCCTGAATAGTCAGCAAGAGAAAGGAGAACATAAACACTATTTTCACATTTTGTCTGAAGCTGGAGTTACTGCTGGACTTTAAAATTTCATTTTGTATTGTATTACTTTGTTTCAATTATTTTTCTCTTTTTCCAATTATCAAGCACATATGCTTTTTCAAATTTGCTATTTGAATGTGTCAGAAGTAAAAAAAAAAGGGAATGAAATTAAAAAAAAAAATCCTGAGTTTAAAAAATAACAGAGGCGTGGAGCTAAAATGGCGGTGTAGAAGGACGTGTACTCATCTCTCCTGCAAAATAGCCTGAATTGCGACGAGTTCCTGGGAAACCATCGACGAAAGGAGGTTGGATCTGATCACAGAAAGGACACCCCACATCGAAGAACAAAGGAGAAGCCGCATCAAGACGGTAGGAGGGGGGCAATCGCACTTTTGAAAGTCAAACCTCATACCCGCCGGAGAGGCTGGGCGCGCCAAAGGCGCAAAGCCTGTTGCAGATCAAAACCCGGGAGAGGAGCACTGACAGCCACAAGGGACTGAGCCAGACCTTCTTTGGAGGGCCCAGGTGCCCCCTTGAGCTAGAAGTGCCCTTGAGCAGGCCTCGGAAGGCGGCACTCAGTTCCCTTTGGAGGAGGTTACCATTAACCGGATCACAGAGCCGCCGAGGAGGACTGGAAAGTCTCTGCGCACTGTGATCCGGGAGAGAGGAATAGCGATCCCGCATGAGACTGAGCCAGACTCACCTCTGAGTAACCTGACGTCTATGGTGGTGGCGGGGGTCGACGGTGGCCTTAAGCAGGGTCGGGGTCACTGCGGAAGTGCTTCCCATAGAGCGTGTGGGAATAAATCCTCTGTGAGACAGACGCCATTTTCCCTACTGTAGTTTGGCTGCTGGTCAAACTGCAGGGCTGCTGGTCAAGCTACAGGGAGGAAATTTAGCTCCACCCAGCAAGAAAAGGGATTTGGATTAAGAAACTCCCAGGGCCAGCCTGGGCGGGCCTTTTAATTCTGGAATAGGCCTAAACAAACAAGCAGTCAAAGAGGTCTTCAGATCCAACCACTGCCAGAGGCAAGAAAAAGACTGATAATTCCTGAATAGTCAGCAAGAGAAAGGAGAACATAAACACTATTTTCACATTTTGTCTGAAGCTGGAGTTACTGCTGGACTTTAAAATTTCATTTTTTGTATTGTATTACTTTGTTTCAATTATTTTTTTCTCTTTTTTCCAAACCCACTCAGTGCACCCACCGATTTTTTTTTTTTTCTTTTCTTGGGGGTGTGTGTGAGAGAGAGTGGGTGTGTTCATTTCCTTCACCGAATTCTATTGAAGCTACTAATCTTATCCGTAAGACTGAATATATTCAAGTTTACATAATTTTTTTTTCCTTCTTTTTCCTTTTAAACCACACATTTTATTTTGGTATAGACTTCTGGTTCCCCATTGGCCTTTTAAGGTTCTGTGGGGGTTTTGTTTGTTTTTATTATTTTTGCTTTGTTTTTCTATATTTTTCCATAAAATTTAGATCTTTTAATTCTTAATAATTTTTCATTTGTACTACTACTTCCACTATAATTCTTTGCTTTCTCTGAAGCTCCTTTCCTATAGCACTAAATTCTAATACATACAAATCTTTATCTCCCTATATTTAACTTTGCAATATTATTCTATATTTCTCTTCTATCCTCCCTTTCTCTTTTTCCCTTTCCCCACCATATTTCTTAGTCTGCTCTGTCCTCATTGCCTTATCCCCAACGGGGATCCTGCTCTAGCATTATTCTCCAATTGGTACTCTACTTAGTTTGCTTATTAACTGGTGGATATCCTTCTTGGATTTCTCTATTCGCCGTGCTCACGTATTGTACTGTATTTTTGATTGGAATGCTTGGATTATGTTATAGCTGTATATATGTTTATGTGTATAATTCAATATGCTAGATAGTACTTGGATAATTTTTAAATTGCCATTTGTCAAAGGTATACCTTCTGTATCTCATTTGCATATACATGTTTTAATATCACTTAATGCCATAACAAACCAGCCGTGAAATCTTCATTCCCTGGTCAGGCAAGAAGCCCCGGGGTTTTAAGGAGGGTGCACTGACTCCAAAACTCTACAATACTAGAGAACGCCTAACACTAAAGAGCAGTATACAAGTGAGAACGCCAACAAAGGTAATCACTTGTATGCAAGTCCTGACATCACCCAATCACCAGCATCACCCAGAATAGAAGCCCCATCCAAACAACAAACACCAACAGACATAACTCAGAGTCTGGGAAAAGGAAATCCCAAACAGAGTCAGTTTTTAAAAATTAATGATAACCATGAAACGGCAGAGAAATACCACACAAGTGAAAGAACAATCCACAAACACACAAGATCAAATGAATGAAGAGAATTTGGACAAACTTTCTGAAAGTGATTTCAGAAGAATGATAGTAAAGATGATCAAAGACACTGAAAACAGAATTTCAGAGAAATTGCAAGATACAACTAGCACACTGAATAAAGAAATACAAGAACTTACCGAAAAAGTAACAGAGACAAACAACTCAATTGCTGAACTGAAAAACACCGTAGAAGGAATCAAGAGCAAAGTATCTAAGACAGAAGACCGGATAAGTGAGCTGGAAGATAAAATGGTGGAAGTAACTGCTGAAAAACAGACTCTAGCTCAAAGAATGAAAAGAGCAGAGGACAGCCTCAGAGACCTCTGGGATAATATCAAACGCACCAATATTCGAATTATAGGGGTTCCAGAAGAAGAAGAAAAAAAGAAAGGCTATGAGAAAATTTTTGATAAGATTATAGTTGAAAATTTCCCCACCGTGGGAAAAGAAATAGTCAATCAAGTCCAAGAAGCACAAAGAGTACCATACAGAATCAATCCGAGAAGAAACACACCAAGACACATATTGATGAAGCTAACACAAATTAAACACAAAGATAGAATTCTCAAAGCAGCAAGGGAAAAGCAGCTAGTGACATACAAGAGAAAGCCCATCCGTTTAACAGCTGATCTTTCAACAGAAACTCCGCAGGCCAGAAGGGAATGGCAGGACACATTTAAACGGCTGAAAGAGAATAATCTGCAACCAAGAATCCACTACCCTGCAAGGATCTCCTTCAAAATTGATGGAGAAATCAAAAGCTTTACAGACAAGCAAAAATTAAAAGAATTTAGTCACACCAAACCAGCCTTACAACAAGTGTTAAAGGGACTTATATAGAAAACAAGTATAAAAGGAGAAGATCCATGAAACAAACCCGTCATAACATCTAAGAAGATGAAAATAGGATCATTTGTATCAATAATTACTTTGAATGTCAATGGACTAAATGCCCCAACCAAAAGACACAGAGTGGCTGAATGGATCCCAAAACACGACCCATACATATGCTGCCTCCAGGAAACTCATTTCAGACCTAGAGACACTCATAGACTGAAAGTGAGAGGCTGGAAAAAGATATTCCTTGCAAATGGAAATCAAAAGAAAGCTGGAGTAGCAATCCTCCTATCAGACAAAATAGATTTTAAAGTAAAGAAGATTCTAAGAGACAAGGCAGGTCACTACATCACGATTAAGGGATCCATCCAAGAAGAAGACATAACAATCATAAATATCTATACACCCAACGCAGGATCACCCCAATACATAAGACAAACACTTTCAGTCATAAAAGAAGACATTGACAGCAACACAATCATAGTAGGAGACTTTAACACTCCTCTCACACCAATGGACAGATCATCCAAACAGAAAATTAATAAAGAAACACAAGCCTTAAATGCCACACTAGAAGAAATGGACCTCATTGATATCTTTAGGACGTTCCATCCAAAAGCAGAAGAATACACTTTCTTCTCAAGTGCTCACGGAACATTCTCCAGGATAGACCACATCTTGGGCCACAAATCAATCCTCAGTCAATTCAAGAAAACTGAAATTCTATCAACCATCTTCTCGGACCACAATGCAGTGAGACTAGAGATCAACTACAGGGAAAAAACCGCTAAAAACACAAACACATGGAGATTAAACAACACATACCTAAAAAACCAACTGATCATTGAGGAAATCAAAGGAGAAATAAAACAATTCCTAGAAGAAAATGACAATGAACACACGACAGTGCAAAACCTATGGGACACTGCAAAAGCAGTTCTAAGAGGGAAGTTTATAGCAATTCAATCCCACCTCAAGAAACTAGGAAAATCTCAAACAGACGACCTTACCTTATGCTTAAAACAACTAGAGAAAGAAGAACAAAAACACCCCAAAGCCAGCAGAAGAAGGGAAATCATAAAGATCAGAGCAGAAATAAATGAAAAAGAAACAAAAGAAATAATAGTAAAGATAAATAAAACAAAAAGCTGCTTCTTCGAAAATGTCTATAAAATCGACACACCACTGGTCAGACTCATCAAGAAAAAGAGAGAGAAGAACCAGATCACCAAAATCAAAAATGAAAAAGGAGAGATTACAACGGATAATGCAGAAATCCAAAGGATTATAAGAGACTATTATGAACACCTCTATGGCAACAAACTGAACAACCTGGAAGAGATGGACAGTTTCTTAGAGAAGGTTAATCTCCCAAGACTCAACCAGGAAGAAATAGAAACTATGAACAAGCCAATCACAAGCTCAGAAAGTGAGAGGATGGAAAAAGATATTCCTTGCAAATGGAAATCAAAAGAAAGCTGGAGTAGCAATCCTCCTATCAGACAAAATAGATTTTAAAGTAAAGAAGATTCTAAGAGACAAGGCAGGTCACTACATCACGATTAAGGGATCCATCCAAGAAGAAGACATAACAATCATAAATATCTATACACCCAACGCAGGATCACCCCAATACATAAGACAAACACTTTCAGTCATAAAAGAAGACATTGACAGCAACACAATCATAGTAGGAGACTTTAACACTCCTCTCACACCAATGGACAGATCATCCAAACAGAAAATTAATAAAGAAACACAAGCCTTAAATGCCACACTAGAAGAAATGGACCTCATTGATATCTTTAGGACGTTCCATCCAAAAGCAGAAGAATACACTTTCTTCTCAAGTGCTCACGGAACATTCTCCAGGATAGACCACATCTTGGGCCACAAATCAATCCTCAGTCAATTCAAGAAAACTGAAATTCTATCAACCATCTTCTCGGACCACAATGCAGTGAGACTAGAGATCAACTACAGGGAAAAAACCGCAAAAAACACAAACACATGGAGATTAAACAACACATACCTAAAAAACCAACTGATCATTGAGGAAATCAAAGGAGAAATAAAACAATTCCTAGAAGAAAATGACAATGAACACACGACAGTGCAAAACCTATGGGACACTGCAAAAGCAGTTCTAAGAGGGAAGTTTATAGCAATTCAATCCCACCTCAAGAAACTAGGAAAATCTCAAACAGACGACCTTACCTTATGCTTAAAACAACTAGAGAAAGAAGAACAAAAACACCCCAAAGCCAGCAGAAGAAGGGAAATCATAAAGATCAGAGCAGAAATAAATGAAAAAGAAACAAAAGAAATAATAGTAAAGATAAATAAAACAAAAAGCTGCTTCTTCGAAAATGTCTATAAAATCGACACACCACTGGTCAGACTCATCAAGAAAAAGAGAGAGAAGAACCAGATCACCAAAATCAAAAATGAAAAAGGAGAGATTACAACGGATAATGCAGAAATCCAAAGGATTATAAGAGACTATTATGAACACCTCTATGGCAACAAACTGAACAACCTGGAAGAGATGGACAGTTTCTTAGAGAAGGTTAATCTCCCAAGACTCAACCAGGAAGAAATAGAAACTATGAACAAGCCAATCACAAGCTCAGAAATCGACCTTGTGATCAAAAATCTACCCAAAAATAAAAGCCCAGGGCCAGATGGTTTCACAGCCGAATTCTACCAAACATTTAAAGAAGAGCTAATGCCTGTCCTTCTAAGACTCTTCCAAACAATTGCCCAGGAAGGAACACTTCCAAACACATTCTACGAGGCCACCATCACCCTGATACCAAAGCCAGGCAAAGACATCACAAAAAAAGAAAATTATAGGCCAATTTCACTGATGAATCTAGACGCCAAAATCCTCAACAAAATCCTAGCAAACAGAATTCAGCACCACATCAAAAAGCTCATTCATCACGATCAAGTTGGGTTCATCCCAGGCATGCAAGGATTCTTCAACATCCGCAAATCAATCAATGTGATACACCATATCAACAAATTGAAAGACAAAAATCACATGATCATCTCAATAGATGCAGAAAAAGCCTTTGACAAAGTACAGCATCCATTTATGATAAAAACTCTTCACAAAATGGGCATAGAAGGAACTTATCTTAACATAGTGAAAGCCATATATGAGAAGCCCACAGCGAACATTATCCTCAATGGTGAAAAACTCAAAGCATTCCCTCTAAGCTCAGGAACAAGACAAGGGTGTCCACTTTCACCACTCTTATTCAACATAGTCCTGGAAGTTCTAGCAATAGCAATAAGAGAAGAGAAAGAAATCAAAGGAATCCAGATTGGAAAAGAAGAAGTCAAACTCTCTCTATTTGCAGACGACATGATATTATACATAGAAAATCCCAAAGACACTATTACAAAACTACTAGAGTTAATCAGCGAATTCAGCAAAGTCGCAGGATACAAAATCAATATACAGAAATCACTGGCATTCCTATACACAAACAATGAAAAATCAGAAAAGGAAATTAAAGCGGCAATCCCCTTCACCATCGCAACCAAAAGAATCAAATATCTTGGAATAAACCTACCCAAAGAAACAAAAGATCTGTACACAGAAAATTACAAGACACTCATGAGAGACATTAAAGAAGAGTTAAACAAATGGAGAGATATTCCATGTTCCTGGGTCGGGAGAATCAATATTGTGAAAATGACCATACTACCAAATGTCATCTATAGATTCAATGCGATCCCTATCAAACTTCCAATAACATTCTTTACAGAACTAGACCAACGAATAACACAGTTCATATATAAACACAAAAGACCTCAAATAGCCAAAGCAATCCTCAATTGGACAGCTACATGTAAGAAAATGAAGTTGGAACATACCCTGACACTATACACAAAGATCAACTCAAAATGGATTAAAGACTTACATGTGAGGTCAGAAACCATCAAACTCTTAGAGGAGAATATAGGCAAACCCTCAAGGACATCAATCAAAGCAAGATATTCTCTGACCCCCTCCCTACTAGAATATTGGAACTAAAAAGACAAATGAACATGTGGGACCTAATGAAACTTAAAAGCTTTTGTACAGCTAAAGAAATTACAAAAAAGCTGAACAGACAGCCCACAGAGTGGGAGAAAATCATAGCAAATGAAACAACAGACAAAGAATTAGTCCCCAAAATCTACAAGCAACTCAGACAACTCAGCACTGGAAAAACGATCAACCCAATCAAAAAATGGGAAAAGGACCTAAACAGACACCTCTCCAACAATGCCATACAAATGGCCCAAAAACACATGAAACGATGCTCAACTTCACTAATAATTAGAGAAATGCAAATCAAAACTACAATGAGATATCACCTCACATCCGTCAGAATGGCCATCATCCACAAATCGACAGACAATAAATGCTGGAAAGGCTGCGGAGAAAAGGGAACACTCCTGCATTGCTGGTGGGAGTGTAAATTGATACAGGCTCTGTGGAAGACAGTCTGGAGATTTCTTAAAAAACTAAAAATAGAAGCACCATATGACCCAGCAATCCCACTCTTGGGCTTATACCGTGACGAAATCAAAACTGAAAGAAGCACCTGTACCCCAATGTTCATTGCAGCTCTCTATACAATAGCTAGAACATGGAAGGAACCTAGATGCCCATCGACGAATGAATGGATCCAAAAGCCCTCGTACATATATACAATGGAATACTACACAGCTGTAAAGAGAAATGCAGAAGAATCAACCCTAATGAGGTGGCTGGACCTAGAACGTATCATCAAAAGTGAAGTCAGTCAGAAAGAGAAGGACAAATACAGTATATTAACACACATATATGGAATCTAGTGGGATGGTGATGATGGCACATGCAGTGAAGCGACAGAAAGACAGACATGGACAGTGGATTTATGGACATTGTGGGGAAGGAACTGTGGGTGAGAGGCGTAAAGGAAGTAGCATGAATGCCTGTGGTATCATAAGTGAAGAAAATAGCTCTAGTCATTGCTCTGTGAGAAAAGGGGATCCTTCAGGGGTGCTGTGTGATGGTCGGGAGGGGAGGGAAGTGGGGGATATACATATGACTAATCTGAGAACATACATATCTGTAAACAACAAAACTCTGTGAAAGTTACAAGTGAAATAAAGGTTTAAAAAAAAAAAATAACAGAGGGAAGTGGGTAAGATGGCAGAGGAATGAGAGGAGAATTTCATCAGCTCCCAAGCAGAATCACCAGAACTAATTAAGAAATGAAACAATACCGAGAAACCATCCTCTAGAAGAACAAAGATCTTATCAGTTCTGCAAGGAATGAAGAGTGAGAAGCCTGAAATTTCCCAGAGGTTTCACACATCCCTGAGGCCCTGAACCGGCAGGTTTAGAGCAATGCCATACAAATGGCCCAAAAACACATAATGCTCAACTTCACTAATAATTAGAATGCAAATCAAAACTACAATGAGATATCACCTCACATCCGTCAGAATGGCCATCATCCACAAATCGACAGACAATAAATGCTGGAAAGGCTGCGGAGAAAAGGGAACACTCCTGCATTGCTGGTGGGAGTGTAAATTGATACAGGCTCTGTGGAAGACAGTCTGGAGATTTCTTAAAAAACTAAAAATAGAAGCACCATATGACCCAGCAATCCCACTCTTGGGCTTATACCGTGACGAAATCAAAACTGAAAGAAGCACCTGTACCCCAATGTTCATTGCAGCTCTCTATACAATAGCTAGAACATGGAAGGAACCTAGATGCCCATCGACGAATGAATGGATCCAAAAGCCCTCGTACATATATACAATGGAATACTACACAGCTGTAAAGAGAAATGCAGAAGAATCAACCCTAATGAGGTGGCTGGACCTAGAACGTATCATCAAAAGTGAAGTCAGTCAGAAAGAGAAGGACAAATACAGTATATTAACACACATATATGGAATCTAGTGGGATGGTGATGATGGCACATGCAGTGAAGCGACAGAAAGACAGACATGGACAGTGGATTTATGGACATTGTGGGGAAGGAACTGTGGGTGAGAGGCGTAAAGGAAGTAGCATGAATGCCTGTGGTATCATAAGTGAAGAAAATAGCTCTAGTCATTGCTCTGTGAGAAAAGGGGATCCTTCAGGGGTGCTGTGTGATGGTCGGGAGGGGAGGGAAGTGGGGGATATACATATGACTAATCTGAGAACATACATATCTGTAAACAACAAAACTCTGTGAAAGTTACAAGTGAAATAAAGGTTTAAAAAAAAAAAATAACAGAGGGAAGTGGGTAAGATGGCAGAGGAATGAGAGGAGAATTTCATCAGCTCCCAAGCAGAATCACCAGAACTAATTAAGAAATGAAACAATACCGAGAAACCATCCTCTAGAAGAACAAAGATCTTATCAGTTCTGCAAGGAATGAAGAGTGAGAAGCCTGAAATTTCCCAGAGGTTTCACACATCCCTGAGGCCCTGAACCCTAGCTCCCTCACCGGTCAGGTTTGAGAGAGCACTGGGAAATGCACCAGGACAACAGAAAGCACCGCTCAGTGTGAGAATCCTGCTGTGGTCAGTACTGTGACAGAAACACACCAGGTGAGCACGAGACTGAACGCTAACAGGGCATGGGAAATCTCTCTTGGGTCGCAGTTCAGAAGCCTGGCTGGAGCCAGACGGGGAAGCAGCCACCCACACTTGGAGCAAAAAGTGTGACTTAGTGCTGCATGGCAGGAGTGGGCTGACTGCTTGAACTAGCTTGCACAACCTCAGAGCTGTGACAAACAGGCAGGCCATCGAAGCACTCAGTCCTGCCAGCAGCAGATCTACTCAGAAGCATCAGTAATGGAGCAGAGACTGAAGGCTCAGAGTACAGGGACACAAACTTGCCCCACTGAGTTGACTGGGGATCCCCTGCTATGCCTTCCCCAGACCAGCAACAGGGGCAGAGAGACAGGGGTCAGCTATGCTGGTGGCAGAGCCTTTGTTTTGCTGAAACCAAAGCAGAAACCAGAGCAACTGGTTCTGCAAGGGTCTTGACTACAAAAAAATCCCAACCCTCAGAGAAACTTAAGACATAAGCAGCGATCCAGCCCCCACACATGACACCCACCAGTACAGACTAGGAAAATCTGGGACAGCATCAAGGGAAAACTGGTTGAAGGTGCAAACATAGATGATATAAGAAGGTAAACACCAGGGACAGTAAATTTTTTTAAATAAATTTTTAATTATTTTTCTTTTTTTAGGTGTTATTATTTCTTTTTCTTTTTCTTCTTCTTATTCTCATACCAAAGCTTCCCCTTTCTATGTGCTAACTGTAAAATCATTTTATATCTACTGCTGTCTTCTCTATAAATGTTTCCTACCATTCTGTCTCTAATGTTCTCTTCCAGCTGTACTAAAGTCTACTAAATACTAATCTCTGTTATCTAAGTCTACAAAATCCTTGCAACATGAATCTATTCATTCTCATTACCCATACACTCTCCACCTTTTCCAAATACAGGTCTTAGTTAAAAAGATCTTATCAGTTCTGCAAGGAATGAAGAGTGAGAAGCCTGAAATTTCCCAGAGGTTTCACACATCCCTGAGGCCCTGAACCCTAGCTCCCTCACCGGTCAGGTTTGAGAGAGCACTGGGAAATGCACCAGGACAACAGAAAGCACCGCTCAGTGTGAGAATCCTGCTGTGGTCAGTACTGTGACAGAAACACACCAGGTGAGCACGAGACTGAACGCTAACAGGGCATGGGAAATCTCTCTTGGGTCGCAGTTCAGAAGCCTGGCTGGAGCCAGACGGGAAGCAGCCACCCACACTTGGAGAAAAAAGTGTGACTTAGTGCTGCATGGCAGGAGTGGGCTGACTGCTTGAACTAGCTTGCACAACCTCAGAGCTGTGACAAACAGGCAGGCCATCGAAGCACTCAGTCCTGCCAGCAGCAGATCTACTCAGAAGCATCAGTAATGGAGCAGAGACTGAAGGCTCAGAGTACAGGGACACAAACTTGCCCCACTGAGTTGACTGGGGATCCCCTGCTATGCCTTCCCCAGACCAGCAACAGGGGCAGAGAGACAGGGGTCAGCTATGCTGGTGGCAGAGCCTTTGTTTTGCTGAAACCAAAGCAGAAACCAGAGCAACTGGTTCTGCAAGGGTCTTGACTACAAAAAAATCCCAACCCTCAGAGAAACTTAAGACATAAGCAGCGATCCAGCCCCCACACATGACACCCACCAGTACAGACTAGGAAAATCTGGGACAGCATCAAGGGAAAACTGGTTGAAGGTGCAAACATAGATGATATAAGAAGGTAAACACCAGGGACAGTAAATTTTTTTAAATAAATTTTTAATTATTTTTCTTTTTTTAGGTGTTATTATTTCTTTTTCTTTTTCTTCTTCTTATTCTCATACCAAAGCTTCCCCTTTCTATGTGCTAACTGTAAAATCATTTTATATCTACTGCTGTCTTCTCTATAAATGTTTCCTACCATTCTGTCTCTAATGTTCTCTTCCAGCTGTACTAAAGTCTACTAAATACTAATCTCTGTTATCTAAGTCTACAAAATCCTTGCAACATGAATCTATTCATTCTCATTACCCATACACTCTCCACCTTTTCCAAATACAGGTCTTAGTTAAAAACTGCTTTCATTGCAATATTCCCAGCTGAGAACTTGCTCTGGATCTGTTTTTCCAGCCAGTATTTTAATTAATTTAGAGCTTAATGGTCAGGTACCAACTTTGATTGTGCTGTCTGCCAGAAAAATTTCCTGTACTTTATCACTTTAAGACTGTTTAGTTGTGTTTATTGATGTGTATGTATGCATATTTTTCTATTACAGGATTTTATGACTGTCAACTACCAGTAGTGAACCTTTTGTCCTTCATATGCCTATAATTTGAACTAATGCAATTAAACACCATAGCAAACCAGATATAAAGTCTACACTTCCTGGCCAGAGACATAACCAAGGATCCTCAGAGTGGAAGCTCTGACTACAAGACCCTACATTATCAAAGAGCATACAACACTAGAGATTATTCACCTGCAAACAAAACCCAAGACAGCCTAAGACACAAACCACAGACACACATACAAAGAAACAAAAATTAACATAACAATGAAAAGACAGAGAAACACTGCACAAATGAAGGAATAGGTCAGAGAAACACAGTTACAAATGACAGAAGATGAGACAAACAAATTATCTGAAAACGAATTCAGAAGAGCAATAGTAATGAAGACTCAAGACACCTAAACCAGAATATTCGAGGAAATTAGTGCTCTGGGAAGAGACATGCAAGACATGAAAAATAAGCAAATAGAGACAAACAACTGAATTGCTGAACTTAAAAATACTGTAGAAGGACTCAACAGTAGAGTATCAGAGGCAGAAGAAAGGATAAATTAGTTGGAAGACAGAATGGTGGATATAACTGTTGAAAAACATAACAAAGCACAAAGAATAAAAAGAACTGAGCATAGTCTCAGAGACCTATGGGACAGTATCAAATGCAGCAGCATTAGAATTATATGATTCCCAGAAGTAGAAGAGGGAAATAAAGGCTCTGAAAAAACTCTTGAAGAGGTTATAGTTGAAAACTTCCCCAGCATGGGAAAGGAAATAGTCAACCATGTCCAAGAAGCACAAAGAGTGCCATATAGGATAAACCCCAGAAGAAACCCACCAAGGCACGTTCTAATCAAACTAACACAGGCTAAACAAAAAGACAGAATATTAAAGCAGTAAGGAACAAACAACAAAACACATACAAAGGAAGCCCAATATGTTTAACCACTGATCTATCAACATAAACCCTGCAGGTCAGATGAGAATGGCAGGACACATTTAAATGGCTAAAAGAGAATAACCTACAACAAAGAATTGTCTACATGGCTAGGATCTCATCCAGAATTGATGGAAAAGGCAAAAGCTTTACAGACAAGCAATGCTAAAAGAAATGTGTACCACGAAACCAGTCCTACAACAAGTGTTAAAGGGTCTGATATAGTCAATAAATACAAGAGTAGAAGAAGTCCTACAAATCAAACCCCAGATATCTAAGAAGATGATAATAGGAACATTTGTATCAATAATTACTTTGAATGTAAATGGACTAAATGCTCCAACCAAAAGACACAGGCTGGTTGAATGGATTCAAAAATAAGACCTGTACATATGCTGCCTAAAGGAAACTCACTTCAGACCTAGAGACACTCAGACTGAAAGTGAGAGGATGGAAAAAGATATTCCACGCAAATGGAAATCAAAAGAAAGCTGAAGTACCAGTCCTCATATCAGACAAAACAGACTTTAATACAAAGATTATAAGAGACAAGATAGATCACTAAATAATGACCAAGGGTCTATCCGAGAAGAAGACATAACAGTCATGTATATCTATGCACCCAACACAGGTGCGCCTCAATACATAGGACAGATACTTTAAGACATTAAAGAAGAAATGTACAATAGCACAGTAATAGTAGGAGATTTTAACACTCTAACACCAATGGACAGACTACTAAAACATAAATTTAATAAAGAAATGCAAGACTTAAATGCCACACCAGAAGAGATGGCCCTCATTGATATTTTTAGGACTTTCCACCTAAAACCAGAAACATACACTTTCTTCTCAGGTACTCATTGAACATTCTCCAGGATAGACCACATCTTAGGTGACAAATTCAACCTCAGTAAACTCAAAAATTTATCAACCATCTTCTCTGACAAAAATTCAATGAGATTGGAGATCAACTGCCCAAAACAAAAACAAAAAAAACAAAAAAAAATACACATTAAAAACACAAGAACATGTAGATTAAACAAAACACACCTTCATAATAAACTGACTACCAAGCAAACTAAAGAAGAAATAAAATATTCCTAGAAGAAAACGACAATGAACACACAACAGTGCAAAATCACATCTAACTGCAAAAGCAGTTCTAAGAGGGAAGCTTATAGCAATACAATCCTACCTCAAGAAACAAGAAAAATATCAAACAGAAGACCTAGCCCTATGCTTAAAATAATTGGGGAATGAAGAACAAAAGCACCCCAAAGTCACCAGAAGAAGAGAAATCATAAAGACCAGAGCACAAATAAATAAAAAAGAAATGAAAGAAACAATAGTGAAGATAAATAAATCGAAAAGCTAGTACTTCTAAATGATGAATAAGATTGACAAGCCACTGGCCAGACTCATCAAGAAAAAGAGAGAAGAAACAGATAAAGAACATCAAAGATGAAAAAGGAGCGATTACAACAGATAATGAAGAAATACAAAGGATTCTAAGAGACTATTATGAACAACTGTATGGCAACAAACTAGACAGCCTGGAAAAAATGGACAGTTTCTTAGAGAAGATTAATCTTCCAGGATTGAATCAGGAAGAAATACAAACTGTGAAAAACTCAATCACAAGCTCAGAAATAGAATCTGTGATTAAAAATCTACCCAAAAATAAAAGCCCAGGGCCAGATGGCTTCACAGGTGAATTCTACCAAACATTTAAAGAAGAGCTAATGCCTGTCCTTCTAAAACTCTTTCAAACAATTGTACAAGGAGAAACACTTTGAAACACATTCTATGAGGCCAACAACTCCCTGATACCAAAACCAGGCAAACACAACACAAAAAAACAAAATTATGGACCAATTTCACTGATGACCTTAGATCCAAAATCCTCAGCAAAGTCTTAGCAAACAGAATTCAACAACACATCAACAAAACTGATATATCATGACCAATTCGGGTTCCTCTCAGGCATGCAGGGATTCTTCAATATCAACAAATCAATTAATATGATAAACCATATCAACAAATTGAGAGAAAAAAATCACATGATAATCTCAGTAGATGCAGAAAAAGCCTTTGACAAAATGCAACAACCATTTATGATAAAAACTCTTCAACAAATGGGCATAGAAGGAACCTAGCTCAACACACTGAAAGTCATATATGAGAAGCCCACAATGAACATTATCCTCAATGGTGAGAAACTGAAAGCATTCCCTCTAAGATCACAAACAAGATAGGGGTGTACACTTTCACCACAATTATTCAACATAGTATTGGGAGGTCTAGTAACAGTGATAAGAGAAGAGAAAGAAATAAAAGGAATCCAGACTGAAAAAGAAGAAGTAAAACTCTATTTGCAGATGACATGATATTATACATAGAATATCCTGAAGGCACTATTAGGAAAATACTAGAGCTAATCCACGAATTCAGCAAAGTTGCAGGATACAAAATTAATACATAGAAATCACTTGCATTCTTATACACAATCACTGAAAAATCAGAAAACGAAGTCAAAGATTCAATCCCCTTCACCATTACAACCAAGAGAATAACATATCTAGGAATAAACCTACTCAAAGAAACAAAAGAACTGTACACAGAAAATTACAAGACACTAAAGCAGGAAAGAAAAGAAGACAAACAGATGGACAGATCTTCCATGTTCCTGGGTCAGAAGAATCAATACTGTGAAAATGACCATCCTACCAAATATCATCTATAGACTTAATGCAATACCTATCAAACTACTGATAACATTCTATGCAGAACTAGACGAAAGAATAACACAGTTCGTATGGAAACACAAAAGACCTTGAATAGCCAAAGCAATCCTGAGAAGGAAAAACGAAACTGGAGGGATTGGCCTCCCTAACTTCAGATTATACTACAAACCCACAGTTATCAACACAGTGTAGTACTGGCACAGAAACAGAAATACAGACAAATGGAACAAGATAAAGAACCCAGAGATAAATCCCCTACCTATGGGTACCATATTTTGAAAAGGAAGTGAAAATCTAAAATGGGACAAAGACAGCCTCTTCAATGACCTTAGATACCTAGATCCCCCAGCAAAGTCTTAGCAAACAGAATTCAACAACACATCAACAAAACTGATATATCATGACCAATTCGGGTTCCTCTCAGGCATGCAGGGATTCTTCAATATCAACAAATCAATTAATATGATAAACCATATCAACAAATTGAGAGAAAAAAATCACATGATAATCTCAGTAGATGCAGAAAAGCCTTTGACAAAATGCAACAACCATTTATGATAAAAACTCTTCAACAAATGGGCATAGAAGGAACCTAGCTCAACACACTGAAAGTCATATATGAGAAGCCCACAATGAACATTATCCTCAATGGTGAGAAACTGAAAGCATTCCCTCTAAGATCACAAACAAGATAGGGGTGTACACTTTCACCACAATTATTCAACATAGTATTGGGAGGTCTAGTAACAGTGATAAGAGAAGAGAAAGAAATAAAAGGAATCCAGACTGAAAAAGAAGAAGTAAAACTCTATTTGCAGATGACATGATATTATACATAGAATATCCTGAAGGCACTATTAGGAAAATACTAGAGCTAATCCACGAATTCAGCAAAGTTGCAGGATACAAAATTAATACATAGAAATCACTTGCATTCTTATACACAATCACTGAAAAATCAGAAAACGAAGTCAAAGATTCAATCCCCTTCACCATTACAACCAAGAGAATAACATATCTAGGAATAAACCTACTCAAAGAAACAAAAGAACTGTACACAGAAAATTACAAGACACTAAAGCAGGAAAGAAAAGAAGACAAACAGATGGACAGATCTTCCATGTTCCTGGGTCAGAAGAATCAATACTGTGAAAATGACCATCCTACCAAATATCATCTATAGACTTAATGCAATACCTATCAAACTACTGATAACATTCTATGCAGAACTAGACGAAAGAATAACACAGTTCGTATGGAAACACAAAAGACCTTGAATAGCCAAAGCAATCCTGAGAAGGAAAAACGAAACTGGAGGGATTGGCCTCCCTAACTTCAGATTATACTACAAACCCACAGTTATCAACACAGTGTAGTACTGGCACAGAAACAGAAATACAGACAAATGGAACAAGATAAAGAACCCAGAGATAAATCCCCGTACCTATGGGTACCATATTTTTGAAAAAGGAAGTGAAAATCTAAAATGGGACAAAGACAGCCTCTTCAACAAACGATGCTGGGAAAATTGGACAGCTACATGCAGAAAAATGAAGTTGGAACATTCCCTGACACTGTACACAAAGATAAACTGAAAATGGATTAAAGACTAAAATGTAAGACCAGAAACCCTAAAATTCTTAGAGGAGAATATAGGTAAAACACTCAAGGACATAAATCAAAGCAAGATCTTCCATGACTCACCTACTAGAATAGTGGAACTAAAAAGAAAAATTAATATGTGGGACCTAATGAAACTTAAAAGCTTTGGTGCAGCAAAAGAAAGTACAAACAAGGTCAACAGACAGCCCACAGAATGGGAGAAAATCATAGCAAATGAAACAACAAAAAATTAAACTCCAAATTCTACTAGCAACTCAGACAACTCAGCACCAAAAATATGAACAACCCAATCATAAAATGGGAAAAAAGATCTAAATAGGCATCTCACGAAAGAGAATGGACAGATGGCCAAAAAGCACATGAAACGATGCTGAACCTCTCTTATTATTAGAGAAATGCGAATCAAAATTACAATGACATATCACTTCACACCTGTCAGAATGGCCATCAGCAACAAATCAACAGACAATAAATGCTGGAGAGGATATGGAGAAAAAGGCACACTCTTGCATTACTGGTGGGAATGCAAATTGATACAACTGTTATTGAAGACAGTATGGAGATTCCTTAAAAAACTAACAGTAGAAGCACCATATGACCCAGTAATCCCACTATTATGCTTATTCCCTTATGAAATCAAAACTGAAAGAAGCACCTGTACTCCAATGTTCATTGCAGTTCCCTATACAATAGCTAGAACATGGAAAGTACCTAGATGTCCGTTAAGATGTCCGTTGATGAAGGAGTGGATAAAGAACTACTCAGCTGTATAAAGAGATCCAGAAGAATCAGTCCTAATGAGGTGGATGGATCTAGAACCCATCACAAAAGTGAAGTAAGTCAAAAGGAAGAAAGTAGAATACAGACAAATGGAACAAGATAAAGAACCCAGAGATAAATCCCGTACCTATGGGTACCTTATTTTTGATAAAGGAAGTGAAAATCTAAAATGGGACAAAGACAGCCTCTTCAACAAACGATGCTGGGAAAATTGGACAGCTACATGCAGAAAAATGAAGTTGGAACATTCCCTGACACTGTACACAAAGATAAACTGAAAATGGATTAAAGACTAAAATGTAAGACCAGAAACCCTAAAATTCTTAGAGGAGAATATAGGTAAAACACTCAAGGACATAAATCAAAGCAAGATCTTCCATGACTCACCTACTAGAATAGTGGAACTAAAAAGAAAAATTAATATGTGGGACCTAATGAAACTTAAAAGCTTTGGTGCAGCAAAAGAAAGTACAAACAAGGTCAACAGACAGCCCACAGAATGGGAGAAAATCATAGCAAATGAAACAACAAAAAATTAAACTCCAAATTCTACTAGCAACTCAGACAACTCAGCACCAAAAATATGAACAACCCAATCATAAAATGGGAAAAAAGATCTAAATAGGCATCTCACGAAAGAGAATGGACAGATGGCCAAAAAGCACATGAAACGATGCTGAACCTCTCTTATTATTAGAGAAATGCGAATCAAAATTACAATGACATATCACTTCACACCTGTCAGAATGGCCATCAGCAACAAATCAACAGACAATAAATGCTGGAGAGGATATGGAGAAAAAGGCACACTCTTGCATTACTGGTGGGAATGCAAATTGATACAACTGTTATTGAAGACAGTATGGAGATTCCTTAAAAAACTAACAGTAGAAGCACCATATGACCCAGTAATCCCACTATTATGCTTATTCCCTTATGAAATCAAAACTGAAAGAAGCACCTGTACTCCAATGTTCATTGCAGTTCCCTATACAATAGCTAGAACATGGAAAGTACCTAGATGTCCGTTGATGAAGGAGTGGATAAAGAATCTCTGGTGCATATGCACCAGAGATGGAATACTCTGTATGAGTACAGAGTATTCCACCAGTATGATGGAATACTACTCAGCTGTATAAAGAGATCCAGAAGAATCAGTCCTAATGAGGTGGATGGATCTAGAACCCATCACAAAAAGTGAAGTAAGTCAAAAAGAGAAAGACAAGTACAGTATACTAACAGATACATATGGAATCTAGTAAGAGGGTAATGTTAACACACTCAGTGAACTGATGGAAAAACAGACATAGAGAACAGACATATGGGCATTGTGAGGTATGAACAGTGGGTGGGAGACATAGAGTGAGTAACATGGAAACCTATACTATCATATGTAAAAAAGATAGCTATGGTCATTGCCCTATGGGAATAAGAGATCTTGAAGGGCACGGTGTGAAGGCCTGAAGGTTTTTGTGGGGTGGGTGGGGACTGTGTGGGGACCAGGGATATGGATAAGATTTATCTGTGAACATACATCTCTGTGAATAAGAAAACTCTGCAAAAATTTTAAAAAAAGAAAAATAGAATTAAATTTAAAAAAGCAAAGTAATAAAATAAAGTAGAAAAACTGGAGAAAAATAACACAGTAGTCTGCTTTAAAATTGAGAGAATTATATGTTTATTCAAGATAAATAATTTGTTATCATGATATCCAGTTTTAACTTTTTCATATAGTTTTTCCTGGATAATTTTAATGCATATTTTTAACAAAATTTTCTCTCATCCAACTCTAATTAGACGTCAATTTTAAGTGGTTTATTCTATATGTCTAATTTTTTAAAAAATAAGTATATTTTTAAAGACTACTATATATCTCCACTGAGTAGGTCTCACAGTCTACTGAAAGATAAAATGTAAAACATGAAAAATTTGGCAAAATTTTTAATTTGAATCTTTAAACTGTTGATTATTAATGAGAAGCTTCAACCAGTTAATTTAAGTATGTATAAATGTCAATGTGAGCCAACATTAATAGTGAGAGTACAGGCAAAAAACATCAATATAATATACTTGGTGGAAATATAAGCTCTTAAGGGAGGGATGCAAATATCAATTTCACCTGTCACTTCCTGGATTATCACGGCTAATTTTCTTTGCTGCTCTGAGCATCAGTTTCACTACTGTGATACATTAGTAATAACATTATCTAATGAAATGGAATTTTATAAGACTGCTGAGATAATGTATATATTTTGTCTGTAAATGTTCATTTTTTTTCTCATTTTTGTAGCAACAGAAATAGGATATTTTGATGCTATAGTATGATTTACTTATTTAAAACAAATAAATTGCACAGTTCTTTACTAGGCTGAAAGTTCAAATTGACTGAAAATTTTGAAATTAGGAAAACTGACATCAAAATTCAGATCAAATAAACAAAGCCCTGCCATTAGTTATGTAATAAATTTAGTCCTTAATAGTTTTTCCTTGTGCAGGGATGAGACTTTTATTTCCATGTAAAATGAATGCTATTTTCATCATATTTTATGTCAAATTAGTAAATTAAATGTGCTGAGTATTGTGTACTCAGAAATTATTTCAATGTTTTAATGTTTTTGAAATACTTGAGAATGCACCATTTCTCCTTTTTCTCAGAACAATATTTATTTCAATATCCTGAATATAATAAATTTAAAAACAAAAGAATCAGACTCCTTAGAGCACAACAATTTCATGTGTTGTCTTAAATTTTCATCTTTAATGAAATCTTTTAAAAATTATCAAATAGGTTGTCATATATACTTGGGGGAAAAGAATGTTTTCTTCATGAAAATAATCCTCTATTTTATTGAGAAATAATTATACTCATTAAATTATATCTGGATGCTTTAAGTATTATAATTAACCTACTTTTACCACCACACAAGAATGAAAGGTTTCTAAAGGCCACCTAGCAGTAAACTAATTAGACGTCAATTTTAAGTGGTTTATTCTATATGTCTAATTTTTTAAAAAATAAGTATATTTTTAAAGACTACTATATATCTCCACTGAGTAGGTCTCACAGTCTACTGAAAGATAAAATGTAAAACATGAAAAATTTGGCAAAATTTTTAATTTGAATCTTTAAACTGTTGATTATTAATGAGAAGCTTCAACCAGTTAATTTAAGTATGTATAAATGTCAATGTGAGCCAACATTAATAGTGAGAGTACAGGCAAAAAAAATCAATATAATATACTTGGTGGAAATATAAGCTCTTAAGGGAGGGATGCAAATATCAATTTCACCTGTCACTTCCTGGATTATCACGGCTAATTTTCTTTGCTGCTCTGAGCATCAGTTTCACTACTGTGATACATTAGTAATAACATTATCTAATGAAATGGAATTTTATAAGACTGCTGAGATAATGTATATATTTTGTCTGTAAATGTTCATTTTTTTTCTCATTTTTGTAGCAACAGAAATAGGATATTTTGATGCTATAGTATGATTTACTTATTTAAAACAAATAAATTGCACAGTTCTTTACTAGGCTGAAAGTTCAAATTGACTGAAAATTTTGAAATTAGGAAAACTGACATCAAAATTCAGATCAAATAAACAAAGCCCTGCCATTAGTTATGTAATAAATTTAGTCCTTAATAGTTTTTCCTTGTGCAGGGATGAGACTTTTATTTCCATGTAAAATGAATGCTATTTTCATCATATTTTATGTCAAATTAGTAAATTAAATGTGCTGAGTATTGTGTACTCAGAAATTATTTCAATGTTTTAATGTTTTTGAAATACTTGAGAATGCACCATTTCTCCTTTTTCTCAGAACAATATTTATTTCAATATCCTGAATATAATAAATTTAAAAACAAAAGAATCAGACTCCTTAGAGCACAACAATTTCATGTGTTGTCTTAAATTTTCATCTTTAATGAAATCTTTTAAAAATTATCAAATAGGTTGTCATATATACTTGGGGGAAAAGAATGTTTTCTTCATGAAAATAATCCTCTATTTTATTGAGAAATAATTATACTCATTAAATTATATCTGGATGCTTTAAGTATTATAATTAACCTACTTTTACCACCACACAAGAATGAAAGGTTTCTAAAGGCCACCTAGCAGTAAACTACCAAGTGTTTTATTTAACATCAAACAGGCAAACTAATTTGTTTAGGTGTCAGCGAATTAAACTTCAGAGCAACTGAAAAATCTTATCGATTGCTTCAAAGATACCTTTCAGAATAAGCGATTTTAAAAAGACCATTTTTAAAGACCTAAATGTAAGACCAGAAGCCATAAAACTCTTAGAGGAGAATATAGGCAAAACACTCAAGGACATAAATCAAAGCAAGATGTTCTATGACCCACCTACTAGAATAGCGGAACTAAAAACAAAAATGAACATGTGGAACCTAATGAAACTTAAAAGTTTTTGTACAGCAGAAGAAACTACAAACAAGCTGAACAGACAACTCTCAGAATGGGAGAAAATCATAGCAAATGAAACAACAGACAGAGAATTACTCTCCATTATCTACAAGCAACTCAAAGACAACTCAGCACCAGAAAAATGAACAACCCAGTCAAAAAATGGGACATTCAGTTGGCCCCAAAACACATGAAACAATGCTCAACTTCACTTATAATTAGAGAAATGCAAATCAAACTACAGTATCACCTCACACCCGTCAGAATGGCCATTATCAACAAATCGACTGCCAATAAATACTGTATACTCAACTTCACTTATAATTAGAGAAATGCAAATCAAAACTACAGTATCACCTCACACCCATCAGAATGGCCATCATCAACAAATCGACTGCCAATAAATGCTGGAGAGGGTGTGGAGAAAAGGCAACACTTCTGTATTGCTGATGGAACTGTAAATTGATATAGCCGCTATGGAGGACAGTGTGGAGATTCCTTTAAAAAACTAAAAATAGAAGCACCATGCGACCCAGCAATCCCACTCTTAGGCTTATAACTTGATGAAATCAAAACTGAAAGCAGAACCTGTACTCCAATGTTCATTGCAGCTCTATACACATTAGCTAGTGTCATGGGTAAACAAAGACATCTTCACTGACAGATATTGGGACCTTAATTATGAGGAGAATAGTTCTGATGGGGAAAGTGATGAGGAAGAAAAGTTAGGTTATTTAAAGAGAATGCCACTATGTTGGGAAGAAGACCCCTGTACTTTAACTTGATGGATATGTCAGGTTTTCCCACAAGGGTGGTCATTAGTATGAGAAGATGGTTCCATGTTCACTTCTCACACGAAAAATCAAGAAAAGATACCCGGGCCTAGCGGACAAATATTTTTTCACACTAGCGATAAGCACTGCTTGCAGTCTTGCCTCTCTGAGACCTCTTCTCACAATGACTAAGTAGCTAGTATTGTTACTGATAGGAAGCCTGGGCCTGAAATAGCCCCACTCATACAACTGGCAGTTTGCAGGCTTAGACAATCACCTTTGACAAACATTGTTAGAGATGTTTATCTAGGCTCTAGTACAGAGCACAAAAGCTTTTGTACTTCTGCCTTTTAGTTATAGTGTAAAACGCTTTTTACAACTCATAGTTTCCTTTATAAATTAAGAATTGTAAGAATGTTTCCTGTACAAACACGCATTTCCCCCTGAGGACAAAGGTGTTTACCTAGGTATTAGTAGAGCAGCAAAAGATCCAGTAATAACCACTTTTACATCTATAGAGGAGCAAAAAGCTCTTGTAATAACCACTTTTGTGATTAATAGTTAACTTGAGATTTCTATTTGAGAAAATATAAAAGGGTAAGGTAAGATTGTGTGGGAGGTTCGCCCATGGAGATCAACTGTGCCCGATGTGAGATCAAGACTCTCCAGCTCTGGGGTAAGAACTTGTGCTTGCTTTTGATTGAGTTTCGATTATTTGATTGAGTTCTGACTTTAGTTAATTGAGTTCTGATTTTACTAACTTGAGTTTTGATTATTTGTGCTTGCTTCCGATTGAGCTCTGATTTTAGTTATTTGAGTTCTGATTCTGATTAATTGAGTCTTGATTCTGATTATTATATGTACTATGATTAATAAAGCTACTCTTGGCTTGATAGTACTTGAGACCACAATATTTTCTTGTTCAAGTCTGAGACTCATGACTCTGAGAAAACTACACTGTGACTGTAAAAGTTCTCTGATCTGTTTAAGACAGTATCTCTTAGTGAGAACTAATAAGATTAGGAATCGGAGTAAGCTGCAGCACAGTGCCCGTGACACTAGAACATGGAAGCAACCTAGATGTTCATCTACAAATGAATGGATATAAAAGCTCTGGTACATATATACAATGGAATACAACTCAGCTGTAAAAAAAAATGCAGAAGAATCAGTCCTAATGAAGAGACTGGATCTAGAACCTGTCATAAAAATTGAAGTAAGTCCAAAAAAGAAGGATAAATACAATACAATATACTAATATATATATATATATATATATATATATGGATGTTAATGATAACGCACACAGTGATGCAATCAAAAAACAGACATGAATAGTAGACATATGGACATTGAGCGGAATGAACAGTGGATGGGAAGTGTTAGAGATGTTTATCTAGGCTCTAGTACAGAGCACAAAAGCTTTTGTACTTCTGCCTTTTAGTTATAGTGTAAAACGCTTTTTACAACTCATAGTTTCCTTTATAAATTAAGAATTGTAAGAATGTTTCCTGTACAAACACGCATTTCCCCCTGAGGACAAAGGTGTTTACCTAGGTATTAGTAGAGCAGCAAAAGATCCAGTAATAACCACTTTTACATCTATAGAGGAGCAAAAAGCTCTTGTAATAACCACTTTTGTGATTAATAGTTAACTTGAGATTTCTATTTGAGAAAATATAAAAGGGTAAGGTAAGATTGTGTGGGAGGTTCGCCCATGGAGATCAACTGTGCCCGATGTGAGATCAAGACTCTCCAGCTCTGGGGTAAGAACTTGTGCTTGCTTTTGATTGAGTTTCGATTATTTGATTGAGTTCTGACTTTAGTTAATTGAGTTCTGATTTTACTAACTTGAGTTTTGATTATTTGTGCTTGCTTCCGATTGAGCTCTGATTTTAGTTATTTGAGTTCTGATTCTGATTAATTGAGTCTTGATTCTGATTATTATATGTACTATGATTAATAAAGCTACTCTTGGCTTGATAGTACTTGAGACCACAATATTTTCTTGTTCAAGTCTGAGACTCATGACTCTGAGAAAACTACACTGTGACTGTAAAAGTTCTCTGATCTGTTTAAGACAGTATCTCTTAGTGAGAACTAATAAGATTAGGAATCGGAGTAAGCTGCAGCACAGTGCCCGTGACACTAGAACATGGAAGCAACCTAGATGTTCATCTACAAATGAATGGATATAAAAGCTCTGGTACATATATACAATGGAATACAACTCAGCTGTAAAAAGAAATGCAGAAGAATCAGTCCTAATGAAGAGACTGGATCTAGAACCTGTCATAAAAATTGAAGTAAGTCCAAAAAAGAAGGATAAATACAATACAATATACTAATATATATATATATATATATATATATGGATGTTAATGATAACGCACACAGTGATGCAATCAAAAAACAGACATGAATAGTAGACATATGGACATTGAGCGGAATGAACAGTGGATGGGAAGTGTAAAGGAAGTAGCATGATAACCTATACCATCATATATGAAAAAAGTAGCTATTGTCATTGCACTGTGAGAAAAGGGCATCCTTCAGGAGTGCTGTGTGACAGTCAGGAGGGGTGGGATGGGGGGGGATATACATATGACAATTCTGTGAACATACATATCTGTAAAAAACAAAACTGTGTAAGTTAAAAGTAAAATAAAAATTAAAAAATAAATAAAGAAAGAAACATAAAAAAACTATTTTTGAAGCTACATAACACAGATTGGGACTTGAACTCACTTACCAGGACTTGAACCCAGACAAAACCCAGACTAGGGCTTGAACCAATGGTCTTTTTAACTGAGATCACACCTGTTGTCAGGGCTTAATAAAGCTCAGGTTTTTGATGTCTCATCATAGAATTCAGTGAGAGACAGAGCGATTTAAGTGAATTTATTTAGCAAGACACATTTCACAGGCAGAATGTGGGCTGTCTCAGAAGGCAAGAGTGATACTGGGGTATGGGGTTGTCAGCTTCTATGGGAGTAGGTAATGCATAGGGTAGTGAGTTGGAGGAGAAGTCATTATTTGGGGGAAGGAGTAGGAATTTCCTAGAACTGGGCCACAAACTACTATTTTGATCTTTATTGTTGGCGTCAAAAACTCAGCAGTGGCCATAGGAATGTAAAGGGTAAGTTTTCATTTCATTCCCATTGAATGCCGAACAATTTTCAAACTACTGCAAAATTGTTCTCTGATCTGTTTAAGACAGTATCTCTTAGTGAGAACTAATAAGATTAGGAATCGAGTAGCTGCAGCACAGTGCCCGTGACACTAGAACATGGAAGCAACCTAGATGTTCATCTACAAATGAATGGATATAAAAGCTCTGGTACATATATACAATGGAATACAACTCAGCTGTAAAAGAAATGCAGAAGAATCAGTCCTAATGAAGAGACTGGATCTAGAACCTGTCATAAAAATTGAAGTAAGTCCAAAAAAGAAGGATAAATACAATACAATATACTAATATATATATATATATATATATATATGGATGTTAATGATAACGCACACAGTGATGCAATCAAAAAACAGACATGAATAGTAGACATATGGACATTGAGCGGAATGAACAGTGGATGGGAAGTGTAAAGGAAGTAGCATGATAACCTATACCATCATATATGAAAAAAGTAGCTATTGTCATTGCACTGTGAGAAAAGGGCATCCTTCAGGAGTGCTGTGTGACAGTCAGGAGGGGTGGGATGGGGGGGGATATACATATGACAATTCTGTGAACATACATATCTGTAAAAAACAAAACTGTGTAAGTTAAAAGTAAAATAAAAATTAAAAAATAAATAAAGAAAGAAACATAAAAAAACTATTTTTGAAGCTACATAACACAGATTGGGACTTGAACTCACTTACCAGGACTTGAACCCAGACAAAACCCAGACTAGGGCTTGAACCAATGGTCTTTTTAACTGAGATCACACCTGTTGTCAGGGCTTAATAAAGCTCAGGTTTTTGATGTCTCATCATAGAATTCAGTGAGAGACAGAGCGATTTAAGTGAATTTATTTAGCAAGACACATTTCACAGGCAGAATGTGGGCTGTCTCAGAAGGCAAGAGTGATACTGGGGTATGGGGTTGTCAGCTTCTATGGGAGTAGGTAATGCATAGGGTAGTGAGTTGGAGGAGAAGTCATTATTTGGGGGAAGGAGTAGGAATTTCCTAGAACTGGGCCACAAACTACTATTTTGATCTTTATTGTTGGCGTCAAAAACTCAGCAGTGGCCATAGGAATGTAAAGGGTAAGTTTTCATTTCATTCCCATTGGGGAATGCCGAACAATTTTCAAACTACTGCAAAATTGTTCTCATTTCATTTGTTAGTAAGGTAATGTTCAACATCCTTCAAGATATGCTTCAACATTATATGGATTGAGAACTTCCATATGTATAAGCTGGGTTTAGAAAAGGCACAGAACCAGAGATCAAATTACCAACATCTATTGAATGATAAAAAAAGCAAAGGGATTGTAGAAAAAAACATGTGTTTCTGCTTCACTGACTTCACTAAAGCCTTTGATTTTGTGGATCACAACAAACTGTGGAAAATTCTGAAAAGGATGAGAATACCAGATCACCTTACCTTTCTCCTGAGAAATCTTAATGCTGGTCAACAAGCAACAATTAGAGTCAGACATAGAACAAGGAACTGGCTCCAAATTAGGAAAGGAGTACATCAAGATTCTATACTGTCACCCTATTTATTCAACTTCTATGAAGAGTACCTCATGTGAAATGCTAAGCTGGATGAAGATCAAGTTGGAATGAAGACTGTTGGGAGAGATAACAATAACCTCAAATATGCAGATGACACTACCCTTATAGCAGAAAGCCAAGGGGGAACTAAAGAGCCTCTTGATGAAGGTGAAAGAGTAGAGTGAAAAAGCTGGCTTAAAAAAGTTCAAGTGACAGGGGTCAAGTGTATTCCTAAGACTGATTCGTGTTTATGTATAGCTGTAAACAAAACTCTGCAAACCTAAAATAAAAATAAACTAATAAAAAAATAAAGAATGTCAACACACTCAAAAAAAAAAAACTGGAAAAACAAACAAACAAACAAAGCACACACAAAAAACAACCCTCAACATTCAAAAACAAGATCATGCTATCTGGTCCCATCACTTCATGGCACGTAGATAGAGAAATAATTGAAACAATGGAAAGTTGTTTTCTTGCTCTTCAAAATCATGGCATATTGCAATTGCAGCCTTGAAATTAGGAGACTTGCTTGAAAAGAAACATAGCTTGGACCATATGCACTGTGTCAGCAAAGTGATAGCTCACCTTTTTAAAACATTGTCTAGGTTTGGCATAATGTTCTTCTTTTATTCTTTTTCCAAATCAAAAGCATTGGCATACACTTTGTCAGCTTCCTTTATATAAATGTAACAGTCATCAGTGTACTTATTTTGTTTTTCAGTTTTAATGATATCCACCTCAAAACTATTTTGAGTTAAAAGTGAATAATACATTCCTGTTACCACTTTTATAGAATCAGTCTGACCACTACACTGCTGCAAATATATCATTTACAGTGGCTCTGCTGAACAATTCAATGCAATGTTTTCATGAATATAAATCAGTTATTTAGCGTTTGCTTAGAATGTGGGAAGCTCATATATATGTGTGTGTGTGTGTGTGTTTATATTGGTTTGCACACTTCAAGACCATATCTCATTACATTTTTCAATCTCATTTCTTTTTACATAACATGGTTCTAGTTTCAAATTTAGTCATCTATTTTGGTTGTACATGACCTAATCACATGCTTATGAAGGTAAACAATTCAACAGCTTCAATTTTCTTTTCCTTTACATGATACAAAATGTCATATCAAATTGATTATTATGGTCAGTATTATAGCTGCAGCCCAAGTCCCGGGCTTGTCCAATCAATAGCTACTATCATAAATCAGTGAAAATGGTGATATTATTATTATTATTATCAATGTCTGTGCATATTTCTTTACTAGGTATGGGATATTTTCAGCAGAATATGTTGTTGGTTAATTTATTTCTCTTAGTTTTCAACTTGTCCTTTCCTTGTATCCATTTCCTCATTGTCTTCTTTTGTTTTATTTGCTATATTTTCTTTAGGTACTGCATTTTTTATAAAAACTAACATTTAGTTTCTAACAAAAATTATGAATAAGTGAGTTTCTATTTGTATTTCAAAAGGAAAAATACATAGGTACAAAACCAATTATCTAGGGGTATTTAATTGTTTATTCATTTATTAAAAGGACCCCTCTTTTCCTAATATCTCAAAAAGATTTGGTACCTGTTAGTAAAAACTACATATTTTACTTTTAGGCTGTACACTGCCATTTCTTATCCTCACAAATATCTGATAATAAACAAAAGAACATATGTATGCCTATGAATAATTCATGTTGATATTTGGCAGTAAACAAGACAATTCTGCAAATCTATCATCTTTCTATTAAAAAAATAAAAATAAAGAAGAGTAATATCATAGGAAAAAAACAAAAGATCATCTGTTAAGTTTAGAGTCAAAATAAAATTAATATTCTAACTGAAAATAAAATAATGAGAAATAGTATGGCTGGTTTTGAAGTCACATTTTAACTTATCCAGACCTTAATATTATTGAAAAGGATTTTGAGGCATCTGTATTATTTTTATAAAGTAAATATATGAACTAAATTGAAGTTTCAAACCACTACTGTAGTCTCAGGTAGGAGATCAATCACAAGCCATTTTTATGCAGCTTACTTTCACTCACAGCACAAAATCTAGTGTCCCAAATATGGTAGATGTTTCAGTAAACAACTTTAAATTTAATAGATTACAGCTCCACCATGATCTTCAACTACCAAATTAAAGGATGCTTACCTGGGAGACTGTAGCTGAAAGAAACATACTTATGTTAACATTTCAGAAAGCAACTTATATTTATTTTTCATTCCCATTTGCAAATCACACTAAACAGCTCAATGCCTCTCCTGTTCCCTTAGTCCTTTATAAACCTTTACTAATATTAAGAATTATATAATTAAGTAGCCATAATCATCTTTGATTTCAGTATTATTCTGATAAATGTGAAAAATCTAAACAATAATACGTAAAAGATTTTGATGTTTAAGTGAAAGAGCACCTTCTTAAGGAGAAAAGCAAGGCACTGACTCCTTACTAATAAGAAGGAATACATGGGATTAGAGAGCAAATAAAAATTGGCCTAGGGCTTCACTGGTGGTCCAGCAGGTAAAAGGTCCACCTTGCAGTGCAAGGGGCACCAGTTTGATCCCTGGCCTGGGAGTATCCCACATGCCATGAAGCAGATGGACAGGTGTGTCCAATTATGAGCCAGTGCTCTGGAGTGCATGTGCCCAGAGCTGGTGCTCTGCAGCAAGAGAGGCCACAGCAATGGGAGGCCCACACAGGCTGAAGAATAAAGATGGATGAAAAATAAATAAATAAAAAATCAATAAAAAGAGGCCAAAATTAAAAAAAAAGAAAAGGCCTATGAGTCAAAGTTCTGGGTTTTAGGGATCTGTAACAACTGGTTGTGGTGGTGGTTTAGTTGCTAAGTCATGTATGACTGACTTAGCTACTAAACACCATGGCCTGTTAGGCCTCTCTGAAGACAGGATTTTCCAGGGAAGAATACTGGAGTGAGTTGCTGTTTCCTTCTCTATGTAACAACTTAGGAAAGTATTTAAAAGTTGTATATATTATGACCTAAGTGACAGAACGATTATGCTATGATTGCTGAAACTCATTCCAGGTCTAATTTATGAAGTTTCAAACCCCCCAAAAAAACTGTATTATTTTATAAAGTAAATATATGAACTAAATTGAAGTTTCAAACCACTACTGTAGTCTCAGGTAGGAGATCAATCACAAGCCATTTTTATGCAGCTTACTTTCACTCACAGCACAAAATCTAGTGTCCCAAATATGGTAGATGTTTCAGTAAACAACTTTAAATTTAATAGATTACAGCTCCACCATGATCTTCAACTACCAAATTAAAGGATGCTTACCTGGGAGACTGTAGCTGAAAGAAACATACTTATGTTAACATTTCAGAAAGCAACTTATATTTATTTTTCATTCCCATTTGCAAATCACACTAAACAGCTCAATGCCTCTCCTGTTCCCTTAGTCCTTTATAAACCTTTACTAATATTAAGAATTATATAATTAAGTAGCCATAATCATCTTTGATTTCAGTATTATTCTGATAAATGTGAAAAATCTAAACAATAATACGTAAAAGATTTTGATGTTTAAGTGAAAGAGCACCTTCTTAAGGAGAAAAGCAAGGCACTGACTCCTTACTAATAAGAAGGAATACATGGGATTAGAGAGCAAATAAAAATTGGCCTAGGGCTTCACTGGTGGTCCAGCAGGTAAAAGGTCCACCTTGCAGTGCAAGGGGCACCAGTTTGATCCCTGGCCTGGGAGTATCCCACATGCCATGAAGCAGATGGACAGGTGTGTCCAATTATGAGCCAGTGCTCTGGAGTGCATGTGCCCAGAGCTGGTGCTCTGCAGCAAGAGAGGCCACAGCAATGGGAGGCCCACACAGGCTGAAGAATAAAGATGGATGAAAAATAAATAAATAAAAAATCAATAAAAAGAGGCCAAAATTAAAAAAAAAAAAAGAAAAAGGCCTATGAGTCAAAGTTCTGGGTTTTAGGGATCTGTAACAACTCGGTTGTGGTGGTGGTTTAGTTGCTAAGTCATGTATGACTGACTTAGCTACTAAACACCATGGCCTGTTAGGCCTCTCTGAAGACAGGATTTTCCAGGGAAGAATACTGGAGTGAGTTGCTGTTTCCTTCTCTATGTAACAACTTAGGAAAGTATTTAAAAGTTGTATATATTATGACCTAAGTGACAGAACGATTATGCTATGATTGCCTAAACTCATTCAAGGTCTCAATGTTTACCGGTTTACATACAAAATAGGTGAGACTGTTTTGGCAAGTGCTTAACTCTAAGAGAAGAGGAATAATAACTGATAGTGTGCTTGCTATATGGCATAATGTGTGTTTCAATAAATATATTATGAACAACAACCCCACTGAACATGAGCTAGTAATGTAATATTACTGAAAAAAATGGTTTAATAGCACTAAGAATGAAAATGCATCATGAGAATATTCTTCTGCTCTGTGTTCTCTACTCTGACAGTGTCTCCATTTGAACAGGTGCCCTTCTAAAGGATCTAGGCAAAATACAGCACACAATCAACAAACTAGCTGGTCAATTATTTAGGTTTAACAAGCAACAGTTTTATCTCTAAAATGAAAATATAATATCCATTTCATAGGTATATTTTAATGATTAATGATATAAAACATAAATATCTTGGCTCTGTATCTACCAGATAGACTTTTGATACAGGAAACAAGTGTGAAACATAATCTATTTGATTCTGGAAAGTCCTATCAAAGAATATGAAGTATCATGTGTTTAAAGTTAAGCTATGCATATTTCAACTGCTCCTCATCTTTTCTCTTAACATTTTATCTGGGGGCTTCCCTTGTGACTCAGTGGATAAGAACCTGTCTGCCAATGCAGGAGACACAGGTTCGATCCCTGATCTAGGAAGATCCCACATACCACAGAGCAGCTAAACCCACACATCAACAAAGACCCAGCACAGCCAAAAATAAATAAATAGAAGTTTAAAAAAAAAAAAAAAACATTTTATCTATCAATATTTTAACTTAGGAAAAAGTTCTAATACATTTTCTGTCTCATCCCACAATATAATCTATTCAATTAATCTAAAATTTTCATCAATTTTAAATTACTGTGCCACTTCCTACCTCACTTCTTTCACACTACCTTTTTGTCCTAATACAACTGTCCTATCTTTATCTGACTTCTAAGTTTATATTTGTCATTTAAACTAAGTTCTAAAGTCACCTCTTTGTTGATTCTTGACCTTGCCAACAGAGTTGGTAATAGTGAATTAAACACTCCCTAGTGGCTCATATAGTAAAGAGTCTACCTATAACACAGGAGACACAGGTTCGATCAAGAAGTTCCCCTGGAAAAGGAAATGGCAACCCGCTCCAGTATTTTTGCCTCAAGAATTCTATGGACATGGAAGTCTGGTGGGTACATGGGGGTCATGATGAGTCAGACACAACAGAGCAATTAAGACTTGATCACAAAGTTAAAATACCTATTTTAGCAATCACTGCCCCTTAATAACTTTCATGCCTATTTCTCTTACTTATAGTTTATTAACAAAATCATTGAACATTACTTTACTTCTTGTAATAATGAATTTTTCAGAAAGACTGACACAGTCAAAAATACTTATTGAAGAGACTGAAAGTAAAGGAGTCAATGGTAATTTATTATCAATTTATTTTATAGCTTGCTCATATAAATAGCTAGATATAAAGGAAACAGTATTGATCACAACAAATACATGAAACACTCTAACTTGACAATTACCACCAAAAAAACTTACTAGGACATTAAATTCTATGTTTTCTATATTTAATGATTAATGATATAAAACATAAATATCTTGGCTCTGTATCTACCAGATAGACTTTTGATACAGGAAACAAGTGTGAAACATAATCTATTTGATTCTGGAAAGTCCTATCAAAGAATATGAAGTATCATGTGTTTAAAGTTAAGCTATGCATATTTCAACTGCTCCTCATCTTTTCTCTTAACATTTTATCTGGGGGCTTCCCTTGTGACTCAGTGGATAAGAACCTGTCTGCCAATGCAGGAGACACAGGTTCGATCCCTGATCTAGGAAGATCCCACATACCACAGAGCAGCTAAACCCACACATCAACAAAGACCCAGCACAGCCAAAAATAAATAAATAGAAGTTTAAAAAAAAAAAAAAAACATTTTATCTATCAATATTTTAACTTAGGAAAAAGTTCTAATACATTTTCTGTCTCATCCCACAATATAATCTATTCAATTAATCTAAAATTTTCATCAATTTTAAATTACTGTGCCACTTCCTACCTCACTTCTTTCACACTACCTTTTTGTCCTAATACAACTGTCCTATCTTTATCTGACTTCTAAGTTTATATTTGTCATTTAAACTAAGTTCTAAAGTCACCTCTTTGTTGATTCTTGACCTTGCCAACAGAGTTGGTAATAGTGAATTAAACACTCCCTAGTGGCTCATATAGTAAAGAGTCTACCTATAACACAGGAGACACAGGTTCGATCAAGAAGTTCCCCTGGAAAAGGAAATGGCAACCCGCTCCAGTATTTTTGCCTCAAGAATTCTATGGACATGGAAGTCTGGTGGGTACATGGGGGTCATGATGAGTCAGACACAACAGAGCAATTAAGACTTGATCACAAAGTTAAAATACCTATTTTAGCAATCACTGCCCCTTAATAACTTTCATGCCTATTTCTCTTACTTATAGTTTATTAACAAAATCATTGAACATTACTTTACTTCTTGTAATAATGAATTTTTCAGAAAGACTGACACAGTCAAAAATACTTATTGAAGAGACTGAAAGTAAAGGAGTCAATGGTAATTTATTATCAATTTATTTTATAGCTTGCTCATATAAATAGCTAGATATAAAGGAAACAGTATTGATCACAACAAATACATGAAACACTCTAACTTGACAATTACCACCAAAAAAACTTACTAGGACATTAATGTGCCTTGTAAACTTTAGCTTTGAAATAAAATAGTCAGGAATGGTTTTTAAGGGTTTGGTTTATCTTGTATGATGTCCTAATATGCGCTTGTTAACTTAGAGTAGTTGCAGCTATTTAGTTAGTGCAAAAGCCACTGTTTCTACAATATTAAGAAACTTTTTATAGATGTGACAATGTTAACATGTGGAACCATGTGGAACTACAGAGTTTGTCTAAATTGATAGATAAAATGGATCTCTGATATGGCAGAGGATTTCATAAGGTAAAATTTCATAGGTAAAGTATGACCACTTCCTATTTGCATTGACTAGATGCATTCTACCTTGGATGTGCATATTTTGTAAAACAGTATAGATAGTACATATTAAAGTAGAAAAAATGTAGAACATGTAATGAAATATTATTGAGGTTAATATATTTCATGTTAAAATTAACTCTGTAAATCTCATTTGACTTTCTTAGGTCCCCAAAATATATAGTTGCATAAAGCCATATTTGGATGATAACTTTTATTTTTTTAATTTTTTTTTTTTGAGGTGGGGATGGGTTGGGGAGGGAGGGGGGCGGGTGGGCCACTTCTATTGGTCTTTCTTTTTTTTTTTTTTAAGATTTATTTATTTATTTATTTTGGGTGGGGGTCGGGTTGGGGAGGGAGGGGAGCGGGCGGGCCACTTCTATTGGTCTTTCATTTCTCCATTTTCATCCGTCTTTGTTCTTTGGCTCCTGTGGGCCTCCCATCACGGTGACGTCTGTCACTGCAGAGCTCCGGCTCTGGGCACATGCATTCCAGAGCTCCGGCTCGGTGATTGGACACATTGGTACAGCCACTCTGTGGCACGGGGAATCTTCCCAGGCCAGGGATCAAACCGGCGCCCCTTGCACTGCAAGGTGGTTTCCTTACCCACTGGACCACCAGGGGAAGCCCTATTGGTCTTTCATTTATCTATTTTTCATCCATATTCGTTCTTTGGCCAGTTTGGGTCTCCCATCGCGGTGGCCTCTGTTGTCGCAGAACACCAGCTCTGGGCGCATGTGTTCCAGAGCTCCGGCTTGGCAATTGGACACATCAGTCCACCCGCTCCATGGCACATGGGATCTTCCCAGGCCAGGGATCGAACTGGCGCCCCTTGCACTGCAAGGCGGTGTCTTTACCCTCTGGACCACCAGGGAAGCCCGGATTATAACTTTTAGAATATTAAGACATGAGTCTCTGAAGATAATATATAAATAACATTTTTATTGTAAAGCACTCTATTTTTATGATAGATAAATGACAGATTGATTTTATGGATTCATTCTCTTCGTGTCCTATAATAATAACTTGTCTTGAGCCAGCTGTGTGTGTGTATTCAGTCGCTCAGTCAGGTCTGACTCTTTGAGACCCTTTGAAATGTTTCTGTCATTAAGATTACCCTGGCAAGAATAATGGAGTGAGTTGCCATGCCCTCCTCCAAGAGATCTTCCTGACCCAGGGATCGAACATGGCTCTGTTTATCCTACATTGCTAAGGGAATCTTTATCTGCTGAGGCATCAGGGAAATCCCTTGAGAAGCTAGATTTTTCTAATTCAAGTGTGCAACCTATATCTTACATTGAAAAGCTATATTAGAATTAATTTGTTAAAAGTAATAATACAAATAAGTTAAAAATTTGAAAAAGTACTAATGTGTGAAAATAATGCAAAATCTTGAGAATACAACTTTTTCTACTTTCCAAATATTGTGTTAAAACTTTGATATTTTAATATTTCAACTAACAATGGAAACACAGATAGCTAAGTGTGTTTTTGATTAAATGATGATATGTCATAATTGATATAGCGGCAGTGATAATGATCAATTTTTCTTTGGTGCTGAGTTCTATATAATAATCACGGTTTCCCAGATGGTGCTAGTGATAAAGTACCCACTAGTGCAGGAGATGTAAGAGATATGGGTTTCATCCCTGGGTGGAGAAGGGCATGGGAGCCTACTCCAATATTCTTGCTTGGGAAATGCCTTGGATAGATCAATGCAGTGGAGTATGGTCCATAGTGTCAGACACATCTGAAACAGTCAGACACATCTGAAGCAATTTAGCAAGTATGCAGTATTATACATTTTGAAACAAGTATGGTATATATGTCTTATTTGTTTATAAGAAGACAGTCTAGATAAGAGCGTGATAAATTGGCATTCCATTTTATTCAAATAATAGAAAAACACAGTATATATTTCAAAGTATATAAAAAATTTTGAACAAATATTTCCACATTTTAATCTAAACCTCCATTGGAGCATGAGTTCAGAAGACAGCGATCTTAGAGACGGTTTAGGTATCTTCATCTTTTGCAGCATTACATGATTCTAACCCTTGAAAAAGCAATCTTTCTCCTTGGTAGACATTCTTTGTTCACTTTATTGGGAAAAATTCCACCAATATGTGTTACAACCGTTACAGACAGAAATCTTGAATATTAATAAAATTTAAAAATATTTGTAATGAAAGTGTCATTGAATCAAGAGACTTCTTTAGTGGAAGGAAATATAAAATTATGAGGAATAAAATGGAAAACTGCTATTGAAAAATACCTTAAGAAATTATTCAGTAGGAAAAAACCTCAACAAACCATAATGTTTCAACTAAGGCTTCAGGATGCAAATGGCCTTGATATTCTGAAATAATGTGTTCTATTTAGGATCAAAGTGAAAGATTATTTTGCTGGAGGACTCAATGATGCCTCAGAGAACAGCGTTGGCTGAAGAAAATGAATGATTTTCTCCTATAATCAGGATTTTATCTTTTGTTTTTCCTCCTGACAAAGATTATTATTCGCTAGGAAAAAGATCAATTTTTGTTTGGTGCTGAGTTCTATATAATAATCACGGTTTCCCAGATGGTGCTAGTGATAAAGTACCCACTAGTGCAGGAGATGTAAGAGATATGGGTTTCATCCCTGGGTGGAGAAGGGCATGGGAGCCTACTCCAATATTCTTGCTTGGGAAATGCCTTGGATAGATCAATGCAGTGGAGTATGGTCCATAGTGTCAGACACATCTGAAACAGTCAGACACATCTGAAGCAATTTAGCAAGTATGCAGTATTATACATTTTGAAACAAGTATGGTATATATGTCTTATTTGTTTATAAGAAGACAGTCTAGATAAGAGCGTGATAAATTGGCATTCCATTTTATTCAAATAATAGAAAAACACAGTATATATTTCAAAGTATATAAAAATTTAGAACAAATATTTCCACATTTTAATCTAAACCTCCATTGGAGCATGAGTTCAGAAGACAGCGATCTTAGAGACGGTTTAGGTATCTTCATCTTTTGCAGCATTACATGATTCTAACCCTTGAAAAAGCAATCTTTCTCCTTGGTAGACATTCTTTGTTCACTTTATTGGGAAAAATTCCACCAATATGTGTTACAACCGTTACAGACAGAAATCTTGAATATTAATAAAATTTAAAAATATTTGTAATGAAAGTGTCATTGAATCAAGAGACTTCTTTAGTGGAAGGAAATATAAAATTATGAGGAATAAAATGGAAAACTGCTATTGAAAAATACCTTAAGAAATTATTCAGTAGGAAAAAACCTCAACAAACCATAATGTTTCAACTAAGGCTTCAGGATGCAAATGGCCTTGATATTCTGAAATAATGTGTTCTATTTAGGATCAAAGTGAAAGATTATTTTGCTGGAGGACTCAATGATGCCTCAGAGAACAGCGTTGGCTGAAGAAAATGAATGATTTTCTCCTATAATCAGGATTTTATCTTTTGTTTTTCCTCCTACAAGGCCTTTATAAAAATTCAAAGTAGTAATTAGTACTTAATTCAGTACTTAATTAAGTAATTAAGAAATTACTTTATACACATTATGTATGCCAAAATCTTAGAGACTGAAATTTCCGTTTTTATTTCAATGCATTGAAATGCAAAAAATACAATAAAATGCATAGAGAATGAAATGATTTTCTATATTTAGAATGTTGAGAACATTTAATTGTTCAATATAATAAAAAGATTTTCTCTCAGAAAAAGATAATATTAAAGAAATAACTCTTTGACATTCAAGTATAAACTGACTGTTGCATTCAATACCAGTGATACCGAGCAGGATTCTGTGAGGTTCCTGGACACAAGACCTTCATGTGTCCATCACTTCTTTGATTATAGAAAATAGGCATCATTTATCCTCCATGGCATTTCTTGCATTCCAAAGGGTAGATTCAACAGTTGCTAATTAGGGAAGGGAGGGAATATGAGACCAGGAAGGAACAAACAGTTAAGATAAGTAGTGAAGCTTTGAGGCAATCTCCTTGCTCTCCATCAGTATGCAACTGTATCTTTGAGATGTTTTGCAGACAGCAAACCTCCCTCTAGGTGAAAGAAGTCAATGTGATGAAAGATGGTATGCTGTCCACAGCACATAGACCATGGACTAGCTGGAGCCTGAAGGTTGATGATTCGTACTCATAACTGCCTCAGCACTAGCCCATCAGAAGAATGTCCACGAGGTGATTACGCCCTATTTGAACCATGAATATAAAACTTCTCATTCTACTCTCCAAGTAGGCAAGCATAGTTTTTTCATGGAAGGAGCCAGCTGTATTTTGCCTCTGTGTGGCAAATGTTAAAGCTATCCTTTTCTTCTTTACCTCAGTCTCTGTGTCTGATAGATTTAGCACCACCATACAAAGAAGCTGTGCTTTTGGCATCATCAGGAGTATAAGAAAATCAATACACATAGCCTTTAGTTCATCAACACCTATTTTTATAGTGATCTATATCTTCTCCTTATTCTCTCCCCACTCCTCTTTCCTCTCTCTCCTCTCCCTATTCTTTCTTCCTCATCAACTTAATTTAGATGCAATTACCATAATAATTAATTTTAATATCTAAGAGTACAGTTTAATACATTTTACAAAATGAATACAAATGTGTAACCAATGCCAAAATCTTGATATAAACTACTTTCTTTATCCCCAAAAGTTTCCTCGTGTATTTTTAGTGCATATCTGTATCCATGAATTTGGCCCAATAGAATATATTTACATATTTCAGAATTTTATAGGGATAAAATTATATACCATGTACAAATTTGGTGACTTGCACTTAACAGTGGTTTTCTAAAAAACATCCACAGTTTAGTGTATAATATTTTTAATTAAAAAAAAAACTTGATATGCATAATTTTTGAAGTCTTTATTGGATTTGTTACAACATTGCTTTTTTTTTTGCTTTAGCTTCTTGATCAAGAGGCATGTGGGGGCTTCCCCTGGTGGTCCAGTGGGTAAGGACACTGCCTTGCAGTGCAAGGGGTCCCGGTTTGATCCCTGGCCTGGGAAGATCCCACGTGCCACAGAGCGACTGGACCAATGTGTCCAATCACCGAGCTGGAGCTCTGGGGTGCATGCGCCCAGAGTCAGCGCTCAGCGACGACAGACACCACCACGATGGGAGGCCCACAGGAGCCAAAGAACAAAGACGGATGAAAATGGAGAAATGAAAGACCAATAGAAGTGGCCTGCCCGCTCCCCTCCCTCCCCAACCTGACCCCCACCCAAAAATAAATAGATAAATAAATCTTTAAAAAAAAAAAAAAAAGAAGCATGTGGGATTTTAGTTACCTGACTGGGGTTTAAACCCACACCCCCTGCATTGGAAGGTGAAGTTTTAAACATTGGACCACCAGAGAAGTCTCATAGTATGTATTATTTTCATTGCTAAGTAATATTTCATTATATGGATACACCCCAGTATGTCATAAACATTTGGTATTTTCACCATTCCATTTAACCATTTTAGCATCACATTGTGGTTTGAATTTAAATTATCTGATAATTAATTACATTGATTTTCCTTCAGGTCTTTATTTGCCATTCATATTTCTTATATGGGCTTCCCTGGCAGCTCAGACGGCAAAGAACCTGCCTGCAATGCAAGAGACCCGTGTTTGATCTTTGAGTCATTTCCCTGGAGAAGGGAATGGCAACCCACTCTAGCATCATTGCCTGGCAAATCAATCCCCTGGACAGAGGAGCCTGGCAAGCTATAGTCCATTGGGTAGCCAAGAGTTAGAGAAGACAGAGTGACTAAAACTATTTATCTGCTTCCAGTACTTTATATATCTTCTTTCATGAACTATTTTACTTTATTTTGGCAATTTTTCATTGAGTCTTTTACTTTACTATTATTTTCTCTATATTTATTCATACTTAGGAGGAGTGTTAAATTTGCAACTCTAATGGTTCATTGGTCTACTCTTCATTTCAATTAGAACTGACTTCAAGTGTTTTGAAACTGTGTTACAGGGAAAAACATGTTGACAACTGCCACCATTTTTGAAAAGCAGACTCTTATTAATCATTGGGAAATGATCTTTGTCGTGAGATTAACTATATGCTCCCAAGAAGATGCCCTTATTTGGAAATAGGGTATTTATAGGGGTTATCACATTAGAAGGATTAGGGCATCTTAATCCAATATGACTAATCATCCTCACATAAAAGTGACATTTCTGCAAAGAAAGAGACACGTACACAAGAAAGATGATATGAAGTCACTCAGTCAATGTCACTTCAAGATAAGTCAGAGTTACACTCTTGCAAGTCAAAGAATGCTAAAAATTGCCAGGAAACTGCCAGAAACTAGGAGATGGTCAAGAAACAGATTTGCCCTCACATCCCTCCACAGGAACCAAGTCTGCTAATACCTTGATTTTAGACGTCTAGCCTCCAAAATTGTGAAGCTATAGATTTCTGTTGTTTAAATCATCTGGTCTATGGAATTTTGTTAGGAACTCTCAGGAAACTAACCAACCTTCTGTATATCTGGCAACATTATTTGTCTTGAATTCTCTTTTACCTTGGATTCTCTTTTACCTTATATTAATACACTAACTCTAGTGTGAGATTATTTTTTGCATTGAATATATTTGCCCACCCATTTGCTTTAAAATTTATACCCTTATACTTATTTTCTCTTATGGACAATATAGAAATATGCTTTAATTTTTTAAACAGACTGCAGTTTTCTGCCTTTGAATGTTAAAATAATTTGCATTTAGGAAAATTTCAATATGGTTTCAGTTGACCCTGCCATCTTGTCTTTTGTTTTGTATTTGCCCTATTTTTTATCTCTCTTTTTCATTTCTTTTCATCTTACTTTGGATTAGGTTTATTTGCATTTCACTTTATCTACATTATTTGACTATTAACACAGTTTTGACCATGTCCACCTATATACACTTTTATCTATCTATCTATCTATCTATATATCTATATGTATATGTATAGATAGATAGATATAGCAGTGTATATAAAAAACTTTAATGTATAAAACAGTATATATATAAAACAGAATATATTATATATACGTGTGCGTGTGTGTGTGTGAGTCTGTGTGTGTGTGTGTCTGTGTGTGTGTGTGTGTGTATAGTGGATATGGGCTTCCAAGGTGGTGCTGTTAGTAAAGAACCTACCTGCCAACACAGGAGATGTGAGAGACATGGGCTCAATCCCTGGGTTGGGAAGATCCCCTGGGGCATGGCAACCCACTCCAATATTCTTCTCTGGAGAATCCCATAGACAGAGGAGTCTGATAAGCTACAGCCCATTATGGCCACAAAGAATCAAAAACTACTGAAGTGACTTGCATACACACATAATGTGTCTGTGTACTTCTGAATGTATAATAGTACATATAATGCAATTAATGCAAAACTTATCATGTCCTTGATTCCTTTTATTCTCTGTACTCCAACCACATGGAACTTGTTCAGTCCCTTAAGTGAGCAGGGTACACTTGAATGAGCAGGGTTCTTCCCACATGAGTGTGTTCATGCATATGCAAATAACTCTTGAATTAATTATGTTTGCTGTTACTGTTATAGAGAATATTTAAGTTAGAGATGATGATGATACTTGGTATTTGTTGCTGTTATTGTTGTTCTTTTTCCTTGAAATTTTATTAACACGCCAAAAGAAGAAAAAAACAAATAAATGTTTTATTGAATGCAATCTCTAAACTTTTCTTCCTCTGAGTAGGAAGATGTTTTCAAAGACTACAGTGGATTTAACTAACCCCAAAGAATTTTCAGAGCAATTTAAATTAATAGCTCTTAAATTCAATAGGTTCCCTATAAATACCTTCCAACTGTCTTCCAAAAAATGTGTGCATGTGTGAATTTCAGGTGGCCTCTGAACTTACATTTATTCACAACCTAGGAGACCACATTCTGAAGTGTCTATATTCTTCCACTTTACATTTTCATAAAGACTGTATAAGCAAGTGTTTTCTTTTTCATTTATTTTTCTGAGGTAAAGATATAATACAAGAGGAAGAATACCAAAATATACACTATTTTCCAAAGAATACTTTCCATCAAGTTTTATAAATACTGAACCATAAGAAACTGATATATACTAAGGATATTTAGTATTTTACTACTTGATTGGAATTTTGTGATATATAATTATTGTCCTCAAGTATTTACAGTGGATAAATTTGTGATGTGTTTTCATATGTGCCCAAAATGTTTCTCTTTCTCAAGATCTTTAAATCCTGGATTTTGAAAATAGAAAAGAAAAGGGAGTTTCATAGAGTGTCCTATTTATCTTCCATCAGTCATTTTTCTACTTCCTCATTTATGATACAATTCTTTTCAAAATTTAGTAGGTTACTAAATTTCACCAAATGAACCCAAAATTGAGACCACAGTTTACTAAAAGATAAGTAAACTTACTAATAGCTAATCTATATCCAATGGACTGTGAAAGGATTTGAAATATCTAATTTCTCAATAATGCCCTTAAAATGATTAGAGCTTCTTTCATTTTATGCTTCCCATGGTCTAGAATACAGCAATAGAGTGTCAAAACTTACTGTGCAAAGGACAACTATAACTTAGTGGCTGTACAGAAATATATGGGGTGTGTGGATGACATTGTGGAACCTAAGTCCCCTATCCCCTGAGTTCCAAATCTTCATCTAGTTCATTACACAAGAGAGAAAGATTTGTGGTTTCTCCATTTAATCTTGGTTAATTTTATTATTACAGCTATGCCTATTCTATTACTTATGTCGTGCTTGACTTTTAATTTGTAAGAGTCTTGAATTCAAAATGCCAACCACTCAACATTTGGTTTCTAACATTCAAATGTTTTATTGAATGCAATCTCTAAACTTTTCTTCCTCTGAGTAGGAAGATGTTTTCAAAGACTACAGTGGATTTAACTAACCCCAAAGAATTTTCAGAGCAATTTAAATTAATAGCTCTTAAATTCAATAGGTTCCCTATAAATACCTTCCAACTGTCTTCCAAAAAATGTGTGCATGTGTGAATTTCAGGTGGCCTCTGAACTTACATTTATTCACAACCTAGGAGACCACATTCTGAAGTGTCTATATTCTTCCACTTTACATTTTCATAAAGACTGTATAAGCAAGTGTTTTCTTTTTCATTTATTTTTCTGAGGTAAAGATATAATACAAGAGGAAGAATACCAAAATATACACTATTTTCCAAAGAATACTTTCCATCAAGTTTTATAAATACTGAACCATAAGAAACTGATATATACTAAGGATATTTAGTATTTTACTACTTGATTGGAATTTTGTGATATATAATTATTGTCCTCAAGTATTTACAGTGGATAAATTTGTGATGTGTTTTCATATGTGCCCAAAATGTTTCTCTTTCTCAAGATCTTTAAATCCTGGATTTTGAAAATAGAAAAGAAAAGGGAGTTTCATAGAGTGTCCTATTTATCTTCCATCAGTCATTTTTCTACTTCCTCATTTATGATACAATTCTTTTCAAAATTTAGTAGGTTACTAAATTTCACCAAATGAACCCAAAATTGAGACCACAGTTTACTAAAAGATAAGTAAACTTACTAATAGCTAATCTATATCCAATGGACTGTGAAAGGATTTGAAATATCTAATTTCTCAATAATGCCCTTAAAATGATTAGAGCTTCTTTCATTTTATGCTTCCCATGGTCTAGAATACAGCAATAGAGTGTCAAAACTTACTGTGCAAAGGACAACTATAACTTAGTGGCTGTACAGAAATATATGGGGTGTGTGGATGACATTGTGGAACCTAAGTCCCCTATCCCCTGAGTTCCAAATCTTCATCTAGTTCATTACACAAGAGAGAAAGATTTGTGGTTTCTCCATTTAATCTTGGTTAATTTTATTATTACAGCTATGCCTATTCTATTACTTATGTCGTGCTTGACTTTTAATTTGTAAGAGTCTTGAATTCAAAATGCCAACCACTCAACATTTCAAGCACAATATGAACATTCATTTTGCACTAACAAATCAGTACTTTCCATTCCTTACTTGTGTACTTTAGTATATATTTTGTCAAGTCCTTCTTGTTGCAACTGTTAAAATCTATAGGCAAAAGATATTGGTATACTTCAATACTCATTTTTATATAAAAATAACATTTCATTATAATAGCACAATATTTTACTTCTCTGATATGTTTTTATTTGTGAAAAATGAGGTGGGCTTTGTGCTATTTTTGTCCCTCTGTTTTTGTACTTCTGACTATAATTGTCAGGATAAATTGTGAATTGGATTTGGTTGCCCAAAAAGCTATTTTTCAAAAGAAAATTTACATAAGTATACTTTATTTGTGAACAAAATAAATGTATGATTTAATTTATGTATTTAAGAATCACCATCAATATGAGGCAAGCACATTATAATTATATTTTATTAAAATATAGATTTATATTTCATTTTCCCAAGAGATACAAGCATAGTCATATACTTGCCTACATTCTCCCTCCATGTAAGTTGGTCAATGAAAATATTTTATGAAAATAAATGTTTAAAAAATAATATAATTTTAATGTAAACACATTGCTCTTAAACATATGTCATATATTTGAAGGAATCTGATATTTTCAACTACTGCCATTGTCTTGTTTTATTTCCTGAATTAGTAAAACTTTTATTGTTAAATGGTAATAATGTGATATATATTTATTTGTGAAATAAAGTCATTACTTTATTAATTCTTTTGTCATTCTATTTTTTTACCATGGACATATAGCAAGCCTCTGAAGACAACTACATCCATAAAAGGTGTTCAAGTAATTTAGTGCTGATTTTATCAGATTCTAACTCATATATTTTGACTCAAGGATTAATAACAGCATGCTCATTCTTCAATGGGTGAAAATGCCTGGTCTCTTATAATGATATATAGTTTAAAGGAAAACATGAATACAGCTTTAGAAAAACACACTAGTCAATGTGGAAGTTGATTTTTCTAAGATAATAAGTATGAAATTCACCAGTTCCTCTGGTTTGTTTGAGCAACTGGGTAAAAAAAGCACTTGATGGTTTTTCTTTTCAGTTAAATTCAGTTAAAGAAAACATTGTCTGGGGATTCCCTGGTGGTCCAGTGGTTAGAGAGTCCATCTTGCAGTTCAAGGGGCACCAGTTTGATCCATGGCCCAGGAAGATCTCACATGCCACAGACCAGCTGGACTGATATGTCCAATTACGAGCCATTGCTCTGGATCACATGCGCCCAGAGCTGGTGCTCTGCAACAAGAAGGGCCACTGCAATGGGAGATCCACACAGGCCAAAGTAGAAAGATGGAAATAAATAAATGAATCACCAATTTAAAAGAGGCCAAAAAAAAAAAAAAAAAAAAAACAACAAAAAATCCCCACATTGTCTGCATAGTTCACAACTGGGGAATAAGCATATAATTATGGAAGCTGCACTCATTTTATTGTCCTCAATAATGTAGAAGGTGTATTTCTATTTTTCCTAATATTTATATAAATTGTATTTTAAAAGTAAAAAATTGAATTCATTATGAAAACCTTTAACAGGTAGCTCAGTGGTAAAGTGTCTGTCTTTCAATGGAAGAGATCTAGGATACATGGATTAGATCCCTGAGTCAAGAAGATAACCTCGAGAAGGAAATGGCAACCCACTCCACTATGCTTGCCTGGGAAATACCATGAACAGATGAAGCTGGAGGGCTACAGTCCATGGGGTTGCAAAGAGTCAGACATGACTAAGTGTGCATGCACATACACAAAGTGTGTAACAAATAATGTTGTAATGATTGATACAAATTCTCTCACATCTAGTTTCAGAGCATTATATTGCATATACGCAAGGTATTACGGAAGCATTAAACATGGACTGTAATGCCTATTTTTACAAGCTATTCAAGCTTAGAGGCATATGGTAAAATTGTAGTAATGATAAAAATAATATTTTTAGCTTAGCCTTCTCCAGCATAGTTTTATAAATCCAATTCTCACCTCAAGATTTTTTCAAGCTAGCAAAATCGCTTCTATGTCTTAAAAAGAGAGTTTGTTTTGTTAAGATAATCAGCTTTATTAAAATGAACCTATAGACAGTCTTTTCCTTGTGTAGTTCAGACATCTTACACATATTTAAATCTTCTATGTTTTGAAATCCCAGAATCTCATTTCAAATCACTAATGCACAGATAACTGACTTCAAAATTGTCCTGAATGTACATGAAAATAAGCTACACCAAATTCTTTATTTTTCCATCTCAATAAGGTTTCTTTCACAGTATAAACAATCAAAATAGCAACTTTTTTTCCTGACTTAATCAAAAAGAAACAACCAACACAAATGCCACAACAAAATTTAGCTCTGTCTTATGTCACAAAAGATCAACTACTTTTATCCGTGCCTCTTTCAAAAAATTTACTTTGACTTATCTATCTTTTGCAATGTCCACCCTGGAACAGTTAGTGCAAGGATTTCCTATCATTTCCCTCCTTTTCCACCTTTGTTCCACCAGCTTCCCTTTAAGGCATTAGCAAAGATATGTCCTCCTCTGAATATTCATGGTCACTCCTGATGAGAACATACTCATCAGTCACTATGTGATTAAGCTTTTACAATGGCTTTGTATCTCCTTCAGAGTAGAATCCAAAGTTCTCAGAGTGGCCATACAACATTCAAATACTAGTCGTTTTTATACATAATTGTGTGTGTGTGTGTGTGTGTGTGTGTGTGTGCATAGATAGGTAGATAAGTAGATAGATTACATTCCGGTGCTAGGGGGACAAACGCCAGAATGCGGTCTTTATAAGAATTTGAAATGTGTTCAAATAGATTTTATTTATCAATTCTTAGAGCCTTAAACACTATTTAGAACAAACAACAATTAGTTCAGTCCAGTCACTCAGTAGCATCTGATTCTGCAGTCCCATGGATTGCAGCACACCAGGTTTCTCTGTCCTTCATCATCTCTGAAAGGTTGCTTAAACTTATGTTCTTTGAGTTTGTGATGCCGTCCAAGCATCTCGCCCTCTATCATCCACTTCTCCTTCTGTCTTCTATTTTCCCAACATCAGGGTCTTTTCCAATGAGCCATCTCTCCATATCTGGTGGCAAGAATACTAGAGCTTCAGTTTCAACATCAGCTCTTACAATGCATATACAAGGTTGATTTCATTAGGACTGAGTGGTTTGATCTCCTTGCAGTTCAAGGGACTTTCAAGAGTCTTCTCAAACACCACAGTTTAAAGGCATCAATTTCTTGGCACTCAGACTTCTTTATGGTTCAGCTCTCACATCCATACGCGACTAGAGTGAAAACCATGGCTTTGACTACATGGATCATTCTCAACAAAGCGACATCTCTGCCTTTTAATATGCTGTCTGGGTTTGCCATAGTTTTTCTTCCAAGGAGCAAGCATCTTTATTCCATGGTTGTAGTCACAAACAGCAGTGATTTTGGAGCCCAAGAAAATAAAGTCTGTCACAGTTTCCACTATTTATCCATTTATTTGCCATGAAGTGATGGGACTCGATGCCATGATCTTCATTTTGTGAATGCTGAGTTCTAACCGCTTTGACTTATCTATCTTTTGCAATGTCCACCCTGGAACAGTTAGTGCAAGGATTTCCTATCATTTCCCTCCTTTTCCACCTTTGTTCCACCAGCTTCCCTTTAAGGCATTAGCAAAGATATGTCCTCCTCTGAATATTCATGGTCACTCCTGATGAGAACATACTCATCAGTCACTATGTGATTAAGCTTTTACAATGGCTTTGTATCTCCTTCAGAGTAGAATCCAAAGTTCTCAGAGTGGCCATACAACATTCAAATACTAGTCGTTTTTATACATAATTGTGTGTGTGTGTGTGTGTGTGTGTGTGTGTGTGCATAGATAGGTAGATAAGTAGATAGATTACATTCCGGTGCTAGGGAGACAAACACCAGAATGCGGTCTTTATAAGAATTTGAAATGTGTTCAAATAGATTTTATTTATCAATTCTTAGAGCCTTAAACACTATTTAGAACAAACAACAATTAGTTCAGTCCAGTCACTCAGTAGCATCTGATTCTGCAGTCCCATGGATTGCAGCACACCAGGTTTCTCTGTCCTTCATCATCTCTGAAAGGTTGCTTAAACTTATGTTCTTTGAGTTTGTGATGCCGTCCAAGCATCTCGCCCTCTATCATCCACTTCTCCTTCTGTCTTCTATTTTCCCAACATCAGGGTCTTTTCCAATGAGCCATCTCTCCATATCTGGTGGCAAGAATACTAGAGCTTCAGTTTCAACATCAGCTCTTACAATGCATATACAAGGTTGATTTCATTAGGACTGAGTGGTTTGATCTCCTTGCAGTTCAAGGGACTTTCAAGAGTCTTCTCAAACACCACAGTTTAAAGGCATCAATTTCTTGGCACTCAGACTTCTTTATGGTTCAGCTCTCACATCCATACGCGACTAGAGTGAAAACCATGGCTTTGACTACATGGATCATTCTCAACAAAGCGACATCTCTGCCTTTTAATATGCTGTCTGGGTTTGCCATAGTTTTTCTTCCAAGGAGCAAGCATCTTTATTCCATGGTTGTAGTCACAAACAGCAGTGATTTTGGAGCCCAAGAAAATAAAGTCTGTCACAGTTTCCACTATTTATCCATTTATTTGCCATGAAGTGATGGGACTCGATGCCATGATCTTCATTTTGTGAATGCTGAGTTCTAACCCAGCTTTTTAATCTTCATCAAGAGCTTCTTTAATTCCTTTTTCTGCCATAAAGTGGCTTTCTGCATACCTAAGGGTGGTGCCACCTGCATACCTAAGGTTACTGATATTTCTCCTGGCAATCTTGATTCCAGATTGTGCTTCATCCAACCTGGCATTTCATATGATGTACTCTGCATATAATTTAAATAGGCAGGATGACAATATACATCCTTGATGTACCCCTTTCCCAATTTGGAACCAGTCTGTTGTTTCATTTCCAGTTTCAACTATTGTTTTTTTGTCCTGCACACAGATTTCTCAGGAGGCAGGTAAGACGGTCTAGTATTCCCATTTCTTTAAGAATTTTCTACAGTTTGTTGTAAGCCACATAGTCAAAGGCTTTAGCATAATCAATAAAGCAGATAGGAATAATCTTTACTTGAAGTTCCTTAAAAACAGTCACCCAATCTTCCATAAGGGGATGTATACGTAGCACACTGTGAAGAATATGTACATATGTGACTGGGTCAGAATTAATTCAGGAGCTAAAACCTGTATCTTTCCTCTTTTAGACATGTTGCTACTTTCCATTCACTTCCTCTGCTTCTTAACCTTCCAGTGACTCATTAACTTATAAATGCAGTTCAAATATCATAAAATCCTCTTCAACACACATCAACTGCTATTGCCAAAACTGCAGATATTTTACTTTTCTTAAATTCAATAAACATCTCAGCTCACATTTGACTTGCTGATGACACTCGATGCTACTAAACACAACATTCACATAACACCACACTCTCTTCTTCCCCATTCTGCCCTTTCTTGGCCGGTACTTTTCGGTAGCCTCTGAAAGTTCTTATTCTGTCCTCCGACTTTATATTTCATAAAGTAGAAAATCTGTTATATGCTTATATTTCAAAACAAATTTCTGAATAAGTTGGATGTTAAATAAAAAAGTAGTATATGTTTTTCTTTGAATAACTTTGTTACAGAAAAGAATATAATTTCTAAATTTCAAATGTCACTTTATTAGAACGTATGAAGAATGTAATATGTTTGAAGTACAATGTTTATATATAAACCTGTATCTAATATATATACACTATTAATATGACTGGAAAAATATATAGAATCTGATCAGAAGTATATAAAACTATGATGTATTAAAGTAAAAATATAATTTCATATAAAAGCTGCAGTACTTACAAACAACTCATTATGAGTCCTAGAACTCTCACTGAACTAAATCTTTCCTGCATCTGAAAAAATTTAGATGAGTATTCCCCATATTTTCAAGCCTTAATAAAAGCATGGTCCACCTATGAGGTGACATTATTCTTTGCAGCTCCTTTAGATACAAAATATTTACTGTTTTCTTACTGACTGCCTATAGGAAGGAATGTAAACTTGGTATCTTTTTGACTCATCAACACTATCTCCAGTTAATAAATATCTTACTGTTTAAAACATTACTGTTCGTTTTAGTTCATTTTTTCTATAACACTCTCTACCACTCCTCAGTGATATATTCTACGAATGGACCAAACACATCTTTTTATTCATTGATAACCAGTTTCAAAGTCTGTCTATATTAACCAGTCATATCACTTTCTGTCCTCTAAGATCTCTCATCAAGATACTGTGATTAGATTCAAATAGTCAAAGATCCTCTTCTCCACTTTTTATCAGTTGCCATTCATATAGCACCACCCATCTGCCAATGGATCAATACTATCTAAGCTGTGATATTCTTTTGTCCCTCTAAGAGTTTTTCTCACTTCCATGATAAAGTACTCATGCTTTTTTTTTCTATCTACTACAACTCTCAGCTCACATTTGACTTGCTGATGACACTCGATGCTACTAAACACAACATTCACATAACACCACACTCTCTTCTTCCCCATTCTGCCCTTTCTTGGCCGGTACTTTTCGGTAGCCTCTGAAAGTTCTTATTCTGTCCTCCGACTTTATATTTCATAAAGTAGAAAATCTGTTATATGCTTATATTTCAAAACAAATTTCTGAATAAGTTGGATGTTAAATAAAAAAGTAGTATATGTTTTTCTTTGAATAACTTTGTTACAGAAAAGAATATAATTTCTAAATTTCAAATGTCACTTTATTAGAACGTATGAAGAATGTAATATGTTTGAAGTACAATGTTTATATATAAACCTGTATCTAATATATATACACTATTAATATGACTGGAAAAATATATAGAATCTGATCAGAAGTATATAAAACTATGATGTATTAAAGTAAAAATATAATTTCATATAAAAGCTGCAGTACTTACAAACAACTCATTATGAGTCCTAGAACTCTCACTGAACTAAATCTTTCCTGCATCTGAAAAAATTTAGATGAGTATTCCCCATATTTTCAAGCCTTAATAAAAGCATGGTCCACCTATGAGGTGACATTATTCTTTGCAGCTCCTTTAGATACAAAATATTTACTGTTTTCTTACTGACTGCCTATAGGAAGGAATGTAAACTTGGTATCTTTTTGACTCATCAACACTATCTCCAGTTAATAAATATCTTACTGTTTAAAACATTACTGTTCGTTTTAGTTCATTTTTTCTATAACACTCTCTACCACTCCTCAGTGATATATTCTACGAATGGACCAAACACATCTTTTTATTCATTGATAACCAGTTTCAAAGTCTGTCTATATTAACCAGTCATATCACTTTCTGTCCTCTAAGATCTCTCATCAAGATACTGTGATTAGATTCAAATAGTCAAAGATCCTCTTCTCCACTTTTTATCAGTTGCCATTCATATAGCACCACTCCATCTGCCAATGGATCAATACTATCTAAGCTGTGATATCTCTAAGTTAGATTCCACACTGTCTGAACAGAAGCTTTTTTCTTCCTCCTACTTCCATGATAAAGTACTCCATGCCAACTATATTTCTTTGGCTAATGCATTTTTCCTCTGATCTCATTCAGCTAAGGATTCACAGTCAGCCTGAATGTACCCTTCAGCGACTTACTAAATGTTCTTAGCCCTATATCCTTTTAGTAATCCTACAAGGCAATGCCCTAAGATCAGCATGCCTGGTTTTTCTGATTCTATTTTTTTTGTAATTGAAGTATAGTTGATTTACAATGTTGTGTTAATTCAGGTACACAGCAAAGTATATATATTTCCATATTCTTTCCCTTATAAGTTATTACAAGATATGGGGTAGAATTCCCTGGGCTACACAAAAGCTCCTTATTGGTTATCTACTTAATTAATCTTGCTCCTGCTTTGCCTTTTTGTAAACATAAGTTTGTTTTCTGTCTGTAAGCCTATTTCTGCTTTGTAAATAAGTTTATTTCTCTGTTCTATTTGAAATGTCCTACTTTCTTAATAAAAAATCTGACGTTATTTTCTTTCTAGTCTCAGTTGATCACTTTAGGTAGTTAATGTTAAAGAAAATATAGTCAGGGAGAAGCCATCAAAACAGAATCTCTTTAAACTTTCTACCACCAAGTAAACAAACTTCAAATAAATTGCACTGATCTTTTGCTACTTCTCTCTTAAGTAAATTCTTTTGGTTAACATTAGTATTTCCTGAGTTTCTTCATTATCTTTAAATAATCTTCTTTAATTATTTTAGTTTATTCTGCAGGCTTCCCTCTCTATCTAGCCCTTATTTGAGTTATTTAGGAATCTCTTAGGTGTATATTTTTTCACTTCATGTGTCATCAGGTGCCAGTACTGACTCCTGTGATCCCAGGTGTTTCTAGTCTTGGCCACCTTTTCACACTCAGATGTACATATCTGAGTTGCCCACAGTTATCTCAGCCTGGCTTGTTATTGGATATCTCATATTTACCAAATTAACATGTGATATAAACATATCTTTCCCAAATTTGCTTATTCATTAGTTTTCTCTGTCTCAGTGCAAGCACCACTAGGCATCTTTATCCCCAAAAGGAAAAAAAAAAAAATTAAAAAAAGAAGCAGTCACGTTTTTCAAAATCTAATTCTTTCTAAATCCAGGTAGTTAATCAGTCTATAAACAAAATCAATTTGACCCCATGTATACCTTATTCACTTCTCCACTGAACCTAGAGGGATATCATTTTAAAGTTCAAAATAGATCCCTGACATCTACGACTTAAATTTTGTTTTGTTGCTTCATGTGATCCTGAGGCTGGTGTTGAGACTTTTTACCACAATTCATAAGTAATGACCCTTCATGATTTTCTACGTTTGCTTATGCCTGGTCACATCTGTGGAAACAATCACTCAAGTTGTTTTCACTTCAGCAGTGAAAACCACATTTGGTTTCTGAAGATTATGCTCTGTCCTGGTTTAGTGCCTTGATTATGCTGCTTTTGCTCTTTCCTTTCCTTCATCATGTTATCTGATTCCTGTTTGTCTTTTATGACTTATCTAAACACTGCTGCTCCAGATCAGGCTCATTCACTCATTTGGTTGCTTTATGTCTCTCTGCATTTCTCTTTTTATTATGCTTATCATGCTTGAATTGTTTGTTTTTCTTCCAGATAGTGAATATCTTTTGAGGCAGGAATGTGCTTGTGTTATTCCTCTCAGTCTCTCTGGTATCTGTTACAGTATAAGGCTATTACCTAGTGCATCTCTTGAAATAATATCTAATTTTGCTCATTTGCTTGCATTTTATTTTATTTTATTTTTTTGTGGAAAGTGTTTGTGTATAGTTTAGTTTATGTGGATATCATTTCATTTCCCTTTTTCCCTTATATTAGAATTTTAGCTATGGTGTTGTAATTTAGCTCACTGGGCAACGCCATGTATGTCCTCTTGTTCCTAATAATTTTCCCATTATTTACATTCATGGGGAAAGCATTTAAACCACATATTTGAATGTCTATTATTTAAAGTAAATTCTTGTTAAATACTTCATCTTCATCTTTGTATTGGTGCAAATATACCAGGTGTTAAATAAATTTAACTTTTAAATAATTCAATAATTAAGATTAAATTATCTTCAATGGTTTACTTGATTGTATTTCCTCTAACACTGTCAGCCTACTTTTCAATGCCAGATATATACATATAGATATAGATATATATACACACACACACACATACATGCACACACTGATATATACATATATACTGATATTCAGAAAATGAAATGATGGCAAATTCTGTTGTATGTAAGCTGAGCAGGACTCGTTGGGGCTCCAGGGCACAGAAGCCTTTCTGTGTCCCCTGTTCCTTTCTTGTAGGGAATACACTCCAGCCTCCAGGACTTTCCCTGAGTACCAAACATCAGATTCACAGAGTTACTTATCTGGGAAGGGATGGGAAGAGACAAGGGATGAGCAGCTAGGAAACAACAGAGCACCCTGGAGATGGGTTCCTGGTTCTGCCTCAAGGGATACACATAAAAAGATCTTTGAGCCATTCTTAGAATTAGAACCCTCAACAAATGAAAGAACCCAGCTCTCCTACATTGTATTTAGATTCTCTACCGTCTGAGCAACCAGGGAAGCCCATGAAAGATGTTAGCATTCTTCATTCCAGAGTTCATATTTGATAACCTCAATAAGCTCATCAAGAAAAAAACCCGAGGCCAGCTTAAAGGAACCAGAAATGCTCATCAGGAGATCTCCTGAGGCCAGATTAAAGGAATGCAGACCCTACTTACATCCTAATTCTCATCAGCATCTCTACCCTGAACCACTGCTATAAAACTCCTCATCAGATCCTCCTAGGTTGGGACCCACAATTTTGAGAGGCGCAAGTTTGTTGTGTCCCCCTTTACCTGGTAAAATGAAAAACTTCCTCTTTTTCACTTCACCCAAAATTCCATCTCTTGAAATCCATTCAGCACTGGTGAAAATACCCTCAGTATTCTGCCTCAACATGATGTGTGTTAAATTGTATATAACAGCAAAATGTGGTGATTTTTATTTCACTTGAAGTTTGTCCTGATACTATGCGTTGGGCCAAGAAAGTATATCTGATTTCATGTCAGGTGGAACAGTTGTATTGAAAGCCTCCTATGAAGCAAATGAAACAAATATTTACTATATATTGAAATCATCTTAAAAAGTGTGTGTGTTAGTCCCTCAATTATGTCCAACTCTTTGTGACCCAATGGACTGTAGGCCTCCAGGATCCTCTGTCCATGGAATTCTCCAGACAAGAGTACTAGAGTGAGTTGCCCTTCCCCTCTTGAGAGGATCTTCCTGACTCAGGGATCAAAACTGGGTCTTCTTCACTGCAGTTAGATACGTTACGATCTGAGCCACAAGGGAAACCCATTTTTAAATAGTTGTGACTGAAAATATTAAATGGATATGACTTTAAATATGCTGTTGAAAGAAGACATGGCAACATGTGGGGCTCTGAATTGAAAGAGGACCATTGCAAGCATAAGGAAACTTAAGCACATTGTTTCAGTTTGAAGCTAAAATGGCGCCTACAGGAAGACACAGGGCATGATCTAAATTGTTAGTTGATGGTCAAAATTTTTGATTGGTTCCCCTGGCTTCCGTGCTCATGGATGATTGCTTGACCTTTATCTTGATTGGTGTAATCTATAGGAAGTCCTGTGCAAAACCCCCTTCACTTGCCTATAAAAGCTGTGAGTCCCTAATAAAGCAACTGAAAGATGTTAGCATTCTTCATTCCAGAGTTCATATTTGATAACCTCAATAAGCTCATCAAGAAAAAAACCCGAGGCCAGCTTAAAGGAACCAGAAATGCTCATCAGGAGATCTCCTGAGGCCAGATTAAAGGAATGCAGACCCTACTTACATCCTAATTCTCATCAGCATCTCTACCCTGAACCACTGCTATAAAACTCCTCATCAGATCCTCCTAGGTTGGGACCCACAATTTTGAGAGGCGCAAGTTTGTTGTGTCCCCCTTTACCTGGTAAAATGAAAAACTTCCTCTTTTTCACTTCACCCAAAATTCCATCTCTTGAAATCCATTCAGCACTGGTGAAAATACCCTCAGTATTCTGCCTCAACATGATGTGTGTTAAATTGTATATAACAGCAAAATGTGGTGATTTTTATTTCACTTGAAGTTTGTCCTGATACTATGCGTTGGGCCAAGAAAGTATATCTGATTTCATGTCAGGTGGAACAGTTGTATTGAAAGCCTCCTATGAAGCAAATGAAACAAATATTTACTATATATTGAAATCATCTTAAAAAGTGTGTGTGTTAGTCCCTCAATTATGTCCAACTCTTTGTGACCCAATGGACTGTAGGCCTCCAGGATCCTCTGTCCATGGAATTCTCCAGACAAGAGTACTAGAGTGAGTTGCCCTTCCCCTCTTGAGAGGATCTTCCTGACTCAGGGATCAAAACTGGGTCTTCTTCACTGCAGTTAGATACGTTACGATCTGAGCCACAAGGGAAACCCATTTTTAAATAGTTGTGACTGAAAATATTAAATGGATATGACTTTAAATATGCTGTTGAAAGAAGACATGGCAACATGTGGGGCTCTGAATTGAAAGAGGACCATTGCAAGCATAAGGAAACTTAAGCACATTGTTTCAGTTTGAAGCTAAAATGGCGCCTACAGGAAGACACAGGGCATGATCTAAATTGTTAGTTGATGGTCAAAATTTTTGATTGGTTCCCCTGGCTTCCGTGCTCATGGATGATTGCTTGACCTTTATCTTGATTGGTGTAATCTATAGGAAGTCCTGTGCAAAACCCCCTTCACTTGCCTATAAAAGCTGTGAGTCTTCACTAATAAAGCAGAACTGTGTTGACGGAACCCCTGACGCATCTGATTGTCCCCCGCATGCGCTGGGGGGCTGAGGGACGGGCAGCAAATTTCACCTCTCTTCGAGATCTCCAGGTTCAGCTGGGGGCAATCCTGCTGCCTTCCTTTCTGAGGAAGGTCCCCGCAGAAGCTGGCGCCCAACGTGGAACCTGAGAGTGAGAAGGTAGAAGGCAGCATCTCCGTGAGGGTTTGAAAGAGAACCGACGAGTGGCCGACAGGCCTCACCATGGCGCCTCCCTCTAGAAAGGCATTTCTCGGAGTAATCCGATTTCAAGGTGAGTCTTCTCCTTTTTTTCGCCACTCCCGAGAGGGTGGGGATTTAGGGTAGACACAAAAAAACTGAATACTGCTTTTCCTTGTTCATCCTTCTTTACTTTAATTCCTACTTTCACGTTCTCTCTGATTCAAGACTTCCAGCGAACCATCAGACAGTCTAAAAAGCAACTGACGGGGCCTGGTTAGGGCTACTCTTTGACAGTCCTGAAAGGCTTTAAGATAGTTTGCCCCAGTAGTGGCAGCCTGACTGGGTGGAAGTCTCTCTTTTCTATATTTCAAATTGAGAACACAGCCTAAACCTCTCCCTCGCGGGCACAGGTCAGGCATTTAAAAGCCACTAGGGCGCCTGCCGCTTGCAGACTCCCGTGACAGGATAAGGGGGTCAAAGGAATTGGGCCCCAGGAAATCACTGGTTATACGTTACGATCTGAGCCACAAGGAAACCCATTTTAAATAGTTGTGACTGTAAATATTAAATGGATATGACTTTAAATATGCTGTTGAAAGAAGACATGGCAACATGTGGGGCTCTGAATTGAAAGAGGACCATTGCAAGCATAAGGAAACTTAAGCACATTGTTTCAGTTTGAAGCTAAAATGGCGCCTACAGGAAGACACAGGGCATGATCTAAATTGTTAGTTGATGGTCAAAATTTTTGATTGGTTCCCCTGGCTTCCGTGCTCATGGATGATTGCTTGACCTTTATCTTGATTGGTGTAATCTATAGGAAGTCCTGTGCAAAACCCCCTTCACTTGCCTATAAAAGCTGTGAGTCTTCACTAATAAAGCAGAACTGTGTTGACGGAACCCCTGACGCATCTGATTGTCCCCCGCATGCGCTGGGGGGCTGAGGGACGGGCAGCAAATTTCACCTCTCTTCGAGATCTCCAGGTTCAGCTGGGGGCAATCCTGCTGCCTTCCTTTCTGAGGAAGGTCCCCGCAGAAGCTGGCGCCCAACGTGGAACCTGAGAGTGAGAAGGTAGAAGGCAGCATCTCCGTGAGGGTTTGAAAGAGAACCGACGAGTGGCCGACAGGCCTCACCATGGCGCCTCCCTCTAGAAAGGCATTTCTCGGAGTAATCCGATTTCAAGGTGAGTCTTCTCCTTTTTCTCGCCACTCCCGAGAGGGTGGGGATTTAGGGTAGACACAAAAAAACTGAATACTGCTTTTCCTTGTTCATCCTTCTTTACTTTAATTCCTACTTTCACGTTCTCTCTGATTCAAGACTTCCAGCGAACCATCAGACAGTCTAAAAAGCAACTGACGGGGCCTGGTTAGGGCTACTCTTTGACAGTCCTGAAAGGCTTTAAGATAGTTTGCCCCAGTAGTGGCAGCCTGACTGGGTGGAAGTCTCTCTTTTCTATATTTCAAATTGAGAACACAGCCTAAACCTCTCCCTCGCGGGCACAGGTCAGGCATTTAAAAGCCACTAGGGCGCCTGCCGCTTGAAGACTCCCGTGACAGGATAAGGGGGTCATGGAATGGGCCAGAGCCTCTTAGAGCGTGTACCTCCAACAAGACAATGTCCGTGCAACACTAGGGACTCCTTCACCATTTCACAAGCACAACATGAGCCCAACCTCCTGACCGCCACCACTCCCGTTACGATTTTTGGTGGTTGTTCTCAGTAGTCTTTCCTTTCTACTCTTTTTCAACAACATGGGAAACGGTATCCAATCTATTAGCAGAGGCTGGGACTCCTTTATAAATGAAGAAGAAACTAGCTATGATGAGTGTTTCCCCAGTCACTCGAGGTCAAGACCTCAAGAAACAGGACTGTACTCCACAATCCTTACCCCCTTTGAAGAGATCAGAGAGACATCACAGGGAGGGAAGGCACTGGGGTCACTTTGGAGAGAGAGGATCTATCCTAAAGACCCCTAGGAGCCCTCAGTGCCCTTCACGGGCCCAAGCCAAGCTTTTCCTGTAAATGTTAACCCAGGGGGAAACAGACTGGCCGCCTGGTATTCATGGGAGGCCAATGACCTAAATCAACTTTAGAAGGCGGTAGCAGAGGGTAGCCCAAACTCTCCATGGGCGGTAACCATACTCCAAGGGCTGACCCACCAACCTTGTACCACCCAAGATTGGAAGATGCTATGTAAGGCAGTACTTCCCAGTAACATTTATATCAAATTATGTGCCTTCTTCAAAGGGGAATGCCGTGCTCAAGCAGAAAGAAACCAGGCTGCCAATCCCGTCATTCCAATAACTTTTGGAATGCTATCGGGAACAGCAGACCAATGGAACACTGGTATACAGCAGGCTGCCATTCCTGCCCCTTATCAAGACCAAGTATGGGCTATATGTCTGGCTGCCTGGAAAAAACTTGCTGAGGGCCCTACTGAACCCCCCATAAGGGGATAGCACAAAAAAATAACAAAGACCTTGCCACTTTTTTATAGATCATGTAGAAAAGAGTCTCCAGAAAAAGTTCCCTCCAAGGCCTTTAAGAGATCAGTTCCTCAGAATGTTAGTTTTGGAGTGAATGAATACAGACCATAAATTGGCCTGTGCAGGGTGAAAAGATCGTTCCATTGAGCGATGGATTGTGTGCTCTAAAGACATAGGCACACATAGTCACCAAGCCCGCTCTATCACCAATGCTCTTCAGGTTCAAACTGAGGCTCTCTCTGAGGCAATGACTAAAACCTTATCCACTGTAATGGCTACAGGCAGTGCCTTGTCCCAGGGCCCCCCTGCCTCACCAAAATCAGGCCACTGCTTTAACTGTGGCCAACCGGGGCACTTTAAGAGAGAGTGCCCCCAAGGAGATAAGAAAACATCCAACCGAAAACCCCCTTGGGCTTTTACCCAACTGCCTGGACAGCTCTCGGCAGGAGATTCCTTAGCTGGTGGGACAGCTTCCTGTGGAGTTCGGGTACACGGCCTGCAGGATGCCCATGACCTTCACGGTCTGACCCATGTTGGCTAAAGAGGGTTGCATAAAAAATTCCCACAGATCTCCATCAAGGATTTAAAGAAAATTGTACATACTTGCAAGTCTTCCCTCCCTCACTTACAAGTTCCTCACTTACAGTCACCAGGAGTAAACCCTCAGGGACTGAGGCCTAATATGTTGTGGCAGACAGATGTCACTCACTTTTCCCCCTTTGGAAAACTCAAATACATCTTTGTATCCATTGATACTTATTCCCATGACTGCTGGGCCACAGCCCACTCAGGGGAAAAAAACAAAACATGCCCAGAGTAATTTCTTACAATGCTTTGCAACTCTGGGTCTACCTTATCAGATTAAAAACAGACAATGGTCCCTGCTTTGTTAGCAAAAATTTACAAAACTTCTTTCAACAATGGCACATCTGCCACACCACAGGGATCCCACACAACCCTCAAGGACAGGCCATAATTGAATGTCATCATCAAAGCTTAAAGGCCCAATTACAAAACAAAAAGGGGAATAAGCCCTCAGCGGTAACTTGAATGGCACTTTTACTCTAAACATTGTAAATTTTTCAAAAATGAACTGATGGCACCCTTTCAAAAACACTGGCCCAATCAAGAAATAAAACCTGGAAAATACAAGTGGGGGATTTTCATATTCCCCAGGACCCAAGGCCTTTAAGAGGTCAGTTCCTCAGAATGTTAGTTTTGGAGTGAATGAATACAGACCATAAATTGGCCTGTGCAGGGTGAAAAGATCGTTCCATTGAGCGATGGATTGTGTGCTCTAAAGACATAGGCACACATAGTCACCAAGCCCGCTCTATCACCAATGCTCTTCAGGTTCAAACTGAGGCTCTCTCTGAGGCAATGACTAAAACCTTATCCACTGTAATGGCTACAGGCAGTGCCTTGTCCCAGGGCCCCCCTGCCTCACCAAAATCAGGCCACTGCTTTAACTGTGGCCAACCGGGGCACTTTAAGAGAGAGTGCCCCCAAGGAGATAAGAAAACATCCAACCGAAAACCCCCTTGGGCTTTTACCCAACTGCCTGGACAGCTCTCGGCAGGAGATTCCTTAGCTGGTGGGACAGCTTCCTGTGGAGTTCGGGTACACGGCCTGCAGGATGCCCATGACCTTCACGGTCTGACCCATGTTGGCTAAAGAGGGTTGCATAAAAAATTCCCACAGATCTCCATCAAGGATTTAAAGAAAATTGTACATACTTGCAAGTCTTCCCTCCCTCACTTACAAGTTCCTCACTTACAGTCACCAGGAGTAAACCCTCAGGGACTGAGGCCTAATATGTTGTGGCAGACAGATGTCACTCACTTTTCCCCCTTTGGAAAACTCAAATACATCTTTGTATCCATTGATACTTATTCCCATGACTGCTGGGCCACAGCCCACTCAGGGGAAAAAAACAAAACATGCCCAGAGTAATTTCTTACAATGCTTTGCAACTCTGGGTCTACCTTATCAGATTAAAAACAGACAATGGTCCCTGCTTTGTTAGCAAAAATTTACAAAACTTCTTTCAACAATGGCACATCTGCCACACCACAGGGATCCCACACAACCCTCAAGGACAGGCCATAATTGAATGTCATCATCAAAGCTTAAAGGCCCAATTACAAAAACAAAAAGGGGGAATAAGCCCTCAGCGGTAACTTGGAATGGCACTCTTTACTCTAAACATTGTAAATTTTTCAAAAAATGAACTGATGGCACCCTTTCAAAAACACTGGCCCAATCAAGAAATAAAACCTGAAATACAAGTGAGATGAAAGGACCCCATTACTGGCCAATGGAAGGGTCCTGATCCGTCCTTACGATGGGGAGAGGATTTGGGTGCATATTCCCCATTGGGGAACCCAGCCCTATATGGGTTCCAGCGAAAACCCTTAAATGTATGCCACAAAACAAGGATCAAACCTTAGAATCTTCTGCAGATAACAAATGACTATATATCAGGCCCAAGAACAGAAAGTTCTTAAGGCATCTCTCTCTCTCTCTCTCTCCTTAATAGGTACAACAGTAACAACATCTGTGCTCAGAGTTCAACAAGTGTACACCATCACAGCGGTAAACAACATATCCACCATCTCTGCCCAGGAACTTCAGTCCAGCCTACACCAACTTGAACACCTGAGGGCTGCTATAATGGGATTCCAACAACAGCTTGATCTACACGCCAGAGCTATCGAGACATTAAGCGTTCTGGCACGCTTGGACTGTGATGTGAGATATCCTCGCTTTTGCCTGACAAAAGAGGGTTAATGATTTTTGACTATGAATACAAAGCCCATTCACCTGGTTTAAAAATGCTTTCTATCTGCTTGTTTTTGTTGTCTTGCTAGCTATACTGTTTAAGGTCAAGGGCATTATGGCCCACAATAGACAGTTGCAACAAAAAATAATTATTCTTGCTCAGGTCCTAGAAGATGAGCCCCACGTTGGACAAAACCCCTGGGTCAATATGGCCCTTCAAGAAATCACTTGAGGCATAAAATGAGGTCTTCAAACGCTCTAAAAAACTCCGTCCTACCCATAAGATGGCCCTTCAGAGAAATCCCCTTGAGGCACAAAAGCAGACAATGGTCCCTGCTTTGTTAGCAAAAATTTACAAAACTTCTTTCAACAATGGCACATCTGCCACACCACAGGGATCCCACACAACCCTCAAGGACAGGCCATAATTGAATGTCATCATCAAAGCTTAAAGGCCCAATTACAAAAACAAAAAGGGGGAATAAGCCCTCAGCGGTAACTTGGAATGGCACTCTTTACTCTAAACATTGTAAATTTTTCAAAAAATGAACTGATGGCACCCTTTCAAAAACACTGGCCCAATCAAGAAATAAAACCTGAAATACAAGTGAGATGAAAGGACCCCATTACTGGCCAATGGAAGGGTCCTGATCCGTCCTTACGATGGGGAGAGGATTTGGGTGCATATTCCCCATTGGGGAACCCAGCCCTATATGGGTTCCAGCGAAAACCCTTAAATGTATGCCACAAAACAAGGATCAAACCTTAGAATCTTCTGCAGATAACAAATGACTATATATCAGGCCCAAGAACAGAAAGTTCTTAAGGCATCTCTCTCTCTCTCTCTCTCTCTCTCCTTAATAGGTACAACAGTAACAACATCTGTGCTCAGAGTTCAACAAGTGTACACCATCACAGCGGTAAACAACATATCCACCATCTCTGCCCAGGAACTTCAGTCCAGCCTACACCAACTTGAACACCTGAGGGCTGCTATAATGGGATTCCAACAACAGCTTGATCTACACGCCAGAGCTATCGAGACATTAAGCGTTCTGGCACGCTTGGACTGTGATGTGAGATATCCTCGCTTTTGCCTGACAAAAGAGGGTTAATGATTTTTGACTATGAATACAAAGCCCATTCACCTGGTTTAAAAATGCTTTCTATCTGCTTGTTTTTGTTGTCTTGCTAGCTATACTGTTTAAGGTCAAGGGCATTATGGCCCACAATAGACAGTTGCAACAAAAAATAATTATTCTTGCTCAGGTCCTAGAAGATGAGCCCCACGTTGGACAAAACCCCTGGGTCAATATGGCCCTTCAAGAAATCACTTGAGGCATAAAATGAGGTCTTCAAACGCTCTAAAAAACTCCGTCCTACCCCCATAAGATGGCTGGTTAGCCAATGATGGGTAAGAACCTCAGAGGAGGTCAACCTAAGACAGGCACAGCCGCTGTTGGGAGCTGACGTGACTAGAGGCTGGCCGCCTCTTAGCTCTATGCCTTGCCTCATCAAGAGTCTCTTAATTTTAAAATAAAAGAGGGGCAGATGTGGGGCTCTGAATTGAAAGAGAACCATCGCAAGCATAAGGAAGCTTAAGCACATTGTTTCAGTTTGGAGCTAAGATGGCGCCTGCAGGAAGGGACGTAGGAGCGAAAGGAAGCTTAAGTACATTGTTTAAAGAAGCTTAAGCACATGTTTGCAGTTTGGAGCTAAGATGGTACCTACAGGAAGAGACGAGGGTGTGATCTAAATTGTTAATTGATGGTCAAAATTTTTGATTGTTTCCCCTGGTTTTCGCACTCATGGATGAGATTGCTTAACCTTTAGCTTGATTGGTGTAATCTATAGGAAGTCCTGTGCAAAACCCCCTTCACTTGCCTATAAAAGCTGTGAGTCTTCACTAATAAAGCGGAACTGCTTCGACGGAACCCCTGTCACATCTGATTGTCTCCTGCCTGCCAGGGGGCTGGGTGACGGGCAGCAAGACCCACCTCTCTCCGAGATCTCCAGTTTCAGCTGGGGGCAATCCTGCTGCCTTCCTTTCTGTGGAAGATCCCCACAGCAACCAACTCAAGAATTCTTGTCTGGGAAATCCCACAGACAGAGGAGCCTTGAGAGATACAGTCCATGGGCTGTAAAAGAATCAGGTATGGGACTTCCCTGGTGGTCTGGTGAGTAAGGACACTGCCTTGCAGTGCAAGGACTGCCAGTTTGATCCCTGGCCTGGTGAAGATCCCATGTACTGCGGAGCGGCTGGACCGATGTGTCCAACTACCAAGCCAGAGCCCTGGAGCGCATTGCCCAGAACCAATGCTCTGTGACGAGAGAGGCCACTGCAATGAGAGGCCCATGCAGGCTAAAGACAAGAGAGGGCACTGTGATGGGAGGCCCATGCAGAACGAGGAACAAGGATGGATGGAAATGGGCAAATGAAAGATCAATAGAAGTGGCCAAAAAAAGGAAAAAAAAAAAAAATCAGGCTTGACTTAGTGTGTAAACAACAACAAAAATATGTTGTACCTTTAGATAACATGAATTTTAAGGATGATCTACAGAATCATTTAAATTATTATCTATTTTCTTATAAAGAAGAACAATCTGTATTCTTATAGTATTGCTAGTTCCTTAAACTTTAAGTTGTTATCTAACATTAACAAAATGGCAAATTCAGAACAAAATATTGCTGTTATTTCTCCTCATTTAATATGTGAAAGTGACAGAACCTAAAAATAATTAGTTACTTTTATAACTAAGTTTTTAATTAATATGTCTTATGAATTAGTAATATGAAGTTGTTTGAGTATATTAAAATGTCCTATCTTATTGTCAAATTCAAAATATCTGTTCTCAAAAGAAACATGCAGAATATTTATAGAAAAATATAATTTAAGTTTACCTATTGAAATACCAAAGATTAAAACATGAATTGCATTACTGATGTGCTATCCTAACTTGGTAAATTAGTGCATTTTTAAGTCAGCAGAATGCAAAATGCTTAGTTCTTCTTTTCCCTCCAGCTTCTAATCTGAGGGAGGGATTTGGTAAAGACAGCATTAGAGAACATGCTTTTATATTTAAGTTAGCTAAGGGATTAGTAATTAATGCTCTCAAAGACAGCTGTGAATTCATAGCTACCTCCTTTATATTGCCACACCTTGGTAAGCTTTTGGTTCTTATAGGTGGAAGGAATAAATATTCACAAAAGAATTTACAAACTGATATGTTATCTTCTTTTTTTTTTTTTTGGCACACTTTGCAATCTGGCCTTGCACTTCCTTATTTCACACTTCCAGTAAGTGTTGTCATCAACTTATCTTCTTACAAGTTAATATACATAACTATTATCATGCACTATTTCATGAATACATGTCTACTCTTGGCTATATTGTTGTTGTCACTCAGTTGTATCCGATGGAGACCCCATGAACTGCAGCATGCCAGGCTTACCTGTCCTTCACTATCTGTCAGTTTGTTCAAACTCACATGCATTAAGTTGGTGATGCCATCCAAACATCTGTATAGACAATTAAGATTCATTTAATACAAAAATGGGAGTATTGCATCAATGAAGAAAAGAAACCACTGTCAACTAGTTGAAACCAAATGCCAGTTTTCTTGTTTTAAAAAATATTTATATATCCATTTATTTATTAGACTGTACTGGTCTTAGATGCAACATGCAGAATCATTAATCTCCATCCTGGTACACAGCATGTAGTTCCCAATTAGGGGTCAAAGTCTGACCCCCTGCATTGAGTGTGTTGTGTCTTAGCCAATGAACGGACAGGAAGTACCAGTTATTATATTTTTTAAGGTAATACTGCCATGTGGATGATTAGTTGTGTATCAAATTATTTGTGGCGATAAGTTTCCAGTAGAATACCTTATTGAAAAAGTAAAGGCACTGTGATTTTAAGGTTCTGTTACAGCAACTAGTATTATCTTAAGGAAAACATCCATACACCATTTAGTTTTCTTCAATGGAAATTTTTTGCCTGAGCTCATCTTGTTTGGTGATGATATGATGACACCTTCAGTTGGATCACATTCAGGTCCAAGCTATTTCCCTTTGCCATAAACAGAATGCAAGTATATTCTCAGCATACCTTGAAGCTAAGCCTCTTCAAGAGATGATGAAATGTGATTTAACATATTTCTTTTCAGGGAATTTTTTTTTGGCATTTTTTATTGTTTTTATTTATTTATTTATTTATTTTTATTCATCTTTATTCTTTGACCTGTGTGGGCTTCCCATTGCAATGGCCCCACTTGTTGCAGAGTCCTGGCTCATAATTGGACACACTGGTCCAGCTGCTCCATGGCATGTGGGATCTTCACGGGCAGGGAATCTAACCAGTGCCTCTTGCACTACAAGGTGGACTTTTTACACACTGGACCACCAGGGACGCCCTCTGAGAATCTTAATAATTATTCACTTACATAAAATTATTTGCATTGAGATTTAAGAATTGAACAAAGCAGGTGAGTTTTGACTGAAGATTACTAATGATTAAAGTCTGTTTGGTAGTTATCATATGCTAAGCATTGTTTTAGAACATTTATTTTACAATGATTTCATATGATATAAAACTAAGACTGTGAACAATATTGAAAAGTCCAAATAAAATTCCTTCCTTATAAACCCAACTTTGTAGTCTATTTATAAATAGACAAATTTTTATATTTTTTCTTTGAATCTAAAAACCTTATCATGATTCTCATGTATTTCTCATTCACTCAGTTGTGGTACACATGGATTCACTAGATACTCCTATTTCAATCCTGCAGTGCAAGAGGAATAAATCAAATTACTGACAATCAACTCCCACAGTCGATGTGATTATAACTTGCACTTGAAAATAACTGTCATTGTTTTGTATCAAAAATCCGTGTCATTTGTGTCTTAGCCAATGAACGGACAGGAAGTACCAGTTATTATATTTTTTAAGGTAATACTGCCATGTGGATGATTAGTTGTGTATCAAATTATTTGTGGCGATAAGTTTCCAGTAGAATACCTTATTGAAAAAGTAAAGGCACTGTGATTTTAAGGTTCTGTTACAGCAACTAGTATTATCTTAAGGAAAACATCCATACACCATTTAGTTTTCTTCAATGGAAATTTTTTGCCTGAGCTCATCTTGTTTGGTGATGATATGATGACACCTTCAGTTGGATCACATTCAGGTCCAAGCTATTTCCCTTTGCCATAAACAGAATGCAAGTATATTCTCAGCATACCTTGAAGCTAAGCCTCTTCAAGAGATGATGAAATGTGATTTAACATATTTCTTTTCAGGGAATTTTTTTTTGGCATTTTTTATTGTTTTTATTTATTTATTTATTTATTTTTATTCATCTTTATTCTTTGACCTGTGTGGGCTTCCCATTGCAATGGCCCCACTTGTTGCAGAGTCCTGGCTCATAATTGGACACACTGGTCCAGCTGCTCCATGGCATGTGGGATCTTCACGGGCAGGGAATCTAACCAGTGCCTCTTGCACTACAAGGTGGACTTTTTACACACTGGACCACCAGGGACGCCCTCTGAGAATCTTAATAATTATTCACTTACATAAAATTATTTGCATTGAGATTTAAGAATTGAACAAAGCAGGTGAGTTTTGACTGAAGATTACTAATGATTAAAGTCTGTTTGGTAGTTATCATATGCTAAGCATTGTTTTAGAACATTTATTTTACAATGATTTCATATGATATAAAACTAAGACTGTGAACAATATTGAAAAGTCCAAATAAAATTCCTTCCTTATAAACCCAACTTTGTAGTCTATTTATAAATAGACAAATTTTTATATTTTTTCTTTGAATCTAAAAACCTTATCATGATTCTCATGTATTTCTCATTCACTCAGTTGTGGTACACATGGATTCACTAGATACTCCTATTTCAATCCTGCAGTGCAAGAGGAATAAATCAAATTACTGACAATCAACTCCCACAGTCGATGTGATTATAACTTGCACTTGAAAATAACTGTCATTGTTTTGTATCAGAGGAATATATGTTAGTACTCTGAAACACAGCTGTCATTTGAATTGGAAAATTAAGTTCACACATGTAAATCACCATGATCCCTTAGACTTAGAACTAGTATGGTGAGATAATATTTTGTGAGATAATTTTCACACATTGAAAAGCTGTCATTACACAGTGAGGTAACCATCATAAATTACAGAAGAATATGGTGAATGCATAAAGCAAAAACAAAATAAAACATTTACCAGAAAGTAAGTATTGGCATCCCTAAGGAATATACCAAAACTAAATTTAAATTAGTTGTAGCATAGCTTTTATACATACTCAGATTTTTCACATATAGAAACACAGTCTTCTAAGTGAATAATCTGAGCAAAGAATTGGAAAAACAGGGTGAGGTTTACCTTTTGTTCAATAAGATGCCAAGACATAGACCTAAAGATGCTTTGGGGTAATGAGGAACCACAAACACTGGCTCCTTGTGAACTCATTAGATTGTATGTGAAGGGAAAATTACTTATGCAACCACAGACATATATTCAGAAATTTTCTTTCCTAGAACTTCCTTTATGAAATCTCCCTTCCTCCCCCACTTTCTTACTTTTCTTTCTTTTTTTTCTTTTGAGTTTTAACCTCTTCCTTTTTCCTTTCTTCCTTTGCAAATTTTTTCCTATCTTTCCTTCAGAAGGGTTTTTTATTTGCCTTTATGAAAATGCCAGGTCCAAATATTGACACAAAGTTTCACATAAATACATGCTACTAAAAAAAACCGAATATTTCTTTTACAAACTGATGCAAACAAAAATGCTTGGGTTCAGTCGTGTACCAAGGAAGTAAGTATCATGATCTATATGCAGCCCTCTCCACATAGATCATAATATAAATTGCCCAAAGGAAAGGGAAGATACATATTAGGAGAAGATTCAAAAGTGAAAGTTCACTTGAATACATACACACTAAACATATCTGCTGAATTTATTTTACCTTATCATGATTCTCATGTATTTCTCATTCACTCAGTTGTGGTACACATGGATTCACTAGATACTCCTATTTCAATCCTGCAGTGCAAGAGGAATAAATCAAATTACTGACAATCAACTCCCACAGTCGATGTGATTATAACTTGCACTTGAAAATAACTGTCATTGTTTTGTATCAGAGGAATATATGTTAGTACTCTGAAACACAGCTGTCATTTGAATTGGAAAATTAAGTTCACACATGTAAATCACCATGATCCCTTAGACTTAGAACTAGTATGGTGAGATAATATTTTGTGAGATAATTTTCACACATTGAAAAGCTGTCATTACACAGTGAGGTAACCATCATAAATTACAGAAGAATATGGTGAATGCATAAAGCAAAAACAAAATAAAACATTTACCAGAAAGTAAGTATTGGCATCCCTAAGGAATATACCAAAACTAAATTTAAATTAGTTGTAGCATAGCTTTTATACATACTCAGATTTTTCACATATAGAAACACAGTCTTCTAAGTGAATAATCTGAGCAAAGAATTGGAAAAACAGGGTGAGGTTTACCTTTTGTTCAATAAGATGCCAAGACATAGACCTAAAGATGCTTTGGGGTAATGAGGAACCACAAACACTGGCTCCTTGTGAACTCATTAGATTGTATGTGAAGGGAAAATTACTTATGCAACCACAGACATATATTCAGAAATTTTCTTTCCTAGAACTTCCTTTATGAAATCTCCCTTCCTCCCCCACTTTCTTACTTTTCTTTCTTTTTTTTCTTTTGAGTTTTAACCTCTTCCTTTTTCCTTTCTTCCTTTGCAAATTTTTTCCTATCTTTCCTTCAGAAGGGTTTTTTATTTGCCTTTATGAAAATGCCAGGTCCAAATATTGACACAAAGTTTCACATAAATACATGCTACTAAAAAAAACCGAATATTTCTTTTACAAACTGATGCAAACAAAAATGCTTGGGTTCAGTCGTGTACCAAGGAAGTAAGTATCATGATCTATATGCAGCCCTCTCCACATAGATCATAATATAAATTGCCCAAAGGAAAGGGAAGATACATATTAGGAGAAGATTCAAAAGTGAAAGTTCACTTGAATACATACACACTAAACATATCTGCTGAATTTATTTTACTGTCTTACTGCCATATATGCATTCATCCCATGACAGATTATACTCAATTGCAATAATATTTACTTCTAATCTAATACAATGTGTGTACTCGCAATAGAAGTTATATTTATCAAACGATGGCAAGCACATTTTTATAAGGCTCCAAGAATTTCAGCACAATCTTTCTGTTTTGATACAAGTTGCAATTTCTGATGGGCATGTCATTCAGAGGTTGACTGATAACTTCATCCGAGCCAATGCACCTAAATATGACGGTAGAGTAAAAACAAAATACCTTTCCTTTGGAAAAAGAATAAAGTTGAGGGAAAATAACTTATAGTATACTCTCTCTTAAAGTCTGGGGAAAAAAACAAACAAACAACAAAAACAACAAATACAGTTGCTGCCTGCCATTGCTCTCTGTCAACTTCTATTCTCTGCCTAAAAGAATAGTATTAGCTTTCTCCAGACTTGTTCACTGGGATATAAATCTTGAATATTTACCTTTTATGACGAAAAGAAGTTAGGGATGTGCATGAATGCTAATTTGCTTCAATCGTGTCTGACTCTTTGTTGCCCCTATGGACCATAGTCCACCAGTCTCTTCTGTCCATTTGTTTCTCCAGGCAAGAATACTTAAATGGGTTGACATGACCTCTTTCAGGGTATCCTGACTCAGGGATCCAATCCACATCTCTATGTCTCCTGCATTGGCAGGTGAGTTCTTTACCACCAGCACCACCTGGGAAATCCAAGAAGTTAGGTATGGTCTTAGTCTCTTCTGAATTCCAGGTGACATAATGGTAAAAAAAAAAAAAAAAAAAAAAAAAATCTACCTGTCAATTAGTTTTATTTTCCCTAAGGTAATATGCATGGTAAGATTAAATTGGGTTTGACCAAAGTTTGGCCAACCCAATATTTTAAATAGCTATAATACTAACCAACGTGTTCTTTCTGAAGAACACATTGTAAAGAGTGAAATTAGTGAGGATAGTTAACAGTGAAATTCCTTCCCTATCCCCCCCCCCATTATATCTGAAGAGTAGTGTATCATAACCTTCCTCACATATGTATATCATGAAGGACCCTGATAGATTTGGAGGTAAAGTGGCATCAATATCAATCAGGGCACATCTCAGGTAGATCTAAAACCAATGTCTTTTTTAACACAGTTGCTGATGTAACCATCAGGCATAAGATACAATGTTAATATAACAATAACCTGGGATTAATTTTTTTGTTATAAAAATACTCACATCATCCTGAGAATTTCAATATCCATGTCCATTATATATCAAAACACATACCACTCAACAACAAAAAAGAAAAACTCACAAACAATGAATTCAATTTTTTTTTAAAATGGCAGAATGCCTGAAACACATATTTCTAAAGGTGACATATAGACAGCTAACAAGTACAATAAAAGATGTTCAATGTCACTAATTATTAGGGAAATGCAAATCAAAACCAAAGTGAGTTATCACTTCATACCTATCAGAATGGCTATTACTAAAAAGATAATAAATAACAGGAATTATTGAGAAAGTGTGAGAAAAGGGAACCCTTTTCACTGTTGATGGAGTAAAAACAGGTGTGGCAACAATGGAGGTTCTTCAATAAATTTAAAGCAGGCCGCTGGGTTTGTACTGTAATGGCTCACACTCTTTCTGAGGAGACTGCTTTTCTCTGAATCTGAATAAATCCATTTCTTACTTATCACTTTGTCTCTTACTAAATTACTCTCTGCAGCAACATGAAAAACCTGAGCTTCAATCAGGTATGGTGGGTTTTGGCAGGGTTTGAGTCCCAGTCATATCCTAGATAGAACGCTTTCAGATTGCGACCACAAAGGGACTCGTGCCCACAATCTTCTGACTACCAACGAAGGGACGGTGATAAGTTAAGAAAGTTTTAAAGCTAGGTCTTTGTCCCAAAGACATCCACATGAACCTGTGAGTTAGGTATAACTGGAGAAGACAGAATTATACTGTTCTCTTTGACTCTGAAGTTTTCCTCCTACATTCCTGTTCTTTCCTGCTTTGTTTCTTTCTCTCTTTTGTCAACCTGAAAAGACTTGTGAAGTCACCAAAGTGTATTTGGCCTTTATTAGCCTACCTCTAAACATTAAATGTGCCAGCATTTTACTCCCAACTTGTCACTAGACCAGCTCCAGTTCATAGTCTATACCATTGGGAATGTCTTCCATGCAGGTTCTTTGTGACATCTTTTGGGCAGTAACAACCATTTGGGAGACTACTTTAGAAGAGATAGCATCTAAAATTGTAAGTGCAAATCTTTACCAAATTTTGTGTTGGATTTTGACTTTAAGGGTACAATTTTGGATAGAATAGGAAATAAAGACGTCTCAGGTTTGGGTCTGAAACAGGTCAGGTGGCATCGATTCCAACCAATATCCCCCTGGGTTATATCCTGTGGGATCGGAAAAGACTCAGACTACTGTGATTAAAATGGGAAAAAAAAATTATTAGGCTATGGAATCGTATTTGGCCACCATATGAGCTAGGGAGACAAGAAAAATGGCCACTAAATGGGTGCTAGAATTATGATACTATATTACTGTTAGATTTATATTTTAGAATGAAGTTTAGATGAAGGGAACTTCCATATATTCAAATTTTCATGGCCTTGTATTAGACAATGAGATTCAAAAGGAATTTAAAGTGTGTGCAGCTTGGAGGGATGATTCTAGCAAAGACACAAAAGACCTTTTTACTGATGGGCCCTATGTGGCCATTCAAATGTTAAATCCTCTGTGAGGAGCTTCTGGAGCTACTCCTTGCCTACTGGGAGGAGCCATTGTCTCTGAGGGGGAGGATAACACAGCTAGGAAAGAGAAGGGGCCCACCCATATTCAAGAACTGCTTTGTACCATGAGTTACCTAAGGGTATGAGGGTCTAGAGGGTATGAAAAAACTTAGAGTAAAATCTGTTAATTGTAAAAAGGTGAAAGAGATCCCACAGGGACAAGTGAAAATCCTGCAGGCTTCCAAAGTGGATTAGTGGAGGCCTTTAAGCAGTATACAAATACAGTACCTCCTCCCCAGAGGGACAGGCCCTTTTGGCTATGCATTTCATAGCTCTGTCTACCTCAGACATCACACACAAAATTCAGAAAGCAAGTGCTGGTCCTGAGACCCCAGTAGATGATTTTTCTCCAATTGGCTTATTTAGATTTTAATAATAGCACTATGGTTGAAAAGGCTGAGCACACCCAGAGAAATGTGCAAAAGACCCAAATGATTACAATGACTTTGTCTGCTCAAAGACAACCAGCTAGGAGGCTGCTCTTTCTGGGCCAATCTGGTCCTGGCAGACCACTAGGCCCATGGGTGCCCATGCAAGGCCGGTGCACCCTGTGTGGACAAAAGGGGCACTGGAAGAAAGATTACTGTAGATGTGTCTTTTGCAAACAGCAAGGTCATTGGCAGAGGGGATGTCTCAGATGCCAGAGAGCAATGGGGACCACTCAGCCATTGATGGTTTTGCAATCAGAAAACCAAAGGAGCCCAAGGCCAAAAGTGGCTCTGCTTAGAAATACTATATACATAACTAATGTCCAACCTCGAAATGGTCATTGATGTGGCTGGCCATTTGATAGAATTTCTTATAGACGCTGGTGCAAACTTCTCAGTTTTAACCCAAAGGATTAGAAACCTTAGCAGTAATAAGGAGTATGTAATGGGGTTTTCAGGAAAGAAACAGAGGCACATTTTCCTGGAGCCCATTTTGTGCTTTTGGACAGCTGTTTTTGCATTTGTTTCTGTTTGTGCCTTACTGCCCTATCTCTTTAATGGGAAGAGATTTATTAACTAAGCTAGGGGCCACTCTGTTTCTGGAGGAGAAAGGGAACCACCCTCACTGCCAAATGATTCTAACAAAAAGCAAAAAGGACAGATTTAATCTGAGGTGGAGTTAGAAGCCTTAAGGAAACCTAAAATGTAGAATATTGAGGTTCCAGGCTTGATCAAAGTTATCCAGCCAGCTGTTGTTCACTATAGGAGACATCACTCTCAGATACCTATGTCTGAATCTAGAAAGGGAAATCAGCAAGGTGACCTAAAAGCAAAAAAATCAGCTTGCATACCAACAGATAAAATACAGGCAGTTTTAAGTGTTCTAGACTTAATAGAGGAAATATCATAACCTTGGTATACCAAGAAGGAAAATTGTGCTAAAAATATGGGGTTAGAAAGTCAAAAAATATGGTATATGTTAGGTAAAAAGATTATGATTCCACAAGTTCAGCAATGGAAAGCAATCAAGGCTTTATGTGAAACCACCCACTATGGATTTAAAATGCCTTGGAATTTACTGCAAATATTGTTTGAGGGTAAAAACTGAAAAAAAACATGGTAGCCCAGGTTACTAAACCGTGTGACACATTTACAAAATAATCTGGCTGAAATAATTTTCAGGCTCATATTATCTGGAATATATTCAAGACAGAACTGATAACTGGTATTGAAAGTGGTTTGAGCTTGTTGGCATAATTATTAAACACAAAGAGCTATTCATGATCATGATTTACTTGGGTTGGGTAATGGATTTCAATTGAGATGGTTAAGACCAGACTAGATTTGGTCTCTCCCTACAAAATATCCTTAAAATGCTGCTTTTTACAAATGGATTGTGGTTTGACAAATTTTGGTAAATTTCTTTTCCTTTAAGTAATTTGTACTTGCTTTAGGGATCTTGATATAGTTTCAATTAGAGAATAAGTATTGTCTCATGGTGACTTTTGACCTTATCTGACTAAAAACTAACTTTGGGATATTTTAGAGGGCCCCTGTGGTATTTAAAAAATATATTTAACTAGGATTATTTAGTATGACAATTTAAATGTAATTGTTTGTAATTCTGGTTATTGTAACTCACCTTTATCGTACACTGTAAGCAGATGTTTGATCATGCCTTTTAAGTCTTTTGTCAATTATAGATATATTTATGCCCTGATGCTAGTAGAAAATCTCCCTCATCATCAAAAGAGTCCATAGGAAGGCTAAGGAACCCAGTTAGTACTACTTTACATCAAGATGATGGTTATGTATAGATTTCAACCAATATGGATGAAAACTAGGAGCTGCCCTGCCCCTAGAGCCTCTACGTCATGTACCTAGAGATTTTTACTCCCTGATAGGAAAAGTCAACATCCATACTCAGCCTTGAAGCAATTACAGAAGACAGATCTTTGCCCTTCTGCTTACCATCAGAATATCGGAGTAAAATCTCTGAGGGATGAATATAAGGATTAGGGAAAGGGGCAGGACGCAATTTTTGAAAGAATGACATAGCCCAAGGACACAGCATAAACCAGTGGGAATCAAATGGGTCCAGGATGGCAGACCAGACCTTGATCCTTGGTCAACAAGCTAAATGACACACCCAGAAGTGCCATGACAGTTGCTCCCTTTCCCTAAAAGAGTTGGAATAATTCTCCCTCTTATTAGCATATGGAATTACCCAACCCATGAAAGCTAAGAATGCCATGCTTTGGGGGCCACTGGGTTTGTTCTGCGATGGCCCACACTCTGTATGTGGAGTGTGCTTCTCTGAACTGGAATAAATCCATTACTTACCTTAAAAAAGAAAGAAAGAAAGAAAGAAAGAAAGAAAGAAAGAAAGAAAGAAAGAAAGAAAGAAAGAAAAAAAGAAAGAAAGAAAGAAAGAAAGAAAGAAAGAAAAATTTAAAACACAACTTCCAGTTTATCTGGCAATCCTACTCATGAATCCAAAGAAGATAAAAATACCATCTCAAAAAGATATATACACCCCTATGTTCTTTGCAGCAATATGCATTATTCATAATAGACAAATACAGAAACAACTTAAATGACTACAGATGAATGGTTAAGAAAAATCGAATATGTACACACAAAAGTATACATATATATTTGACTATTTTTCAGCCATAAAAAAGGATGAATTCCTTCCTGTGGGGCTCTGAATTGAAAGAGGACCGTTGCAAGCATAAGAAAGCTTAAGCACATGTTCGCGGTTTCGAGCTAAGATGGCACCTACAGGAAGAGACGAGGACATGATGTAAATTGTTAAGTTGATTGTCAAAATTTCTAATTGGTTCTCCTGGTTTCCATGCTCGTGGATGATTGCTTGACCTTTAGCTTGATTGGTGCAAGCTATAGGAAGTCCCTTGCAGAACCCCCTTCACTTGCCTATAAAAGCTGTATGTCTGCACTAATAAAATGGAACTGCTTTGACGGAACCCCTGTCATGTCTGATTGTCTTCCACTTGCTGAGGGGGGTGCTGGGTTGGCGGGGAGCAGACTCACCTCTCTCCAAGATCTCCCGGTTCATCCAGGGGGAATCCCTCTGCCTTCCTTTCTGTGGAAGGCCCCCGCACCTTCCATTTTTGATAACATAAGCAAACCTTATACTAAGGACATTGTGCTAATGGAAAATAAAGTAATAACAAATAACTTTAGATATAGAAAACAGGTGGTTCCCAGAGGGAAAGGAGAGTGAGCAAAATAGGCAAAGTGAGTCAAAATGTCCATACTTATAGCTATAAAATAATTCCTGGAGAAGTGAAGATTAGCATGGTGACTACAGTTAATAATACTATATTGCATAGTTGAAAGTCACATGGATACTGGATCCTAAAGCTTCTAAAAAAAATAAAAGAATGTTAACTATGATGGTGGATATGAAAAAAATGTATCATGCTGACCATTTCAAAACGTATACATATCAAATCACAACACTATTACATGAAATTAGCATACAGTTCTCTATGGACTATACCTCAGTTAAAAATAAAAAGACCACGCTGTGGTTATTTTTACCTCTCTGATGCTTGGACGGTGGAAGCCGCTGGCCATCATCAGGACTGGTGGAGGAAAGTGTCTTCAGAAGGGAATTGCTGAAGAGGGCACCTGAGTCCTTCACACCAGTGCTGACCTCAGCCTAGCAGGTGGTAAACTCAGACACAGCAGGACATTCATTCTAACCTGCTCCCTGGTTCGCTGTCTTCTAGGTGATGGCCAACTTTTCTTCCACAGGGTGTTGGCAAGAGCCACGTGGAGGCTTCACCACTCTCGGGTGCTCATGGGAGCAGTAATCACACCTGGCCAGAACCTGACTTCATATCCGTGGCCTCCACCTGAGCGTGCTTCCAGAGCTTCCACCAAAAGCCTGTGACCAGAGTGGTCTAGTCCCATTCACAGAAGATGCCTTTCATCCCAGTGGCCATAAAGTATCCATCACCACTGGTAGTTGTGGTACCAGGGAGGCTGCCTGGCTTTGATGAGGGAGGTTCCTGGAGGGAGGTGACCAGGGCTAGGAGTGGTGCCTGGGACCTAACTCTCTGTCTGGTCTTCCTGGAGGATATGCTGCTGGTGTCAACCTGTTTTTCAGTGGTAAAAGCTGTGCCTGAGCTGCCAGCAGAAGCTTCCTCCAGGTTCTCATTGGATTTAAAGTTACCACCATCACTTTTGCATTTGTAGATGGCGTCTTTATTTGAGAGTCAAGGTTGATGCCACCTAATCATGTTCCTGCTGCAGGGGATTTGAAGACATCCTCTGTCGCTGCATGATGTCAGTGGCTCTGGGCAATATGAAATCTTCCTTTTAGTATGAATGGAGACCCAGCACAATGCTCTGTGACCACTCTTCAGGAAGAAAGTTATGGTTTACTTGGGGGCACAGGTCTTGAGAGGTTTTGTTGTGGCAATTATCATAATTGTTAATCAATACCCACTTCTCTACTTCTGAAACAGAAGAGGATTTTATTTATAGACCATCTGAGTGTTACTTGTAGCCTGTAACAAAACAGTAGTGAAATTAAACAATTTAAAATAATGGCAGAAAAAAAAAAAATCCATGACTCAGGTTTTTGAGATTTTAATTTTAATTCTATTTTTTTCTGTTCCTTTACAGGCTTTATTTTCTGTCATTCTTTCTAAAAACTTAAAATATTCCAATTTTTTGAGGGAATACACCATGCAAGCATGTGATATCTTAGCTCCTTAACTGGATAGAATTCACACCCCATGTGCTGAGTTTTTTATTTTTTTGTCTGGGGAGGGGGGCAGGCAGGCTATTTCTATTGGTCTTTCATTTATCTATTTTTCACCCATCTTTGTTCTTTGGCCCATGTGGGCCTTCCATCACAGTGGCCTCTGTTGTCACAGAGCACTGGCTCTGGGCATATGCACTCCAGAGCTCCGGCTCGGTAGTTGTACACATCGGTCCAGACACTCCGTGGCACATGGGATCTTCCCAGGCCAGGGATCGAACCAGCGCCCCTTGCACTGCAAGGTGATTTCCTTACCCAGTGGGCCACCAGGGAAGCCCCCCCATGTGTTGAGTCTTGATCAGTGGACCACCGGGAAAGTCCATGTAACTTCTGAATACAAGAAAGGACTTTTACTTCACAAAATTATTTTCTGAATCCCTTATTTTCCATCTATTTTGACATCATCAAGTTCTCCAAATTTTGTCACCTTTTTGTCTCTTCATCATCCTCTCTTTAATCATTTTGTCTTTCCCAAATTGGCTTAGATCACAGTTTTCAACCCTCACCCTCTATTACCCTTATCTCCTTTGCTCTCTATTCAACTATCTCCTGAAACCCCCAGCCTAGTAAAAACAAAATCTACTATATTCTCTGGGACAGACTACTTAAAACATATAAAAGCATCCACAATTACACCTACTAAAACCCACCTCCAGCAACCTAGACTCCCATACGGAGGCAGTCCAAAGTAGTGATAAAGTGAATTCATTTTTCCTAAACTGCATCATCACCTAGCACTTTTTTTCTTTAATATGCACTGGCTTCATTTTATTTTTGTTTTGCTTTTTTTTGCTTTTACAGAGGTTTGTTGTTTACAGATATGTATGATTCCGGATTAGTCATAAATTTATCCCATCCCCTCATTCCACAATCACATAACCCCCATGTAAGATCCCTTAATCCATAGGACATTGACAATAGTTACCTATATATGATAATATAGGGCTCCATGTTACTCTTTCCATATCTCTCACCCACTCTTCCCTCTCCCCAATATTCATAAGTCTGTTCTCTATGACTATTTTTAAATCGATGCTCTGCATGTGTTTTTATCAGTATGATCTTACTAGATTCCATATACATGTGGTAGTATAGTATACTTGTCCTTCTCTTTCTAACTTAGTTCACTTTGCATAATAGACTCTAGATTCATTCATATCATTAGGACTTAATCGTCTGTATTTTTTTTTTTTTTCAGCTAAGAAGTACTCCATTGTATATATGTACGAGAGCTTCCTTATCCATTTGTTCGTCAATGAACATCTAGGTTGCTTCCATGTTCTAGATACTCTATAGAGTGCTGTTATGAACATTGAGGTACAGGTGTCTCTTTCAACTTTGATTTCATCAGGGTATAAGCCTAATAGTTGGATTTCTGGGTAGTATGGTGCTTCTATTTTTAGTTTTATGAGGAATCTCTATACTGTCTTTCATAGTGGTTGCATCAATTTACATTCAATTCCCACTAACAATGCAGGAGTGTTCCATTTTATCTGCAGCCTCTCCAGCATTTATTATCTGCAGATTTTTTCATGATGGCCATTCTGACGGGTGTCAGGTGATATCTCATTGTAGTTTTGATTTGCATTTCTCTAATAATAAGTGACTTTGAGCATCATTTTATGTGGTTTTTGGCCATCTGTAAATCTTGTTTGGAGAGGAATCTATGTAGGTCTTTCTCCCTTTTTTGATTGGGTTGTTCATTTTTCCGGTGTTGAGTTGTCTGAGCTGCTTGAGTGTTTTGGAAATTAATTCTTTGTCTGTTGTTTCATTTGCTATGATTTTCTCCCATTCTGTGGGTTGTCTGTTCACCGTGTTTGTAGTTTCTCTTGCTATATAAAACTTTTAAGTTTCATTAGGTCCCACACGTTTATTTTTGGTTCTATTCCCGTTATTCTAGTGGGCGGTTCATAAAACATCTTGCTTTGATTTCTGTCATTGAGTCTTTTGCCTATATTCTCCTCTAAGAGTTTTATGATTTTTAGTCTTACATTTAGGTGTCTAATCCATTTTGAATTTATCTTTGTGTATGGAGTCAGGGAATGCTCCAACTTCATTTTTTTTTTACATGTAGCTGTTCAGTTTTCCCAACACCACTTGTTGAAGAGGATTTTTCAGCCCCATTGTATATTTTCCCCTCCTTTGTGAAAAATAAGGTGCCCATATGTGCGTGGGTTTTTCTCTGGGTTCTCTGTCTTGTTCCATTTGTTGATGTTTCTGCTTTTGTGCCAGTACTATACGGTCTTGATGACTGTTGCTTTGTAGTATAGTCTGAATTTAGGAGGGCTGCCCTCTAGCTCCATTCTTCTTTCTCAGAATTGCCTTGGCTATCCCGGGTTCATTCTGTTTCCAAATGAACTGTATTATCTTTTTGTCTAGTTCCATGAAGAGTGTCATTTGTCATTTGATATGAATGGCATTGGATCCGTAGATAATATCTGGTACTATGGTCGTTTTCATGGTATTGATTCTTTTGACCCAGGAATAGGGAATATCTTTCCTTGTGTTTATGTCATCTTTGATTTCTTTCATTAGTGTCTTATAATTCTCTGTGTACAGTTCATATTTCTCCTTAGGGAGATTTATTCCTAGATATCTTATTACTTAGGTTGCAATGGTGAATGGAATTGCATCCTTGATATCACTTTCTGATTTTTCATTGTTTGCATATGGAAATGCATTTGATTTCTGTGTACTGATTTTGTATCCTGCAACTCTGTTGAATTCCCTGTCATCAAGGTAGATCTAAAAAAAACATGCATGGGGATTCTATTTTTGGGCTTTTATTTTTGGGTAGATTTTTGATCACAGATTCAATTTCCATGTTGGTATTTGGGTTGTTCATAATTTCTATTTCTTCCTTGTTCAGTCTTGGAAGATTAAACTTCCCTTAGAATCTGTTGATTTCTTCCAGGTTGTCCAGTTTTTTGCCATCGAGTTGTGCGTAGTAGTCTCTTATATATCCTTTGTATTTCTGTATTGTCTTTTGTAACCTCTCCTTTTTCATTCTGAATTTGTTGATGTGGTACTTCTCTCTTTTTTTCTTAATGAATCTGGCCAATGGTTTGTCAATATTCTTTATCTTTTCAAAAAACTAGCTTTTCATTTTATTTATTTTTACTCAAAATTCTTTCATTTCTTTTTTGTACCTGCTATGATCTCTATGATTTCTCTTAAGCTAACCTTGCTGTTTTTTTTTTTTTTTTTCTCCTTCTTCTGCTTCTTTTTACAATTGTTTTAAGTGTAGAGTTAGATTCTCCTTTGTTGTTTCTCTTGTTTCATAAGGTAGTTTTGCATATAATCTTCCCTTTTAGAACTGCTTTTTCAGTGTTGGATAGGTTTTGTGCTGATGTGATTTCATTGTCCTTTTTTTCGAGGAATTTTTAAAATTCTATGTGATGTTTTCAGTGATTTTTTGGTTATTATTTACGTGTTTTTTAACCTCCATATGCTTGTATTTTTAGCGTTTTTTTTTTTTTTCCTTGTAATTGATATCTACTCTCATACTGTTGTGGTCAGAAAAGATAGTTGATATAATTTCAATTTTCTTAAGTTTACTGAGGATTGATTTATGGCCCAAGATATGGATTATCCTGAAGAATGTTCTCTGTGCAGTTGAGAAGAAAGTGTGTTTTTCTGCTTTTGGGTAGAAGGTCCTAAGAGAATCAATGAGATCCATCTCTTCTAGTGTGTTATTTAAGGCTTGTGTTTCTTTATTGATTTTCTGTTTTGATGATCTTTCCATTGGTATTAGAGGAGTGTTAAAGTCTCCTACTATTATTGTGTTACTGTCAATTTATTCTTATACTCCTAAAAATGTTTGTCTTATGTATTGGAGTGTTTCTGTGATGGGTGCATAGATATTTATGATTGTTATGTCTTCCTCTTAGATTGATCCCTTGGCCTTTATTCAGTGTCCTGCCTTGTTTCTTGTAATCTTTTTTTTTTTTTTAATGTCTATTTTGTCTGATACGTGGATTGCCACTGCAGCTTTCTTTTGATTTCCATTTGTGTGGATAATCTTTTTAAATCCTCTCTCTTTCAGTCTATGAGTGTCTTTAGGTGTGAAGTGAGTTTCTTGTAGGCAGCATATATATGTGTCTTGGATTCGGATCCATTCAGCCAGTCTGTGTCTTTTGGTTGGGACATTTAATCCATTTACATTTAAAAAGATTATTGGTACAAATGATCCTATTGTCAACTTATTGGATGTTATGATGGGTTTGTTTTGTAGATCTTTTTCTTCTTCTCTTTTGCTTGTTGCCTGAACAATTCCCCTTGACAACTGTCGTAGGGCTGGTTTGGTATTACTAAATTTTCTTAATTTTTGCTTGTCTGTAAAGTTTTTGATTTCTCCATTAATTTTCAATGAGATCCTTGAAGGTTGGAGTATTCTTGGTTGCAGATTTTTCTCTGTCAGCACTTTAAATGTGTCTTGCCATACCTTTTGGTCCTGCAGAGTTTCTGCTGAAAGATCAGCTGATAAACGAATAGGGTTTCCCTTGTTTGTCACTTGTTGCTTTATCCTTGCTGCCTTTAGAATTCTGTCTTTGTGCTTAATTTGTGTTAGCTAAATTAATATGTGTTGACTTGTGTTTCTCCCAGGATTTATCCTGTATGGAACTCTTTTCACTTCTTGGACTTAATTGACTATTTTTTTTTTCCATGTTGGGGAAATTTTCAAGTATAATCTCTTCGAAAATTTTCTCATACCCTTTCTTTTTTTTTCTTCTCCGCTGGTACCCCTACAATTCTAATATTGGCACATTTGCTATTAACCCAGAAGTCTCTTTGTCTATACTTGGCTCTTTTCTTTCTTTGAGTTTCTTCAGCATTTACTTCCACCATTCTGTCTTCCAGCTCACTTATCCATTCTTTTGTCTCTGATACTCTGTCCTTGATCCCTTCTAGAGTATTTTTAAGTTCAGCAATTGAGTGGTGTGTCTCTATTTACTGCTTTTTAAGTTCACAAATTGTTTGTCTCTGCTTGATACTTTTTAAGTTCTTGTATTTCTTTGTTCAGCATTTTAAGTGTTTCTTGCATTTTTTTCTAATATTCTATTTTCTGAGTTTTGGATCATTGTTGCCATTATTCTTCTGAATTCTCTTTCAGAAAATTTGTTTAATTTTTTTTTATTTGGACTTCTGATTTTGTAAATTTTTCCTTCATTTGTACAGTATTTTTCTGTCCTTTCAGTATTTTTTTTATTTTTTTTTCCTTTCATGATTCGGATCCATTCAGCCAGTCTGTGTCTTTTGGTTGGGACATTTAATCCATTTACATTTAAAAAGATTATTGGTACAAATGATCCTATTGTCAACTTATTGGATGTTATGATGGGTTTGTTTTGTAGATCTTTTTCTTCTTCTCTTTTGCTTGTTGCCTGAACAATTCCCCTTGACAACTGTCGTAGGGCTGGTTTGGTATTACTAAATTTTCTTAATTTTTGCTTGTCTGTAAAGTTTTTGATTTCTCCATTAATTTTCAATGAGATCCTTGAAGGTTGGAGTATTCTTGGTTGCAGATTTTTCTCTGTCAGCACTTTAAATGTGTCTTGCCATACCTTTTGGTCCTGCAGAGTTTCTGCTGAAAGATCAGCTGATAAACGAATAGGGTTTCCCTTGTTTGTCACTTGTTGCTTTATCCTTGCTGCCTTTAGAATTCTGTCTTTGTGCTTAATTTGTGTTAGCTAAATTAATATGTGTTGACTTGTGTTTCTCCCAGGATTTATCCTGTATGGAACTCTTTTCACTTCTTGGACTTAATTGACTATTTTTTTTTTCCATGTTGGGGAAATTTTCAAGTATAATCTCTTCGAAAATTTTCTCATACCCTTTCTTTTTTTTTCTTCTCCGCTGGTACCCCTACAATTCTAATATTGGCACATTTGCTATTAACCCAGAAGTCTCTTTGTCTATACTTGGCTCTTTTCTTTCTTTGAGTTTCTTCAGCATTTACTTCCACCATTCTGTCTTCCAGCTCACTTATCCATTCTTTTGTCTCTGATACTCTGTCCTTGATCCCTTCTAGAGTATTTTTAAGTTCAGCAATTGAGTGGTGTGTCTCTATTTACTGCTTTTTAAGTTCACAAATTGTTTGTCTCTGCTTGATACTTTTTAAGTTCTTGTATTTCTTTGTTCAGCATTTTAAGTGTTTCTTGCATTTTTTTCTAATATTCTATTTTCTGAGTTTTGGATCATTGTTGCCATTATTCTTCTGAATTCTCTTTCAGAAAATTTGTTTAATTTTTTTTTATTTGGACTTCTGATTTTGTAAATTTTTCCTTCATTTGTACAGTATTTTTCTGTCCTTTCAGTATTATTATTATAATTTTAATTAACTATGTCTGTGGTTTCCTTTTCCAGACTTTGAGTTACGTCTGTGGGTGTTTGTTGTTTGGATGAGGCGTTTTATTCAAGTTGATACTCGTAGTTGGGTGATACCAGGATTTGCGTACAAGTCCTTGCCTTTGTTGGAGTGCTCACTGTTTAATGTTCTGTACTGCTATGCGTTCTCTGGTATTTTAGGTTCTTGGAGTCTGTGCTCCCTCTCCAAAGCTGCTGAGCTTGTTGCCTGACCAGGGAATGAAGATTATGTCATTAAATAAAGTTAAAAAAATATACATACATATGAGAAACAGAAGGCGTACCTTTGACAAATGGCAATTAAAATATCATGCGAACACTGTATAGCATACTGGATTATACACACAAACATATACAGCCATAACATAACCCAAGCAGTCCAAAAAAATACTGTAAAATGTGTTAGCATGGTGAATAGAGAAATCCAAGAATGATATCTACCAGTTAAGAACCAAACTGATTAAAGCACAAATTAGACAACAGTGCTACATCAGGGTCCCAGTTGGGGATAAGGCAATGAAAACAAAACAGACTAAGAGATATGGTGGGGAAAGAGAAAAAGAAAGGAAGAATAGAAGAGAAATTTAGAATACTAATGCAAAGTTTAACATAGGGAGATAAAGATTTGTATGTATTAGAGTTTAGTGCATTAGAAAAAGAACATCAAAGAAAGAAAATCACTAGTCATAGAAAAAGTAATAATACACACAAAAACTAAAACAAAGAAAGAGAAAATATAGAACAACAAGACAGAAGAAGAATAATAAAAACAAATAAATCCCTTACAGAAGCACAAAAGGGCAATGTAGAATCAGAAGTATATAACCAAAATACAATTTGTGGTTTAGAAGAAAAAAAATTGTATAAACTTCAATATATTTAATCTTACTGATAAGATTGGTAACTGCAACAGCAGAGTGTCATGGAGCAAAGAAAAGAGAATGAACAAAAAGGAAGAGGAGGGAAAAAGAAAAGGAAAAGAAAAGAAAAAAAAAAAAACAGAAGTAAATCCAGCTCCAGGCAAAACGTAAAAATGGTGTATGTTGGGCTTCCCAGGTGCTCCATTGAGTGAAGAGTCCACCTTGCAGTGCAAGCGGTGCCAGTTCGATCCCTGGCCTGGGAAGATCCCACATGCCATGGAGCAGCTGGACCAGTGTGCCCAACTATGAGCCAGCGGTCTGGAACGCATACACCCAGAGCTGGTGCTCTCCAACAAGGGAGGCCACTGCAGTGGGAGGCCCCACATGCCAAAGAATAAAGATGGGTGAAAATAACTAAATAAAAGACCAATAAAAGAGGCCAAAATTTAAAAAAAGGAAAAGATTTGATACTTAAAAAAAAAAGTTAAAGATAAAATAGTGTATCTTTTTACTCTTCTGTCTCCTGCTGACTATTCATGAATTATCAGTCTTATTCTTGCCTCTGGCAGTGATTGGATCTGAAAGCCTCTTTTAGTGTTTTTGTGGAATTCCACCTATTCCAGAGCTAAAAGGCCGACCCTGACTGACCCCGGCAGTTTCTTAGTCGTTAATTGAATTACCTTTATTGCTGGGTGGAGCTAAGTTCCCTTCCTCTTTTTTGACTTGAAGTCAAATGATGGTAGGGGTAATGGTGTCTCTCTCACAAAGGCTTTATTCCTGCATTTTCTGTGAGAAGCACTGCTGCAGTGTCCCTGACCCTGTTGCAGGACACCATCAACCCGCACCATCACCAGAGACTTCAGAATACTCAGAGGTGAGTCTGGCTCAGTCTCATGCAGAGTCACTGTTTATCTCTCTCAGATGTCAGTGTGCACAGAGTCTGCAGTCCTACTCTTTGGCTCTATGATAGGGTTAATGATAATCACCTTCAAGAATTAAGCTCAATGTTGTCTTTCCCAGGACCGCTAAAGGGAACTTTATTTTTATTTATTTTATTTCATTTCATTTCATTTTAATTCTTTATTTTAAAGGTTTTACAGAGTTTTGTTGTTCACAGAAATGTATGTTCCCAGATCAGTCATATGCATACCCCTGGTCCCCACTCCCCCAATTCCCCCCATCCCACCACTCCAGACCATCTCCCCATGTGGGGAGCTGCCCTGTTTCAAGGGGTTTCCTTTTAAGGAAACATAGCTCTGGGAGCTGCTCTGGGAACAGGTGCTGATAACAGCATAGCTCTCTGTCCCTACACCACACGTATTGTAAAGACATACCTGAGTTATCGTAAAGGACATCTGGAGCCTTGGGCAACAGATGAAAATGGCTTGAGGAGTTTTATGCCCCAGAACCATTGTAATCTAAAGAATTGGGTGTAGGTTTTTAGTCAACCCAGTTAATGACATACCAGAATGTAAGACCTAGTTAATGACATGCCTGATGGAAACTAACAGGATGCAAGGTCCGAGAAACCAGGTCTTAAGCATGTATACACTAGTGTTTGCTGTGGGTTACCTGATTTTGAGAAGTATAAAATGTATGAGCAAATTCAATAAACTTGTCAGCAACTTGCAGAGTTGTCTGCCTCTTTGCTGACCATCTCAACCCCATCCATTCTGTCCTTCTTTCGTTCTTAGCCATCCTGACACTCTCTTTGGGTTCTGTTCGACTGCCAGCAGTTTCTTAGTCGTTAATTGAATTACCTTTATTGCTGGGTGGAGCTAAGTTCCCTTCCTCTTTTTTGACTTGAAGTCAAATGATGGTAGGGGTAATGGTGTCTCTCTCACAAAGGCTTTATTCCTGCATTTTCTGTGAGAAGCACTGCTGCAGTGTCCCTGACCCTGTTGCAGGACACCATCAACCCGCACCATCACCAGAGACTTCAGAATACTCAGAGGTGAGTCTGGCTCAGTCTCATGCAGAGTCACTGTTTATCTCTCTCAGATGTCAGTGTGCACAGAGTCTGCAGTCCTACTCTTTGGCTCTATGATAGGGTTAATGATAATCACCTTCAAGAATTAAGCTCAATGTTGTCTTTCCCAGGACCGCTAAAGGGAACTTTATTTTTATTTATTTTATTTCATTTCATTTCATTTTAATTCTTTATTTTAAAGGTTTTACAGAGTTTTGTTGTTCACAGAAATGTATGTTCCCAGATCAGTCATATGCATACCCCTGGTCCCCACTCCCCCAATTCCCCCCATCCCACCACTCCAGACCATCTCCCCATGTGGGGAGCTGCCCTGTTTCAAGGGGTTTCCTTTTAAGGAAACATAGCTCTGGGAGCTGCTCTGGGAACAGGTGCTGATAACAGCATAGCTCTCTGTCCCTACACCACACGTATTGTAAAGACATACCTGAGTTATCGTAAAGGACATCTGGAGCCTTGGGCAACAGATGAAAATGGCTTGAGGAGTTTTATGCCCCAGAACCATTGTAATCTAAAGAATTGGGTGTAGGTTTTTAGTCAACCCAGTTAATGACATACCAGAATGTAAGACCTAGTTAATGACATGCCTGATGGAAACTAACAGGATGCAAGGTCCGAGAAACCAGGTCTTAAGCATGTATACACTAGTGTTTGCTGTGGGTTACCTGATTTTGAGAAGTATAAAATGTATGAGCAAATTCAATAAACTTGTCAGCAACTTGCAGAGTTGTCTGCCTCTTTGCTGACCATCTCAACCCCATCCATTCTGTCCTTCTTTCGTTCTTAGCCATCCTGACACTCTCTTTGGGTTCTGTTCGACTGCCAGCAGGACTGACAGCCCCAAACCATTGTGAGTACTCTTATTCCCTTAACACAATGACAATAGCTATCTTTTCCCCACATGACAGTATAGGTTTCCATGTTACTCCCTCCATGCTTCCCTCTCCCTATTTCGTCCCCACAATGTCCCTATGTCTATGCTCTGTCTGTTTTTCCATGAGTTCCCTGCGTGTGTTATCAAGACCATCCTACTATATTCCAGATATGTGTGTTAGTATACTGTATTTGTCTTTCTCTTTTTGACTTACTTCACTTTTTATGATAGGTTCTAGAGCCAGCCACTTCATTAGAATTGAGTCTTCTGCATTTCTTTTAACAGCTGAGTAGTATTTCATTGTATATATGTACAAGAGTTTCTGTAGCCATTCATTTGTCAATGGATATCTAGGTTGCTTCCATGTTCTGGCTATAGTATAGAGAACTGCAATGAACATTGGGGTACAGGTGTTTCTTTCAGTTTTGATTTCATCAGGATATAAGCCTAGGAGTGGGATTGCTGGGTCATAGGGTGCTTCTATTTTTAGTTTTTTAAGAAATCTCCAGACTGTCTTCCATGGAGGCTGTATCAATTTACATTCCCACCAGCAATGCAAGAGGGTTCCCTTTTCTCCGCACCCTCTCCAGCATTTATTGTCTGCAGATTTTTTGAAGATGGCCATTCTAACGGGTGTGACGTGATATCTCATTGTAGTTTTAATTTGCATTTCTCTAATAATAAGTGAGGTTGAGCATTGTTTCATGTGCTTTTGGGCCATCTCTATGTCCTCTTGGGAGAGGTGTCTCTTTAGATCTTTTTCCCATTTTTTGATTGTGTTGTTTGTTTTTCCTGTGCTGAGGTGTCTGAGTTGCTTGTAGATTTTGGGAATTAATTCTTTCTCTGTTCTTTCATTTGCTATGATTTTCTCCTACTCTGTGGGCTGTCTGTTCAGCTTTTTTGTAATTTCTTTTGCTGTAAAAAAGCTTTTAAGTTTCATCAGGTCCCATGTGTTCACTTTTCTTTTCAGTTCCGCTATTCTAGTAGGTGGGTCAGAGAAGATCTTGCTTTGATTGATTTCCTTGAGGGTTTTGCCTATTTTCTCCTCTAATAGTTTGATGGTTTCTGGTCTTACATTTAGGCCTTTAATCCACTTTGAGCTGATCTTTGTGTATGGTGTCAGGGAATGTTCTAACTTCATTTTTTTGCATGTAGCTGTCCAATTTTTCCAGCATCATTTGTTGAAGAGGCTGTCTTTGTCCCATTTTATAGTTTGGCCACCTTTGTCAAAATTAAGGTACACATGGGTGCATGGGTTCATCTCTGGGTTCTCTATCTTATTCCATTGGTCGATATTTCTGTTTTTGTGCCAGTACCATACTGTCTTGAGGACTGTTGCTTTGTAGTAGAGTCTGAAGTTGGGAAGGCTTTTCCCTCCAGCTCCATTCTTCTTCCTCAAGATTGCTTTGGCTATTCAAGTTATTTGGTGTTTCCATATGAACTGTGTTATTTGTTGGTCTAGTTCTGTAAAGAATGTTACTGGAAGTTTGATAGGGATCGCATTGAATCTATAGATGACAGTTGGTAGTATGGTCACTTTCACAATATTGATTCTTCCGACCCAGGAACATGGAATATTTCTCCATCTGTTTAACTCTTCTTTAATGTCTCTCATGAGTGTCTTGTAATTTTCTGCGTACAGTTCTTTTGTTTCTTTGGGTAGGTTTATTCCTAGATATTTGATTCTTTTGGTTGCAATGGTGAAGGAGATTGCCTTTTGAGTTCATTTTCTGATTTTTCATTGTTTGTGTATAGGAATGCTAGTGATTTCTGTATATTGATTTTGTATCCTGCGACTTTGCTGAATTCGCTGATTAACTCTAGTAGTTTTGTAATAGTGTCTTTGGGATTTTCTATTTATAATACCATGTTGTCTGCAAATAGAGAGAGTTTTACTTCTTTTTCAATCTGGATTCCTTTGATTTCTTTCTCTTCTCTGATGGCTGTTGCTAGATCTTCCAGGACTATGTTGAATAAGAGTGGTGAAAGTGGACACCCTTGTCTTGTTCCTGAGCTTAGAGGAAATGCTTTGAGTTTTTCATCTTTGAGGATAATGTTCGCTGTGGGCTTCTCATATGTGGCTTTCACTATGCTAAGATAAGTTCCTTCTATGCCCATTTTTTGAAGAGTTTTTATCATAAATGGATGCTGTACTTTGTCGAAGGCTTTTTCTGTATCTATTGAGATTATCATGTGATTTTTGCCTCTCAATTTGTTGATATGGTGTATCACTTCATTTTTGCATCTGTCCAATTTTTCCAGCATCATTTGTTGAAGAGGCTGTCTTTGTCCCATTTTATAGTTTGGCCACCTTTGTCAAAATTAAGGTACACATGGGTGCATGGGTTCATCTCTGGGTTCTCTATCTTATTCCATTGGTCGATATTTCTGTTTTTGTGCCAGTACCATACTGTCTTGAGGACTGTTGCTTTGTAGTAGAGTCTGAAGTTGGGAAGGCTTTTCCCTCCAGCTCCATTCTTCTTCCTCAAGATTGCTTTGGCTATTCAAGTTATTTGGTGTTTCCATATGAACTGTGTTATTTGTTGGTCTAGTTCTGTAAAGAATGTTACTGGAAGTTTGATAGGGATCGCATTGAATCTATAGATGACAGTTGGTAGTATGGTCACTTTCACAATATTGATTCTTCCGACCCAGGAACATGGAATATTTCTCCATCTGTTTAACTCTTCTTTAATGTCTCTCATGAGTGTCTTGTAATTTTCTGCGTACAGTTCTTTTGTTTCTTTGGGTAGGTTTATTCCTAGATATTTGATTCTTTTGGTTGCAATGGTGAAGGAGATTGCCTTTTGAGTTCATTTTCTGATTTTTCATTGTTTGTGTATAGGAATGCTAGTGATTTCTGTATATTGATTTTGTATCCTGCGACTTTGCTGAATTCGCTGATTAACTCTAGTAGTTTTGTAATAGTGTCTTTGGGATTTTCTATTTATAATACCATGTTGTCTGCAAATAGAGAGAGTTTTACTTCTTTTTCAATCTGGATTCCTTTGATTTCTTTCTCTTCTCTGATGGCTGTTGCTAGATCTTCCAGGACTATGTTGAATAAGAGTGGTGAAAGTGGACACCCTTGTCTTGTTCCTGAGCTTAGAGGAAATGCTTTGAGTTTTTCATCTTTGAGGATAATGTTCGCTGTGGGCTTCTCATATGTGGCTTTCACTATGCTAAGATAAGTTCCTTCTATGCCCATTTTTTGAAGAGTTTTTATCATAAATGGATGCTGTACTTTGTCGAAGGCTTTTTCTGTATCTATTGAGATTATCATGTGATTTTTGCCTCTCAATTTGTTGATATGGTGTATCACATTGATTGATTTGCGGATGTTGAAGAATCCTTGCATGCCTGGGATGAACCCAACTTGATCGTGATGAATGAGCTTTTTGATGTGTTGCTGAATTCTGTCTGCTAGGATTTTGTTGAGGATTTTGGCATCTAGATTCATCAGTGAAATTGACCTATAATTTTCTTTTTTGTGTGTTGTTTTTGCCTGGCTTTGGTATCAGGGTGATGGTGGCCTCGTAGAATGTGTTTGGAAGTGTTCCTTCCTGTGCAATTGTTTGGAAGAGTTCTAGAAGGACAGGCATTAGCTCTTCTTTAAATGTTTGGTAGAATTCGGCTGTGGAGCCATCTGACCCTGGGCTTTTATTTTTCGGTAGATTTTTGAACACAAAATCAATTTGTGAGCTAGTGCTTTGGTTGTTCAAAGTTTCTGTTTCTTCCTGGTTCAGTCTTTGGAGATTAATCTTCTCTAAGAAACTGCCCATCTCTTCCAGGTTTTCCAGTTTGTTGCCATAGAGTTGTTCATAATAGTCTCTTATAATCCTTTGGATTTCTGCATTATCTGTTGTAATCTCTCCTGTTTTGTTTTTGATTTTGTTGATCTGGTTCTCCTCTCTCTTCTTCTTAATGAGTCTGGCCAGTGGCTTGTCAATTTTGTTTACCTTTTCAAAGAACCAGCTTTTTGTTTTATTTATCCATACTATAGTTACTTTCATTTCTTTCTTATTTATTTCTGCTCTAGTCTTTATAGTTTCTCTTCCTCTGCTGGTTTTGGGGTGACTTTGTTCTTCTTTCTCCGGTTGTTTTAACCATAAGGTTAGGTCGTTTGTTTGAGATTTTCCAGCTATGTTGAATAAGAGTGGTGAAAGTGGACACCCTTGTCTTGTTCCTGAGCTTAGAGGAAATGCTTTGAGTTTTTCATCTTTGAGGATAATGTTCGCTGTGGGCTTCTCATATGTGGCTTTCACTATGCTAAGATAAGTTCCTTCTATGCCCATTTTTTGAAGAGTTTTTATCATAAATGGATGCTGTACTTTGTCGAAGGCTTTTTCTGTATCTATTGAGATTATCATGTGATTTTTGCCTCTCAATTTGTTGATATGGTGTATCACATTGATTGATTTGCGGATGTTGAAGAATCCTTGCATGCCTGGGATGAACCCAACTTGATCGTGATGAATGAGCTTTTTGATGTGTTGCTGAATTCTGTCTGCTAGGATTTTGTTGAGGATTTTGGCATCTAGATTCATCAGTGAAATTGACCTATAATTTTCTTTTTTGTGTGTTGTTTTTGCCTGGCTTTGGTATCAGGGTGATGGTGGCCTCGTAGAATGTGTTTGGAAGTGTTCCTTCCTGTGCAATTGTTTGGAAGAGTTCTAGAAGGACAGGCATTAGCTCTTCTTTAAATGTTTGGTAGAATTCGGCTGTGGAGCCATCTGACCCTGGGCTTTTATTTTTCGGTAGATTTTTGAACACAAAATCAATTTGTGAGCTAGTGCTTTGGTTGTTCAAAGTTTCTGTTTCTTCCTGGTTCAGTCTTTGGAGATTAATCTTCTCTAAGAAACTGCCCATCTCTTCCAGGTTTTCCAGTTTGTTGCCATAGAGTTGTTCATAATAGTCTCTTATAATCCTTTGGATTTCTGCATTATCTGTTGTAATCTCTCCTGTTTTGTTTTTGATTTTGTTGATCTGGTTCTCCTCTCTCTTCTTCTTAATGAGTCTGGCCAGTGGCTTGTCAATTTTGTTTACCTTTTCAAAGAACCAGCTTTTTGTTTTATTTATCCATACTATAGTTACTTTCATTTCTTTCTTATTTATTTCTGCTCTAGTCTTTATAGTTTCTCTTCCTCTGCTGGTTTTGGGGTGACTTTGTTCTTCTTTCTCCGGTTGTTTTAACCATAAGGTTAGGTCGTTTGTTTGAGATTTTCCTAGTTTCTTGAGGTGGGATTGAATTGCTATAAACTTCCCTCTTAGAACTGCTTTTGTAGTATCTCATAGGTTTCGGCCTATTCCAGAACTAAAAGGCTGGCCCTGGGAGTTTCTTAATCCAAATCCCTTTTCTTGCTGGGTGGAGCTAAATTCCCTCCCTGTAGCTTCATCAGCAGCCCTGCAGTTTGACCAGCGGCCAAACTACAGTAGGGAAAATGGCGTCTGTCTCACAAAGGATTTATTCCCACATGCTCTATGGGAAGCACTTCTGTAATGACTCCGAACCTGCTTAAGTCCACCGTCGACCCCCGCCACTGTGGGAGACGTCAGGTTACTCAGAGGTGAGTCTGGCTCAGTCTCATGCAGGATCGCTATTCCCCTCTCCCGGATCACAGTGCACACATAGATTCCAGTTCTCCTTGGCGGCTCTGTGATCGAGTTAATGGTAACCTTCTCCAAAGGAAACTGAGTGCCATCCTTCCGAGGACTGCTCAAGGGCACTTCTAGCTGAAGGGGGCACCTAGCCCCTCCAAAGAAGGTCTGGCTCAGTCCCTTGTGGCTGTCAGTGCTCCTCTCCCGGGTTTTGATCTGCAACAGGCTTTGCGCCTTTGGCCCGCCCAGCCTCTCCGGCGGGTATGAGGTTTGACTTTTAAAAGTGCGATTGCGCCCTTCCTACCATCTTGATGCAGCTTCTTCTTTGTTCTTCGATGTGGGTATCCTCTCTGTGATCAAATCCAACCTCCTCCTGCGATTCCCGAACTCCGCCATCCAATTTTTTTCATACATAAGTCTCTTAAACTTTGGATTTCTGCATTATCTGTTGTAATCTCTCCTGTTTTCAGTTTTTATTTTGTTGATCTGGTTCTCCTCTCTCTTTCTCTTGATGAGTCTGGCCAGTGGCTTGTCAATTTTGTTTACCTTTTCAAAGAACCAGCTTTTTGTTTTATTTATCCATACTATAGTTACTTTCATTTCTTTCTTATTTATTTCTGCTCTAGTCTTTATAGTTTCTCTTCCTCTGCTGGTTTTGGGGTGACTTTGTTCTTCTTTCTCCGGTTGTTTTAACCATAAGGTTAGGTCGTTTGTTTGAGATTTTCCTAGTTTCTTGAGGTGGGATTGAATTGCTATAAACTTCCCTCTTAGAACTGCTTTTGTAGTATCTCATAGGTTTCGGCCTATTCCAGAACTAAAAGGCTGGCCCTGGGAGTTTCTTAATCCAAATCCCTTTTCTTGCTGGGTGGAGCTAAATTCCCTCCCTGTAGCTTCATCAGCAGCCCTGCAGTTTGACCAGCGGCCAAACTACAGTAGGGAAAATGGCGTCTGTCTCACAAAGGATTTATTCCCACATGCTCTATGGGAAGCACTTCTGTAATGACTCCGAACCTGCTTAAGTCCACCGTCGACCCCCGCCACTGTGGGAGACGTCAGGTTACTCAGAGGTGAGTCTGGCTCAGTCTCATGCAGGATCGCTATTCCCCTCTCCCGGATCACAGTGCACACATAGATTCCAGTTCTCCTTGGCGGCTCTGTGATCGAGTTAATGGTAACCTTCTCCAAAGGAAACTGAGTGCCATCCTTCCGAGGACTGCTCAAGGGCACTTCTAGCTGAAGGGGGCACCTAGCCCCTCCAAAGAAGGTCTGGCTCAGTCCCTTGTGGCTGTCAGTGCTCCTCTCCCGGGTTTTGATCTGCAACAGGCTTTGCGCCTTTGGCCCGCCCAGCCTCTCCGGCGGGTATGAGGTTTGACTTTTAAAAGTGCGATTGCGCCCTTCCTACCATCTTGATGCAGCTTCTTCTTTGTTCTTCGATGTGGGGTATCCTCTCTGTGATCAAATCCAACCTCCTCCTGTCTATGATTTCCCAGGAACTCCGCCATCCAATTTTATCCATAGTTTATACCTCCATCTTCCTTCTAAATTGTGTGACATCCTGCATATATATTTAAATTTCTCTAATTTAAACAAAATGAAATAATATCTCAACTTTGTCTCCTATTAGAAAAGACATTTCAATTGGTCTGTTGCAATTAAATTTAAGATACAACTGGAAATAGTTATCTACAAAATTTAAAGACAACCTGGAGGAACATTGAATAGTTTGGATATCTCAGGCTAGTTGCCTCTAATAAACTTTTATGTACATGTTTCACAAGAGTCATAACGTTCTGTGAGTACACTATGGTGTGCATGCTGGCATCTATGAGAAACTGGGCTAAAGTGATGAAGGAAAGACTGTGTAAGTTGGAAACTCTTGCAGCTACCTACAAGGAACACCACTATTGATGATACACAAGAGACCCCCCCACCCCACACCCATGGGGCTGCTAGAAAACTTGTGTTCCATGTGTCAGTAAAACTACATCTGTGTAGAATGACAGCATGAATAATTTCAAGTTCATAATCTACATTTGTTAATCAAGAATTGAATTTAATCCTTTAAAAAGAAAATGCAATCTTCAGTATGTTTGTTTAAGCAGTTTCACATTTTTCAATTACTAAATTAAATACTAAAATAATTTCATCAGCACATTTGACCCAAGTACAATTGTTTTTTTTTTAATTTTATTTTTTTCCTTTATTTTAAAGATTTTACAGAGTTTTGTTGTTCACCAACATGCATGTTCCCAGATCATTCATATGCAATATCCCTGGACCCTCCCCCCACCCAGTTCCCCCCCGCCCCCAACCCTCCAGACCATCGCCCCAAGTGGTTGTAGGTACTCCTATTCCCCTAGTACAATGACAATAGCTATCTTTTTCACACATGACCGTATAGGTTTCCATGTTGATGCTTTTTATATTCCCCAGTCCCTTCTTCTTTGGTTCTTGGGGATGGGTGGGGTTTAAAGTGCGATTGCGCCTTCCTACCATCTTGATGCAGCTTCTTCTTTGTTCTTCGATGTGGGTATCCTCTCTGTGATCAAATCCAACCTCCTCCTGTCTATGATTTCCCAGGAACTCCGCCATCCAATTTTATCCATAGTTTATACCTCCATCTTCCTTCTAAATTGTGTGACATCCTGCATATATATTTAAATTTCTCTAATTTAAACAAAATGAAATAATATCTCAACTTTGTCTCCTATTAGAAAAGACATTTCAATTGGTCTGTTGCAATTAAATTTAAGATACAACTGGAAATAGTTATCTACAAAATTTAAAGACAACCTGGAGGAACATTGAATAGTTTGGATATCTCAGGCTAGTTGCCTCTAATAAACTTTTATGTACATGTTTCACAAGAGTCATAACGTTCTGTGAGTACACTATGGTGTGCATGCTGGCATCTATGAGAAACTGGGCTAAAGTGATGAAGGAAAGACTGTGTAAGTTGGAAACTCTTGCAGCTACCTACAAGGAACACCACTATTGATGATACACAAGAGACCCCCCCACCCCACACCCATGGGGCTGCTAGAAAACTTGTGTTCCATGTGTCAGTAAAACTACATCTGTGTAGAATGACAGCATGAATAATTTCAAGTTCATAATCTACATTTGTTAATCAAGAATTGAATTTAATCCTTTAAAAAGAAAATGCAATCTTCAGTATGTTTGTTTAAGCAGTTTCACATTTTTCAATTACTAAATTAAATACTAAAATAATTTCATCAGCACATTTGACCCAAGTACAATTGTTTTTTTTTTAATTTTATTTTTTTCCTTTATTTTAAAGATTTTACAGAGTTTTGTTGTTCACCAACATGCATGTTCCCAGATCATTCATATGCAATATCCCTGGACCCTCCAGACCATCGCCCCAAGTGGTTGTAGGTACTCCTATTCCCCTAGTACAATGACAATAGCTATCTTTTTCACACATGACCGTATAGGTTTCCATGTTGATGCTTTTTATATTCCCCCACAGTTTTCTTCAGTGTGCCATACAAATATTATCACTGTAATTGAATTAACATTCTGTACCTCATCTCTCATTTTTTCTTCTTAGCTGAGCTTTTCAGAAGACAATCTTGTCAATCAATGCATTATCTTCATCACCCGCCATTCAATAATAAGTCTACATAAGTATTCATTAATAATCATGACTTCATTACAAAACAATTTGGTGTTTTTAATAATCTGCTTATGGCCAATGCAGCAGACAGATCTTAAACTTAATATATGTGATCTCTCCTAAATTTTTGGCACCATTTACTACTATCATCTTTTTCAAAATTACAGTCTTAACTTTTGTGACAGCATTTTTAACACCTAACCTCTTTTGTTGTTCCTTCTCCATTTCATTATGGACTTCTTTTCCTTCACTTGATGTTTGAATGGTTGTGTTCACCAAGATCTCTCTTTGTGCATGCAAGCATGCCAAGTTGCTTCAGTAGTGTCCAGTGCTTTGGGACCCTATGGACTGTAGCACAACTGGTTCCTCTGTCCATAGAATTCTCTAGGCCACAATACTGGAATGAGTTACCCTGCCATCCTCCAGGGTGTTTTCCTGACCCAGGGATTAAACCTATGTCTCTGAGGTCTCCTAGATTCATTAGCAGATGTGTTATTTAACACTAGCATCACCTGGGAAGCCCCCATGTTACATGCTTATATCTAAATATCAGCAATGTGCTTACGATTATATGACTTTTCTCTCAAACCCAAACTTCATTCTTGAGTTTTAGACCTGTGAAAATACTTCCTCTTTGACATGGTAACTTCAGCTAAAGAGTGAGAAAAAGACTTGGTCATATTTTCTTTCTGATTTAATATTCTCCTTTTTTACATCTTCTAGCAGTCAAATCACAGACTAGGTACATCCTAGACTCCTTTTCTCCTTTACCGTGGATGTTCAGATTCATCCAAGCTATGAATTCCACTACCTTACTGTTTCTACCTTTGGTTTCTAACAAAATCATCATCTTGCTACTATTCAGGCAATGATTTCGTTTTATTAATCTCAAGGCCTCAAAATATGTCATATCGCTGCTAAAATGTTCTTTATAACACCCAAAATGTGCTCTGTATCTTTTCTCATATATCTTCACGGAATATTTGTTCTCTTTATCCAAACTCCTAAACATAGTATAAATATAGTATATAAGATCATTTATAGACTAATGATCAAAGTCTTTGGTCTTTGATATAAACGATTTACCCTCAAAATTCATGTTGTTGCCATGTGAAACTAATTGAAAATAGGCAAATGAGTAATCCTCTGAAGTTTCTGAGCTATGACTCAGCCTGAAACAACCTTGGTGATTAATCTTATTCTTTACTTTATCTAGTTATCGCCTTTGCAATAAAACTTCATATTTGAAGTCACCTCTTGTGACTTGTGGAAATTAAGCCTTCAATATTTATACAGCCTTAATTCTTTGTATTCCTTAGGCTTTTCTGATCATTCTGCATTATATGATTTTATTATCATTAGTTTCTTGAAGTAAATGATTTCTGGATTTCCTCTAGATATTTGTAGCCAAAGCATATGACATGAAATAAAACAGTAGAGTTTCACTTGTTGCAAGTAAAATGAAAAGAATATCCTGTTCCAGCATGCCTTCCATTTTTACCCAGGATTTAAACCTATGTTTCTCCTTGAGGTCTCCTAGATTCATTAGCAGATGTGTTATTTAACACTAGCATCACCTGGGAAGCCCCCATGTTACATGCTTATATCTAAATATCAGCAATGTGCTTACGATTATATGACTTTTCTCTCAAACCCAAACTTCATTCTTGAGTTTTAGACCTGTGAAAATACTTCCTCTTTGACATGGTAACTTCAGCTAAAGAGTGAGAAAAAGACTTGGTCATATTTTCTTTCTGATTTAATATTCTCCTTTTTTACATCTTCTAGCAGTCAAATCACAGACTAGGTACATCCTAGACTCCTTTTCTCCTTTACCGTGGATGTTCAGATTCATCCAAGCTATGAATTCCACTACCTTACTGTTTCTACCTTTGGTTTCTAACAAAATCATCATCTTGCTACTATTCAGGCAATGATTTCGTTTTATTAATCTCAAGGCCTCAAAATATGTCATATCGCTGCTAAAATGTTCTTTATAACACCCAAAATGTGCTCTGTATCTTTTCTCATATATCTTCACGGAATATTTGTTCTCTTTATCCAAACTCCTAAACATAGTATAAATATAGTATATAAGATCATTTATAGACTAATGATCAAAGTCTTTGGTCTTTGATATAAACGATTTACCCTCAAAATTCATGTTGTTGCCATGTGAAACTAATTGAAAATAGGCAAATGAGTAATCCTCTGAAGTTTCTGAGCTATGACTCAGCCTGAAACAACCTTGGTGATTAATCTTATTCTTTACTTTATCTAGTTATCGCCTTTGCAATAAAACTTCATATTTGAAGTCACCTCTTGTGACTTGTGGAAATTAAGCCTTCAATATTTATACAGCCTTAATTCTTTGTATTCCTTAGGCTTTTCTGATCATTCTGCATTATATGATTTTATTATCATTAGTTTCTTGAAGTAAATGATTTCTGGATTTCCTCTAGATATTTGTAGCCAAAGCATATGACATGAAATAAAACAGTAGAGTTTCACTTGTTGCAAGTAAAATGAAAAAGAATATCCTGTTCCAGCTAGAGTCTGGCACATCACTTACTCAGGTGACTTTCCCTTGGTTGATTTTGCTGAGGTTCTCCTTGTTTTACTTGTGTCAACATAATAGGAAAAATACATTTGAAAGAACAAAGAAATGAATATATTAGAAAATGTAGAGTTAAAACATTACCAATTAAGAAAAAAATACCTTTTAACATAAGAAATTCTGTGGTTTGTTCATTTTAATGCACTCTTTTTATATTTTATCCTGTGATGATCTTAGCATTTTTTAAAAGTTGGCTTAAAATTTATACTTAGCACAGCTCAAATTTTAGATATAAAAACTCTAAAACTTACATTTTTAAAAAGATTACTCATTTAATAACACATACTTAAAAATGGTTGTTGCATAAAGAGGCAAGCTATTTCCTTTGCAAAAGGGAATTGGTTTAAAAAAAAAAACAAGAAAGAAAGAAAAAAGCTAATTGCATAACTTGCATCTCTCTTTGCACATATCGTGCCAGGAGAAAATGTTTCTAAGGCTATTTGACTTACCTCTGTCCATGGAATTCTCCATGTAAGAGTACTGAATTGGGTTGCGGGGACCTTCCGCAGAAAGGGAAAGCAGCGGGATTGCCCCCGGCCGAACCGGGAGATCTCGGAGAGAGATGAGCCTTGCTGCCGTGACCCCTCCAGCCCGCTGGTGCATGCCAGGGACAATCAGAAATGGCAGGGGTTCTGTCAGAGCAGTTCCGGTTTATTACAGTAAACTAACAGTTTTTATAGGCAAACGAAGGGGGGTTTGCAAGGAACTTCCTATAGTTACACCAATCAAGCTAAAGGTCGAGCAATTACGTATTTGCATTGCAATAGGAACTCACGGTGAGCCTGCATTGCCCAGAGCTTGGAAACCAGGGGGATCAATCAGAAGTTTTGACAATGGACCTTAGATCATGCCCTGTCTCTTCCTGTAGGCATCCTTTTAGCACCAAACTGCAAATATGTGTTTAAGCTTCCTTAGGCTTGCAAAGGCCCTCTTTCTTTCAAGGCCCCACATCTCCCCCACTTTTATTTTAAAATTAAGAGACTTTTGTTGAGGCAACGCATAGGGCTAAGAGGCTGCCAGCCTCTAGCCTCCTCCGCTCTCCCTTGCGGCTGTGCCTGTCTTAGGTCGGTACAGAGCCCGTCATGGGATTAGGCAGCAGCTGCGGAGGCCCTCCTGTCTTAGGCCTGCTCTGCAATGGTGTCCTCTTACCCATCACTGGCTAACCAGCCATCTCACGGGGGCTGGATGGAGTTTTTAGAGCATTCTTTATTTGAAGGCCTCATTATATGTCTCGAGTGATTTCTTGAAGGGCCATATCGACCCAGGGGTTTTGTGGGTGCCCAACGTAGGGCTCTTCTTCTAGGACCTGGGCAAGCACAATTAATTTGTGTTGTAGCTGTCTACTGTGGGCCATATCACCCTTGACCTTAAACAATATAGCTAGCAGGGCAACAAAAACAAACAGATCGCATTTTTAAACCAGATGAGTGGGCTCTGTATCCATTGTCAAAAAACTTAAACCCCCTTTTATCCTTGTTCTCAGAACGTTTGGGTTGTAATTCGGTTTACTCTGGTTACATTTAGTTTGCTAACAATATAAGTTAGTATCTTTTGCCCTTCCCAAAATATAGTGTCCCATATTTTCATCTGTGATGATGTGTTTTGTACTTCAATTAGAGTCCTGTTCATCACTGGAAAGTCTGTCAAGCAGAAGCGAGAATATCTCAGGTCACAGTCCAAGTGTGCCAGGATGCTTAATGTTTCGATTGCTCTGGCGTGTGGATCAAGCTGTTGCTGAAGTCCAATTATGACAGCCCTCAGGTGTTCAAGTTGGTTTAGGCTGGTCTGAAGTCCCTGGGCAGAGGCGGTGTATATGCTGTTTACCACCGTGATGGTGTGCACTTGTTGAGCTCCGAGCACAGATGTTGTTACTGTTGTACCTATTAAGGAGAGAAAGAGAGAGAGAGAGAGATGCCTCAAGAATTTTTTGTTCTTGGGCCTGATATATGGTCATTTGTTATCTGCAGCAAATTCCAAGGTTTGATCCTTGTTTTGTGGTATAAATTTAAGATTTCTCGCCGGTACCGATATAGGGCTGGGTTCCCCAATGGAGAATATGCACCCAAATCCTCTCCCCATAGTAAAGAGTAGATCAAGCCCCTTCCATTGGCCAGTGATGGGGTCTTTCCATCTCACTTGTATTTCAGGCTTTATTTCTTGGTTGGACCAGTGTTTTTGAAAGGGTGCCATCAGTTCTTTCTTTGAAAAGTATAAAATGTTTAGGGTAAAGAGGGCCATTCCAAGTTGCTGGTGAGGGCTTATTCCCTCTTTTTGTTTTTGTAATTGGGCCTTTAAGTTTTGATGATGACATTTAATTATGGCCTGTCCTTGAGGATTGTATGGGATCCCTGTGGTGTGGCAGATGTGCCATAGTTGAAAGAAGTTTTGTAAATTTTTACTAACAAAGCAGGGACCATTGTCTGTTTTTGTCTGATAAGGTAGACCCAGAGTTGCAAAGCATTGTAAGAAATGACTCTGGGCATGTTTTGTTTTTTCTCCTGAGTGGGCTGTAGCCCAGCAGTCATGGGAATAAGTATCAATGGATACAAAGATGTATTTGATTTTTCCAAAGGGGGAGTAGTGAGTGATATCTGTCTGCCACAACATGTTAGGCCTCAGTCCCTGAGGGTTTACTCCCGGAGATTGTAAGGGAGGAACTTGTAAGTGAGGGAGGCAAGACTGACAAGTATGTACAATTTTCTTTAAATCCTTGATGGGGATCTGTAGGTTAAATTTTGTTTGAGGTATAATTAGGACTGCAGCCCTGGAGGCAGCACCCCAGATAGCTTCGAGAGACCCCTCCAAAGAGTTAGGGGAAGAAAGTCAACACATGGGTTTCAGTGTGGGGGAAATTTAAATGTCAAAGAAAGGGTTTTTTTAAAGGCTTTTGTTTTACAAATGGTTTGTGCCTGCCATGAGGATGTGTTATCTTTATGAAGGATTTTAGCACTTTTAGTTGTGAGGAGATGCAGGGATTGAGATAATAAAAGCTCTTTTTAGAAGTCATTTACCTATCTAAAAACCTGTTCCACATGATTCCCCTGAGCACAGAGTGTCTTGCCCCACCCTGATTTTCATCAGAGGGTGTTTTGGTGGGAAGTTTTCTTATCTTCTTAGCAGGCACTCTCTCTGAAAGTGTCCCGGTTGGCTGCAGTTAAAGCAGGGGCCTGATTCAGGTGAGGCGGTTGGCCCCTTGGACGAGGCCCTGCCCGTAGCCATTGCAGTGGATAAGGTTTTAGTCATTGCCTCAGAGAGCCTCAATTTGAGCCTGAAGGGCATTGGTGATAGAGCGGGCTTGGTGGCTCTGTGTGCCTATATCTTTAGAGCACACAATCCATTGCTCAATGGAACGATCTTTTTGTCCTGCACAGGCCAATTTATGGTCTGTATTCATTCACTCCAAAACTAACATTCTGAGGAACTGATCTCTTAAAGGCCCTGGAGAGAACTTTTTCTGGAGGCTCTTTTCAACACGATCTACAAAAGTGACAAGGTCTTCGTTATTCTTTTGTTTTATACCCGATATGGGGGGTTCAGTATGGCCCTCAGCAAGTTTTTTCCAGGCAGCCAGATATATAGTCCATACTTGGTCTTGATAAGGGGCAGGGATGGTGGTCTGCTGAATACCAGTGCTCCATCGGTCCACCGTTCCCGATAGCATTCCAAAAGTTATTGGAATGACGGGATTGGCAGCCTGGTTTCTCTCTGCTTGAGCATGGCATTCCTCTTTGAAGAAGGCACATCACTTGATATAAATGTTACTGGGAAGTACTACCTTACATAGCATCTTCCAGTCTTGGGTGGTACAAGGTTGGTGGGCTAACCCTTGGAATATGGCTTCTGCCCATGGGGAGTTTGGGCCGTCCTCGGCTACTGCCTTCTTAAGTTCCTTTAGGTCATTGGCGTGCCATGAATACCAGGCATTCGGTCTGTTTCCCCCCGGGTTAACGTTTACAGGAAAAACTTGGGTTGGGCCCTTGAAGGGCGCTGAGGGCTCCCAAGTTTCTTCAGGGTAGTTCCTCTCTCTCCAAGGCGACCCCAGTGCCTTCCCACACTGTGGAGCCTTTGTGATCTCTTTAAAGGGGGAAGGAGTGTGGACTGCAGTCCAGGAAGTTGGGCTCATGTCGTGCTTGTGAAACAGTGAAGGAGTCCCTAGTGTTGCACGGACATTGTCTTACTGGGGGCGGGTGCTCTAAGAGACTCTGGCCCATTCCGTGACCCTCTTACCCTGTCACGGGAGTCTTCAAGCGGCAGGTGCCCTAATGGCTTTTAAATGCCTGACCCGTGCCCGCGAGGAAGAGGTTTAGGCTGCGTCCTCAATTTGAAATATAGAAAAGAGAGGCTTCCACCTAGTCGAGCTACCGCTACTGGGGCGAACTATCTTAAAGCCTTTCTGGGACCACCAGAGAGAGACCCTGGCCAGGCCCCGTCAGTTGTTTTTTAGACTGTCCACTGGTTCGCTGGAAGTCTTGAATCAGAGAGAACGTGAAAATAGGAATTAAAGCAAAGAAGCACGAACAAGGAAAAGCAGCGTTCAGCTCTTTGTGACTACCCTAAATCCCCACCCTCTTGGGAGTGGCACGATATAGGGGAAGGCTCACCTTGAAATCCGGATTACTCCGAGAAGAAGATGCCTCTCTAGAGGGAGGAGCCTCGCTGAGGCCCCTGTTGGTCGCTTCGTCGGTTCTCTTTCAAACCCGCACAGTGATGCTGCCTTCTACTTTCTCGCTGTCAGGCCCCACGTTGGGCGCCAGCTTCTGTGGGGACCTTCCGCAGAAAGGGAAAGCAGCGGGATTGCCCCCAGCCGAACCGGGAGATCTCGGAGAGAGTTGAGCCTTGCTGCCGTTCCCCCTCCAGCCTGCTGGTGCATGCCAGGGACAATCAGAAATGGCAGGGTTCTGTCAGAGCAGTTCCGGTTTATTACAGTAAACTAATAGTTTTTATAGGCAAACAAAGGGGGGTTTTCAAGGGACTTCCTATAGTTACACCAATCAAGCTAAAGGTTGAGCAATTGCATATTTACATTGCAATAGGAACTCTTGGTGAGACTGCATTGCCCAGAGCCGGAAACCAGGGGGATCAATCAGAAGTTTTGACAATGGACCTTAGATCATGCCCTGTCTCTTCCTGTAGGCATCCTTTTAGCACCAAACTGCAAATATGTGCTTAAGCTTCCTTATGCTTGCAAAGGCCCTCTTTCCTTCAGGGCCCGGCATTGGGTTATTCCCTGCTCCAGGTTATCTTTCAGATCAGGGAGAGAACCCCAGTCTGCTGCATTGTGGGCCTATTCTTCACCATCTGAGCCACCAGAGAAGCCGTAGATTATGAATACAGCTATTCATAATCTAATATAGATACAATATTTTGACTTATTTCAATTGTGATTTAAAGACAGGTTTTTGATGTAGTCTAATATACCCACTTATGGTACATGTTGAATTAAGGAGTTTTACCATATGTTAGTTAAATAATCAATTTATCTAGACCAAGAAAATGTATTAAAATGCATAAGAATATATATTACCATTGAAATTAGAAACTTAACACCTCAGAGGTGTTTGATTGAACATGCATTTATTTTATATCTTTTATGTTAGGGCAAGGCAAAGGAAAAGCAGCGTTCAGCTCTTTATGACTACCCTAAATCCCTACCCTCTCGGGAGTGGCACGATAAAGGGGAAGGCTCACCTTGAAATCCGGATTACTCCGAGAAGAAGGTGCCTCTCTAGAGGGAGGCGCTGCGCTGAGGCCCCTGTTGGTCGCTTCGTCGGTTCTCTTTCAAACCCGCACAGTGATGCTGCCTTCTACTTTCTCGCTGTCAGGCCCCACGTTGGGCGCCAGCTTCTGTGGGGACCTTCCGCAGAAAGGGAAAGCAGCGGGATTGCCCCCAGCCGAACCGGGAGATCTCGGAGAGAGTTGAGCCTTGCTGCCGTTCCCCCTCCAGCCTGCTGGTGCATGCCAGGGACAATCAGAAATGGCAGGGGTTCTGTCAGAGCAGTTCCGGTTTATTACAGTAAACTAATAGTTTTTATAGGCAAACAAAGGGGGGTTTTCAAGGGACTTCCTATAGTTACACCAATCAAGCTAAAGGTTGAGCAATTGCATATTTACATTGCAATAGGAACTCTTGGTGAGACTGCATTGCCCAGAGCCGGAAACCAGGGGGATCAATCAGAAGTTTTGACAATGGACCTTAGATCATGCCCTGTCTCTTCCTGTAGGCATCCTTTTAGCACCAAACTGCAAATATGTGCTTAAGCTTCCTTATGCTTGCAAAGGCCCTCTTTCCTTCAGGGCCCGGCATTGGGTTATTCCCTGCTCCAGGTTATCTTTCAGATCAGGGAGAGAACCCCAGTCTGCTGCATTGTGGGCCTATTCTTCACCATCTGAGCCACCAGAGAAGCCGTAGATTATGAATACAGCTATTCATAATCTAATATAGATACAATATTTTGACTTATTTCAATTGTGATTTAAAGACAGGTTTTTGATGTAGTCTAATATACCCACTTATGGTACATGTTGAATTAAGGAGTTTTACCATATGTTAGTTAAATAATCAATTTATCTAGACCAAGAAAATGTATTAAAATGCATAAGAATATATATTACCATTGAAATTAGAAACTTAACACCTCAGAGGTGTTTGATTGAACATGCATTTTATTTTTTATTTTTATCAAGGTAATTTATGCAAAAAGTTAAAAAACAAATTATACAGAAGAGCTTGCAGTGACAAGTCAAAGACCAAGTCTTGTGTCTTCCATCCTAAGCTTACAAATTAATTTATAAATTTTAGAGAAGTACATTTAGTAGTCTGATATAATAGAAGATTGACAAATTCCTCTTTTCCTCAATAATAATATTACAAACCTTCAATAATCGAATTCTTCTATGATAAAAATGTTCATAAAACTATGGATTTTCATAGCATCGAATCATATTGTCTGTTACAACATACTGTAACACTCTTCCCTACACCACTCTGTTCATTTAATTGTCTTCCTTTGTTGCACCTTTGTTTTTACCTTTTCTGTCATTACTTGATAATTATCATGCAAATTCTCTTCACTTCACCACCAAGACTCAGTGAAGAAAGTATATATTTTCCCCAGAATCATTCAAATTAAGAAATTTTATATCATATATTGTAAGTGTCACAAGTGTAGAGTTCAAAAGGCGTGTCTAGTTTAACAGGAGACCAGATCGTCTTCCAAGCTCTTGATCACTACAGCTAATCTGTCAATTTCCTGCCTGGTCCCTCTCACTTCCACAATATTCTACTCACCTGATCAAATCCAAAGTCAGATTCATTGATCTCCAAGCTGCCTGTGAAGGTGTTTCTCAGGTTTTTCTCTTTATTTTTCTTCTGTGTTCAATCTAGTACCCTGAACATAATTTTATTCAGTTTCATTTTGTATCTTCATGTTTTACTCTGATATATTTTCAAGTAAGTATAAAGAAATTGTGCTTAATTTTATGAATCCTTCCAGTGCCCTCAAAAGCCTCTTATACTTTCACATGCACCTTGATATTTTGGCTTGATATGTAATTCTTAGTTTAAAACTAATGTTCAGCAAAAGTTAAGGAAGAAATGCACCAAGATAAAAGTCATATATAACCTGTAATAAAGCTGGAAGTTATGTGAGTAAATTCAGATTTTTATGTTTAAAAACTGTTCATAAACTTTACTTTACATTTGGAAAAATAACACATACAAAATCAGATTCATAATTTATATACTCATACACTTGATAATTATTTTAGGACATACTATGTGCAAGGCTGGATATTGGTTTTAAGTATATACCTTTGAATGAAACAGATATGTTAAAGACAAAAGCATGAAATAAACCCATGTGCTTATGTTCTTACTAGGTTGTGAACTACTATGACAGGAACACTGACTATCCAGAATTTAGTAAAAAGTGTAAAAATAGAAAAAGTAAATACATAGCGGAATAATAAAGTAACATTTACTAATAACAAAGATAATAAAAGCAAAATGCTGCATGGATATTTTGAAAATTTTGTGAAATTAGTGAGATATTATATGTGGAAGAATTACTAAGAGTAGGCAACTTTTATCCATATAAAGCTTTGGACTTTTCCAATCTGGATTCCTTTGATTTCTTTCTCTTCTCTTATTGCTGTTGCTAGAACTTCCAGGATATGTTGAATAAGAGTGGTGAAAGTGGACACCCTTGACTTGTTCCTGAGCTTAGAGGGAATGCTTTGAGTTTTTCACCATTGAGGATAATGTTCGCTGTGGGCTTCTCATATATGGCTTTCACTATGTTAAGATAAGTTCCTTCTATGCCCATTTTTTGAAGAGTTTTTATCATAAATGGATGCTGTACTTTGTTAAAGGCTTTTTCTGCATCTATTGAGATGATCATGTGATTTTTGTCTTTCAATTTGTTGATATGGTGTATCACATTGATTGATTTGCGGATGTTGAAGAATCCTTGCATGCCTGGGATGAACCCAACTTGATCGTGATGAATGAGCTTTTTGATGTGTTGCTGAATTCTGTTTGCTAGGATTTTGTTGAGGATTTTGGAAAAGAAGTTTACTCTGATATATTTTCAAGTAAGTATAAAGAAATTGTGCTTAATTTTATGAATCCTTCCAGTGCCCTCAAAAGCCTCTTATACTTTCACATGCACCTTGATATTTTGGCTTGATATGTAATTCTTAGTTTAAAACTAATGTTCAGCAAAAGTTAAGGAAGAAATGCACCAAGATAAAAGTCATATATAACCTGTAATAAAGCTGGAAGTTATGTGAGTAAATTCAGATTTTTATGTTTAAAAACTGTTCATAAACTTTACTTTACATTTGGAAAAATAACACATACAAAATCAGATTCATAATTTATATACTCATACACTTGATAATTATTTTAGGACATACTATGTGCAAGGCTGGATATTGGTTTTAAGTATATACCTTTGAATGAAACAGATATGTTAAAGACAAAAGCATGAAATAAACCCATGTGCTTATGTTCTTACTAGGTTGTGAACTACTATGACAGGAACACTGACTATCCAGAATTTAGTAAAAAGTGTAAAAATAGAAAAAGTAAATACATAGCGGAATAATAAAGTAACATTTACTAATAACAAAGATAATAAAAGCAAAATGCTGCATGGATATTTTGAAAATTTTGTGAAATTAGTGAGATATTATATGTGGAAGAATTACTAAGAGTAGGCAACTTTTATCCATATAAAGCTTTGGACTTTTCCAATCTGGATTCCTTTGATTTCTTTCTCTTCTCTTATTGCTGTTGCTAGAACTTCCAGGATATGTTGAATAAGAGTGGTGAAAGTGGACACCCTTGACTTGTTCCTGAGCTTAGAGGGAATGCTTTGAGTTTTTCACCATTGAGGATAATGTTCGCTGTGGGCTTCTCATATATGGCTTTCACTATGTTAAGATAAGTTCCTTCTATGCCCATTTTTTGAAGAGTTTTTATCATAAATGGATGCTGTACTTTGTTAAAGGCTTTTTCTGCATCTATTGAGATGATCATGTGATTTTTGTCTTTCAATTTGTTGATATGGTGTATCACATTGATTGATTTGCGGATGTTGAAGAATCCTTGCATGCCTGGGATGAACCCAACTTGATCGTGATGAATGAGCTTTTTGATGTGTTGCTGAATTCTGTTTGCTAGGATTTTGTTGAGGATTTTGGAAAAGAAGAAGTCAAACTCTCTCTATTTGCAGATGACATGATATTATACATAGAAACTCCCAAAGACACTATTACAAAACTACTAGAGTTAATCAGCGAATTCAGCAAAGTTGCAGGATACAAAATCAATATACAGAAATCACTGGCATTCCTATACACAAACAATGAAAAATCAGAAAATGAAATCAAACAGGCAATCCCCGTCACCATCGCAACCAAAAGAATCAAATATCTAGGAATAAACCTACCCAAAGAAACAAAAGACCTGTACACAGAAAATTACAAGACACTCATGAGAGACATTAAAGAAGAGTTAAACAGATGGAGAAATATTCCATGTTCCTGGGTCGGAAGAATCAATATTGTGAAAGTGACCATACTACCAACTGTCATCTATAGATTCAATGCAATCCCTATCAAACTTTCAATAACATTCTTCACAAAACTAGACCAACGAATAACACAGTTCATATGGAAACACAAAAGACCTCAAATAGCCAAGGCAATCCTGAGGAAGAAGAATGGAGCTGGGGGGATCAGCCTCCCCAACTTCAGACTCTACTACAAAGCAACACTCATCAAGACAGTATGGTACTGGCACAAAAACAGAAATATCGACCAATGGAACAAGATTGAGAACCCAGAGACAAACCCACGCACCTATGGGTACCTTATTTTTGACAAAGGAGGTGAAACTATAAAATGGGACAAAGACAGCCTCTTCAACAAGTGGTGTTGGGAAAATTGGACAGCTACATGCAAAAAACTGAAGTTGGAACATACCCTGACACCATACACAAAGATCAACTCAAAATGGATTAAAGACCAGAAACCATTAAACTCTTAAAGGAGAATATAGGCAAAACCCTCAAGGACATCAATCAAAGCAAGATCTTCTCTGACCCACCTACTAGAATAGTGGAACTAAAAAGACAAATGAACATGTGGGACCTAATGAAACTTAAAAGCTTTTGTACAGCAAAAGAAATTACAAAAAAGCTGAACAGACAGCCCACAGAGTGGGAGAAAATCATAGCAAATGAAACAACAGACAAAGAATTAGTCTCCAAAATCGACAAGCAACTCAGACAACTAAGCACTGGAAAAACGAACAACCCAATCAAAAAATGGGAAAAGGACCTAAACAGATACCTCTCCCAAGAGGACATACAGATGGCCCAAAAACACATGAAACGATGCTCAACTTCACTAATAATTAGAGAAATGCAAATCAAAACTACAATGAGATATCACCTCACACCCGTCAGAATGGCCATCATCCACAAATCGACAGACAATAAATGCTGGAGAGGCTGCGGAGAAAAGGGAACACTCCTGCATTACTGGTGGGAGTGTAAATTGATACAGCCTCTATGGAAGACAGTCTGGAGATTTCTTAAAAAACTAGAAATAGAAGCACCATATGACCCAGCAATCCCACTCTTAGGCTTATACCCTAACGAAATCAAAACTGAAAGAAGCACCTGTACCCCAATGTTCATTGCAGCTCTCTATACAATAGCTAGAACATGGAAGGAACCTAGATGCCCATCAACGAACGAATGGATCCAAAAGTTCTGGTACATATATACAATGGAATACTACACAGCTGTAAAGAGAAATGCAGAAGAATCGACCCTAATGAGGTGGCTGGATCTAGAACGTATCATCAAAATTGGAGTCAGTCAGAAAGAGAAGGACAAATACAGTATATTAACATACATATATGGAATCTAGTAGGATGGTGATGATGGCACATGCAGTGAAGTGACAGAAAGACAGACATGGACAGTGGACATATGGACATTGTGGGGAAGGAACAGTGGGTGAGAGGCGTAAAGGAAGTAGCATGAAGACCTGTACTATCATAAATGAATCATAAGTGAAGAAAATAGCTCTAGTCATTGCTCTGTGAGAACAGGGGATCCTTCAGGGGTGCTGTGTGATGGTCGGGAGGGGAGGGAAGGGGGGGATATACATATGACTAATCTGAGAACATACATATCTGTAAACAACAAAACTCTGTAATAGTTAAAAGTAAAATAAAGGTTAAAAAAAGAAGAAAACTTTGGACTTTATTTGAAATATTCTTTTAAATTATCCATAAATTTTTTAATACACCTTTTATCATTTTTTTCCTCCCCTGTTGCAAGAGTCCTTCTTTTCCAAATTCATGCAAAATTATTAACACCAAATATTTAGAAATGCATGAAAATTTTTACATTTTTGTGTACTTAAGAAGTGTTACAATAAGATGATTTATTTCTTAAATCAGGATATAACCTCTAAAGATCTTGGGGACAATGAGTTTAAATGAGCCTTTAGAAAGCTGAGGGGAAAAGCACACACATCACACAACATGCCAACACACACAGTCACCTCTCTTGTCCTTAGAAAAATCTTTGCAGGCTGCATAACGAGGTCTATTATAACATGAACAATAATTAAAAGGACACTTAAGATTTCAGGTGTCTACTCTTGTAAGAGGGCTCCATTTTATGTTCTGTATTAATTATGCTTTGTTATATAAAAGATTGCTCTATAGAAGATTGTTATATAGTTTGGCTTGTTCTATAGAAGATATGCTTTTTATTCTGTAGAATTTCTGTGCTTGAAATTAAAAATTTAAGGAAAACTTTTGGGTTTCAAATATGTTTGAATTAAAACCATTTAAAATGAGAAACTGATTCCATGAAAAATGTTCATGATAAATATGATAGCTATCTTATACGTAAACAGGAATTTGATTAGTATAGTTAAATATAAGACTTTGTTTCCCTGACTACCACCTGTTGGATTTATGCTAAATAGAATTTCAGTAGTTATGGAACTGTATGCAATGTATAAATATTGATTTGTTCTTAAGGAATGTTTCTGTCTGGTTCTATAGAAGATAGAACTTGAAACAAAACTTTATGCTGCTGGTTTATTTATTATGTGATGTAATTCCAGGACAGGAGAGAAACAGAAGAAGCAGAGAAACCTGGAAAGGAAATACAAAATTTTCTGAGTTATTGAATCAGCCTGTTTCTGAGGTTGTACTAGGTCATCATCATCTACTTCTCTACCACCTATCATAATTTTTCATTGTTTCTAACAAGTAACATGGCTTGTTTGGGTTACCTGCGTGGTCTTCCCTTCTTTAGATTATGGTCACTGTAGCTATTCACTGATAGTTATTACTGGGCATGTTATATAAAGTAATGACCCCAGGGAAACTTCTCAATTCCAGACATGCTACCTTTGCCTTATTTTGTATTTAGAGCCCTACATCCACATTGAAATTCAGGATGAATGCCAGAGACCATAATGTATCTCCTTTCATCTATTGATAATTGGAGCTCATAGTGGCCAGATGGCTGTTGCAACTTGACAGATGTGTTCACTACTAGAAAACAACATTCTTAAAACAGCACAACCTAATATTGTTGGAATGAGAGCCCCAAATGGAGCAATGAGTCTGAAGGCAGGTCCTCTCCTTTGCTATTGTCTTTTGAGTAGTGTTGAACACCATGCCTTGACTACTGGCAATTTACAGACTATTCTGCATTCTAGATGGCAGAGTCCCAACCCTGTAGAATGATATTTCAAAGGTGGTATCTTCAGTAGACGATTTCATCATTCTATCAGGGAGACTACTTTGGGAAAAAAGAAGTGAATCCTGTGTCATAAATCAACTCTTACACTTTTATTTTTTTCTCATTACATTAGGGTAATTGGATTAGAGTAGTTGTACCTCTGTTCTTTCATTCTCTTTACATTGCCTCAAACACATTTTACATGTGACAGTAATCATCAAAATGGCTTTGTCCTTGGTCTCCTTACTGTTCTCATCATTTTCATTCCAACAAAAGAGTAATCTTTCAGAGCCCTCTAAACTTTCTTACCAATCTACCAAAAGAACGATAACATCAAATAAATAAATAAAAAAGATTGCACAGAAACAGTGCTTGAGGCCACAGTGCAAAGATATGGACTACCTGTCTGTCTTCTACATATCATTCACATATTTTATTTCTTTGGTTGATTAACCATCATATTTAAAGATATTTTAAAACATTATTGGGAGGGTGGAGCTAAGATGGCAGTGTAGAAGGACGAGCACTCGTCTCTCCTGGAAAATCGCCTGAATTGCGACGAGTTCCTGGGAAACCATCGACGATAGGAGGTTGGATCTGATCACAGAGAGGATATCCCACATCGAAGAACAAAGGAGAAGCCGCATCAAGATGGTAGGAGGGGCACAAACGCACTTTTAAAAGTCAAACCTCATAGAGGCTGGGCAGGCCAAAGGCGCAAAGCCTGTTGCAGATCAAAACCCGGGAGAGGAGCACTGACACCCACAAGGGACTGAGTCAGACCTGCTTTGGAGGGTCCAGGTGCCCCTCTGAGCTAGAAGTGCCCTGGAGCAGACCTCGGAAGGATGGCATTCAGTTTCCTTTGGAGGAGGTTACCATTAACCTGATCACAGAGTCGCTGAGGAGGACTGGAAAGTCTCTGCACAATGTGATCCGGGAGAGGGGCATAGCGATCCTGCATGAGACTGAGCCAAACTCACCTCTGAGTAACCTAACGTCTCCCACGGTGGTGGGGGTCCATGGTGGCCTGCAGCAAGGTCGGGGTCACTGCAGAAGTGCTTCCCATAGAGCGTGTGGGAATAAATCCTATGTGAGACAGACGCCATTTTCCCTACTGTAGTTTGACTGCTGGTCAAACTGCAGGGCTGCTGGTCAAGCTACAGGGAGGGAACACAGCTCCACCCAGCAAAAAATTTGGATTAAGAAACTCCCAAGGGCAGTCTGGGCGGGCCTTTTAGTTCTGGAATAGGCCGAAATATACAAGCAGTCAAAGAGGTCTTCAGATCCAACCACTGCCAGAGGCAAGAAAAAGACTGATAATTCCTGAATAGTCAGCAAGAGACAGAAGAACATAAACACTATTTTCATGTTTTGTCTGAAGCTGGAGTTACTGCTGGACTTTAAAATTTCATTTTTTGTATTGTATTACTTTGTTTCAATTTTTTTTTCTCTCTTTTTTCCAAATCCACCCAGTGCACCCACCGCTTTCTTTTCTTTTCTTTTCTTTTCTTGGGGGTGTGTGTGTGAGAGAGAGTGGGTGTGTTCATTTCCTTCACCGAATTCTATTGAAGCTACTAATCTTATCAGTAAGACTAAATATATTCAAGTTTACATAATTTTTTCTTTTTCCTTTTAAACCATACATTTTATTTTGGTATAAACTTCTGGTTCCCCATTGGCCTTTTACGGTTCTGTGGGGGTTTTGTTTGTTTTTATTGTTTTTGCTTTGTTTTACTATATTTTTCTATAAAATTAGCTCTTTTAATTTTTAATAATTTTTCATTTGAACTACTACATCCTCTATAATTCTTTGCTTTCTCTGAAGCTCCTTTCCTATAGCACTAAACTCTAATACATACAAATCTTTATCTCCCTATATTTAACTTTGCAATATTATTCTATATTTCTCTTCTATCCTCCCTTTCTCTTTTCCCTTTCCCCACCATATTTCTTAGTCCGTTCTGTCCTCATTGCCTTATCCAGAATGGGGATCCTGCTCTAGCATTATTCTCCAATTGGTACTCTACTTATTTTGGTTATTAACTGGTGGATATCATTCTTGGTTTTCTCTAATCGCCATGGTAATATATTGTACTTATGCAGAGCTGCTTCCGCTCCCCCATGGTGGCCTGCAGCAAGGTCGGGGTCACTGCAGAAGTGCTTCCCATAGAGCGTGTGGGAATAAATCCTATGTGAGACAGACGCCATTTTCCCTACTGTAGTTTGACTGCTGGTCAAACTGCAGGGCTGCTGGTCAAGCTACAGGGAGGGAACACAGCTCCACCCAGCAAAAAATTTGGATTAAGAAACTCCCAAGGGCAGTCTGGGCGGGCCTTTTAGTTCTGGAATAGGCCGAAATATACAAGCAGTCAAAGAGGTCTTCAGATCCAACCACTGCCAGAGGCAAGAAAAAGACTGATAATTCCTGAATAGTCAGCAAGAGACAGAAGAACATAAACACTATTTTCATGTTTTGTCTGAAGCTGGAGTTACTGCTGGACTTTAAAATTTCATTTTTTGTATTGTATTACTTTGTTTCAATTTTTTTTTTCTCTTTTTTCCAAACCCACTCAGTGCACCCACCGCTTTTTTTTTTTTTTTTTCTTTTTTTTGGGTGTGTGTGTGTGTGAGAGAGAGTGGGTGTGTTCATTTCCTTCACCGAATTCTATTGAAGCTACTAATCTTATCAGTAAGACTAAATATATTCAAGTTTACATAATTTTTTCTTTTTCCTTTTAAACCATACATTTTATTTTGGTATAAACTTCTGGTTCCCCATTGGCCTTTTACGGTTCTGTGGGGGTTTTGTTTGTTTTTATTGTTTTTGCTTTGTTTTACTATATTTTTCTATAAAATTAGCTCTTTTAATTTTTAATAATTTTTCATTTGAACTACTACATCCTCTATAATTCTTTGCTTTCTCTGAAGCTCCTTTCCTATAGCACTAAACTCTAATACATACAAATCTTTATCTCCCTATATTTAACTTTGCAATATTATTCTATATTTCTCTTCTATCCTCCCTTTCTCTTTTCCCTTTCCCCACCATATTTCTTAGTCCGTTCTGTCCTCATTGCCTTATCCAGAATGGGGATCCTGCTCTAGCATTATTCTCCAATTGGTACTCTACTTATTTTGGTTATTAACTGGTGGATATCATTCTTGGTTTTCTCTAATCGCCATGGTAATATATTGTACTGTATTGTTGGTTGGAATGCTTGGGTTATGTTACAGCTGTATATGTTTATGTGTATAATTCAATACGCTAGATAGTAACTTGCATAATTTTTAAGTTGCCATTTGTCAAAGGTATACCTTCTGTTTCTCATTTGCATATATATGATTTAATATCATTTAATGCCATAACAAACCAGCCGTGAAATCTTCATTCCCTGGTCAGACAACAAGCCCCGGGGTTTTAAGGAGGGTGCACTGACTCCAAAACTCTACAATACTAGAGAACGCCTAACACTAAAGAGCAGTATACAAGTGAGAACGCCAACAAAGATAATCACTTGTATGCAAATCCTGACATCACCCAATCACCAGCATCACCCAGAATAGAAGCCCCATCCAAACAACAAACACCAACAGACATAACTCAGAGTCTGGGAAAAGGAAATCCCAAACAGAGTCAGTTTTTAAAAATTAATGATAACCATGAAACGGCAGAGAAATACCACACAAGTGAAAGAACAATCCACAAACACACAAGATCAAATGAATGAAGAGAATTTGGACAAACTTTCTGAAAGTGATTTCAGAAGAATGATAGTAAAGATTATCAAAGACACTGAAAACAGATTTTTAGAGAAATTGCAAGATACAACTAACACACTGAATAAAGAAATACAAGAACTTACCAAAAAAGTAACAGAGACAAACAACTCAATTGCTGAACTGAAAAACACCGTAGAAGGAATCAAGAGCAGAGTATCTGAGATAGAAGACCGGATAAGTGAGCTGGAAGATAAAATGGTGGAAGTAACTGCTGAAAAACAGACTCTAGCTCAAAGAAAGAAAAGAGCAGAGGATAGCCTCAGAGACCTCTGGGATAATATCAAACGCACCAATATCCGAATTATAGGGGTTCCAGAAGAAGAAGAAAAAAAGAAAGGCTTTGAGAAACAGTTTGTAAGAGATTATAGTTGAAAATTTCCCCACCGTGGGAAAAGAAATAGTCAATCAAGTCCAAGAAGCACAAAGAGTACTATACAGAATCAATCCGAGAAGAAACACACCAAGACACATATTAATGAAGTTAATACAAATTAAACACAAAGAATTCTCAAAGCAGAAAGGGAAAAGCAACTAGTAACATAGAAGGGAAAGCCCATCCGTTTAACATCTGATCTTTCAACAGAAACTCCACAGGCCAGAAGGGAATGGCAGGACACATTGAAATGGCTGAAAGAGAATAATCTGCAACCAAGAATCCTCTACCCTGCAAGGATCTCCTTCAAAATTGATGGAGACCTCAAAAGCTTTATACACAAGCAAAAATTGAAAGAATTTAGTCGCACCAAACCGGACTTACAGCAAGTGTTAAAGGGACTTATATAGACAACAGGTATAAAAGGAGAAGATCCGCGAAACAAACCCATCATAACATCTAAGAAAATGACAAGAGGACTATTTGACTCAATAATTGCTTTGAATGTAAATGGACTAAATGACCCAACCAAAAGACACAGAGTGGCTGAATGGATCGAAAAACATGACCCATACATATGCTGCCTCCAGGAAACTCATTTCAGACCTAGAGACACTCATAGACTGAAAGTGAGAGGCTGGAAAATGACATTCCATGCAAATGAAAATAAAAAGAAAGCTGGAGTAGCAATCCACCTATCAGACAAAATAGATTTTAAAGTGAAGAAGATTCTAAAAGACAAGGCAGGTCACTGCATCGTGATTAAGGCATCCATCCAAGAAGAAGGCATAACAATCATAAATATCTATACTCCTAATGCAAGAGCACCCCAATACATAAGACAAACAATTTCAGACATAAAAGAACGCAGTAACAACAAACACCGTAGAAGGAATCAAGAGCAGAGTATCTGAGATAGAAGACCGGATAAGTGAGCTGGAAGATAAAATGGTGGAAGTAACTGCTGAAAAACAGACTCTAGCTCAAAGAAAGAAAAGAGCAGAGGATAGCCTCAGAGACCTCTGGGATAATATCAAACGCACCAATATCCGAATTATAGGGGTTCCAGAAGAAGAAGAAAAAAAGAAAGGCTTTGAGAAACAGTTTGTAAGAGATTATAGTTGAAAATTTCCCCACCGTGGGAAAAGAAATAGTCAATCAAGTCCAAGAAGCACAAAGAGTACTATACAGAATCAATCCGAGAAGAAACACACCAAGACACATATTAATGAAGTTAATACAAATTAAACACAAAGAATTCTCAAAGCAGAAAGGGAAAAGCAACTAGTAACATAGAAGGGAAAGCCCATCCGTTTAACATCTGATCTTTCAACAGAAACTCCACAGGCCAGAAGGGAATGGCAGGACACATTGAAATGGCTGAAAGAGAATAATCTGCAACCAAGAATCCTCTACCCTGCAAGGATCTCCTTCAAAATTGATGGAGACCTCAAAAGCTTTATACACAAGCAAAAATTGAAAGAATTTAGTCGCACCAAACCGGACTTACAGCAAGTGTTAAAGGGACTTATATAGACAACAGGTATAAAAGGAGAAGATCCGCGAAACAAACCCATCATAACATCTAAGAAAATGACAAGAGGACTATTTGACTCAATAATTGCTTTGAATGTAAATGGACTAAATGACCCAACCAAAAGACACAGAGTGGCTGAATGGATCGAAAAACATGACCCATACATATGCTGCCTCCAGGAAACTCATTTCAGACCTAGAGACACTCATAGACTGAAAGTGAGAGGCTGGAAAATGACATTCCATGCAAATGAAAATAAAAAGAAAGCTGGAGTAGCAATCCACCTATCAGACAAAATAGATTTTAAAGTGAAGAAGATTCTAAAAGACAAGGCAGGTCACTGCATCGTGATTAAGGCATCCATCCAAGAAGAAGGCATAACAATCATAAATATCTATACTCCTAATGCAAGAGCACCCCAATACATAAGACAAACAATTTCAGACATAAAAGAAGACATTGACAGTAACACAATCATAGTAGGAGACTTTAACACTCCTCTCACACCATTGGACAGATCATTCAAACCAAAAATTAATAAAGAAACACAAGCCTTAAATGAAACACTAGAAAAGATGGAACTCATCGATATCTTTAGGACTTTCCATCCAAAAGCAGAAGAATACACCTTCTTCTCAAGTGCTCACAGAACATTCTCCAGGATAGACCACATCTTGGGCCACAAATCAATCCTCAGTCAATTCAAGAAAACTGAAATTATATCAACCATCTTCTCGGACCACAATGCAGTGAGACTAGAAATCAACTACAGGAAGAAAATCGCTAAAAACACAAACACATGGAGATTAAACAACACATACCTAAAAAACCAACTGATTATTGAGGAAATCAAAGGAGAAATCAAAAAATTCCTAGATGAAAATGGCAATGAACACACGACAGTGGAAAAGCTATGGGATACTGCAAAAGCAGTTCTAAGAGGGAAGTTTATAGCAATACAATCCCACCTCAAGAAACTAGGAAAATCTCAAACAGACGACCTTACCTTACGCTTAAAACAACTGGAGAAAGAAGAACAAAACACCCCAAAGCCAGGAGAAGAAGGGAAATCATAAACATCAGAGGAGAAATAAACGACAAAGAAATGAAAGAAACAGTAGTAAAGATAAATAAAACAAAAAGTTGGTTCTTCAAAAAGGTCAGTAAAATCGACACACCACTGGCCAGACTCATCAAGAAAAAGAGAGAGTAGAACCAGATCACCAAAATAAAAAATAAAAAAGGAGAGATTACAACAGATAATGAAGAAATCCAAAAGATTATAAGAGACTATTATGAACACCTCTATGGCAACAAACTGAACAACCTGGAAGAAATGGACAGTTTCTTGGGGAAGATTAATCTCCCAAGACTCAACCAGGAAGAAATAGAACCTATGAACAAGCCAATCACAAGCTCAGAAATCGACCTTGTGATCAAAAATCTACCCAAAAATAAAAGCCCAGGGCCAGATGGTTTCACAAGTGAATTTTACCAAATATTTAAAGAAGAGCTAATGCCTGTCCTTCTAGAACTCTTCCAAACAATTGCGCAGGAAGGAACACTTCCAAACACATTCTACGAGGCCACCATCACCCTGATACCAAAGCCAGGCAAAGACAACACAAAAAAAGAAAATTATAGGCCAATTTCACTGATGAATCTAGATGCCAAAATCCTCAACAAAATCCTAGCAGACAGAATTCAACAACACATCAAAAAGCTCATTCATCACGATCAAGTTGGGTTCATCCCAGGCATGCAAGGATTCTTCAACATCCGCAAATCAATCAATGTGATACACCATATCAACAAACTGAGAGACAAAAAATCATATGATCATCTCAATAGATGCAGAAAAAGCCTTTGACAAAGTAGAGCATCCATTTATGATAAAAACTCTTCAAAATATGGGCATAGAAGGAACTTATCTTAACATAGTGAAAGCCATATATGAGAAGCCCACAGCGAACATTATCCTCAAAGATGAAAAACTCAAAGCATTTCCTCTAAGCTCAGGAACAAGACAAGGGTGTCCACTTTCACCACTCTTATTCAACATAGTCCTGGAAGATCTAGCAACAGCCATCAGAGAAGAGAAAGAAATCAAAGGAATCCAGACTGGAAAAGAAGAAGTCAAACTCTCTCTATTTGCAGATGACATGATATTATACATAGAATATCCCAAAGACACTATTACAAAACTACTAGAGTTAATCAGCGAATTCAGCAAAGTCGCAGGATACAAAATCAATATACAGAAATCACTGGCATTCCTATATACAAACAATGAAAAATCAGAAAATGAACTCAAACGGCAATCTCCTTCACCATTGCAACCAAAAGAATCAAATATCTAGGAATAAACCTACCCAAAGAAACAAAAGACCTGTACGCAGAAAATTACAAGACACTCATGAGAGACACTAAAGAAGAGTTAAACAGATGGAGAAATATTCCATGTTCCTGGGTCGGAAGAATCAATATTGTGAAAGTGACCATACTATCAGATGTCATCTATAGATTCAATGCGATCCCTATCAAACGTCCAATAACATTCTTTACAGAACTAGACCAACAAATAACACAGTTCATATGGAAACACCAAATAACTTGAATAGCCAAAGCAATCCTCAGGAAGAAGAATGGAGCTGGAGGGAAAAGCCTTCCCAACTTCAGACTCTACTACAAAGCAACAGTCCTCAAGACAGTATGGTACTGGCACAAAAACAGAAATATCGACCAATGGAACAAGATCGAGAACCCAGAGATAAACCCACGCACCTATGGGTACCTTATTTTTGACAAAGGAGGCGAAACTATAAAATGGGACAAAGACAGCCTCTTCAACAAGTGGTGTTGGGAAAATTGGACAGCTACATGCAAAAAACTGAACTTGGAACATACCCTGACACCATACACAAAGATCAACTCAAAATGGATTAAAGACCTGGAAAACAAAAAAATTAGGAAAAAACAAGATTCCCCACCTCTAGATATGGGCATAGAAGGAACTTATCTTAACATAGTGAAAGCCATATATGAGAAGCCCACAGCGAACATTATCCTCAAAGATGAAAAACTCAAAGCATTTCCTCTAAGCTCAGGAACAAGACAAGGGTGTCCACTTTCACCACTCTTATTCAACATAGTCCTGGAAGATCTAGCAACAGCCATCAGAGAAGAGAAAGAAATCAAAGGAATCCAGACTGGAAAAGAAGAAGTCAAACTCTCTCTATTTGCAGATGACATGATATTATACATAGAATATCCCAAAGACACTATTACAAAACTACTAGAGTTAATCAGCGAATTCAGCAAAGTCGCAGGATACAAAATCAATATACAGAAATCACTGGCATTCCTATATACAAACAATGAAAAATCAGAAAATGAACTCAAACGGCAATCTCCTTCACCATTGCAACCAAAAGAATCAAATATCTAGGAATAAACCTACCCAAAGAAACAAAAGACCTGTACGCAGAAAATTACAAGACACTCATGAGAGACACTAAAGAAGAGTTAAACAGATGGAGAAATATTCCATGTTCCTGGGTCGGAAGAATCAATATTGTGAAAGTGACCATACTATCAGATGTCATCTATAGATTCAATGCGATCCCTATCAAACGTCCAATAACATTCTTTACAGAACTAGACCAACAAATAACACAGTTCATATGGAAACACCAAATAACTTGAATAGCCAAAGCAATCCTCAGGAAGAAGAATGGAGCTGGAGGGAAAAGCCTTCCCAACTTCAGACTCTACTACAAAGCAACAGTCCTCAAGACAGTATGGTACTGGCACAAAAACAGAAATATCGACCAATGGAACAAGATCGAGAACCCAGAGATAAACCCACGCACCTATGGGTACCTTATTTTTGACAAAGGAGGCGAAACTATAAAATGGGACAAAGACAGCCTCTTCAACAAGTGGTGTTGGGAAAATTGGACAGCTACATGCAAAAAACTGAACTTGGAACATACCCTGACACCATACACAAAGATCAACTCAAAATGGATTAAAGACCTAAATGGAAGACCAGAAACCATCAAACTCTTAGAGGAGAATATAGGCAAAACCCTCAAGGACATCAATCAAAGCAAGATCTTCTCTGACCCACCTACTAGAATAGTGGAACTAAAAAGACAAATGAACATGTGGGACCTAATGAAACTTAAAAGCTTTTTTACAGCTAAAGAAATTACAAAAAAGCTGAACAGACAGCCCACAGAGTGGGAGAAAATCATAGCAAATGAAACAACAGACAAAGAATTACAAGCAACAGACAAAAAATCTACAAGCAACTCAGACAACTAAGCAGTGGAAAAACGAACAACCCAATCAAAAAATGGGAAAAGGACCTAAACAGATACCTCTCCCAAGAGGACATACAGATGGCCCAAAAGCACATGAAAAGATGCTCAACCTCGCTTATTATTAGAGAAATGCAAATTTTAAACTACAATGAGCTATCACCTCACAGAATGGCCATCGTCCACAAATCAACAGACAATAAATGCTGAAGAAGGTGCAGAGAAAAGGGAACACTCCTGCATTGCTGGTGGGAATGTAGATTGATACAGCCGCTATGGAAGACAGTATGGAGACTTCTTAAAAAACTAACTATAGAAGCACCATACAACCCAGCAATCCCACTCTTAGGCTTATACCCTGATGAAATCAAATCTGAAAGAAGCAATTGTACCCCAATGTTCATTGCAGCTCTCTATACAATAGCTAGAACATGGAAGCAACCTAGATGTCCATCGACAAACGAATGGATACAGAAGCCCTGGTACATATATACAATGGAATACTACACAGCTGTAAAGAGAAATGCAGAAGAATCAACCCTAATGAGGTGGCTGGATCTAGAACGTATCATCGAAAGTGAAGTCAGTCAGAAAGAGAAGGACAAATACAGTATATTAACACATATATATGGAATCTAGTAGGATGGTGATGATGGCACACGCAGTGAAGTGACAGAAAGACAGACATGGACAGTGGACATATGGACATCGTGGGGAAGGAACAGAGGGTGGGAGGCGTAAAGGAAGTAGCATGAAGGTCTGTACTATCATCAGTGAAGAAAATAGACATAATCATTGCTCTGTGAGAAAAGGAGATCCTTCAGGGGTGCTGTGTGATGTTTGGGAGGGATGGGAAGGGAGGGATGTACATATGACTAATCTGGGAACATGCATATCTGTAAACAACAAAGCTCTGTAAAAGTTAAAAGCAAAATAAAGGTTAAAAAAAAAAAAAGATGCACAGTTCCATTTCTTAAGAGCCTACTGTGAATTTATGCTATATGTAGAAGGAAAATTCAACCCTCTCCAGTATTCTCATTGGGAAAACCCCATGAAGAGAGGAGCCTGGGACGCTACAGTCCATGAGCTTGCAAAGAGTTGGAAAAGACTGCACAACTAAGCACATAAATCAGTAATATAGGTTCAGACTGGATTTTAAAATTTGACAAATATTTATGTTTTGTCTATCCTAGAAATGCATTTAGTGTTTTGATTATGTTCTTATTTTTGATATTCCAAATGATTAGTATCATTTTTAAAATGGCCATCGTCCACAAATCAACAGACAATAAATGCTGAAGAAGGTGCAGAGAAAAGGGAACACTCCTGCATTGCTGGTGGGAATGTAGATTGATACAGCCGCTATGGAAGACAGTATGGAGACTTCTTAAAAAACTAACTATAGAAGCACCATACAACCCAGCAATCCCACTCTTAGGCTTATACCCTGATGAAATCAAATCTGAAAGAAGCAATTGTACCCCAATGTTCATTGCAGCTCTCTATACAATAGCTAGAACATGGAAGCAACCTAGATGTCCATCGACAAACGAATGGATACAGAAGCCCTGGTACATATATACAATGGAATACTACACAGCTGTAAAGAGAAATGCAGAAGAATCAACCCTAATGAGGTGGCTGGATCTAGAACGTATCATCGAAAGTGAAGTCAGTCAGAAAGAGAAGGACAAATACAGTATATTAACACATATATATGGAATCTAGTAGGATGGTGATGATGGCACACGCAGTGAAGTGACAGAAAGACAGACATGGACAGTGGACATATGGACATCGTGGGGAAGGAACAGAGGGTGGGAGGCGTAAAGGAAGTAGCATGAAGGTCTGTACTATCATCAGTGAAGAAAATAGACATAATCATTGCTCTGTGAGAAAAGGAGATCCTTCAGGGGTGCTGTGTGATGTTTGGGAGGGATGGGAAGGGAGGGATGTACATATGACTAATCTGGGAACATGCATATCTGTAAACAACAAAGCTCTGTAAAAGTTAAAAGCAAAATAAAGGTTAAAAAAAAAAAAAGATGCACAGTTCCATTTCTTAAGAGCCTACTGTGAATTTATGCTATATGTAGAAGGAAAATTCAACCCTCTCCAGTATTCTCATTGGGAAAACCCCATGAAGAGAGGAGCCTGGGACGCTACAGTCCATGAGCTTGCAAAGAGTTGGAAAAGACTGCACAACTAAGCACATAAATCAGTAATATAGGTTCAGACTGGATTTTAAAATTTGACAAATATTTATGTTTTGTCTATCCTAGAAATGCATTTAGTGTTTTGATTATGTTCTTATTTTTGATATTCCAAAAATGATTAGTATCATTTATGTTTCTCACACTCACTCTCACTCATTTATCATTATCGTGTGTGCTTGAACCAGCTAGGAATTTTAGTTTAATACTCTAGAATAAGTATGAGTTTGAGAATATTGCTCATCTCAATATTATCATTTTAATCAGAATCAAAGTCTTAGATTAAAATCATGAAGCATTAATAATGGAGTATTAAGGCAGGAAGAAATTTCTTTTTAATTGGTGGTAGTTTAGTCGCTAAGTAGTATCCAACTCTTGTGACTCCATGGATTGCCAGGTTCCTCTGTCCATGGGATTCTCTAGGCAAGAATACTGAAATGGGTGGCTAGTAATAAAATTTCACTTGATTTAAATTTATTCTAATGCCTACAAGTAAATACCACTCTTTTTTTTAACTTTTTTTTTTTTTTTTGGCTACTCCTATTGGTCTTTCATTTATTTTTTTCATCCATCCTTGTTCATTGGCATTTGTGGGCCTCCTATTGCAGTGGCCTCTGCTGTCACAGAGCACCAGCTCTGGGTGCATGCGCTCTGGAGCTCCGGCTCGGTGATTGGACACATCAGTCCAGCCGCTCCACAGCACGTGGGATCTTCCCAGGCCAGGGATCGAACTGGCGCCCCTTTCACTGCAAGGCGGTGTCCTTACACACTGGACCACCAGGGAAGCCCGTAAATATCATTCTTTAGGTTTCTAAACTTCAAGACAGTCGAGTTTCAATCCAAATTAAAGTAGCTAACATGTTTTGTATCATAGGTAACACATTTATAAAACAGATAGGACATAGTGTGTGTCCTAAAGTACATTGTTGTAAAAGTTAAAAGCAAAATAAGGGTTTAAAAAAAAAAAGATGCACAGTTCCATTTCTTAAGAGCCTACTGTGAATTTATGCTATATGTAGAAGGAAAATTCAACCCTCTCCAGTATTCTCATTGGGAAAACCCCATGAAGAGAGGAGCCTGGGACGCTACAGTCCATGAGCTTGCAAAGAGTTGGAAAAGACTGCACAACTAAGCACATAAATCAGTAATATAGGTTCAGACTGGATTTTAAAATTTGACAAATATTTATGTTTTGTCTATCCTAGAAATGCATTTAGTGTTTTGATTATGTTCTTATTTTTGATATTCCAAAATGATTAGTATCATTTATGTTTCTCACACTCACTGTCACTCATTTATCATTATCGTGTGTGCTTGAACCAGCTAGGAATTTTAGTTTAATACTCTAGAATAAGTATGAGTTTGAGAATATTGCTCATCTCAATATTATCATTTTAATCAGAATCAAAGTCTTAGATTAAAATCATGAAGCATTAATAATGGAGTATTAAGGCAGGAAGAAATTTCTTTTTAATTGGTGGTAGTTTAGTCGCTAAGTAGTATCCAACTCTTGTGACTCCATGGATTGCCAGGTTCCTCTGTCCATGGGATTCTCTAGGCAAGAATACTGAAATGGGTGGCTAGTAATAAAATTTCACTTGATTTAAATTTATTCTAATGCCTACAAGTAAATACCACTCTTTTTTTTAACTTTTTTTTTTTTTTTTTTGGCTACTCCTATTGGTCTTTCATTTATTTTTTTCATCCATCCTTGTTCATTGGCATTTGTGGGCCTCCTATTGCAGTGGCCTCTGCTGTCACAGAGCACCAGCTCTGGGTGCATGCGCTCTGGAGCTCCGGCTCGGTGATTGGACACATCAGTCCAGCCGCTCCACAGCACGTGGGATCTTCCCAGGCCAGGGATCGAACTGGCGCCCCTTTCACTGCAAGGCGGTGTCCTTACACACTGGACCACCAGGGAAGCCCGTAAATATCATTCTTTAGGTTTCTAAACTTCAAGACAGTCGAGTTTCAATCCAAATTAAAGTAGCTAACATGTTTTGTATCATAGGTAACACATTTATAAAACAGATAGGACATAGTGTGTGTCCTAAAGTACATTGTTGTCTGTTATGCAGAGTAGCTATGAACTTAGCTTATAAATATTAAAGAGCACTGATTGTATATTAGTAACTATAGGAATATTATGTTTGTCCTCCAGTAACTTTCATTCTACATAAGACAAAACCACAAATTATTCATCTTTTATTTAATTACTTTAAACTTTTCTCCTAAGATGTGTGGAGCTTGAGTATTTAAAAGAATTACAATATTTGGGAAACTTTTGGAAAGAATATTTCATTAAGAAATATATTTGGGAGTCTGTCGATAACATAGGGCAGTGAATAATTTTATTAATTTTGAAGAAATAGTTTTGAACTAGTGGAAGAAGACAGAGTTGTTACTAGAAATGTCATAGAAGTGTTTAAGTTTAATATGCACTAATGGTGAAATAGTAAAAGATTTTTCCAATTTAGTAAAATTGGAATGAATTCAGGATAAATATTTCCTAGTTATTTGCCATTTTTATTTTCAACAAAAAATAATTGATATTTTATGCTTAGCATAGAAATAATTATGCATGCCCAACATAAAAAAGGGAAATGTTATATTGAATAGTCCAGTGAAAAACACAATCACAGAAACATTCCAAAGTCTTTTACGGTAAAGAAAAGTGAGATTAAAGTACATCTCAGAAGTGCTCCTTCTGAAACCAAACTTAAGGCAAGCATTTTTTTCAATTATGAAAAGGAAGTTAGTTTATGCTTGTGTTGTGGTGATGCAGCTGGTACTAAGGATTTTTATCCCAGCCTTTTGCTGAATCCACATTATTAATAGAGACTTAGGTAAAATTGTGTTGACAGGAACATCCTAATTATGTGCGATAACTCAATGGTATTGATTTCAACTATGTCTCATTTCTGCCTTGGGATTAGCAACTTAGAGATCGGGCCCCGGTTAGCCATTAAATATGATTTCATGAGCCCTAGCTCATCCCATTCCTCACGTCTCCCCTTGAAAAATTGTGACTCTATTATGCCTTAGAAAACTGTGTTAGTTTAACTATTCCTTATGAACGTAGGAAGTGAGTATCTCAAGATCATACTGGACTTATTTAATGGATGTTTACATGAACCAGAGTCAGAAGAAGGAAAAACCTGAGAGCATCAGTGTTCTTGACCTATTTTGAAAATACTAGATACAGGAAGTTTGGGACAGGGACCTTCTTTGTGTATGATTTTAAGGTTGTTCTATCGTGAACTGGCCTGTGTCACTTTTGAATAGGTATAGACTGTGTTTAAAGTCCTTCCTGATCTCTTCCAGGTAGTAATGAATTAAAATCAAATACCAAACTTTCTTATCATGCTATTTGTTAAGAACACTTTTTTTGGTTGTTGTTGTTGTAAGCAAACCAATTTAAAACACTACATGTTGAGCTTTTTTTGTAATTTCTTTAGCTGTACAAAAGCTTTTAAGTTTCATGAAGTCCCATATGTTCATTTTTCTTTTCAGTTCTGCTATTTTAGTTGGTGGGTCAGAGAAGATCTTGCTTTGATTGATGTCCTTGAGGGTTTTAACATAGGGCAGTGAATAATTTTATTAATTTTGAAGAAATAGTTTTGAACTAGTGGAAGAAGACAGAGTTGTTACTAGAAATGTCATAGAAGTGTTTAAGTTTAATATGCACTAATGGTGAAATAGTAAAAGATTTTTCCAATTTAGTAAAATTGGAATGAATTCAGGATAAATATTTCCTAGTTATTTGCCATTTTTATTTTCAACAAAAAATAATTGATATTTTATGCTTAGCATAGAAATAATTATGCATGCCCAACATAAAAAAGGGAAATGTTATATTGAATAGTCCAGTGAAAAACACAATCACAGAAACATTCCAAAGTCTTTTACGGTAAAGAAAAGTGAGATTAAAGTACATCTCAGAAGTGCTCCTTCTGAAACCAAACTTAAGGCAAGCATTTTTTTCAATTATGAAAAGGAAGTTAGTTTATGCTTGTGTTGTGGTGATGCAGCTGGTACTAAGGATTTTTATCCCAGCCTTTTGCTGAATCCACATTATTAATAGAGACTTAGGTAAAATTGTGTTGACAGGAACATCCTAATTATGTGCGATAACTCAATGGTATTGATTTCAACTATGTCTCATTTCTGCCTTGGGATTAGCAACTTAGAGATCGGGCCCCGGTTAGCCATTAAATATGATTTCATGAGCCCTAGCTCATCCCATTCCTCACGTCTCCCCTTGAAAAATTGTGACTCTATTATGCCTTAGAAAACTGTGTTAGTTTAACTATTCCTTATGAACGTAGGAAGTGAGTATCTCAAGATCATACTGGACTTATTTAATGGATGTTTACATGAACCAGAGTCAGAAGAAGGAAAAACCTGAGAGCATCAGTGTTCTTGACCTATTTTGAAAATACTAGATACAGGAAGTTTGGGACAGGGACCTTCTTTGTGTATGATTTTAAGGTTGTTCTATCGTGAACTGGCCTGTGTCACTTTTGAATAGGTATAGACTGTGTTTAAAGTCCTTCCTGATCTCTTCCAGGTAGTAATGAATTAAAATCAAATACCAAACTTTCTTATCATGCTATTTGTTAAGAACACTTTTTTTGGTTGTTGTTGTTGTAAGCAAACCAATTTAAAACACTACATGTTGAGCTTTTTTTGTAATTTCTTTAGCTGTACAAAAGCTTTTAAGTTTCATGAAGTCCCATATGTTCATTTTTCTTTTCAGTTCTGCTATTTTAGTTGGTGGGTCAGAGAAGATCTTGCTTTGATTGATGTCCTTGAGGGTTTTGCCTATATTCTCCTCTAAGAGTTTGATGGTTTCTGGTCTTACATTTAGGTCTTTAATCCATTTTGAGTTGATCTTAGTGTATGGTGTCAGGGAATGTTCCACCTTCATTTTTTTGCGTGTAGCTGTCCAATTCTCCCAGCACCACTTGTTGAAGAGGCTGTCTTTGTCCCATTTTATAGTTTCTTCTCCTTTATCAAAAATAAGGTACCCATAGGTGCATGGGTTTATCTCTGGGTTCTCTATCTTGTTCCATTGGTCTATAGTTCTGTTTTTATGCCAGTATCATACTGTCTTGAGGACTGTTGCTTTGTAGTAGAGTCTGAAGTTAGGGAGGCTGATCCCTCCAGCTCCGTTTTTCTTTCTCAGGATTGCTTTGGCTATTCAACAGACACCCCACAGAGTGGGAGAAAATCATAGCAAATGAAACAACAGACAAAGAATTAATCTCCAAAATCTACAAGCAACTCAGACAACTCAGCACAGGGAAAACGAACAACCCAATCAAAAAATGGGAAAAAGACCTAAAGAGACGCCTCTCCAAAGAGGACATACAGATGGCCCAAAAGCACATGAAACGATGCTCAACCTCACTTATTATTAGAGAAATGCAAATTAAAACTACAATGAGATATCACCTCACACCCATTAGAATGGCCATCATCAAGAAATTTGCAGACAATAAATGCTGGAGAGGGTGCGGAGAAAAGGGAACCCTCTTGCATTGCTGGTGGGAATGTAAATTGATACAGCCTCCATGGAAGACAGTCTGGAGATTTCTTAAAAAACTAGAAATAGGAAGTTTGGGACAGGGACCTTCTTTGTGTATGATTTTAAGGTTGTTCTATCGTGAACTGGCCTGTGTCACTTTTGAATAGGTATAGACTGTGTTTAAAGTCCTTCCTGATCTCTTCCAGGTAGTAATGAATTAAAATCAAATACCAAACTTTCTTATCATGCTATTTGTTAAGAACACTTTTTTTGGTTGTTGTTGTTGTAAGCAAACCAATTTAAAACACTACATGTTGAGCTTTTTTGTAATTTCTTTAGCTGTACAAAAGCTTTTAAGTTTCATGAAGTCCCATATGTTCATTTTTCTTTTCAGTTCTGCTATTTTAGTTGGTGGGTCAGAGAAGATCTTGCTTTGATTGATGTCCTTGAGGGTTTTGCCTATATTCTCCTCTAAGAGTTTGATGGTTTCTGGTCTTACATTTAGGTCTTTAATCCATTTTGAGTTGATCTTAGTGTATGGTGTCAGGGAATGTTCCACCTTCATTTTTTTGCGTGTAGCTGTCCAATTCTCCCAGCACCACTTGTTGAAGAGGCTGTCTTTGTCCCATTTTATAGTTTCTTCTCCTTTATCAAAAATAAGGTACCCATAGGTGCATGGGTTTATCTCTGGGTTCTCTATCTTGTTCCATTGGTCTATAGTTCTGTTTTTATGCCAGTATCATACTGTCTTGAGGACTGTTGCTTTGTAGTAGAGTCTGAAGTTAGGGAGGCTGATCCCTCCAGCTCCGTTTTTCTTTCTCAGGATTGCTTTGGCTATTCAACAGACACCCCACAGAGTGGGAGAAAATCATAGCAAATGAAACAACAGACAAAGAATTAATCTCCAAAATCTACAAGCAACTCAGACAACTCAGCACAGGGAAAACGAACAACCCAATCAAAAAATGGGAAAAAGACCTAAAGAGACGCCTCTCCAAAGAGGACATACAGATGGCCCAAAAGCACATGAAACGATGCTCAACCTCACTTATTATTAGAGAAATGCAAATTAAAACTACAATGAGATATCACCTCACACCCATTAGAATGGCCATCATCAAGAAATTTGCAGACAATAAATGCTGGAGAGGGTGCGGAGAAAAGGGAACCCTCTTGCATTGCTGGTGGGAATGTAAATTGATACAGCCTCCATGGAAGACAGTCTGGAGATTTCTTAAAAAACTAGAAATAGAAGCACCCTATGACCCAGCAATCCCACTATTAGGCTTATATCCTGATGAAATCAAAACTGAAAGAAGCACCTGTACCCCAATGTTCATTGCAGCTCTCTATACAATAGCCAAAACATGGAAGCAACCTAGATGTCCATCGACAAATGAATGGATCCAGAAGCTCTGGTACATATATACAATGGAATACTACTCAGCTGTTAAAAGAAATGCAGAAGACTCAATTCTAATGAAGTGGCTGGCTCTAGAACCTATCATAAAAAGTGAAGTAAGTCAAAAAGAGAAAGACAAATACAGTATGCTAACACACATATATGGAATCTAGTAGGACGGTCTTGATATCACACACAGGGAACTCATGAAAAAAAAAAAAAAAAGACAGAGCATAGACATAGGGACATCATTGTGAATAAATAGGGAGGGGGAAGCATGGAGGAAGTAACAAGGAAACCTATAGTGTTATGTGTGGAAAAGATAGCTAGTGTCACAGTGCTAAGGGAATAGGAGTGCTTACAATGGCTTGGGGCAAAGGTCTGGAGGGGTGGGATGGGGGGATCTGGGTGGGTGGGGACCATGGATATGCATATGACTGATCTGGGAACATACATGTCTGTGACCAACAAAACTCTGTAAAACCTTTAAAATAAAGAATAAAAATAAAAATAAAAATATTTAATTAGAGAATAACTATAAACAATATAAGGAGTAATGAGAGAGTGTACATAGCAATTTTTGATTAAGGAGTATACTTTATATATGCCAGAAGGGAAATGACATAGAAAATCAATCTAATAGGAGAAGAAAAACTATAAAAGAACTCATGATCTGTGTAATAAAACTGAAGTGTCATTTTGGGGGGAAATATCAAAACATTCAGATGAATACTTGTGAACAATTCAGCTACAAGGGAAAACGAACAACCCAATCAAAAAATGGGAAAAAGACCTAAAGAGACGCCTCTCCAAAGAGGACATACAGATGGCCCAAAAGCACATGAAACGATGCTCAACCTCACTTATTATTAGAGAAATGCAAATTAAAACTACAATGAGATATCACCTCACACCCATTAGAATGGCCATCATCAAGAAATTTGCAGACAATAAATGCTGGAGAGGGTGCGGAGAAAAGGGAACCCTCTTGCATTGCTGGTGGGAATGTAAATTGATACAGCCTCCATGGAAGACAGTCTGGAGATTTCTTAAAAAACTAGAAATAGAAGCACCCTATGACCCAGCAATCCCACTATTAGGCTTATATCCTGATGAAATCAAAACTGAAAGAAGCACCTGTACCCCAATGTTCATTGCAGCTCTCTATACAATAGCCAAAACATGGAAGCAACCTAGATGTCCATCGACAAATGAATGGATCCAGAAGCTCTGGTACATATATACAATGGAATACTACTCAGCTGTTAAAAGAAATGCAGAAGACTCAATTCTAATGAAGTGGCTGGCTCTAGAACCTATCATAAAAAGTGAAGTAAGTCAAAAAGAGAAAGACAAATACAGTATGCTAACACACATATATGGAATCTAGTAGGACGGTCTTGATATCACACACAGGGAACTCATGAAAAAAAAAAAAAAAAGACAGAGCATAGACATAGGGACATCATTGTGAATAAATAGGGAGGGGGAAGCATGGAGGAAGTAACAAGGAAACCTATAGTGTTATGTGTGGAAAAGATAGCTAGTGTCACAGTGCTAAGGGAATAGGAGTGCTTACAATGGCTTGGGGCAAAGGTCTGGAGGGGTGGGATGGGGGGATCTGGGTGGGTGGGGACCATGGATATGCATATGACTGATCTGGGAACATACATGTCTGTGACCAACAAAACTCTGTAAAACCTTTAAAATAAAGAATAAAAATAAAAATAAAAATATTTAATTAGAGAATAACTATAAACAATATAAGGAGTAATGAGAGAGTGTACATAGCAATTTTTGATTAAGGAGTATACTTTATATATGCCAGAAGGGAAATGACATAGAAAATCAATCTAATAGGAGAAGAAAAACTATAAAAGAACTCATGATCTGTGTAATAAAACTGAAGTGTCATTTTGGGGGGAAATATCAAAACATTCAGATGAATACTTGTGAACAATTCAGCTGTGGCAGAATAGTAACAACAAATGAGATATTCCCTCAAAATAAAAATGTATGTGCATATGCATACAGGCATGTGTATGCACACCCAAAAAAAAAAAACAAAAAAAACACTACATGCATTCTATTCTGGAGACTTGATTTTGAAAATGATTTTTATGTACTCTGATTGAAACTTGCTTACGCGATTCATTCCAAGAAGAAGTTTGTATTCTAGAGTAAGAATTCACTTATCCTTAGGAGTAATACGATGCTGTTAATACTTAGATCACTGGTTGGACACAGAAGTAAGTAGTCACCAAGCCTTGGGTTTCATTCCTAATAGGACCCGCTACATGGTTTGCAAGATGTTCAAGGTCTACTTATACATAGATACAGAAGATTTCTAAATATTTTAAACAAACAATTAGCCTGTACTACTAATCTCAATGAAGGGGGCTCATTTTTATAATCTATGCAAGCCACTAATTTCATACTTGGGCATGCACTTATAATACTAATCATATTTAGCAAAGTTTTTAAAAATAATCAAATAAAATGCAACAAAAACACTTGAAATAGTCAATTGAAAGTCTGAACTTGTTGCTTAGAAAGCTGGTAGATGGTCCAAGAACATAGACGGACCTCATACACACATGGCAGCACATAGTTTATCCAGGAATAAAACATATTTTTTTAATTGAATACTTAATCACTTGTGATTCACTCAGAATGGAAAACTTTTTGACTTCCTTTTACTTGACCTACATGAGGGAAAACAGTTATGAGGAGGGAGCGTTCAACATTAGTAATCAGATTGAAACAAAGGATTGAATGCATTAGGAAAAAATGTGTATTCTAGGTATAGCAAGTTTAGAAGATAGCTTCTTTCATTTCTTAATTCAGACTAAGGTTAATGTGAAGCTACTCAGTTAGAATTAAAAGAGTATGACTTAAGTGGAACCAGGGCTAAAATATTCATTTGACCTTTAAAGTAAAGACAAGTTTTATTAAGGGAACCACCAAAAGTGGTTCTGTATTTCTACAAAGGTCAAGGCAAACTCATCGTGAAGGCAGAAGGGAAATTGACATTTTGGAGAGATAAGCATGAAATATTGAGTTTCTTCCTACGTGGTTAGTCCATTTTGTCAGTTTAATTAAATAATCAAGAATTTAAATTTCAAGCACTTTTGAAGAATACATAAGCGGATATAACTATGGCAATATTATTCTCTACCATCACAAAAATTAAACATGCTTTTTGTTATCTCAATGAGAACTAGCAGGGGGAAGAAGAGAAGAAAGTCCTCAATAAGACAGTGGTATTGATTCATTTCTGTGTATAAGTAAATGAATATGAATATGTTTACTGAATGCATATATGTGTGTACTTGTATTTCAGAAATATTGCTAGGGGTCTCAGGACTCCTGGTTGCATTACCTGATCTTGCCAATGGCTATACTGTATGTTTTACCTCAGCGAGATATGTAGACACTGTAGGACTCCATTTCCATTTCAGTAAGATTGCAGGAGAGTAAGGCTGGAGTCTATGAGGTCACCCAGGTTCTAATATTATTTGATTCTCCTTATCTTTAATTTAAAACTAAATTTTTATTTTAAAACTTTATCTCCTCTGTAGATTATCATCAATGAATGACACTCAGAAAAATAGTTTGGAGGGATGGACTTCCTTGATATCTTTCAAACTGCTTACTTCTTGGAGAGTTGCATTTCTGGAAGCTTAATAGGAGCAAACCATCATGCTTTTGGTCCTACCTTAAAGCAAGATAACACTTCGTTACTTAAGTATGATAGGAAAATGAATACGGAGGTATATGATTTTTCTTATCAAATACTGGTCATATCCTAAATGGTGAATGTGTTTTATATGATAATACTTTAAAGTAACTGAGTTTTTCTTTCACTGACTACATTGTGCCAACATCTTGTTCCTGTGAACTTGCTATTTATGAGCTTATTTTTTTCTAAAAAATATCATTAATATTCTGGACAACTAAAAATAAAAACGAAGTGAAGTTCACTAAATAAAGAAAAATGCTTCTAATGTGGCATATATTAGTGTTTGTTGCTTGTTACATAACATTTTAAAGGGATTCATGACAGTTGTCTGCATAGAGCCTCAGTGTATACGAAATGGTGAATTGAAGGAAAGAGACAGTTGAAGATCTGTCAGAGTCACTTTTTACTTTGCCTCCTGTTGCTAACATAATTTCAGCCCTTATTTTACTCTAAACCATATCCATGTTTATTAGGAATGGAACTGGGCTAACTGCAGACTTTACAATATTATAGATCGCAGTATGATATATTAAATACATAGTTTCTTGGCACAATGAAATTAACTTCTTATCTTCAAATGTGTGTTCCTGTTTAAGCTTATAATATAAGTAGGATAGAATAATTTCTTGAATAAAATGAAAATGGAAATTAAATAGATATTTAAGTGTTAGGAGGAGTGATTCAGAAACCAATCATGTATTTGTTCAGTTCAGTTCAGTCATACAGTAGTGCTTGACTCTTTGTGACCCCTGAGCTGCAGCATGCCAGGCTTCCCTGCCCATCACTATCTTTTGGAGCCTGCTCAAACTCATGTCCATTGATTCAGTGATGCCGTCCAAACATCTTGATAAGATGTGAATCATTTAATCATTCATGATTTGTAAATATATATTTAAACAATCTCTCACATTAGTAAGGACACAAAGCTTTTTAAATTTTGTAATTAAGCCTTTGTGTATAAATTTTAAACTTGTCTATTTGCTATGGCACTATTGTAATATAATCCTGCCATGACTGTCACAACTCACTATTATTTTTCTTAGCTATTTTCAAAGATTCTTTCCTTTTTATCCCAAATTATTTTACTGCATCAGAAACCATTTTACAAGTGACATTGTGGAGATGAATATGTAGATTGTGATTTTAGAGAAAACTTTCTCCAATTGAAATTATATCATTTGCAGTTATAATGATGTCATTAAATTTTTAATGATTAAGAAATGAATGATTTCTTTCTATAAAGACAATGATTAAATCTAGACAGCTTATTAAAAGTAGAGAATTAAAACTAAAAATAAAAACGAAGTGAAGTTCACTAAATAAAGAAAAATGCTTCTAATGTGGCATATATTAGTGTTTGTTGCTTGTTACATAACATTTTAAAGGGATTCATGACAGTTGTCTGCATAGAGCCTCAGTGTATACGAAATGGTGAATTGAAGGAAAGAGACAGTTGAAGATCTGTCAGAGTCACTTTTTACTTTGCCTCCTGTTGCTAACATAATTTCAGCCCTTATTTTACTCTAAACCATATCCATGTTTATTAGGAATGGAACTGGGCTAACTGCAGACTTTACAATATTATAGATCGCAGTATGATATATTAAATACATAGTTTCTTGGCACAATGAAATTAACTTCTTATCTTCAAATGTGTGTTCCTGTTTAAGCTTATAATATAAGTAGGATAGAATAATTTCTTGAATAAAATGAAAATGGAAATTAAATAGATATTTAAGTGTTAGGAGGAGTGATTCAGAAACCAATCATGTATTTGTTCAGTTCAGTTCAGTCATACAGTAGTGCTTGACTCTTTGTGACCCCTGAGCTGCAGCATGCCAGGCTTCCCTGCCCATCACTATCTTTTGGAGCCTGCTCAAACTCATGTCCATTGATTCAGTGATGCCGTCCAAACATCTTGATAAGATGTGAATCATTTAATCATTCATGATTTGTAAATATATATTTAAACAATCTCTCACATTAGTAAGGACACAAAGCTTTTTAAATTTTGTAATTAAGCCTTTGTGTATAAATTTTAAACTTGTCTATTTGCTATGGCACTATTGTAATATAATCCTGCCATGACTGTCACAACTCACTATTATTTTTCTTAGCTATTTTCAAAGATTCTTTCCTTTTTATCCCAAATTATTTTACTGCATCAGAAACCATTTTACAAGTGACATTGTGGAGATGAATATGTAGATTGTGATTTTAGAGAAAACTTTCTCCAATTGAAATTATATCATTTGCAGTTATAATGATGTCATTAAATTTTTAATGATTAAGAAATGAATGATTTCTTTCTATAAAGACAATGATTAAATCTAGACAGCTTATTAAAAAGTAGAGACATCACCTTGCCAACAAAAGTCCATATGGTCCAGGCTATGGTTTTCCCAGTTGTCATGTATAGATGTGAAAGCTGGACTATGGTCTTATGAGAAAGGCTGAGCACTGAAGAACTGATGCTTTTGAACTGTTGTGTTTGAGAGGGCTCTTGAGAAACAGTTGGACTGCAAGGAGATCAAACAGGTAAATCCTAAAGGACATCAACCCTGAATATTCACTAGAAGGACTGACACTGAAACTAAAGTGACTAAAGTGCCAATATTTTGGCCACCTACTGCGAAGAGATGACTCATTGGAGAAGAGCCTGATTTGGGGAAAAACAGAAGGCAAAAGGACAAGGCAACTACAGGACAAGATGGTTGGATGACATCACTGAGTCAGTGGACATGAATTTTAACAGGCTTCAGGAGAAGTTGAAAGCTAGGGAAGCCTGGCATGCTGCAGTCCGTGGGGTCGCAAAGAGTTGTACATGACTGAGCGACTAAACTGAACTGAACAGTTAATAGGAAAGGGTAAGGTATAAATTATTATTTGTACTATTAATAAAATTTAGTTTTATTAGAAATATTTTGTACAAATACATGCACACAAACCAGGAAACAATTGTGGTAATATTTCTGTTTACAATTTAACCAAGATTTGTGTCTGCTTTCTAGTTTCCATTTACTATTTATGTGTGCTCACTAGCTCATTTGTGTCCGGCTCTATCTGACCTCATGGACTGTAGCCCACAAGGTTCCTGTGTCATGAGATTCACTAGGCAAGAATACTGGAGTGGGTTACCATTCCCTTCTCTAGGATATCTTCCCAACCCAGGGAAAGAACCCACTTCTCATGCATTGAAGACAGATATGTCTGAGCCACAGGGAGCCCCTTAATTGTTATGTAATAAAGTATTTTGAAAGAAGGAATTATTAAAGTCATTAGGTCAAATATCAAAGATAAAATGCTATGTTAACATTAGAAAAGAACTTATTGACTTTATTTAGTGAATTGCTTCTTAATCTTAAATCTCAGATGATACTTTCTCCAATTGAAATTATATCATTTGCAGAATGTCTAAAAAAATAAAGACAATGATTAAATCTAGACAGCTTATTAAAAAGTAGAGACATCACCTTGCCAACAAAAGTCCATATGGTCCAGGCTATGGTTTTCCCAGTTGTCATGTATAGATGTGAAAGCTGGACTATGGTCTTATGAGAAAGGCTGAGCACTGAAGAACTGATGCTTTTGAACTGTTGTGTTTGAGAGGGCTCTTGAGAAACAGTTGGACTGCAAGGAGATCAAACAGGTAAATCCTAAAGGACATCAACCCTGAATATTCACTAGAAGGACTGACACTGAAACTAAAGTGACTAAAGTGCCAATATTTTGGCCACCTACTGCGAAGAGATGACTCATTGGAGAAGAGCCTGATTTGGGGAAAAACAGAAGGCAAAAGGACAAGGCAACTACAGGACAAGATGGTTGGATGACATCACTGAGTCAGTGGACATGAATTTTAACAGGCTTCAGGAGAAGTTGAAAGCTAGGGAAGCCTGGCATGCTGCAGTCCGTGGGGTCGCAAAGAGTTGTACATGACTGAGCGACTAAACTGAACTGAACAGTTAATAGGAAAGGGTAAGGTATAAATTATTATTTGTACTATTAATAAAATTTAGTTTTATTAGAAATATTTTGTACAAATACATGCACACAAACCAGGAAACAATTGTGGTAATATTTCTGTTTACAATTTAACCAAGATTTGTGTCTGCTTTCTAGTTTCCATTTACTATTTATGTGTGCTCACTAGCTCATTTGTGTCCGGCTCTATCTGACCTCATGGACTGTAGCCCACAAGGTTCCTGTGTCATGAGATTCACTAGGCAAGAATACTGGAGTGGGTTACCATTCCCTTCTCTAGGATATCTTCCCAACCCAGGGAAAGAACCCACTTCTCATGCATTGAAGACAGATATGTCTGAGCCACAGGGAGCCCCTTAATTGTTATGTAATAAAGTATTTTGAAAGAAGGAATTATTAAAGTCATTAGGTCAAATATCAAAGATAAAATGCTATGTTAACATTAGAAAAGAACTTATTGACTTTATTTAGTGAATTGCTTCTTAATCTTAAATCTCAGTTTGTTTCTTTAAATCTTCATGATATAGATTTCCTGTAGTCAGAATGTCTTAATTGATCCATAATTTATTATTTGCTGTTGAAAAATACAAACATTTATATGGATACAAAATACTCTTCCAAAAAGTTATGAAAATGATATTTTATATTAGTTTGAAAAGAAAATGATTGCATCACACAATTTAAAAGCTACTGAAGTTGTGTTATTTGCTGAGATGGATTCTAACAATTGTTGTATCTTAAATGAAGAATTACTTATTTTAAAAAAGTTGTATTTATTTATTTATTTATTTATGGCTATTCTGGGTTTTCACTGCTGCCACAGGCTCTTCTCTAGGTACAGGCAGTAGGGGCTACTCTCTAGTCGAGGTGAGCAGACTTCTTGTTGCAGTAACTTCTCTTGTTGTGGAACTTGGGTTCTAGGGCACATGGGCTTCAGTAGTTGTGGCACATTGGCTCAATAGTTGTGACTCTGAGGCTCTAGAGCACAGGCTCAATAGTTATGGCTCACAGGCTTATTTGCTCCACAGAATGTGGGATCTTCCCAGATCAGGAATTGAACCTGTGTTTCCTGCACTGGAAGAAGTCTTTACCACTCAGCTATCAGGGAAGCCCAAGAATTACTTTTAAAAGACAAAAAAAACAGTTTATATTTGTATTGATGGTAAATTAAACAGACAAGTCTTTAACATCTTTATGGTAAAGACATCTTTACATTCAAAAAAAAATTAATTATCTTCATAAGCCAAAAAAATAAAAAAAACTGATAAAGCTAAAGGTAAAAGACACAGAGGACATGAAAAGTTAATTCACAGGCAAAAATACAATGAATAGTTTACACTTATTAAAATGTGAATATAACAGAATATTTTGATTATAAAAATCAAATACTATTTTTAAGCTTATGATAATGTTAAATATTGAAAATTCACTTTACTCAATATGAGAAACATTCACAGAATATTTATATGTGTGGAATCCATGTAATTTGTGATAAGCTTACTTGAAAGAAAAAGAATAGTCTGACCAAGAATGAAACAGCAAGAAAGTTGACATCTAAAGATGAAAGAAAACCTGTGTAGAATTCTCCTCTACCCCTCAGAGATCCTTTTAGCTGTTCAAATAGTCAAACCAACACAAGACAGATGAAAAGGGAGAAAATACCTCGCATCCATTACCCTACATGCATTTGAGGTTCATGCCAAGCAGAGAAATCTGGAAGGGACCTGGGGCTTCCAAGGACAGGAGGACAATTTACAGAATAATAACAAGGACAGATATTGGGTAATTAAACATTTGCTACTCAGATAAAATTCATTTCTTGTTATAAATCCCTTTTTTTGGGAAAGACTCCAGTGTAAATTATTCTAGGTAGCTAAGAGAGGGGCTAAAGTTTATCTTGAACCTGCAGGGTCTCAATTGCCTTTAAATCTCAATTGCCTTTACATAAAAATTATCCTCGAGGAAAAGTGGAGCAGTGCTCAAGGGTTTTCATTGCAAAAAAAACTATGTTTTTCTCAATTATGATAATCAAGACAATGTATATTAGCAAAAGCATGTTCATACATATTAATAAAATAGAATAGAGACTACACACCACGACCACGACCTACTTACAAAAAAGAAATAACTACAGTTCACAGAGCATGGTTTTTTAGTCTTTGCAATAAACAATCCCTGGTAACATTAGAAAGAATATATCTTAGTTCCTAGCCCATATACAAAAATCAAGTTCAACGGATTGCACACATAAATGCAAATATCAAAACAAAAATATATTCATATTTAAAATATATATAAAATATTTTTATGATTCTAGAGAATGTAAAGATTTATCCAGCAAAACAGAAAAAGTGCTTATCATTAAGTGAAAATCCAAAACACTTAATTCAATTAAATATAACTATTTTTGTTCAGCAAAGCACATCATTACAAAACTGAAAATGTAATCTATATAATAGGAGGACGCATTTGCAATGCATATAGAATAAAGGGGTTTACATCCAAAATACATTAATTGTTTAATAAATAAACAATATTTTAAAAAGAGGCAGAGGATGTAAGAGGTATTTCACAAAAGAAGAAATCCAAATGAAACAGCAGAAAGTTGACATCTAAAGATGAAAGAAAACCTGTGTAGAATTCTCCTCTACCCCTCAGAGATCCTTTTAGCTGTTCAAATAGTCAAACCAACACAAGACAGATGAAAAGGGAGAAAATACCTCGCATCCATTACCCTACATGCATTTGAGGTTCATGCCAAGCAGAGAAATCTGGAAGGGACCTGGGGCTTCCAAGGACAGGAGGACAATTTACAGAATAATAACAAGGACAGATATTGGGTAATTAAACATTTGCTACTCAGATAAAATTCATTTCTTGTTATAAATCCCTTTTTTTGGGAAAGACTCCAGTGTAAATTATTCTAGGTAGCTAAGAGAGGGGCTAAAGTTTATCTTGAACCTGCAGGGTCTCAATTGCCTTTAAATCTCAATTGCCTTTACATAAAAATTATCCTCGAGGAAAAGTGGAGCAGTGCTCAAGGGTTTTCATTGCAAAAAAAACTATGTTTTTCTCAATTATGATAATCAAGACAATGTATATTAGCAAAAGCATGTTCATACATATTAATAAAATAGAATAGAGACTACACACCACGACCACGACCTACTTACAAAAAAGAAATAACTACAGTTCACAGAGCATGGTTTTTCAGTCTTTGCAATAAACAATCCCTGGTAACATTAGAAAGAATATATCTTAGTTCCTAGCCCATATACAAAAATCAAGTTCAACGGATTGCACACATAAATGCAAATATCAAAACAAAAATATATTCATATTTAAAATATATATAAAATATTTTTATGATTCTAGAGAATGTAAAGATTTATCCAGCAAAACAGAAAAAGTGCTTATCATTAAGTGAAAATCCAAAACACTTAATTCAATTAAATATAACTATTTTTGTTCAGCAAAGCACATCATTACAAAACTGAAAATGTAATCTATATAATAGGAGGACGCATTTGCAATGCATATAGAATAAAGGGGTTTACATCCAAAATACATTAATTGTTTAATAAATAAACAATATTTTAAAAAGAGGCAGAGGATGTAAGAGGTATTTCACAAAAGAAGAAATCCAAATGACTGGCAGCAATGCAGTGCATTTGTATAAAATACAATGGTGACAGTCGAGTATACATTCTGAAAAATAGAAATAGTGTCAAGGTTATTTTCACTGGTCTAAGGAATTATGAATAGTATTATTCAGAGTGCTATTGGTAAGACTGTAATGCTTGATTTGAATGCTCATGTCATTGATGTGATTAATTGTGAAAATATATTGAGTTATGATATTTTTACAGTTTACTTTTCAGTATGTATGTTATACTTCATTTAAAGTAGAATAGGAGGAAGATGAGGGGAATTACTAAAAAAGAAACATAATCTTTTTTGCTTGTAATTTTAGAGAGTAAATTATAGAATAATAGAATATGTTGTGATTCACTTTGAAAACAAAGGGGAATGAAAAAAATGAAAAAAATTAAATGATAAAAAGAAAATACAATGGCATAGTAATTAATAGGTGAACTGTGGACACACATATATCACATTGAAAAAAGGAGTTCTCTCATAAAATAACAGAAAGATGCATCTCAATACTGTAGTTTAAGAAACAGTTTGGTAACAGCATAAATACCCATCAGTAGAACGTTCATTAATATATTGTGATATGTATAATCTTTGTTCTAGTCATCTCAAAGATATTTTGCTCAGATTAATCATATCGCTAAAACCATGAAGCCCAGAACATGCTTACTTTTACGCCAATCCTGAAGACTTGCTCCTTGACTTTTACCACTTCAGGAATCTTGTGTGTGTGTGTGTGTGTCTTATGTTTTTTTGTTTTGTTTTGTTCATAAGAAAAACTTTTATTTTATTTTTAACTTTTACAGAGTTTTGTCATTTACAGACATGTATGTTCCCAGATTAGTCATATGTATATCCCTCCCTTCCCATCCCTCCCAAACATCACACAGCACCCCTGAAGGATCTCCTTTTCTCACAGAGCAATGATTATGTCTATTTTCTTCACTGATGATAGTACAGACCTTCATGCTACTTCCTTTACGCCTAGAAAATACAATAAAAGGGGTTTACTTTTCCAAAATACATTAATTGTTTAATAAATAAACAATATTTTAAAAAGAGGCAGAGGATGTAAGAGGTATTTCACAAAAGAAGAAATCCAAATGACTGGCAGCAATGCAGTGCATTTGTATAAAATACAATGGTGACAGTCGAGTATACATTCTGAAAAATAGAAATAGTGTCAAGGTTATTTTCACTGGTCTAAGGAATTATGAATAGTATTATTCAGAGTGCTATTGGTAAGACTGTAATGCTTGATTTGAATGCTCATGTCATTGATGTGATTAATTGTGAAAATATATTGAGTTATGATATTTTTACAGTTTACTTTTCAGTATGTATGTTATACTTCATTTAAAGTAGAATAGGAGGAAGATGAGGGGAATTACTAAAAAAGAAACATAATCTTTTTTGCTTGTAATTTTAGAGAGTAAATTATAGAATAATAGAATATGTTGTGATTCACTTTGAAAACAAAGGGGAATGAAAAAAATGAAAAAAATTAAATGATAAAAAGAAAATACAATGGCATAGTAATTAATAGGTGAACTGTGGACACACATATATCACATTGAAAAAAGGAGTTCTCTCATAAAATAACAGAAAGATGCATCTCAATACTGTAGTTTAAGAAACAGTTTGGTAACAGCATAAATACCCATCAGTAGAACGTTCATTAATATATTGTGATATGTATAATCTTTGTTCTAGTCATCTCAAAGATATTTTGCTCAGATTAATCATATCGCTAAAACCATGAAGCCCAGAACATGCTTACTTTTACGCCAATCCTGAAGACTTGCTCCTTGACTTTTACCACTTCAGGAATCTTGTGTGTGTGTGTGTGTGTCTTATGTTTTTTTGTTTTGTTTTGTTCATAAGAAAAACTTTTATTTTATTTTTAACTTTTACAGAGTTTTGTCATTTACAGACATGTATGTTCCCAGATTAGTCATATGTATATCCCTCCCTTCCCATCCCTCCCAAACATCACACAGCACCCCTGAAGGATCTCCTTTTCTCACAGAGCAATGATTATGTCTATTTTCTTCACTGATGATAGTACAGACCTTCATGCTACTTCCTTTACGCCTCCCACCCTCTGTTCCTTCCCCACGATGTCCATATGTCCACTGTCCATGTCTGTCTTTCTGTCACTTCACTGCGTGTGCCATCATCACCATCCTACTAGATTCCATATATATGTGTTAATATACTGTATTTGTCCTTCTCTTTCTGACTGACTTCACTTTCGATGATATGTTCTAGATCCAGCCACCTCATTAGGGTTGATTCTTCTGCATTTCTCTTTACAGCTGTGTAGTATTCCATTGTATATATGTACCAGGGCTTCTGTATCCATTCGTTTGTCGATGGACATCTAGGTTGCTTCCATGTTCTAGCTATTGTATAGAGAGCTGCAATGAACATTGGGGTACAGGTGCTTCTTTCAGTTTTGATTTCGTCAGGGTATAAGCCTAAGAGTGGGATTGCTGGGTTGTATGGTGCTTCTATAGTTAGTTTTTTAAGAAGTCTCCATACTGTCTTCCATAGCGGCTGTATCAATCTACATTCCCACCAGCAATGCAGGAGTGTTCCCTTTTCTCTGCACCTTCTTCAGCATTTATTGTCTGTTGATTTGTGGACGATGGCCATTCTGTGAGATGATAGCTCATTGTAGTTTAAAATTTGCATTTCTCTAATAATAAGCGAGGTTGAGCATCTTTTCATGTGCTTTTGGGCCATCTGTATGTCCTCTTGGGAGAGGTATCTGTTTAGGTCCTTTTCCCATTTTTTGATTGGGTTGTTCGTTTTTCCAGTGCTTAGTTGTCTGAGTTGCTTGTAGATTTTTTGTCTGTTGCTTGTAATTCTTTGTCTGTTGTTTCATTTGCTATGATTTTCTCCCACTCTGTGGGCTGTCTGTTCAGCTTTTTTGTAATTTCTTTAGCTGTAAAAAAGCTTTTAAGTTTCATTAGGTCCCACATGTTCATTTGTCTTTTTAGTTCCACTATTCTAGTAGGTGGGTCAGAGAAGATCTTGCTTTGATTGATGTCCTTGAGGGTTTTGCCTATATTCTCCTCTAAGAGTTTGATGGTTTCTGGTCTTCCATTTAGGTCTTTAATCCATTTTGAGTTGATCTTTGTGTATGGTGTCAGGGTATGTTCCAAGTTCAGTTTTTTGCATGTAGCTGTCCAATTTTCCCAACACCACTTGTTGAAGAGGCTGTCTTTGTCCCATTTTATAGTTTCGCCTCCTTTGTCAAAAATAAGGTACCCATAGGTGCGTGGGTTTATCTCTGGGTTCTCGATCTTGTTCCATTGGTCGATATTTCTGTTTTTGTGCCAGTACCATACTGTCTTGAGGACTGTTGCTTTGTAGTAGAGTCTGAAGTTGGGAAGGCTTTTCCCTCCAGCTCCATTCTTCTTCCTGAGGATTGCTTTGGCTATTCAAGTTATTTGGTGTTTCCATATGAACTGTGTTATTTGTTGGTCTAGTTCTGTAAAGAATGTTATTGGACGTTTGATAGGGATCGCATTGAATCTATAGATGACATCTGATAGTATGGTCACTTTCACAATATTGATTCTTCCGACCCAGGAACATGGAATATTTCTCCATCTGTTTAACTCTTCTTTAGTGTCTCTCATGAGTGTCTTGTAATTTTCTGCGTACAGGTCTTTTGTTTCTTTGGGTAGGTTTATTCCTAGATATTTGATTCTTTTGGTTGCAATGGTGAAGGAGATTGCCGTTTGAGTTCATTTTCTGATTTTTCATTGTTTGTATATAGGAATGCCAGTGATTTCTGTATATTGATTTTGTATCCTGCGACTTTGCTGAATTCGCTGATTAACTCTAGTAGTTTTGTAATAGTGTCTTTGGGATTTTCTATGTATAATATCATGTCATCTGCAAATAGAGAGTTTGACTTCTTTTCCAATCTGGATTCCTTTGATTTCTTTCTCTTCTCTGATGGCTGTTGCTAGATCTTCCAGGACTATGTTGAATAAGAGTGGTGAAAGTGGACACCCTTTTCTTGTTCCTGAGCTTAGAGGAAATGCTTTGAGTATTTCACCATTGAGGATAATGTTCGCTGTGGGCTTCTCATATATGGCTGTCACTATGTTGAGACAGGTTCCTTCTATGAACATTTTTCAAGAGTTTTTATTATAAATGGGTACTATACTTTGTCAAAGAATTTTTCTGTGTCAATTGAGATGATGGTTTTAATCCAATTTGGGGATTTTTTTTGATTCTTTGTGTATGGTGTCAGGGTATGTTCCAAGTTCAGTTTTTTGCATGTAGCTGTCCAATTTTCCCAACACCACTTGTTGAAGAGGCTGTCTTTGTCCCATTTTATAGTTTCGCCTCCTTTGTCAAAAATAAGGTACCCATAGGTGCGTGGGTTTATCTCTGGGTTCTCGATCTTGTTCCATTGGTCGATATTTCTGTTTTTGTGCCAGTACCATACTGTCTTGAGGACTGTTGCTTTGTAGTAGAGTCTGAAGTTGGGAAGGCTTTTCCCTCCAGCTCCATTCTTCTTCCTGAGGATTGCTTTGGCTATTCAAGTTATTTGGTGTTTCCATATGAACTGTGTTATTTGTTGGTCTAGTTCTGTAAAGAATGTTATTGGACGTTTGATAGGGATCGCATTGAATCTATAGATGACATCTGATAGTATGGTCACTTTCACAATATTGATTCTTCCGACCCAGGAACATGGAATATTTCTCCATCTGTTTAACTCTTCTTTAGTGTCTCTCATGAGTGTCTTGTAATTTTCTGCGTACAGGTCTTTTGTTTCTTTGGGTAGGTTTATTCCTAGATATTTGATTCTTTTGGTTGCAATGGTGAAGGAGATTGCCGTTTGAGTTCATTTTCTGATTTTTCATTGTTTGTATATAGGAATGCCAGTGATTTCTGTATATTGATTTTGTATCCTGCGACTTTGCTGAATTCGCTGATTAACTCTAGTAGTTTTGTAATAGTGTCTTTGGGATTTTCTATGTATAATATCATGTCATCTGCAAATAGAGAGTTTGACTTCTTTTCCAATCTGGATTCCTTTGATTTCTTTCTCTTCTCTGATGGCTGTTGCTAGATCTTCCAGGACTATGTTGAATAAGAGTGGTGAAAGTGGACACCCTTTTCTTGTTCCTGAGCTTAGAGGAAATGCTTTGAGTATTTCACCATTGAGGATAATGTTCGCTGTGGGCTTCTCATATATGGCTGTCACTATGTTGAGACAGGTTCCTTCTATGAACATTTTTTCAAGAGTTTTTATTATAAATGGGTACTATACTTTGTCAAAGAATTTTTCTGTGTCAATTGAGATGATAATGTGATTCTGTCTCTCAGTTGTTGATATGGTGTATCACATTGATTGATTTGCGGATGTTGACGAATCCTTGTGTGCCTAGGTTGAACCCGACTTGGTCATGATGTATGAGTTTTTTGATGTGTTGTTGAATTCTGTCTGCTAGGATTTTGTTGAGGATTTTGGCGTCTAGATTCATCAGTGAAATTGGCCTATAATTTTCTTTTTTTGTGTTGTCTTTGCCTGGCTTTGGTATCAGGGTGATGGTGGCCACATCGAATGTGTTTGGAAGTGTTCCTTCCTGCGCAGTTTTTTGGAAGAGTTCTAGAAGGACAGGCATTAGCTCTTCTGTAAATGTTTGGTAGAATTCGGCTGTGAAGCCATCGGGCCCTGGGCTTTTATTTGTTGGTAGATTTTTGATCACAAGGTCGATTTCTGAGCTTGTGATTGAATTGTTCATAGTTTCTGTTTCTTCCTGATTGAGTCTTAGAAGATTAATCTTCTCTAAAAAACTGCCTATTTCTTCCAGGACATCCAATTCATTTCCATATAGTTGTTCATAATAGTCTCTTTGAATCCTTTGGATTTCTGCATTATCTGTTGTAATCTCTCCCTTTTTCACTGTTGATTTTAGTGATCTGGTTCTACTCTCTCTTTTTCTTGAGGAGTATGGTCAGTGGTTTGTCGATTTTATTTACCTCTTCAAATAACCAGCTTTTTGATTTATTTGTCTTTACTACTGTTTCTTTCATTTCTTTATTTTTTATTTCTTGATTTTGTATCTCGACTTGTGAATAAGAGTGGTGATTTTCTATGTATAATATCATGTCATCTGCAAATAGAGTTTGACTTCTTTTCCAATCTGGATTCCTTTGATTTCTTTCTCTTCTCTGATGGCTGTTGCTAGATCTTCCAGGACTATGTTGAATAAGAGTGGTGAAAGTGGACACCCTTTTCTTGTTCCTGAGCTTAGAGGAAATGCTTTGAGTATTTCACCATTGAGGATAATGTTCGCTGTGGGCTTCTCATATATGGCTGTCACTATGTTGAGACAGGTTCCTTCTATGAACTTTTTTTCAAGAGTTTTTATTATAAATGGGTACTATACTTTGTCAAAGAATTTTTCTGTGTCAATTGAGATGATAATGTGATTCTGTCTCTCAGTTGTTGATATGGTGTATCACATTGATTGATTTGCGGATGTTGACGAATCCTTGTGTGCCTAGGTTGAACCCGACTTGGTCATGATGTATGAGTTTTTTGATGTGTTGTTGAATTCTGTCTGCTAGGATTTTGTTGAGGATTTTGGCGTCTAGATTCATCAGTGAAATTGGCCTATAATTTTCTTTTTTTGTGTTGTCTTTGCCTGGCTTTGGTATCAGGGTGATGGTGGCCACATCGAATGTGTTTGGAAGTGTTCCTTCCTGCGCAGTTTTTTGGAAGAGTTCTAGAAGGACAGGCATTAGCTCTTCTGTAAATGTTTGGTAGAATTCGGCTGTGAAGCCATCGGGCCCTGGGCTTTTATTTGTTGGTAGATTTTTGATCACAAGGTCGATTTCTGAGCTTGTGATTGAATTGTTCATAGTTTCTGTTTCTTCCTGATTGAGTCTTAGAAGATTAATCTTCTCTAAAAAACTGCCTATTTCTTCCAGGACATCCAATTCATTTCCATATAGTTGTTCATAATAGTCTCTTTGAATCCTTTGGATTTCTGCATTATCTGTTGTAATCTCTCCCTTTTTCACTGTTGATTTTAGTGATCTGGTTCTACTCTCTCTTTTTCTTGAGGAGTATGGTCAGTGGTTTGTCGATTTTATTTACCTCTTCAAATAACCAGCTTTTTGATTTATTTGTCTTTACTACTGTTTCTTTCATTTCTTTATTATTTATTTCTGCTGTGATCTTTATGATTTCCCTTCTTCTGCTACCTTTAGGGTGTTTTTGCTCTTCTTTCTCCAGTTGTTTTCAGTGTAAGGTTGGGTAGTCTGTTTGAGATTTTCAAAGTTTCCTGAGGCCGGATTGAATTGCTATAACCTTCCCTCTTAGAACTGCTTTTGCAGTATCCCATAGGTTTTGCACTGTCGTGTGTTCATTGTTGTTTTCTTCTAAGAATGCTTTTTTATTTCTCCTTTGATTTGCTTGGCAATCAGTTGGTTGTTTAGGTACCTGTTGTTTAATCTCCATTTGCTTGTATTTTTAGCGATTTTTTTCTTGTAGTTGATCTCCAGTCTCATTGCATTGTGGTCCAGAAAATGGTTGATATAATTTCAGTTTTCTTGAATTGACTGAGGTTTGATTTGTGGCCCAAGATGTGGTCTGTCCCAGAGAACCTTCTGTGAGCACTTGAGAAGAAAGTGTATTCTTCTGCTTTTGGATGGAAAGTCCTAAAGATATCCATGAGGTCCATTTCTTCTAGTGTGGCAATTAAGGCTTGTGTTTCTTTATTAATTTTCTGTTTGGATGATCCGTCCATTGGTATGAGAGGAGTGTTGAAGTCTCCTACCGTGATTGTGTTACTGTCAATGTCTTCTTTTATGTCTGAAAGTGTTTGTCTTACGAATTGGGGTGCTCCTGTGTTGGGTGCATAGATATTTATGGTATTAGTTGATCGATCCCTTGATCATTATGCAGTGTCCTGCCTTGTCTCTTAGAATCTTCTTTACTTTAAAATCTATTTTGTCTGATATGAGGAATGCTATGCCAACTTTCTTTTGATTTCCATTTGGGTGGAATATCTTTTCTCAACCTCTACCTTTCAGTCTATGAGTGTCTCTAGGTCTGAAATGAGTTTCCTGGAGGCAGCATATGTATGGGTCATGTTGTTGAATCCATTCAGCCACTCTGTGTCTTTTGGTTGGGGCATTTAGTCCATTTACATTCAAAGCAATTATTGATACAAATGATCCTATTGTCATCTTCTTAGATGTTATGATGACTTTGTTTTGTGGATCTTCTCTTTCTCTTATGCTTGTTGTCTATATAAATCTCTTTAACACTTGCTGTAAGGCTGGTTTGGTGTGACTAAATTCTTTTAATTTTTGCTTGTCTGTAAAGCTTTTGAGGTCTCCATCAATTTTGAAGGAGATCCTTGCAGGGTAGAGGATTCTTGGTTGCAGATTATTCTCTTTCAGACGTTTCAATGTGTCCTGCCATTCCCTTCTGGCCTGAAGAGTTTCTATTGAAAGATCAGCTGGTAAACATATGGGCTTTCCTTGTATGTCACCTCTTAGAACTGCTTTTGCAGTATCCCATAGGTTTTGCACTGTCGTGTGTTCATTGTTGTTTTCTTCTAAGAATGCTTTTTTATTTCTCCTTTGATTTGCTTGGCAATCAGTTGGTTGTTTAGGTACCTGTTGTTTAATCTCCATTTGCTTGTATTTTTAGCGATTTTTTTCTTGTAGTTGATCTCCAGTCTCATTGCATTGTGGTCCAGAAAATGGTTGATATAATTTCAGTTTTCTTGAATTGACTGAGGTTTGATTTGTGGCCCAAGATGTGGTCTGTCCCAGAGAACCTTCTGTGAGCACTTGAGAAGAAAGTGTATTCTTCTGCTTTTGGATGGAAAGTCCTAAAGATATCCATGAGGTCCATTTCTTCTAGTGTGGCAATTAAGGCTTGTGTTTCTTTATTAATTTTCTGTTTGGATGATCCGTCCATTGGTATGAGAGGAGTGTTGAAGTCTCCTACCGTGATTGTGTTACTGTCAATGTCTTCTTTTATGTCTGAAAGTGTTTGTCTTACGAATTGGGGTGCTCCTGTGTTGGGTGCATAGATATTTATGGTATTAGTTGATCGATCCCTTGATCATTATGCAGTGTCCTGCCTTGTCTCTTAGAATCTTCTTTACTTTAAAATCTATTTTGTCTGATATGAGGAATGCTATGCCAACTTTCTTTTGATTTCCATTTGGGTGGAATATCTTTTCTCAACCTCTACCTTTCAGTCTATGAGTGTCTCTAGGTCTGAAATGAGTTTCCTGGAGGCAGCATATGTATGGGTCATGTTGTTGAATCCATTCAGCCACTCTGTGTCTTTTGGTTGGGGCATTTAGTCCATTTACATTCAAAGCAATTATTGATACAAATGATCCTATTGTCATCTTCTTAGATGTTATGATGACTTTGTTTTGTGGATCTTCTCTTTCTCTTATGCTTGTTGTCTATATAAATCTCTTTAACACTTGCTGTAAGGCTGGTTTGGTGTGACTAAATTCTTTTAATTTTTGCTTGTCTGTAAAGCTTTTGAGGTCTCCATCAATTTTGAAGGAGATCCTTGCAGGGTAGAGGATTCTTGGTTGCAGATTATTCTCTTTCAGCCGTTTAAATGTGTCCTGCCATTCCCTTCTGGCCTGCGGAGTTTCTGTTGAAAGATCAGCTGGTAAACATATGGGCTTTCCCTTGTATGTCACTAGTTGCTTTTCCCTTGCTGCTTTGAGAATTCTGTCCTTGTGTTTAATTTGTGTTAACTTCATTAATATGTGTCTTGGTGTGTTTCTTCTCGGATTGATTCTGTACGGTACTCTTTGTGCTTCTTGGACTTGATTAACTGTTTCTTTTCCCATGGTGGGGAAATTTTCAAGTATAATCTTATCAAAAATTTTCTCATATCGTTTCTTTTTTTCTTCTTCTGAAAACCCTATAATTCAGATATTGATATTATCCCAGAGGTCTCTGAGGCTATCCTCTGCTCTTTTCTTTCTTTGAGCTAGAGTCTGTTTTTCAGCAGTTACTTCTACCATTTTATCTTCCGGCTCACTTATCTGGTCTTCTGTCTCAAATACTCTACTGTTGATCCCTTTACAGTGTTGTTGAGTTCAGCAATTGAGTTGTTTGTCTCTGTTGCTTTTTTGGTTACTGCTTATATTTCTTTATTGAGTGTGTTAGTTGTGTCCTGCAATTTCTCTAACATTCTGTTTTCAGTGTCTTTCATCATCTTTGCTATCATTCTTCTGAAATCACTTTCAGAAAGTTTGTCCAAATCCTCTATGTTGATTTGATCTTGTGTATTTATAGATTGTTCCTTCACTTGTGTGGTGTTTCTCTGTTCTCTGGAGGCAGCATATGTATGGGTCATGTTGTTGAATCCATTCAGCCACTCTGTGTCTTTTGGTTGGGGCATTTAGTCCATTTACATTCAAAGCAATTATTGATACAAATGATCCTATTGTCATCTTCTTAGATGTTATGATGACTTTGTTTTGTGGATCTTCTCTTTCTCTTATGCTTGTTGTCTATATAAATCTCTTTAACACTTGCTGTAAGGCTGGTTTGGTGTGACTAAATTCTTTTAATTTTTGCTTGTCTGTAAAGCTTTTGAGGTCTCCATCAATTTTGAAGGAGATCCTTGCAGGGTAGAGGATTCTTGGTTGCAGATTATTCTCTTTCAGCCGTTTAAATGTGTCCTGCCATTCCCTTCTGGCCTGCGGAGTTTCTGTTGAAAGATCAGCTGGTAAACATATGGGCTTTCCCTTGTATGTCACTAGTTGCTTTTCCCTTGCTGCTTTGAGAATTCTGTCCTTGTGTTTAATTTGTGTTAACTTCATTAATATGTGTCTTGGTGTGTTTCTTCTCGGATTGATTCTGTACGGTACTCTTTGTGCTTCTTGGACTTGATTAACTGTTTCTTTTCCCATGGTGGGGAAATTTTCAAGTATAATCTTATCAAAAATTTTCTCATATCGTTTCTTTTTTTCTTCTTCTGAAAACCCTATAATTCAGATATTGATATTATCCCAGAGGTCTCTGAGGCTATCCTCTGCTCTTTTCTTTCTTTGAGCTAGAGTCTGTTTTTCAGCAGTTACTTCTACCATTTTATCTTCCGGCTCACTTATCTGGTCTTCTGTCTCAAATACTCTACTGTTGATCCCTTTACAGTGTTGTTGAGTTCAGCAATTGAGTTGTTTGTCTCTGTTGCTTTTTTGGTTACTGCTTATATTTCTTTATTGAGTGTGTTAGTTGTGTCCTGCAATTTCTCTAACATTCTGTTTTCAGTGTCTTTCATCATCTTTGCTATCATTCTTCTGAAATCACTTTCAGAAAGTTTGTCCAAATCCTCTATGTTGATTTGATCTTGTGTATTTATAGATTGTTCCTTCACTTGTGTGGTGTTTCTCTGCCGTTTCATTGTTATTATTAATTTTTTAACTGACTCTGTTTGGGATTTCCTTTTCCCAGACTTTGAGTTACGTCTGTTGGTGTTTGTTGTTTGGATGGGGCTTCTTATTCTGGGTGATGCTGTGGTTTGGTGATGTCAGGACTTGCGTACAAGTGATTACCTTTGTTGGCGTTCTCACTTGTATAGTGCTCTCTAGTGTTAGGGGTTCTCTAGTATTGTAGAGTTTTCGAGTCCGTGCTCCCTCCCTAAAGCCCCAGGGCTTGTTGCCTGACCAGGGAATGAAGATTTCATGGCTGGTTTGTTATGGCATTAAATGATATTATAACATATATATGCAAATGAGAAACAGAAGATATACCTTTGACAAATGGCAATTAAAATATTATGCAAATATTATCCAGCATATTGAATTATACACATAAACATATACAGCTGTAACATAACCCAAGCATTCCAACCAAAAATACAGTACAATACATTAGCATGGTAAATAGAGAAATCCAAGAATGATATCCACCTTTTAATAAGCAAACTAAGTAGAGCACCAATCGGAGAATAATGCTAGAACTAGGTCTCCGTTGGTGATAAGGCAATGAGGACAGAACAGACTAAGAAATATGGTGGGAAAAGGGAAAAGGAGAAAGGGAAGATAGAAGAGAAATATAGAATAATACTGCAAAGTTATGTATAAGGAGCTAAAGATCTGTATGTAGTAGAGTTTAGTGCTATAGGAAAGGAGCATCAGAGAAACCAAAAAATTATGGAGGAAGTAGTATTACAAATAAAAAATTTTTGAAAAATTAAAACAGAGATATGTATATAGAAAAATATAGGAAAACAAAGCAAAAACAATAAAAACAAGACAACCCCTTCAGAACATTCAAAGGTGAATTCGAACCAGAAGTTGATGCCAAAATAAAATGTGTGGTTTTAAAGGAAAAAAAAAGTAGAACAAAAAATTGTGTAAACTTGAATATATTCAGTCTTTACTGAAAAAATTAGTAGGGGTATATTTGCTTCATTCTAAATCACTTTCAGAAGTTTGAATCCTTGTTGATTGTCTTTTTGGACTTGTGTGGTGTTTCTCTGCCGTTTCATTGTTATTATTAATTTTTTAACTGACTCTGTTTGGGATTTCCTTTTCCCAGACTTTGAGTTACGTCTGTTGGTGTTTGTTGTTTGGATGGGGCTTCTTATTCTGGGTGATGCTGTGGTTTGGTGATGTCAGGACTTGCGTACAAGTGATTACCTTTGTTGGCGTTCTCACTTGTATAGTGCTCTCTAGTGTTAGGGGTTCTCTAGTATTGTAGAGTTTTCGAGTCCGTGCTCCCTCCCTAAAGCCCCAGGGCTTGTTGCCTGACCAGGGAATGAAGATTTCATGGCTGGTTTGTTATGGCATTAAATGATATTATAACATATATATGCAAATGAGAAACAGAAGATATACCTTTGACAAATGGCAATTAAAATATTATGCAAATATTATCCAGCATATTGAATTATACACATAAACATATACAGCTGTAACATAACCCAAGCATTCCAACCAAAAATACAGTACAATACATTAGCATGGTAAATAGAGAAATCCAAGAATGATATCCACCTTTTAATAAGCAAACTAAGTAGAGCACCAATCGGAGAATAATGCTAGAACTAGGTCTCCGTTGGTGATAAGGCAATGAGGACAGAACAGACTAAGAAATATGGTGGGAAAAGGGAAAAGGAGAAAGGGAAGATAGAAGAGAAATATAGAATAATACTGCAAAGTTATGTATAAGGAGCTAAAGATCTGTATGTAGTAGAGTTTAGTGCTATAGGAAAGGAGCATCAGAGAAACCAAAAAATTATGGAGGAAGTAGTATTACAAATAAAAAATTTTTGAAAAATTAAAACAGAGATATGTATATAGAAAAATATAGGAAAACAAAGCAAAAACAATAAAAACAAGACAACCCCTTCAGAACATTCAAAGGTGAATTCGAACCAGAAGTTGATGCCAAAATAAAATGTGTGGTTTTAAAGGAAAAAAAAAGTAGAACAAAAAATTGTGTAAACTTGAATATATTCAGTCTTACTGATAAATTAGTAGCTTCAATAGAATTCAATGCAGAAAATAAACACACTCACACACACCCCAAAAAAGGGCGGGTGTACTGAGTGGGTTTGGAAAAACGTGGAAAAATAATTCAAAAAAAACCCCAAAACAAAACAAAAAAAGCAATAAAAAAGAATAAGGAATAAAATGAAATTTTAAAAATTCAACAGTAACTCCAGCTTCAGACAAAACGTGAAAATACTGTTTATGTTCTTCTGTCTCTTGCTGACTATTCAGGAATTATCATTCTTTTTCTTGTCTCTGGCAGTGGTTGGATCTGAAGACCTATTTGACTGCTTGCTTATTTTGGCCTATTCCAGAACTAAAAGGCCAACACAGGCTGGCCCTCAGAGTTTCTTAATCCAAATACCTTTTCTTGCTCGGTGGAGCTAAATTTCTTCCCTGTAGCTTGACCAGCAGCCCTGTAGCTTGACCAGCAGCCAAACTACAGTAGGGAAAATGGTGTCTGTCTCAAAAAGGATTTATTCCCACATGCTCTATGGGAAGCACTTCCGCAGTGATCCCGACCCTGCTTAAGGCCACCGTCGACCCCTGTCACCCGCGGGAGACATCAGATTACTCAGAGTTGAGTCTGGCTCAGTCTCATGCAGGATCGCTATTCCCCTCTTCCAGATCACAGTGGGCACAAAGTTTCCAGTCTTACTCAGGGGCTCTATGATCGGGTTAATGGTAACCTCCTCCAAAGGAAACTGAGAGCCATCCTTCCGAAGACTGCTCAAGGGCACTTCTAGTTCAAGGGGGCACTTAGACCCTCCAAAGTCCGTCTGGCTCAGTCCCTTTTGGGTGTCACCGCTCCTTTCCCAGGTCTCGATCTGCAACAGGCTTTGTGCCTTTGGCCCACCCAGCCTCTCTGGCGGGTATGAGGTTTGACTTTTGAAAGCACAATTGCTCCCTTCCTACCATCTTGTTGCAACTTCTCCTTTGTTCTCGATGTGGGGTATCTTTTTTTGATCAGATCCAACCTCCTCCTTTCGATGGTTTTCACGAACTCATTGCAATTCAGGCGATTTTGCAGGAGAGATGAGTGCACGTCCTTCTACACTGCCATCTTAGCTTCACTTTCAGGAATCTTTTATGTTGGTATCAGATAACCCATATGAATAGTGACATCTCTCATAATTATTCTCTGTTTGCAGTGGGCAAGTGTTATGAGGTTTTTCAAAGGTATTATCCCCACACACCCCAAAAAGGGCGGGTGTACTGAGTGGGTTTGGAAAAACGTGGAAAAATAATTCAAAAAAAACCCCAAAACAAAACAAAAAAAGCAATAAAAAAGAATAAGGAATAAAATGAAATTTTAAAAATTCAACAGTAACTCCAGCTTCAGACAAAACGTGAAAATACTGTTTATGTTCTTCTGTCTCTTGCTGACTATTCAGGAATTATCATTCTTTTTCTTGTCTCTGGCAGTGGTTGGATCTGAAGACCTATTTGACTGCTTGCTTATTTTGGCCTATTCCAGAACTAAAAGGCCAACACAGGCTGGCCCTCAGAGTTTCTTAATCCAAATACCTTTTCTTGCTCGGTGGAGCTAAATTTCTTCCCTGTAGCTTGACCAGCAGCCCTGTAGCTTGACCAGCAGCCAAACTACAGTAGGGAAAATGGTGTCTGTCTCAAAAAGGATTTATTCCCACATGCTCTATGGGAAGCACTTCCGCAGTGATCCCGACCCTGCTTAAGGCCACCGTCGACCCCTGTCACCCGCTGGGAGACATCAGATTACTCAGAGTTGAGTCTGGCTCAGTCTCATGCAGGATCGCTATTCCCCTCTTCCAGATCACAGTGGGCACAAAGTTTCCAGTCTTACTCAGGGGCTCTATGATCGGGTTAATGGTAACCTCCTCCAAAGGAAACTGAGAGCCATCCTTCCGAAGACTGCTCAAGGGCACTTCTAGTTCAAGGGGGCACTTAGACCCTCCAAAGTCCGTCTGGCTCAGTCCCTTTTGGGTGTCACCGCTCCTTTCCCAGGTCTCGATCTGCAACAGGCTTTGTGCCTTTGGCCCACCCAGCCTCTCTGGCGGGTATGAGGTTTGACTTTTGAAAGCACAATTGCTCCCTTCCTACCATCTTGTTGCAACTTCTCCTTTGTTCTCGATGTGGGGTATCTTTTTTTGATCAGATCCAACCTCCTCCTTTCGATGGTTTTTCAGGAACTCATTGCAATTCAGGCGATTTTGCAGGAGAGATGAGTGCACGTCCTTCTACACTGCCATCTTAGCTTCACTTTCAGGAATCTTTTATGTTGGTATCAGATAACCCATATGAATAGTGACATCTCTCATAATTATTCTCTGTTTGCAGTGGGCAAGTGTTATGAGGTTTTTCAAAGGTATTATCCCCACATATTGTCAACCCTAAAAGGTATTTCCCTGTATCTTTTTTTGAAGAAAGTATTCTCTGTGAAATCTGAGGGAAATTGTTTTTCTGGATATTAAGTAATGTCCACACACATCAATAGTCCTATCACCATTAGCTACGTGATTCCTTCTTTTTTCTTAGGTGAAGTTGTGGCTTTTCAGACTCATTTTATATTGGCCATATTTGAAACCAAACTAGTAAAAGCAAAGGAACTGTTAGAACTGGCTATGAAGCTAACACTGTGAATTCAGAGTTCTGAATCTGTGTATGTAAGCAAACCCTTTTTGCAACCTCAGCCTGATTCCCTGTTATGTTCTTCCTTTCCCGATCCACAACCCTTAGCTATTTCTGCATGTATTTCTGTGATCCTGAGAACATAACTTGCTGAAATTCTATCAGATGAATGGTATGCTGTATCTTAGTGCATACTTTGTAGCTGCACCTCTCTTCCCAAATGATATCTACTTGGATTTAAATCTAACTATATGTATTATGGGGCTTCCCAGGTAGTGTTAGTGGTGAAGAACCCACCTGGCAATGCAAGAGACATAAGAGACATGGGTTCTATCTATGAGTAAGGAAGGGCCTCTGGAGAATGGCATAACAACCCACTCCAGAATTCTTGCCTGGAGAAACACATGGGCGGAGGAGCCTGGCAGGCTACAGTCCCTGGGATTGCAAAAAGTTGCACATGATAAGTTGCAACTTATTATGTTCGGGGTCAGCCCGCAGAGAAGAAATGGCGGTAGGATTGCCCATAGCCAGGCCACAGGAAGATCAGAGAGGCATGAGCATATTGTCTGCCAACGCAGCCCCTGGGTGAGCAAGAGACAATCAGATGCGACAGGGGTTCCGAAAAGCCAGACTCCTTTGTTCATTTCGGTATCTTTTTGATCAGATCTAACCTCCTCCTGTCGATGGTTTTTCAGGAACTCATTGCAATTCAGACAGTTTTGCAGGAGAGATGATTACACGTCCTTCTACACTGCCATCTTAGCTTCACTTTCAGGAATCTTTTATGTTGGTATCAGATAACCCATATGAATAGTGACATCTCTCATAATTATTCTCTGTTTGCAGTGGGCAAGTGTTATGAGGTTTTTCAAAGGTATTATCCCCACATATTGTCAACCCTAAAAGGTATTTCCCTGTATCTTTTTTTGAAGAAAGTATTCTCTGTGAAATCTGAGGGAAATTGTTTTTCTGGATATTAAGTAATGTCCACACACATCAATAGTCCTATCACCATTAGCTACGTGATTCCTTCTTTTTTCTTAGGTGAAGTTGTGGCTTTTCAGACTCATTTTATATTGGCCATATTTGAAACCAAACTAGTAAAAGCAAAGGAACTGTTAGAACTGGCTATGAAGCTAACACTGTGAATTCAGAGTTCTGAATCTGTGTATGTAAGCAAACCCTTTTTGCAACCTCAGCCTGATTCCCTGTTATGTTCTTCCTTTCCCGATCCACAACCCTTAGCTATTTCTGCATGTATTTCTGTGATCCTGAGAACATAACTTGCTGAAATTCTATCAGATGAATGGTATGCTGTATCTTAGTGCATACTTTGTAGCTGCACCTCTCTTCCCAAATGATATCTACTTGGATTTAAATCTAACTATATGTATTATGGGGCTTCCCAGGTAGTGTTAGTGGTGAAGAACCCACCTGGCAATGCAAGAGACATAAGAGACATGGGTTCTATCTATGAGTAAGGAAGGGCCTCTGGAGAATGGCATAACAACCCACTCCAGAATTCTTGCCTGGAGAAACACATGGGCGGAGGAGCCTGGCAGGCTACAGTCCCTGGGATTGCAAAAAGTTGCACATGATAAGTTGCAACTTATTATGTTCGGGGTCAGCCCGCAGAGAAGAAATGGCGGTAGGATTGCCCATAGCCAGGCCACAGGAAGATCAGAGAGGCATGAGCATATTGTCTGCCAACGCAGCCCCTGGGTGAGCAAGAGACAATCAGATGCGACAGGGGTTCCGTCAAAGATGTTCCGTTTTATTAGTGCAGACTTACAGCTTATATAGGCAAGTGAAGGGAGTTTCCTAAAAGATTTTCCATAGTTAAACCAATCAAGCTAAACGTCAAGCAACAATGCATAGATCACGCCCTCGTCTCTTCCTTCCTTATGCTGGCAACAACTTAGATTGCTCCCTCATCTTTTCCTTCCTTATACTTGCAAAGGCCCTCTTTCATTTAGGGCCCCACATCCCCCCCTCTTTTATTTTAAAATTAAGAGGCTCTTGATGAGGCAAGTCATAGAGCTAATAGGCAGCCAGCCTCTAGCCTTGTCAGCTCTCCCCCTCCCCCCAGCGGCTGTGCCTGTCTTAGGTTGTCCTTCTCTGAGGATCTTACCCATCATTGGCTAACCAGTCATCTTATGGGGGCTGGACGGAGTCTTTAGAGCATTTTTTATTTGAAGGCCTTATTATACGTCTCGAGTGATTTCTTGGAGGCCAGTTTGACCCAGGGGTTTTGCCCAACATGGGACTCATCTTCTAGGACCTGAGCAAGCATAATTATTTTTTGTTGTAACTGTCTGTAAATGTCTGTTATGTTTACATTAATGTTGGACATATTAGTTATCTTTGTCTCAAGCCCGGGACAAGGCCTCCCCCCTGGGTATAAATGGCTGGGACAATGATAGGCTTGTGGCATAGTCTCCCAATTCAGGGAGCGTAAGATCCCCTGGATTCAGAGCCAAAGAAAGATAGAGCTCAAAGAGGATTTCTCCACATAATAGCACTCATCCATGGTCAATCAGCAGTCCAAAGAAAGATGGGTTCTATCTATGAAAAGGGCCTCTGGAGAATGGCATAACAACCCACTCCAGAATTCTTGCCTGGAGAAACACATGGGCGGAGGAGCCTGGCAGGCTACAGTCCCTGGGATTGCAAAAAGTTGCACATGATAAGTTGCAACTTATTATGTTCGGGGTCAGCCCGCAGAGAAGAAATGGCGGTAGGATTGCCCATAGCCAGGCCACAGGAAGATCAGAGAGGCATGAGCATATTGTCTGCCAACGCAGCCCCTGGGTGAGCAAGAGACAATCAGATGCGACAGGGGTTCCGTCAAAGATGTTCCGTTTTATTAGTGCAGACTTACAGCTTATATAGGCAAGTGAAGGGAGTTTCCTAAAAGATTTTCCATAGTTAAACCAATCAAGCTAAACGTCAAGCAACAATGCATAGATCACGCCCTCGTCTCTTCCTTCCTTATGCTGGCAACAACTTAGATTGCTCCCTCATCTTTTCCTTCCTTATACTTGCAAAGGCCCTCTTTCATTTAGGGCCCCACATCCCCCCCTCTTTTATTTTAAAATTAAGAGGCTCTTGATGAGGCAAGTCATAGAGCTAATAGGCAGCCAGCCTCTAGCCTTGTCAGCTCTCCCCCTCCCCCCAGCGGCTGTGCCTGTCTTAGGTTGTCCTTCTCTGAGGATCTTACCCATCATTGGCTAACCAGTCATCTTATGGGGGCTGGACGGAGTCTTTAGAGCATTTTTTATTTGAAGGCCTTATTATACGTCTCGAGTGATTTCTTGGAGGGCCAGTTTGACCCAGGGGTTTTGCCCAACATGGGACTCATCTTCTAGGACCTGAGCAAGCATAATTATTTTTTGTTGTAACTGTCTGTAAATGTCTGTTATGTTTACATTAATGTTGGACATATTAGTTATCTTTGTCTCAAGCCCGGGACAAGGCCTCCCCCCTGGGTATAAATGGCTGGGACAATGATAGGCTTGTGGCATAGTCTCCCAATTCAGGGAGCGTAAGATCCCTGGATTGACCATGAGTCCCCATAATAGCTCTCCAGTCATCAGAGCCAAAGAAAGATAGAGCTCAAAGAGGATTAATATCACTCTCATGGTTAGCACCCTAGTGTGCTATTAGAGCCAATCTCTAGAGAGTCCAGGAAGGTCTGTATGGCTAGAGCTATAATGGTCACCAGTAAAGAGATGATGAGCAGTCCAGTGATTACTAGAAGCAGAGTCCACCAGGGTCGCCACATCCCTGGCCTGAAGAAGAGAGAAACAGAGAGAGATGCCTCAGGAACTTTCTGTTCTTAGGCTTGATATATGGTCATTTATTTTATCTGCAGCAGATTCTAAGGTTTGATCCCTGTTTTGTGGCATAAATTTAAGATTTCTCGCTGGTACCCACATAGGGCTGAGTTCCCCAATGGGGAATATGCACCCAAATCCTCTCCCCATCATAAGGAGTGGATCAGGCCCCTTCCATTGGCCAGTGATGGGGTCCTCCCATCTCACTTGTATTTCAGGTATTATTTCTTGGTTGGACCAGTGTTTTTGAAAGGGTGCCATCAGTTCATTTTTTGAAAAGTTTAAAAAGTTTAAAGAGTGCCATTCTGAGTTACTGCTGAGGGCTTATTCCCTCTTTTTGTTTTTGTAATTGGGCCTTCAAGTTTTGATGATGATGTTCAATTATGGCCTGTCCTTGAGGGTTGTATGGGATCCCTGTGGTGTGGTGAATGTGTCATAGTTGAAAGAAGTTTTGTAAATTTTTGCTAACAAAGCAGGGACCATTGTCTGTTTTTATCTGATAATATAAGGTAGACCCAGAGTTGCAAAGCATGGTAAGAAGTGACTCTGGGCATGTTTTGTTTTTTCTCCTGAGTGGGCTGTAGCCCAGCAGGCATGGGAATAAGTATCAATGGATACAAAGATGTACTTGATTTTTCCAAAGGGGGAGAAGTGAGTGACATCTGTCTGCCACAAAATATTAGGCCTCAGTCCCTGAGGGTTTACTCCTGACGACTGTAAGTGAGGAACTTGTAAGTGAGGGAGGCAAGACTTGCAAGTATGTACAATTTTCTTTAAATATTTGATGGGGATTTGCAGGAATTTTTTATGTAACCCTCTCCAGTTGATATGAGTTAGATCGTGAAGGTCATGGGCATCTTGTAGGTTATGTACTTGAATTTTATAAGAAGCCATCTTGTCAGCTAAGGAATTTCCCGTTGAGAGTAGTCCAGGTAGATTTTGGTGACCCCTAAGGTGGTGTAGGTAAATGGGTTGAGTTCTTTCGGATAATAGGGTATGGGCTTGTATCATGAGGGGAGTGATTGGGTTGTTATCTAGGCATATATGAGAATTGGGTTGTCCAAGGAGCAGATTTTTTACATAGAGACTGTCAGTGAATAGATTCATTGGCTCAGAAATTTTTGTAAGTGTTAGAACGATAACATACAGTTCTCTGAATTGTGTGGACCCCTCACAAGGCTCGAAATATTTCTGTATGTTATGTCCAGGTAAATGGGGAGGTCGGAAGTTGATAACTGCAGCTCCATTTTTTCCTCCATCTGTAAAGACATTGAGGGCCTCTGGTATGTGTTTGAAGAGGAATAATCAGGGGGCCATCCAATCTAGGTGACCAAAAGAGGCGACCCATTTATGAGGCCCATAGTGGCAGTCAAGGGTGCCAAGAAACCCCTCTAGGGCTATGGCTATTCTTCTGTTGTTTTTTCGGACCCATTCAAAATCAGACAACCTATGAGGGATAACGATCTTATCGGGCTGTTGCGCATAGCAGCAAAGTATAGTTTCTCTCCCCTTTTGTATTAAGTTGGCCATTTGGTCTAGGTGGGCATAGGCTCAGGGAGCCCCTCCCAAGGAGATGTGAATCCATTGTAGAGGCCTCTCTTTTTGATTAGGGCTGCCATAAGTATTGTCGGGGTAGGCAGAACCCATAACTGTAAACTCTCTGTAGGGTCATATCGGGCAACTGAGCTTCATCAAGTGCCTTTTGAACATTTTTAAAAATTTGTTTGTGAGAGGGCGAGAGGACAGTTTCTTCATGGGGCTGTTTATCTTTTAATAATTCAAAGAGTGGCAGGAGTTGGCCAGTTGAGATAGGAATCTTGGGTCGGAGTCAATTGAGCTCTCTTAGTATCTGTTGTAAACCAGTCAGGGAATAGGATTCTTGAATATGTAATTGAGGTTCAAGGGGCTCATGCCCTCCAAGAATAGGTGAGAGCTCAAAATTGTAAAGGGTGGAATGGTTTGGATCTTATCAGAGGATATATGGAGTTTTCCTTCTGAGAGACATCTTTGTAAAGCCTTGTAAGCTTCAGTCAGTTGTGTGGTAGTTGGGGCCCCTACAATAATGTCATCTATGTATATGTATAATTTGACATCTATAAATTGTCTGACTGGTTGGAGAAGATCTTTTACATAGTTTTGGAAGAAGGAGGGGCTGTTGGCCATTCCTTGTGGCAAGACTGTCCACTTGAAGCATTCAAGGGTCCCTCGAAATTAGTGGAGGGTATCTAAAAAGCGAACTTCTCACAATCTCGGGGGTTTAAAAGTATGGAAAAGAAGCAATCTTTAGTGTCTATGACCATAATGTATAGATCACTAGGGATGGCAAGGATCCAGGGCAATCACCTCAAGGGGGTTCCTTGTATAATCATTCTCTCATTAATTTTTCTAAGATCTCGTAACATTCTCCGTTTTTCTGAAGACTTTTTAATAACAAATATTGGGGTGTCCCATGGACTACTAGAACTGTGTATATGTCCAAGTTCTAGCTGTTCAGCTATGATGTCTTTGAGGGCTTGTAACTTAGTAGATGGAAGAGGCCACTGCTCCACCCATATTGGAGGTCCAGGTCTCCATTGTATCGGAGGGACTTGGGTGGCAGTTGCCTCTAGGATTGGGGGTGTATCTTTCATCAGGTTAATGGTTCTCCCTTACGCATCTTTTCAAATTTAAGGTTCCCTCTGTAGTTTGGATGGGATGGGTAGTTGAGTTGTTGTTGATATTCTTCTTCAAAAAGTAAATCATCATGAAAGCCTTTATGATCGGTTGTAATATAAGCACTTGCTTCTCCTAAAATATCTTGGCCCAACAGGTTGGCATTTAGTCCGGCGGCTATAAGGCATCGGACTTTGCCCGTAGTGCCATCAGCATCTTTCCAGGTGAGCCATTATGTGGTCTTATTGGATTGAGTCTGTCCTCCGACACCCAATATTTGAGGCCCCAGGACCACTTTCCAATTAGGTGGGACCTCCTCTGCTCTTAGGATGATCCAATAGGCCCCTGTATGAATTAAACATCAAAACCTTTTCCATTCTATGTGGATATCCATTTTGGGTCTTAGGCCAGGCATTATAGGCACAATCCAGTTGGCTCTGGGTGGTCTTGGGGCCTTGATGGTTCTTATTAGCTTTGTAGGAGGCCAGTGAGGATTGCATTCGGGAAAGGGTTTTTCAAGAAATTTTTCAATACGGTCGGGCAATACAAAGGGTCTCCCTTGAGGTGACAGGGCTGGGGGTTGCCCCTCATCTAGTTTAAAGGTTTGCCATCTTTATCATATTTAGATTTGCAGTCTAGTTCCCAGTGATATTCCTTTTTACATCGAAGGCATAGAGTAGCAGGTGGTTTTTGGTTGGATGTTTTCTTATCTCTTGGGGACACTCTCTCTTAAAGTGCCCCAGTTGGCCGCAGTTAAAGCAGTGGCTTGATTTGGGGGGGACAAGGCCCTGCTCTTCGTTAAAGTCATTGCCTCAGAGAGACCTATGGATCACTACTCAGGGCAATCACCTCAAGGGGGTTCCTTGTATAATCATTCTCTCATTAATTTTTCTAAGATCTCGTAACATTCTCCGTTTTTCTGAAGACTTTTTAATAACAAATATTGGGGTGTCCCATGGACTACTAGAACTGTGTATATGTCCAAGTTCTAGCTGTTCAGCTATGATGTCTTTGAGGGCTTGTAACTTAGTAGATGGAAGAGGCCACTGCTCCACCCATATTGGAGGTCCAGGTCTCCATTGTATCGGAGGGACTTGGGTGGCAGTTGCCTCTAGGATTGGGGGTGTATCTTTCATCAGGTTAATGGTTCTCCCTTACGCATCTTTTCAAATTTAAGGTTCCCTCTGTAGTTTGGATGGGATGGGTAGTTGAGTTGTTGTTGATATTCTTCTTCAAAAAGTAAATCATCATGAAAGCCTTTATGATCGGTTGTAATATAAGCACTTGCTTCTCCTAAAATATCTTGGCCCAACAGGTTGGCATTTAGTCCGGCGGCTATAAGGCATCGGACTTTGCCCGTAGTGCCATCAGCATCTTTCCAGGTGAGCCATTATGTGGTCTTATTGGATTGAGTCTGTCCTCCGACACCCAATATTTGAGGCCCCAGGACCACTTTCCAATTAGGTGGGACCTCCTCTGCTCTTAGGATGATCCAATAGGCCCCTGTATGAATTAAACATCAAAACCTTTTCCATTCTATGTGGATATCCATTTTGGGTCTTAGGCCAGGCATTATAGGCACAATCCAGTTGGCTCTGGGTGGTCTTGGGGCCTTGATGGTTCTTATTAGCTTTGTAGGAGGCCAGTGAGGATTGCATTCGGGAAAGGGTTTTTCAAGAAATTTTTCAATACGGTCGGGCAATACAAAGGGTCTCCCTTGAGGTGACAGGGCTGGGGGTTGCCCCTCATCTAGTTTAAAGGTTTGCCATCTTTATCATATTTAGATTTGCAGTCTAGTTCCCAGTGATATTCCTTTTTACATCGAAGGCATAGAGTAGCAGGTGGTTTTTGGTTGGATGTTTTCTTATCTCTTGGGGACACTCTCTCTTAAAGTGCCCCAGTTGGCCGCAGTTAAAGCAGTGGCTTGATTTGGGTGAGGCGGGCAGCCCCTGGGACAAGGCCCTGCCTGCAGTCTTTACGGTGGATAAGTCTTTAGTCATTGCCTCAGAGAGAATCTCAGTTTGAGCCTGAAGAGCATTGGTGATAGAGCGGGCTTGGTGACTTTGTGTGCGTATATCTTTAGAGCTCACAACCCAACACTTAATGGAACAATCTTTTTGTCCTGCTCAGGCCAATTTATGGTATGTATTCATTCACTCCCAAACTAGCATTTTGAGGGACTGATCTCTTAAAGGCCCTGGAGGGAACTTTCTCTGGAGACTCTTTTCTACACGATCTACAAAAGTCACGAGGTTTTTGTTATCCTTTTGTGCTACACCTGATATGGGGGGTCCAGTATGGCTCTCAGCAAGTTTTTTTCCAGGCAGTCAGACATATAGCCTGTACTTGGTCTTGATAAGGGGCAGGAATGGTGGCCTGCTGTATACCAGTGCACCACTGGTCTGTCATTCCTGATAACATTCTGAAAGTTATTGGAATGACGGGATTGGCAGCCTGGTTTCTTTCTGCCTGAGCATGACATTCTTCTTTGAAGAAGGCACACCATTTGATAAAAGTGTTACTGGGAAGTACTGCCTTACATAGTATCTTCCAATCTTGGGTGGTACAGGTTGGTGGGTCAGCCCTTGGAGTATGGTTACTGACCATGGAGAGTTTGGGCCATCCTCTGCTACCGCCTTCTTGAGTTCCTTTAGATCATTGGCCTCCCATGGATACCAGGCAGCCAGTCTGTTTCCCCCCGGGTTAACGTTTACAGGAAAAACTTGGGTTGGGCCCGTGAAGGGTGCTGAGGACCCCCAAGTGTCTTCAGGATAGGTCCTCCCTCTCCAAGGTGACCCCAGTGCCTTTCCTCCCCATGACATCCCTGTGATCTCTTCAAAGATGGAGGGCAGTGTGGGACAGAGTCTTGTTTCTTGAGGACTTGACCTTTAATGACTGGAGGAGCTCTCATCATCGCTAGTTTTCTCTTCACTTTTAAAGGGGTCTCAGGCTCTGCTAGTAGGTTCATAATCTCTGTATATATTATCAGATTTGTGGATATAGTTTCCCATGTTGTTGAAAGAAAGCAGAAAAGAAAAGACTATTGTGGACAACCACCAAAAATCCTAACGGGAGTGGTGGCAACAAGGAGGTCGGGCATATGTCATGCTTGTGAAATGGTGAAGAATTTCCTAGTATTGCACGGACGTTGTCTTGCTAGGGGCGGGCACTCTAAGAGACTCTGGCCCATTTCATGACCCTCTTATCCTGTCACAGGAGTCTTCAAGCGGCAGGCGCCCTAATGGCTTTTAGGTGCCTGACCTGTGCCCACGAGGGAGAGGTTTAGGCTGCTTCCTCTATTTGAGTTATAGAAAAGAGAGACTTCCACCCAGTCGGGCTCCTGCTACTGGGGCAAACTATCTCAAAGCCTTTCAGGACCGTCAGAGAGTAGCCCTGGCCAGGACTCGTTAGTTGCTCTTTAGACTGTCCACCGGATCACTGGAAGCCTCAAATCGGAGAGAAAGTGAAAGTAGGAATTGAAGTAAAGAAGGAAGAACAAGGAAAAGCAGTGTCAGTTTTTTGTGACTACCCTAAATCCCCACCCTCTTTGGAATGGCAGAAAAAGGGGAAACTCACCCTGACATCCAGATTACTCCAACCTGATGTTATCCTCGAGGGAAGCGCTGCGCTGGAGCCTCTCGAAGGCCTTTTGTCGCTTCTCTTTCAAAGCCGCGCAGTGAGCGGCCTTTCTCTTTCATGCCCCACATTGGGTGCCAGCTTCTGCGGGGCCAGCCCTCAGAGGAGAAACAGCAGCAGGATTGCCCATAGCCAGGCCACGGGAAGATCGGAGAGGGGTGAGCATGCTGTCTGCCAACCCAGCCCCTCGGTGAGCGAGAGACAATCAGACACGACAGGGGTTCCATCGAAGATGTTCCGTTTTATTAGTGCAGACTTACAGCTTATATAGGCAAGTGAAGAGAGTTTCCTAAGAGATTTCCCATAGTTAAACCAATCAAGCTAAACAACCATGCATAGATCACACCCTCGTCTCTTCCTTCCTTATGCTTGCAACAACTTAGATCACGCCTTAGTCCCTTCCTTACGCTTGCAAAGGCCCTCTTTTATTTAGGGCCCCACAGTTATGTACGCAAATATGCACGCATAGGTGCTGTAGCAATGAGACATACTTAAACTGCACAAGTGAAGTTAATAGAGAGGCTCAAACATAGGGCAGCTAACTTTAGAACAGGAATGGGAAATTCCTTCCCCAAGGAAAGAGTTCAAGGCAACTAGGGTTCTAGGCCCATAGATTCATCAGAGTTCCCCAAATTGTCCACTGCAATTTAAACCCTAAATTGTTAATCATAGGAACCATAAAAGCTGTGAATTGTAATTCAGTAAAGTGTAGATCATAATTTGAGTCTAGTTTTCTGAAATTTTGCATTGTAGCTAATAAGAGCTAAGAGAGAATTTCAAGGAAATCATAGAAGCGTTCTCATTAATTGATCATGGTTGAAATGGAAATTTAAATTCATGACATTTTCTGTTTCTTTCTGTAATCTCTCAAATTTACTCAAAAAGAACTAACTGAAAATAAAGTATTCTATTATTTATGCCATAATATCATTTTTAATATTTAAATTGTTGATATTTTATTTTATTGACTGCATTTTGTGGCAAGAAGCATCTTAGTTCCTTGGCCAGAGATTAACACCATGCCCCCTGTAATGGAAGCACAGAGCCTTTACCACTGGACTGCCAGGAAAGTCTCTATGCCATAATATCTTATTGCACAAGTCACTTGTATCTTACCACATTGATTTTCACATCAGCTTTATTTAATTCACCTTCAGACAGAAAATTGTGAAAAATAATGTTTATACTGTATTATATGATCCCCAGTAGTCTCATTTTACATTGCTGGTTTAATCTCATGCCTTATTCTAATCTCTTCAGGTCAGATAATCAACCCCAAATTCTGGTCTTCATGTCTTTATTTACCTGGAGCTGGCATATTAAAAAGCAAAGACGTCACTTTGTCAACAGAAGTCCATATAGTCAAAGCTAAAGTTTATAATTATGTATACATGTGAGAAATGGACCATGGACCATAAATAAAGAAGGCTGAGCACCAAAGACTTCATACTTTTGAACTGTGGTGCTGGAGAAGAATCTCAAGAGGCTCTTGAACACCAGGTGATCAAACCAGTCAGTCCTAAAGATAATCAACCCTGGATATTCGCTGGAGGGACTGAATCTGAAGCTCTAATACTGAAGCTCTAATACTTTGGCCACCTGAAGCAAAGAGCTGACTCACAGGAAAAGACCTGATGCTAGAAAAGATTGAAGGCAAAAGGAGAAGAGGGCAACAGAGGATCAGATTATTAGATGGCATTACCAACTCAGTGGACATGAATCTGAGCAAAGTCCCAGAGATAATGAAGGACAGAGAGGGCTGGTTTACTACAGTCCTTGGACTCACAAAGAATCAAATACAACTTAGCAACTGATAACAACAGCATTTTTATTCCTAAGCAATGTGCTCAGTAAAAGTCCAGAAGAAGCTCTATGTTAAGTACCTTATATTTTGATTTCTGAGTTCACATAATTGAGACTCCCTGTTGATTTCTGAAAAGTATGGATTTTTTAAAATTAACATCTACAGTATGTTCAGCACTACAACACAAGCACTCTGACCTATGGGTTTCTTTACAGGTGTGAAAGCAAGCAGACTTGCCTACATTTAACCATTTCCAAATAGTATTGAAATTCAGGTTTGGTCTCACTTCAAAGCTGTTTTTTTTTTTTTTTTTTTCCGCTGATAAAATTGAGTTTCCTGATTATGTTATGTTCTAGTTCATTGTCTTCTCATGTCTCCTATTCCTACAAATAGGCTGTAGTTCCATGATGTGTTAAGAACTTTCAAATTACCTTTAATGATTTGGAGAAACATGCAGAAGAAATAAAGGCAAATACTAGAATTAACCGCTAAAATTATGAAAATATATGACCAAGAAGAAAAATTATATTCAGAAGATCAGAAAGAGAACCAATAAGTGAGCCTTGAATCATAGAATTCTTAATGGATTTGAGCTGAAATGAGTTTGATTTTATATTCTGTAGCTATCTACTTAGACTGCAGTTTCACAGAAAGTTTCTGATTATCAAATTCATACATCCAAGCTAAAGAATATTTGGAAATTACAAAATTCACATAAAAGTAAAATCATGCACAATCAAACAATGAAGAACAAAGACTGGGTATATTTTTCATGCTCCATAGAATAAATTATTTTTGTAAGCATTTTTCTTGAATGTAACATTCATTATAAATTTTAGCATGTACCTTGTTCTGCATAATATGGTTGTAGAATGCCTGCTATATGCTTAGCATCTACATGGATTTAGTGGAATTATGCTCTGTTACTTAATAAACCATATCACTATTTTAAATACTTAGGTTGTTTCTGACTTAATGACATTCAGTTGTGATCGATTTCTGTGTAAAAATTTTTTCAACTACATTTATATTTCCCTGTTATTATGAACTATCTCCTCTACTTACCTCCCCCCCAAAAATATCATATTTATTTACATTTTTATACTTAGAATGGGGCTTCCCAATGGCCCTAATGGTAGAGAATCACATTGTCATTGTAGAAGACACAGAAAATGGAGGTTCGATCTCTGTATTGGGAAGATCCCCTGGAGAAGAGCATGGCAATCCACTCCAGTATTCTTGTTGAAGAATCCCATGGACAGAGGAGCCTGGAGGACTTCGGTTCATAGGGTTACAAAGAGTTGGGCATGACTGAGGTGCCATCATACTTAGAATACAGTCTATGATGGACTAGTTCTATTGCAAGTTTTATATCCAAGAGAAACTCATAAATATATACCGCAAAACATGAAGAAAATTTATAGCAGTATATTAATTAAGAACAAAAATTTAGGAAAAATTAAATATTCTTTAGCTAGTGAGTATGTAATAAATCCACACAATGGAGTACTGTAAAACAGGAAAACAAAGAAATCATATCCATGTACACAAAACAGCACACAATTGAGTGAAGAAAAAAAAAATGTTTCGTATTCTAAAACAGGGCACCAACAAGAAACAGACCACTTTCATACTAGAATAATTCCAGGAAAATGCACTGATGAGGATAGGAAACTGAGAGAAAATGACAGCCTGGATTTTGCAAGGCCCCAAGTGAGTACTTCCTTCGGTTAGCCTCTGCCACTTGTATAAAGTGCCGATCAGAAGCTTCTGTTTTAAAATCTGAGAAAATTTTGTTTTCTGCTTAATCAAATAAAATGATAATTTAGAATTTGTGGGGTTTTTTTGGTTTATTATTATTATTATCTTTAATTAATTTTTATTGGAGTTTAGTTGCTTTACAATATTTTGTTACTTTCTACTGTATAGCAAAGTAAATCAACTATACATATACATATATCCCCTTTTTGCTGGATTTCATTCCTATTTAGGCCACCATAGAGGGCTGAGTAAAGTTCCTTGAGATAAACAACATAGAGACATCTTTTGAAAAAAGTAAATATTTTCACTCAGAATGTTAATTTTTTATATTTTTTTCTATTTTTTGTGAAAATAAAAATTATGTTACAGATGTAGAATAAGACAGCTTGAGATAAATGACTGAACTGCTTATAAACTAGAACAGACTTTTGGCCAACTCCGTATAATGTGATGAAACATTATAACTATTTTTGGTGAAATACTAGAATGTAGTCATTGTAGAAGACACAGAAAATGGAGGTTCGATCTCTGTATTGGGAAGATCCCCTGGAGAAGAGCATGGCAATCCACTCCAGTATTCTTGTTGAAGAATCCCATGGACAGAGGAGCCTGGAGGACTTCGGTTCATAGGGTTACAAAGAGTTGGGCATGACTGAGGTGCCATCATACTTAGAATACAGTCTATGATGGACTAGTTCTATTGCAAGTTTTATATCCAAGAGAAACTCATAAATATATAACGCAAAAACATGAAGAAAATTTATAGCAGTATATTAATTAAGAACAAAAATTTAGGAAAAATTAAATATTCTTTAGCTAGTGAGTATGTAATAAATCCACACAATGGAGTACTGTAAAACAGGAAAACAAAGAAATCATATCCATGTACACAAAACAGCACACAATTGAGTGAAGAAAAAAAAAATGTTTCAGTATTCTAAAACAGGGCACCAACAAGAAACAGACCACTTTCATACTAGAATAATTCCAGGAAAATGCACTGATGAGGATAGGAAACTGAGAGAAAATGACAGCCTGGATTTTGCAAGGCCCCAAGTGAGTACTTCCTTCGGTTAGCCTCTGCCACTTGTATAAAGTGCCGATCAGAAGCTTCTGTTTTAAAATCTGAGAAAATTTTGTTTTCTGCTTAATCAAATAAAATGATAATTTAGAATTTGTGGGGTTTTTTTGGTTTATTATTATTATTATCTTTAATTAATTTTTATTGGAGTTTAGTTGCTTTACAATATTTTGTTACTTTCTACTGTATAGCAAAGTAAATCAACTATACATATACATATATCCCCTTTTTGCTGGATTTCATTCCTATTTAGGCCACCATAGAGGGCTGAGTAAAGTTCCTTGAGATAAACAACATAGAGACATCTTTTGAAAAAAGTAAATATTTTCACTCAGAATGTTAATTTTTTATATTTTTTTCTATTTTTTGTGAAAATAAAAATTATGTTACAGATGTAGAATAAGACAGCTTGAGATAAATGACTGAACTGCTTATAAACTAGAACAGACTTTTGGCCAACTCCGTATAATGTGATGAAACATTATAACTATTAAATATACTGAGGTGAATAAAGTACTGTCTTTGTACATTATTTGACAGATAAATAAACATTAACAATGTTTGTGTTGTGATGTGAGCATTGGAATGAATGTGTAGAGAATGTAAAATGGATGCAGAGGGAAGAAAAGTAACTAAAAGTTATTCCTCTATTTAGGTTTTTGTTATTTAATGCCATAAAGCAACATCTATTTATGATGTGCACTTTCTGCAGGATAGAAATCTGGGCATGGCAGAGATGGCTTGTTTGCTCTGGGTGCACTAGGCTGAAACCATGGTGTTGCCAAAGCTGCTCTTGTACCTGTAGAGTTGTATTCTCTTCTAAGATCTCTGAGGTTATCAGGAGAATTAATTCTCCATGGTTATATGAGGTCTTAATTCTCTTACAGGTATTGGCCAAGAATTCTTGCCTGTCCCTAGTAGGCCACTCAGATCCTAGCCATGTAGCCCTATTAAAGATTCAAGGACAGCAGGACACTGTTCCTCTATCATTACAAGTGAAAGTTCCGTAAAATATCTAATCATGGGAGAGACCACCCATCATCATTTCCTTCTAATAAATAATGTGTGCTTCTGTGCTCAAGTGTGTCAGACTTTTTGCAACCCCAAGGACTATAGATCATCAGGCTCCCCTGTCCATGAGATTCTCCAGACAAGAATACTGGGGTGGATTGCCAGTCCCTTTTCCAGGGTTCCCAGGGTTGCCTTCTCATCCCAGGCATCAAACCCAGACATTCTGCATTGGCAGGTGGATGCTTTAGGGCTGTTTTCTAATAGCAAAGTAAATCAACTATACATATACATATATCCCCTTTTTGCTGGATTTCATTCCTATTTAGGCCACCATAGAGGGCTGAGTAAAGTTCCTTGAGATAAACAACATAGAGACATCTTTTGAAAAAAGTAAATATTTTCACTCAGAATGTTAATTTTTTATATTTTTTTCTATTTTTTGTGAAAATAAAAATTATGTTACAGATGTAGAATAAGACAGCTTGAGATAAATGACTGAACTGCTTATAAACTAGAACAGACTTTTGGCCAACTCCGTATAATGTGATGAAACATTATAACTATTAAATATACTGAGGTGAATAAAGTACTGTCTTTGTACATTATTTGACAGATAAATAAACATTAACAATGTTTGTGTTGTGATGTGAGCATTGGAATGAATGTGTAGAGAATGTAAAATGGATGCAGAGGGAAGAAAAGTAACTAAAAGTTATTCCTCTATTTAGGTTTTTGTTATTTAATGCCATAAAGCAACATCTATTTATGATGTGCACTTTCTGCAGGATAGAAATCTGGGCATGGCAGAGATGGCTTGTTTGCTCTGGGTGCACTAGGCTGAAACCATGGTGTTGCCAAAGCTGCTCTTGTACCTGTAGAGTTGTATTCTCTTCTAAGATCTCTGAGGTTATCAGGAGAATTAATTCTCCATGGTTATATGAGGTCTTAATTCTCTTACAGGTATTGGCCAAGAATTCTTGCCTGTCCCTAGTAGGCCACTCAGATCCTAGCCATGTAGCCCTATTAAAGATTCAAGGACAGCAGGACACTGTTCCTCTATCATTACAAGTGAAAGTTCCGTAAAATATCTAATCATGGGAGAGACCACCCATCATCATTTCCTTCTAATAAATAATGTGTGCTTCTGTGCTCAAGTGTGTCAGACTTTTTGCAACCCCAAGGACTATAGATCATCAGGCTCCCCTGTCCATGAGATTCTCCAGACAAGAATACTGGGGTGGATTGCCAGTCCCTTTTCCAGGGTTCCCAGGGTTGCCTTCTCATCCCAGGCATCAAACCCAGACATTCTGCATTGGCAGGTGGATGCTTTACTGTTGGGCCAATACAGAATCCCACATTGTCTAATATTACTTATTATTTACCATAAATATAACTTCAACAATACTTAGTATTTTCATCATGACATATTAAACCTTTTTAAATATATTTCTCATCATGAGAGATGAATTATGTCACCTTTAAAGCTACATTTTGCTCCAAGACTTGATTGTAATTTTTTTGTACAAAGTATATCATATATTTTGATTTTTATTCAAATTTTTTAAGCATTCCATTTGCTTTCATTTAATTTTTGAAATACAAATTGCTATTACAATAAACTTTTTCAGTTCAGTTCCATTGTTTGGTCATGTCCAACTCCTTGCAACCCCATGGACTGCAGCATTCCAGGCTTCCCTATCTTTCACCATTGCCTGGAGCTTGCTCAAACTCATGTCCATTGACTCAGTGATGCTATTCAACAGTCTTATCCTCTGTGGTCCCTTTCTCCTTCTGTCTTCTATTTTTTCCAGCATCAAGGTTGTTTCTAATGAGTTGTCTCTTCACATCAGGTGACCAAAGTATTGGAACTTCACCTTCAGTATCAGTCCTTCCAATGAATATTCAGGATTGATTTCCTATAAGATTGACTGGTTTGATCTCATTGCAGTCCAAGGAACTCTCAAGAGTTTTCTCTAATACCACAGTTTGAAGGTATCAATTGTCTAGTGCTCAGCCTTCTTTATGGTCCAATGCTCACATCCATACATGACTAATGGAAAAAACATACCTTTGACTATATGGACCTTTGTTGACAAAGTGATGTCTCTGCTTTTGAATACACTATCTAGGTTTGCCGTAGCTTATCTTCTAAGGAGTAAGCATCTTTTAATTTCATGGCTGTGGTCACCATCCACAGTGATTCCAAAACTCCCCAAAAATAAAATCTGTCACTGTTTCCATTGTTTGCCTATCTATTTTCCATGAACTGATGGAAATGGATGCCATGATCTAGTTTTTTGAATGGTGAGTTTTAGGCTAACTTTTTCACTCTCCTTTTCACCTTCATTAGGAGGTTCTGTAGTTTCTCCTTGTTTTCTGCCATTAAGGGTGGTGTCATCTGCATATCTGAGGTTATTGATATTTCTCCCCACAACCTTAATTCCAGTTTGTGCTTCCTTCAGTCTGACATTTCACATGATGATGTACTCTGCATAGCAGTTAAAATAAGCAGGGTGCCAGCCTTGATTTACCCCATAGTTTGGAAAGTAGTTTGGCATACAATACTAAAAAAAAAAAGTATTTTCATCATGACATATTAAACCTTTTTAAATATATTTCTCATCATGAGAGATGAATTATGTCACCTTTAAAGCTACATTTTGCTCCAAGACTTGATTGTAATTTTTTTGTACAAAGTATATCATATATTTTGATTTTTATTCAAATTTTTTAAGCATTCCATTTGCTTTCATTTAATTTTTGAAATACAAATTGCTATTACAATAAACTTTTTCAGTTCAGTTCCATTGTTTGGTCATGTCCAACTCCTTGCAACCCCATGGACTGCAGCATTCCAGGCTTCCCTATCTTTCACCATTGCCTGGAGCTTGCTCAAACTCATGTCCATTGACTCAGTGATGCTATTCAACAGTCTTATCCTCTGTGGTCCCTTTCTCCTTCTGTCTTCTATTTTTTCCAGCATCAAGGTTGTTTCTAATGAGTTGTCTCTTCACATCAGGTGACCAAAGTATTGGAACTTCACCTTCAGTATCAGTCCTTCCAATGAATATTCAGGATTGATTTCCTATAAGATTGACTGGTTTGATCTCATTGCAGTCCAAGGAACTCTCAAGAGTTTTCTCTAATACCACAGTTTGAAGGTATCAATTGTCTAGTGCTCAGCCTTCTTTATGGTCCAATGCTCACATCCATACATGACTAATGGAAAAAACATACCTTTGACTATATGGACCTTTGTTGACAAAGTGATGTCTCTGCTTTTGAATACACTATCTAGGTTTGCCGTAGCTTATCTTCTAAGGAGTAAGCATCTTTTAATTTCATGGCTGTGGTCACCATCCACAGTGATTCCAAAACTCCCCAAAAATAAAATCTGTCACTGTTTCCATTGTTTGCCTATCTATTTTCCATGAACTGATGGAAATGGATGCCATGATCTAGTTTTTTGAATGGTGAGTTTTAGGCTAACTTTTTCACTCTCCTTTTCACCTTCATTAGGAGGTTCTGTAGTTTCTCCTTGTTTTCTGCCATTAAGGGTGGTGTCATCTGCATATCTGAGGTTATTGATATTTCTCCCCACAACCTTAATTCCAGTTTGTGCTTCCTTCAGTCTGACATTTCACATGATGATGTACTCTGCATAGCAGTTAAAATAAGCAGGGTGACAATATACAGCCTTGATTTACCCCTATCCCAGTTTGGAAAAGTTCATTGTTCCATGTCCAGTTCTAACTGTTGCTTCTTAACCTGCATATAGGCTTCACAGGAGGCATGTAAAATGTCCTGGTTTCCCATTTTACAGAGATGGGATTTTTTCACATTTTGTTGTGATCTATACAGTCAATGGCTTTAGCATAGTCAATGAAGCAGAAGTAGATGTCTTTCTGGAATTCTCTTGTTTTATTTTCCATGATCCAGAGGATATTGGAAAGTTGATGTCTTGTTCCTCTGCTTTATCTAAGTCCAGTTTGCATATCTTGAAGTACTCCATTCACAAAGTGTTGAAGCTTAACGTGGAGGATTTTGAGTATGAGCTCATTAGTGTGTGAAATGAGTGTGGTAGTTTGAAAATGGGATTGAAATGAAAACTGACTTTTCCAGTTCTGTCACCACTGCTGCATTTTCCAAATTTGCTGGCACCTTGGGTGTGGCACATAAACAGCATTATCTTTTTAGGATTTGAAGTAGCACAGCTGGAATAAGTCCTTTTGATGGAGAGAGCCATTATCCCATTACCCTTGTCATAGTCTTGCTTCAGGCCAAGCTACAGGAAGGGAACACAGCCCTATCCATCAGCAGATAATTGGATTAAAGGCTTACTAAGCATGGTCTTGCCATCAGAACAAGATCCAGTTTTCCCCACTATCATTTCCTCCCATCAGGAAGCTTTCACAAACCTCTTATCATCCGTCAGAGCAGACAGAAGGAAAACCACAAGTACAGAAATAAGTTTTTAAGAAAGTTTAAATTTTTGTTATGAACTCTGATTGATATATTTCACATGGATATCATTTTCTGGAAACCTGTGAAAAACTGATCCAAATCCCAAAAATAAAATCTGTCACTGTTTCCATTGTTTGCCTATCTATTTTCCATGAACTGATGGAAATGGATGCCATGATCTAGTTTTTGAATGGTGAGTTTTAGGCTAACTTTTTCACTCTCCTTTTCACCTTCATTAGGAGGTTCTGTAGTTTCTCCTTGTTTTCTGCCATTAAGGGTGGTGTCATCTGCATATCTGAGGTTATTGATATTTCTCCCCACAACCTTAATTCCAGTTTGTGCTTCCTTCAGTCTGACATTTCACATGATGATGTACTCTGCATAGCAGTTAAAATAAGCAGGGTGACAATATACAGCCTTGATTTACCCCTATCCCAGTTTGGAAAAGTTCATTGTTCCATGTCCAGTTCTAACTGTTGCTTCTTAACCTGCATATAGGCTTCACAGGAGGCATGTAAAATGTCCTGGTTTCCCATTTTACAGAGATGGGATTTTTTCACATTTTGTTGTGATCTATACAGTCAATGGCTTTAGCATAGTCAATGAAGCAGAAGTAGATGTCTTTCTGGAATTCTCTTGTTTTATTTTCCATGATCCAGAGGATATTGGAAAGTTGATGTCTTGTTCCTCTGCTTTATCTAAGTCCAGTTTGCATATCTTGAAGTACTCCATTCACAAAGTGTTGAAGCTTAACGTGGAGGATTTTGAGTATGAGCTCATTAGTGTGTGAAATGAGTGTGGTAGTTTGAAAATGGGATTGAAATGAAAACTGACTTTTCCAGTTCTGTCACCACTGCTGCATTTTCCAAATTTGCTGGCACCTTGGGTGTGGCACATAAACAGCATTATCTTTTTAGGATTTGAAGTAGCACAGCTGGAATAAGTCCTTTTGATGGAGAGAGCCATTATCCCATTACCCTTGTCATAGTCTTGCTTCAGGCCAAGCTACAGGAAGGGAACACAGCCCTATCCATCAGCAGATAATTGGATTAAAGGCTTACTAAGCATGGTCTTGCCATCAGAACAAGATCCAGTTTTCCCCACTATCATTTCCTCCCATCAGGAAGCTTTCACAAACCTCTTATCATCCGTCAGAGCAGACAGAAGGAAAACCACAAGTACAGAAATAAGTTTTTAAGAAAGTTTAAATTTTTGTTATGAACTCTGATTGATATATTTCACATGGATATCATTTTCTGGAAAACTGTGAAAAACTGAGTTGACTATTTATAAATCACTCTATAATTTCGATATTTGTAATTCTGTTATATTTTAATTTGAAGGACTATATCATGTATGTGGCACTGTATGTTGAGACTTTTGGTCATAATGTATACTTTTGACCTAGTGAAATGTCAATTTCTAATTCACTTATGAATTTTTTTTTAGATTTTTTAAATTGTATTTATTCATTTTTGACTATTCTGGATTTGTACTGCTGCCACAGGTTCTTCTCTAGTTGCAGAGAGTAGGGGCTACTCTCTAGTTGAGGTAAGCGGGCTTCTTATTGCAGTAACTATTCTTGTGGAACTCAGGCTCTAGGGCACATGGGATTCAATAATTGTGGCACATGGGCTCAATAGTTGCAGCTCTGAGGTGCTAGGGCACAGACTCAATAATTGTGGCTCATGGACTTAGTAGCTCCGTAGCATGTGGGATTTTCCCTGATCAGAGACTGAACCCGTGTCTCCTGCATTGGCAGGCCAACATTTTACCACTGACCTGCCAGGGAAACTCCACTTGTGAATTATTAAGAGTAATTTTTTAACCTCTAAAGTTTACTAAGGAATTAGATTTTGTGCACAGACATATATTTTCTGTCTCAAAGATTTAATCTTCTATCCTGACCTAATTTTAATTAAAGGCAACTAGGCAAAGTCTAAATGTTCTTTTCATGAATGGTCCATCATCTTCGTTACATGAATAGATAAATAAACATAAATCTGGAAGAAGATACAAAATCAGTTAACCAAGCGAATCATGCATAGAACTCAAAACATGTAAGTTCTAAATGCTAAAAATGCATTCAACCAAAAATAATAGCAGCCATATCTGTAAACAACAAAACTCTGTAAAAGCAAAAAAGCAAAATAAACAAAAATGGGAAAAAAGAAAATTAGCAGCTTACCTGCCTAGTAATTATTTTATTTTTATTTAATATAGCTTATTTATATTATGACCTTTTACTTTAAAAGTCAATCTCAGTGTCAACAAAGATAAATAAGAGAATTCTGGCCCTTGATTATTTTTCATTTTATAAAAGCAGAAAGCATCAGATTTTCTTAGATGAGTGCTTATGCCAATAAATAATTCAGACTTCTCAAATATCAGAAGATCATCTTAAATGAGTAATAAGTAAATGGAATATTTTGTGGAAAACTGTGAAAAACTGAGTTGACTATTTATAAATCACTCTATAATTTCGATATTTGTAATTCTGTTATATTTTAATTTGAAGGACTATATCATGTATGTGGCACTGTATGTTGAGACTTTTGGTCATAATGTATACTTTTGACCTAGTGAAATGTCAATTTCTAATTCACTTATGAATTTTTTTTTAGATTTTTTAAATTGTATTTATTCATTTTTGACTATTCTGGATTTGTACTGCTGCCACAGGTTCTTCTCTAGTTGCAGAGAGTAGGGGCTACTCTCTAGTTGAGGTAAGCGGGCTTCTTATTGCAGTAACTATTCTTGTGGAACTCAGGCTCTAGGGCACATGGGATTCAATAATTGTGGCACATGGGCTCAATAGTTGCAGCTCTGAGGTGCTAGGGCACAGACTCAATAATTGTGGCTCATGGACTTAGTAGCTCCGTAGCATGTGGGATTTTCCCTGATCAGAGACTGAACCCGTGTCTCCTGCATTGGCAGGCCAACATTTTACCACTGACCTGCCAGGGAAACTCCACTTGTGAATTATTAAGAGTAATTTTTTAACCTCTAAAGTTTACTAAGGAATTAGATTTTGTGCACAGACATATATTTTCTGTCTCAAAGATTTAATCTTCTATCCTGACCTAATTTTAATTAAAGGCAACTAGGCAAAGTCTAAATGTTCTTTTCATGAATGGTCCATCATCTTCGTTACATGAATAGATAAATAAACATAAATCTGGAAGAAGATACAAAATCAGTTAACCAAGCGAATCATGCATAGAACTCAAAACATGTAAGTTCTAAATGCTAAAAATGCATTCAACCAAAAATAATAGCAGCCATATCTGTAAACAACAAAACTCTGTAAAAGCAAAAAAGCAAAATAAACAAAAATGGGAAAAAAGAAAATTAGCAGCTTACCTGCCTAGTAATTATTTTATTTTTATTTAATATAGCTTATTTATATTATGACCTTTTACTTTAAAAGTCAATCTCAGTGTCAACAAAGATAAATAAGAGAATTCTGGCCCTTGATTATTTTTCATTTTATAAAAGCAGAAAGCATCAGATTTTCTTAGATGAGTGCTTATGCCAATAAATAATTCAGACTTCTCAAATATCAGAAGATCATCTTAAATGAGTAATAAGTAAATGGAATATTGTATGCTTATTTCATCTTTGTTATTCTTTATTCAGGACAACAATCAAAACTGTGTCAAATCCTAAACATTTGAAACTATATAGCAGACAAACAAACTAGACTTTTGTCTGTTTAAATATGTATTAGTAAAATGAATTCTTAAGCATGATCCTGTACAGACAGTGGTACTTCTAAAATTAAAAATTTTGAATTGCTCTAAAATGTGCATCAATATACTTACATTGTAGTTATTCATTTGCCTTTGTACTGTGATATTTTCTTAAACTTCTGGCTGTTAAATTTTATAAATGAATAAATTAAGGAAAATGATATGCCGACTCTGACTTCCAAACTCTTAGCTGTTTTGCCTTCGAGAAAACCTTAACTGTAGTTCCCTCTGTAGAGGAGGTAGCTTGAATATGTAAGACCTTCTTGAGCCTTCACTTCAGTACTTTCTTAGACCGATTGTCTCCACAACTGCAAGTTCACTGTCATACACTGAGAATCATATGAATCAGGCCTGGAATAAAATTTTACCTTAACTTTCCTCAAAGGTACATGTTGAGCAATTAGTAAGTGGCTTTTCCAGCTGACTTACAAGCTAAAGTGGCCATGCATCTACTTTGCTGCCTACAGAAATCCCCACTACACTCTTGAGAATTTGTTCCTCCACTGAACTGGGATTTGGATTTCTGAATAATACAGTAAGCTCTCAGTTCAATAAATTATTAATAAGAACATCTTATAACAGTAAAAATACTTTATATTTGACACTTCATTTTAAGAAAAAGGAAGTTTCAATAAGCATGGCTTCTGTCTTTTTTCATTTGACCTTTGCAAGATTTTATTGAAGGTTGAACTAAAATATTTCACCTTCATTTTTCTTTAACATAATGATTAAACCAACCCATTTCAATGGTTAAAATCAATTTCTTCATATGATTATTTTTCCATCCTTTTATTATGATCTTGGGGTTAGCAAGTGTATTTCACTCTCCATATAGCAGTAATGATTTTTTTTTTCTGTCATCACTTATGTTCAAAAACCTACTGAAATATCAGCTTAGAAATTAATGACTTTGCAAGTTCTGAGTTCTCAGGTGGAGGCAAATCTACCAGAGCCAAGAAAAATAAATGGGTTGCTAAACTTTGGAGTCATCTGTTTGAATATTTTCAACTCTGTTGCTTGAATGTTATTGATATTCATTATTCTATATCTATAAACAGCTCTAAACACATGCTTGGTTGTTAGTTTGATGTTTTTTCTTTTTTTTTTTAATTTTATTTAGTTTGGTGTTTTTTTAAGAAATGCATTTTATTTATATATTTCATTTTTAGTTCTGGGTTTTCACTGCTGCTTCAGGCTCTTCTCTAGTTGAAAGGAGTACTCTCTAGTTGAGGTGAACCAGCTTCTTGTTGTGGTGACGTCTCTTGTTGCTGAACTCGGGCTTTAGGGCACACAGACTTTAATAGTTGTGGCACATGGCCTCAATAGTTACAGCTTGAGTCTCTAAAGCACAGGATCCATAGTTGTGGCTCACAGGCTTTGTTGCTCCATAGCATGTGGGATCTTCCTGGATAAGGGATCTAACCCATGTCTCCTGCATTGGCAGGTAAACACTTTACCTCTGAGTCACCAGGGAAGCCACTTGGTTATTTTTTAATTACATCTCTGCCATATATACTTGTTGGTTTAATACATTTATGTTTCATGCATCCTTACCTTAATCTTGACATTATGTTCAGTTTCACTTTTTTGCCTGTCTCAAGTTAGTTGTTCATAACAGTGAAACTGCTTTTTTGACAGAAATCCCCACTACACTCTTGAGAATTTGTTCCTCCACTGAACTGGGATTTGGATTTCTGAATAATACAGTAAGCTCTCAGTTCAATAAATTATTAATAAGAACATCTTATAACAGTAAAAATACTTTATATTTGACACTTCATTTTAAGAAAAAGGAAGTTTCAATAAGCATGGCTTCTGTCTTTTTTCATTTGACCTTTGCAAGATTTTATTGAAGGTTGAACTAAAATATTTCACCTTCATTTTTCTTTAACATAATGATTAAACCAACCCATTTCAATGGTTAAAATCAATTTCTTCATATGATTATTTTTCCATCCTTTTATTATGATCTTGGGGTTAGCAAGTGTATTTCACTCTCCATATAGCAGTAATGATTTTTTTTTTCTGTCATCACTTATGTTCAAAAACCTACTGAAATATCAGCTTAGAAATTAATGACTTTGCAAGTTCTGAGTTCTCAGGTGGAGGCAAATCTACCAGAGCCAAGAAAAATAAATGGGTTGCTAAACTTTGGAGTCATCTGTTTGAATATTTTCAACTCTGTTGCTTGAATGTTATTGATATTCATTATTCTATATCTATAAACAGCTCTAAACACATGCTTGGTTGTTAGTTTGATGTTTTTTCTTTTTTTTTTTAATTTTATTTAGTTTGGTGTTTTTTTAAGAAATGCATTTTATTTATATATTTCATTTTTAGTTCTGGGTTTTCACTGCTGCTTCAGGCTCTTCTCTAGTTGAAAGGAGTACTCTCTAGTTGAGGTGAACCAGCTTCTTGTTGTGGTGACGTCTCTTGTTGCTGAACTCGGGCTTTAGGGCACACAGACTTTAATAGTTGTGGCACATGGCCTCAATAGTTACAGCTTGAGTCTCTAAAGCACAGGATCCATAGTTGTGGCTCACAGGCTTTGTTGCTCCATAGCATGTGGGATCTTCCTGGATAAGGGATCTAACCCATGTCTCCTGCATTGGCAGGTAAACACTTTACCTCTGAGTCACCAGGGAAGCCACTTGGTTATTTTTTAATTACATCTCTGCCATATATACTTGTTGGTTTAATACATTTATGTTTCATGCATCCTTACCTTAATCTTGACATTATGTTCAGTTTCACTTTTTTGCCTGTCTCAAGTTAGTTGTTCATGACCTGACTTTATTTGATATTAATTTTGCATGATTCAATTTGTAATATACTTTTTCAGTTGCTTAGAAAAATAACTGTAAGTCTATGTAATTTCATATGTTTTTGATCTGTTTAGTCAGTGAGTAGATTATGCTATATATATATATTTTTTAATATGGAACACTTCACGAATTTGCATGTCATCCTTGTGCAGGGGCCATGTTAATCTTCTCTATATCATTCCAATTTTAGTATATGTGCTGCCAAAGCAAGCACTATGCTAGATTTTAGGAGTAATTTCTGGCCCAAATTTTAAAAAATGACAGGCTGTATCCAGTTGGGTTTTATATATGCATTACTTTTTTAGCACCCTCTTTTATGTTCTGTCCAGGTCCAATGGAACTGTTGCTCCGTTTAGGTAATTATATTGTATCATGCACTACTTTAAATGAACAAAAAAATTGAAATACAGATTTTAAGTATCCGTACTCAAAATGAAGTGGAATTAAACTCTACATCCTGGTGAGAGAATAGCTAGCAAATATGCAGACATGTTAAAAATCACCACAGAATTTAATGTCTATTGGAAAAGATACTTTGAGTCTGTGCAAATACACCATCTCTCATTATTTATTTGTTCACAACTCTTATCATTCATCATTGGTTTCACCTACAATTATTTTGGTGTTCTTATAATGATTTTCTAGTGCCTACATTTCTCCTACATTTTTTATTTTATACTGTTTTGCACCAAAGATTTGTCCTTTATCCCTCTGTTTAAATCAGATGGATTCGTGGTTATTGTGTTTATTTTGTATTGATTCTTAAGATATTGCACACATTTAGCAGCTTACAACAGTGTCCATTTATTGTCTCATAGTTTCCATGTGTCAGAAGTTTAAATGTTGTGTAGCTCATGTGATCCCTCTGCTCTGAGACCCACAAGATAGAAAACAGGTGTATATAGGGCTGGCTTCTGTTCTGCAATCGCTTCCAAGTTCACTCAAGTTGTTGGTGGGATTCAGTTGCCTGTGGTTGTAGGCCTGAAGCTAACTTGCTGGATGTCAGCCAGGCATCATTCTCTGCTTCTAGAGACCACCTGCATTCTCTAACTCTTAGTGCCTTGCTCAGCCAGCAATGATGGGTAGGCCCTCTCGTGATTCGAATCTCTCCTTGATGCTGTCTTTGCTGCTGCATTTCTGTGTGACCAGCTGGGAATCTCTTGCTTCAGTGGCTCAAGTGAATAGATTGGGCCAATCTGGAGAAATGAGGGTTAATTTTTTCTTTTATATCATTCCAATTTGAAAGTTTTTTATCAGGGGGCTATATATATATTTTTTAATATGGAACACTTCACGAATTTGCATGTCATCCTTGTGCAGGGGCCATGTTAATCTTCTCTATATCATTCCAATTTTAGTATATGTGCTGCCAAAGCAAGCACTATGCTAGATTTTAGGAGTAATTTCTGGCCCAAATTTTAAAAAATGACAGGCTGTATCCAGTTGGGTTTTATATATGCATTACTTTTTTAGCACCCTCTTTTATGTTCTGTCCAGGTCCAATGGAACTGTTGCTCCGTTTAGGTAATTATATTGTATCATGCACTACTTTAAATGAACAAAAAAATTGAAATACAGATTTTAAGTATCCGTACTCAAAATGAAGTGGAATTAAACTCTACATCCTGGTGAGAGAATAGCTAGCAAATATGCAGACATGTTAAAAATCACCACAGAATTTAATGTCTATTGGAAAAGATACTTTGAGTCTGTGCAAATACACCATCTCTCATTATTTATTTGTTCACAACTCTTATCATTCATCATTGGTTTCACCTACAATTATTTTGGTGTTCTTATAATGATTTTCTAGTGCCTACATTTCTCCTACATTTTTTATTTTATACTGTTTTGCACCAAAGATTTGTCCTTTATCCCTCTGTTTAAATCAGATGGATTCGTGGTTATTGTGTTTATTTTGTATTGATTCTTAAGATATTGCACACATTTAGCAGCTTACAACAGTGTCCATTTATTGTCTCATAGTTTCCATGTGTCAGAAGTTTAAATGTTGTGTAGCTCATGTGATCCCTCTGCTCTGAGACCCACAAGATAGAAAACAGGTGTATATAGGGCTGGCTTCTGTTCTGCAATCGCTTCCAAGTTCACTCAAGTTGTTGGTGGGATTCAGTTGCCTGTGGTTGTAGGCCTGAAGCTAACTTGCTGGATGTCAGCCAGGCATCATTCTCTGCTTCTAGAGACCACCTGCATTCTCTAACTCTTAGTGCCTTGCTCAGCCAGCAATGATGGGTAGGCCCTCTCGTGATTCGAATCTCTCCCTTGATGCTGTCTTTGCTGCTGCATTTCTGTGTGACCAGCTGGAGAGAAATCTCTTTGCTATCAGTGGCTCAAGTGAATAGATTGGGCCAATCTGGAGAAATGAGGGTAATTTTTTCATTCTAAATTTTATAAATTTCATTGTATCTGAAAAGCTCCTTTTGCTACATAGCATCACATATTCCAGGCAACAAAGATTAAAAGAACCTAAGTCCTCCCTACCAGTTATTTATTTATTTATTTATTTTTCTGCTTTGATTTACAAGCAAATAATTTTGTACTAGGTTCTGTTGCTCACATTCTTCTAGCTTTGCTCATTAGACACTTTTCCAGAGTGGTTTCTTTTTCATGCCCCTCATTATTAAACACAGTTTTTACTTTGTGACACTACTGATTGCTCCAAGCTTATATATGATATATATTACATTGTATACATCAATATACTATATTATATATCACAATATATATCATATATATTGATCATATTATATATATTCATTATATGTATTAATATGTATTATAATGTTCATAATATACCTACTGTAATTATATACTATATACTATATATTACAATCACATATGAATTATATATATTATTATGTATATATTATATATGTAATCACATATATTTGCATATTTGATATATATACTTTTATAAGTATATACATAATAATTATATATAAGATATATATCATTTATATATTACATATAATACATATTATACTCTATATGTTATGTTTTAATATAATCTATTAATGATATATGATAGATTTATGCAATGTATAATATATACTGTCATATATTATACTATGTTATAATATTATATTGCATTTATCATATATATATATATATATATATATATATATATATATATATAACAGAATAGAACAGAATCTATTTTATCAGTATAAACAAGTGACAGAAACATAAACACTCCAGGTGAAAAAGTGGAAATGTAATTATAGGAAAGTAGAAGACTTTCAAAATCAATAGATGGCATAAGGAGTGAGAATCTAGATCCATCATTGAAAAAATTGAGTTCACAGTCACATAACCAAACAAACAATAAAAAGATCAATGGCTGTCAAGTGTCAGGGGAAATGAACAGGCACAGCACAGAGGGCATGCTCAGTTCCTTCAGTCCTGTCAGATTCTGTGTGACCAGTGGACGGTAGCCCACAGGCTCCTCTGTCCATGGGATTTTTCAAGCAAGAATACTAGACTGGATCGCCATTTCCTATTCTAGCAGATCTTCCACACCCAGGAATTGAACCTGTGTCTCCTGTGTTTCCTGCATTAGCAGGCAACAAAGATTAAAAACCTTTATTTATTTATTTATTTTTCTGCTTTGATTTACAAGCAAATAATTTTGTACTAGGTTCTGTTGCTCACATTCTTCTAGCTTTGCTCATTAGACACTTTTCCAGAGTGGTTTCTTTTTCATGCCCCTCATTATTAAACACAGTTTTTACTTTGTGACACTACTGATTGCTCCAAGCTTATATATGATATATATTACATTGTATACATCAATATACTATATTATATATCACAATATATATCATATATATTGATCATATTATATATATTCATTATATGTATTAATATGTATTATAATGTTCATAATATACCTACTGTAATTATATACTATATACTATATATTACAATCACATATGAATTATATATATTATTATGTATATATTATATATGTAATCACATATATTTGCATATTTGATATATATACTTTTATAAGTATATACATAATAATTATATATAAGATATATATCATTTATATATTACATATAATACATATTATACTCTATATGTTATGTTTTAATATAATCTATTAATGATATATGATAGATTTATGCAATGTATAATATATACTGTCATATATTATACTATGTTATAATATTATATTGCATTTATCATATATATATATATATATATATATATATATATATATATATAACAGAATAGAACAGAATCTATTTTATCAGTATAAACAAGTGACAGAAACATAAACACTCCAGGTGAAAAAGTGGAAATGTAATTATAGGAAAGTAGAAGACTTTCAAAATCAATAGATGGCATAAGGAGTGAGAATCTAGATCCATCATTGAAAAAATTGAGTTCACAGTCACATAACCAAACAAACAATAAAAAGATCAATGGCTGTCAAGTGTCAGGGGAAATGAACAGGCACAGCACAGAGGGCATGCTCAGTTCCTTCAGTCCTGTCAGATTCTGTGTGACCAGTGGACGGTAGCCCACAGGCTCCTCTGTCCATGGGATTTTTCAAGCAAGAATACTAGACTGGATCGCCATTTCCTATTCTAGCAGATCTTCCACACCCAGGAATTGAACCTGTGTCTCCTGTGTTTCCTGCATTAGCAGGAGTATTCTATATACTTAGCCACCAAATAAGCTCTGGAGGACTTTTATGACCTTGAAAATATCCCATATGATATTGTAATAATGGGGGTATTTCTTCATACTTTTTTTTGGGGGGGGCACTTCTATTGGCCTTTCATTTATTTATTTTTTCATCCATCTTTGTTCTTTGGCCTGTGTGGGCCTTCCATTGTAGTGGACTCTGTAGCTGCAGAGCACCAGCTATGGGTGCGTGCACTCCAGAGCTCTGACTCTGTAGTTGGACACATCGGTCCAGCTGCTCCACAGCACATAGGATCCTCCCAGGCCAGGGATCAAACTGGAACCCCTTGCACAGCAAGGCAGTGTCCTTACACACTGGACCACCAGGTAAGCCCTTATCATACTTTTGTCTAAATCCACAGAAAACACAGCATCAAGAGTGGATCCTAGGGTAAACTATGGGTAATTATGATAGGTCAGTTTAGGGTCATGTTTGGTAAAGGCATGTAAGTGAAAACATGTGTATGTTGGAGCAGGAGTATAAGAGAAATCCCTCAACCTTCCTGTAAGTATTGTTGTTAATGTAAAACTGCTCCCCCTTAAAGTCTTATAGTTTTTACATAAAAAGAACAAATTTTGACTACTATGAGCCACAGTTTATACCCTCAGCTGCTGCTTGCAATTGAACTAGATACTGGTCACTAAAATGCTGGTTTGCTTTCCAGAAGAAATGATCACCATATTGAATGTTCTTAAGCATTCTTTCTGGATATCCAAAAAAGGTGTTTTTTGTTTTTGTTTTTGTTTTTTAATTCTGGAATGCATCAACTCTCCAGAGACAACCACAAGAAAGGAGGAAAAGATAGTTTTTAGCTTTTCAGTCTCTATATTTAGGAAGGTACACTAGGATAGAATGGATACTGAGAAACAATAAGCCATGTGTAAAATTTATTTCCTACTAAAGATCTCTGCAGCTCACTATCTATATGTAAAATTTCTACTAATAAATGCCAAATGTCTTTCCCTAATATACTGCACTTAGTGTGCACATCCCACACACAAATGTGCATTAAGCATTTTTCCAAGAAGACATCTAAATGTCCCTTTGTTATCTGAGGCCTTCCCCTGTGGCTCAGAAGTAAAGAATCCACCTGTGGGGCTTCCCTGGTGGTCCAGTGGGTAAGGAAACCGCCTTGCAGTGCAAGAGGTGCCTGTTCGAACCCTGGCCTGGGAAGATCCTACTTGCTGTGGAGAGGCTGGACTGATGTGTCCAATTACCGAGCCAGAGCTATGGAGTGCATATGCCCAGAGCCAGTGCTCTGTGACAACAGAGGCCACCACGATGTGAGGCCCACACGGGCCAAAGAAAAAAGATGGATGAAACTAGATAAATGAAAGAACAATAGAAGTGGTCCGCCCACACCTCTCCCTCCCCAACCCACCTCCCCACCCCCCATCCCCAGAATAAAAGAGTCCACCTGCAAGAACAGGGCACCAAGCCTCTCTTGGTTTCAGTTGCTGTGTTAGGAAGATCCCTGGAGAAGTGTTAGACATGGCAACCGACTCTAGTATTCTTGCTTTGGAAGTCCCATGGACAGAGGAGCCTTATGGTCAGAAAGAGTCGTACATGACTGAAGTGATTGAAGCACATCCTCTGTTCTCTGCCTGTTCATGATTGAGTGACTAAACAGCAATTGAGTGATTATTATGATAACTTGGATATCAGTACAACTTTTACTGTTCTCTGCCTTTCTGACTTGACTACTATGAGCCATAGTGTATACCCTCAGCTGCTGCTTGCAATTGAACTAGATACTGGTCACTAAAATGCTGGTTTGCTTTCCAGAAGAAATGATCACCATATTGAATGTTCTTAAGCATTCTTTCTGGATATCCAAAAAAGGTGTTTTTGTTTTGTTTTGTTTTTTAATTCTGGAATGCATCAACTCTCCAGAGACAACCACAAGAAAGGAGGAAAAGATAGTTTTTAGCTTTTCAGTCTCTATATTTAGGAAGGTACACTAGGATAGAATGGATACTGAGAAACAATAAGCCATGTGTAAAATTTATTTCCTACTAAAGATCTCTGCAGCTCACTATCTATATGTAAAATTTCTACTAATAAATGCCAAATGTTTTTCCCCTAATATACTGCACTTAGTGTGCACATCCCACACACAAATGTGCATTAAGCATTTTTCCAAGAAGACATCTAAATGTCCCTTTGTTATCTGAGGCCTTCCCCTGTGGCTCAGAAGTAAAGAATCCACCTGTGGGGCTTCCCTGGTGGTCCAGTGGGTAAGGAAACCGCCTTGCAGTGCAAGAGGTGCCTGTTCGAACCCTGGCCTGGGAAGATCCTACTTGCTGTGGAGAGGCTGGACTGATGTGTCCAATTACCGAGCCAGAGCTATGGAGTGCATATGCCCAGAGCCAGTGCTCTGTGACAACAGAGGCCACCACGATGTGAGGCCCACACGGGCCAAAGAAAAAAGATGGATGAAACTAGATAAATGAAAGAACAATAGAAGTGGTCCGCCCACACCTCTCCCTCCCCAACCCACCTCCCCACCCCCCATCCCCAGAATAAAAGAGTCCACCTGCAAGAACAGGGCACCAAGCCTCTCTTGGTTTCAGTTGCTGTGTTAGGAAGATCCCTGGAGAAGTGTTAGACATGGCAACCGACTCTAGTATTCTTGCTTTGGAAGTCCCATGGACAGAGGAGCCTTATGGTCAGAAAGAGTCGTACATGACTGAAGTGATTGAAGCACATCCTCTGTTCTCTGCCTGTTCATGATTGAGTGACTAAACAGCAATTGAGTGATTATTATGATAACTTGGATATCAGTCAACAACCACAACACACAACTTTTTTATAAGCTGTGGTGGAAAGAACAGATAATTACTGATCCAGTCCTCATTTCTGCAACTGGCCATAGTTAATATTCTTGAACTTTGTTTTTCTACTACATTTGCTACATTCCATTAGAAACATTTTCCAAATGGCCAGTGTTGTTTATCTGAGGATGAAGAAGACCAAAATCTGTTACTGAGGAACCATAGCTAGAAATCAAATCAGCCAATTCTAAAGGAAACTAACCCTGAGTATTCATTGAAAATACTGATGCTGAAGCCCAATACTTTAGCCAGCTGATGTGAAGAGCCAACTCATTGGAAAAGTCCCTGATGTTAGGAAAGATAGAGGGCAAGTAGAGAAGCAGATGACATAGAATTAGATGTTTGGATGGCATAAGTGACTCAATAGCCATGAATTTGAGCAAACTCCAGGAACACAGGGAAACCTGGTGTGCTGCAGTTCATGGGTTTACAAAGAGTCAGATAAGAATTAATGACTGAGCAACAACAATATACCTATCTTGATATTATGTCTACTTGGAGTCTGTAATCACCATTGGTCATAGTTGTTAATAAAAAGTGTCTTATATCAGAGGTCTCCAAGCATTGTCATTCAGGTACATTGTGGAAAAAATCTGAAATAAATGTTTTTTCCAAAAAATTGCGATAAATTGTCTATCATTTTAAATTTGACATCTGAAACTTTTCATGATTAAAGCAGTTTCAACTTGTATAGCTTCTGAGATGTAAATTTTGGTAAAAAATCCCTTGCATGTGAGGCCCACACGGCCAAAGAAAAAGATGGATGAAAATAGAGAAATGAAAGACCAATAGAAGTGGTCCGCCCACACCTCTCCCTCCCCAACCCACCTCCCCACCCCCCATCCCCAGAATAAAAGAGTCCACCTGCAAGAACAGGGCACCAAGCCTCTCTTGGTTTCAGTTGCTGTGTTAGGAAGATCCCTGGAGAAGTGTTAGACATGGCAACCGACTCTAGTATTCTTGCTTTGGAAGTCCCATGGACAGAGGAGCCTTATGGTCAGAAAGAGTCGTACATGACTGAAGTGATTGAAGCACATCCTCTGTTCTCTGCCTGTTCATGATTGAGTGACTAAACAGCAATTGAGTGATTATTATGATAACTTGGATATCAGTCAACAACCACAACACACAACTTTTTTATAAGCTGTGGTGGAAAGAACAGATAATTACTGATCCAGTCCTCATTTCTGCAACTGGCCATAGTTAATATTCTTGAACTTTGTTTTTCTACTACATTTGCTACATTCCATTAGAAACATTTTCCAAATGGCCAGTGTTGTTTATCTGAGGATGAAGAAGACCAAAATCTGTTACTGAGGAACCATAGCTAGAAATCAAATCAGCCAATTCTAAAGGAAACTAACCCTGAGTATTCATTGAAAATACTGATGCTGAAGCCCAATACTTTAGCCAGCTGATGTGAAGAGCCAACTCATTGGAAAAGTCCCTGATGTTAGGAAAGATAGAGGGCAAGTAGAGAAGCAGATGACATAGAATTAGATGTTTGGATGGCATAAGTGACTCAATAGCCATGAATTTGAGCAAACTCCAGGAACACAGGGAAACCTGGTGTGCTGCAGTTCATGGGTTTACAAAGAGTCAGATAAGAATTAATGACTGAGCAACAACAATATACCTATCTTGATATTATGTCTACTTGGAGTCTGTAATCACCATTGGTCATAGTTGTTAATAAAAAGTGTCTTATATCAGAGGTCTCCAAGCATTGTCATTCAGGTACATTGTGGAAAAAATCTGAAATAAATGTTTTTTCCAAAAAATTGCGATAAATTGTCTATCATTTTAAATTTGACATCTGAAACTTTTCATGATTAAAGCAGTTTCAACTTGTATAGCTTCTGAGGTATTGTAGTCATTGATGTTTTAAAATAAAACGTCTCCTTTTTGTTAGGATACTCTCACAAGAGAACTCCCTTGCATACACACCCAAAACAGCAACAAAACATCTCAGAGCTCAGTTGGCAAGTGGTCTAATTAGCTTAAATCCAAAATATAACAAGTCTGTTAGGGTAGGAGGGACCCTCAGCCACTGTTATTCTTGGCAGAGCAGCTAGAAATCAAGGGAATAGCCACAGATGTAAGAACACCAGTGAAGACCAGATATATAAAGCCTGAGGGTGGTCTGGCAGGAGAGGCTGGAATTTCTGGGAGGCTGAGACAACAGTAATCTCCAGGCAGTTTCCACTTTTTAAATCTTTTTCTAGGGGGAGCCACTTCTATCCGTCTTTCATTTATTTCTCTTTGTTTTTTGGCCTGTGTGGGCCTCCCATTGCAGTGGCCCCTGTCACTGCAGAGCACTGGCTCTGGGCGCATGCACTCCAGAGCTCCGGCTCGGTCATTGGACAAATTGATTCAGCCGCTCCGCAGCACGTGGGGTCTTCCCAGGCCAAGGGTCGAATGGGCGCTCCTTGCACTGCAAGGCAGTTTCCTTACCCACTGGGCCACCAGGGAAACCCAGTTTCCACTTTTCTATCCAGACTTTCACAGAGCACTCCTGAGGGTGAGTGGCAGCCTAACAGAAAGCTGAAAGAAACCCCTTTTGAGGAAAAAGTGCTGATGTCTGAGGGTGGAGCAGGAAGAGAGAGAGAAACTTCAAGCCCAAGCTGAGGAGGAGGCAACAACTTCCTTCGATTTGGAAGGAGCTGGGCTGGAAAACTGAATCTCCCACAGGTGAATGATTTCAAGGATCCTTCTAAAATCTGATGCTAGAGAAGCAAGTGAGAGAAACCCATGAGCATTTCAAGCCACCTGCTGATAAAATATGGACAAGGACATTGAAAAGCAATCTGTGTACTAAAGATTAAACATGCAGGATATGCTGAAGTCAAATGATATATGGGAGCAAAAAGAGAAACCACACAGGTGTCTGGATCCCATTTAGGGTACACTACCTAGGGTACTAGCTACCTATGTTGGAAAAGTGCCAAGAAGGTATGCCCCTGATGTGAAGTGTGGATGCTGCTGAGTCTGAATGTTGGTCAGGGCATCTGCAAGTCAAGTCATTAATTCCACTCGTGCAATTTCTGAGCCCGGTTGGTCTGAGTCAGTTGGCAAGTGGTCTAATTAGCTTAAATCCAAAATATAACAAGTCTGTTAGGGTAGGAGGGACCCTCAGCCACTGTTATTCTTGGCAGAGCAGCTAGAAATCAAGGGAATAGCCACAGATGTAAGAACACCAGTGAAGACCAGATATATAAAGCCTGAGGGTGGTCTGGCAGGAGAGGCTGGAATTTCTGGGAGGCTGAGACAACAGTAATCTCCAGGCAGTTTCCACTTTTTAAATCTTTTTCTAGGGGGAGCCACTTCTATCCGTCTTTCATTTATTTCTCTTTGTTTTTTGGCCTGTGTGGGCCTCCCATTGCAGTGGCCCCTGTCACTGCAGAGCACTGGCTCTGGGCGCATGCACTCCAGAGCTCCGGCTCGGTCATTGGACAAATTGATTCAGCCGCTCCGCAGCACGTGGGGTCTTCCCAGGCCAAGGGTCGAATGGGCGCTCCTTGCACTGCAAGGCAGTTTCCTTACCCACTGGGCCACCAGGGAAACCCAGTTTCCACTTTTCTATCCAGACTTTCACAGAGCACTCCTGAGGGTGAGTGGCAGCCTAACAGAAAGCTGAAAGAAACCCCTTTTGAGGAAAAAGTGCTGATGTCTGAGGGTGGAGCAGGAAGAGAGAGAGAAACTTCAAGCCCAAGCTGAGGAGGAGGCAACAACTTCCTTCGATTTGGAAGGAGCTGGGCTGGAAAACTGAATCTCCCACAGGTGAATGATTTCAAGGATCCTTCTAAAATCTGATGCTAGAGAAGCAAGTGAGAGAAACCCATGAGCATTTCAAGCCACCTGCTGATAAAATATGGACAAGGACATTGAAAAGCAATCTGTGTACTAAAGATTAAACATGCAGGATATGCTGAAGTCAAATGATATATGGGAGCAAAAAGAGAAACCACACAGGTGTCTGGATCCCATTTAGGGTACACTACCTAGGGTACTAGCTACCTATGTTGGAAAAGTGCCAAGAAGGTATGCCCCTGATGTGAAGTGTGGATGCTGCTGAGTCTGAATGTTGGTCAGGGCATCTGCAAGTCAAGTCATTAATTCCACTCAAGGAGATTTTGACTCCCAATCTGCACAGCCCAGAGAAACTCAATTCCAATTAAACAGACTTTATCATACATGCCAGTGGCCCGACAAAAGGCAAGGTATAATATTTTCTGGGCATAAGTGTTATCCATCTATCTAGATACATACTATTTACTATAGTTATCATTGCTCTCCTTTTTTCATTGCTATCTTATTAATATTATAAAACTGCAATTCAACCAAGTTTTAGAAAATCTGTAAAAAAATTATAAAATATGACAGCATTGAGTTGGAATTGTCAGGCAGAGTTATAAAAAATCACATAAATATATTTATGATGTATTGTAAAAGGTAAAACGTAAATATACACAAAGAAGTTTAGCAGTGAGAAATTAATAGAATGAAATGAGTCAAGTTAAAATTTGTTGTTGTTCAGCCACTGTGTCATGTCCAATTCTTTGTGACCCCATAGACTGCAGCATGCCAGAATTTCTTGTCCACTATCTTTTCAGAGTTTGCTCAAATTCATGTCTACTGAGTTTGTTATGCTATCTAATCATCTCATTTGCTCTCACCCCCTTTTCCTTCTGCCCTCAATCTTTCCCAGGATCAGGGTCTTTTCCAGCAAGTCAGCACTTTGCATCAGTGGGTCAATGTATTGGAGCTTCAGCTTCAGCATCAGTACTTTGAATGAATATTCAGGGTTGATTTCCTTTAAGAATGACTGATTTTATCTCCTCGCTGGGCAAGGGAGTCTTCAGCACTGCAATTCAAGGCTTTTAATGCTACATACTTCCTTCGATTTGGAAGGAGCTGGGCTGGAAAACTGAATCTCCCACAGGTGAATGATTTCAAGGATCCTTCTAAAATCTGATGCTAGAGAAGCAAGTGAGAGAAACCCATGAGCATTTCAAGCCACCTGCTGATAAAATATGGACAAGGACATTGAAAAGCAATCTGTGTACTAAAGATTAAACATGCAGGATATGCTGAAGTCAAATGATATATGGGAGCAAAAAGAGAAACCACACAGGTGTCTGGATCCCATTTAGGGTACACTACCTAGGGTACTAGCTACCTATGTTGGAAAAGTGCCAAGAAGGTATGCCCCTGATGTGAAGTGTGGATGCTGCTGAGTCTGAATGTTGGTCAGGGCATCTGCAAGTCAAGTCATTAATTCCACTCAAGGAGATTTTGACTCCCAATCTGCACAGCCCAGAGAAACTCAATTCCAATTAAACAGACTTTATCATACATGCCAGTGGCCCGACAAAAGGCAAGGTATAATATTTTCTGGGCATAAGTGTTATCCATCTATCTAGATACATACTATTTACTATAGTTATCATTGCTCTCCTTTTTTCATTGCTATCTTATTAATATTATAAAACTGCAATTCAACCAAGTTTTAGAAAATCTGTAAAAAAATTATAAAATATGACAGCATTGAGTTGGAATTGTCAGGCAGAGTTATAAAAAATCACATAAATATATTTATGATGTATTGTAAAAGGTAAAACGTAAATATACACAAAGAAGTTTAGCAGTGAGAAATTAATAGAATGAAATGAGTCAAGTTAAAATTTGTTGTTGTTCAGCCACTGTGTCATGTCCAATTCTTTGTGACCCCATAGACTGCAGCATGCCAGAATTTCTTGTCCACTATCTTTTCAGAGTTTGCTCAAATTCATGTCTACTGAGTTTGTTATGCTATCTAATCATCTCATTTGCTCTCACCCCCTTTTCCTTCTGCCCTCAATCTTTCCCAGGATCAGGGTCTTTTCCAGCAAGTCAGCACTTTGCATCAGTGGGTCAATGTATTGGAGCTTCAGCTTCAGCATCAGTACTTTGAATGAATATTCAGGGTTGATTTCCTTTAAGAATGACTGATTTTATCTCCTCGCTGGGCAAGGGACTCTCAAGAGTCTTCAGCACTGCAATCAAAAGCATCAATTATTTGGCTTTTAACCTTCTTTGTATTTCAACTCTCACATGACTACTGGGAAAACTACAGCTTTGATTATACGGACCTTTGTCAGCAAAGCAATGTCTCTGCTTTTTAATACACTGTCTAAGTTTGTCATAGCTTTTCTTCCAAGTGACAAGCTTCTTTTAACTTGGCTATAGTCATCATCCACAGTGATTTTGGAGCTCAGGAAAACAAAATGTGTCACTGTTTCCACTTTTTTCCCCCCTCTATTTGCCACAAAGTGATGGGACTGGATGCCATGAACTTAGTCTTCTTAATTTGTTTTAAACTAGTTTTTTCAGTCTCCTTTTGCATATTCATCAAATGGCTCTCTAGTTCCTCTGCACTTTCTGCCATTATAGTGGTATTATCTACATATCTGAGGTTGTTGATACATCTCTTGGCAATCTTGATTTCAGTTTGTGATTCATCTAGCCTGGTATTTCTCATTATGTATGCTGCATATAAGTTAAATATGCAGAGTAACAACATACAGTCTTGATGTACCCCTTTATCAATTTTGAACCAATCCATTTTTCTATGTCAGGATATAACTCTTGCTTCTTTACCTGCATACAGGTTTCTCAGGAGGCAAGTGAGGTGATCTGGTATTCCCATCTCTTTCAGAATTTTTCACAGTTTGTTGTAATAGATAAAAGTGTTTAGCAGTGAGAAATTAATAGAATGAAATGAGTCAAGTTAAAATTTGTTGTTGTTCAGCCACTGTGTCATGTCCAATTCTTTGTGACCCCATAGACTGCAGCATGCCAGAATTTCTTGTCCACTATCTTTTCAGAGTTTGCTCAAATTCATGTCTACTGAGTTTGTTATGCTATCTAATCATCTCATTTGCTCTCACCCCCTTTTCCTTCTGCCCTCAATCTTTCCCAGGATCAGGGTCTTTTCCAGCAAGTCAGCACTTTGCATCAGTGGGTCAATGTATTGGAGCTTCAGCTTCAGCATCAGTACTTTGAATGAATATTCAGGGTTGATTTCCTTTAAGAATGACTGATTTTATCTCCTCGCTGGGCAAGGGACTCTCAAGAGTCTTCAGCACTGCAATCAAAAGCATCAATTATTTGGCTTTTAACCTTCTTTGTATTTCAACTCTCACATGACTACTGGGAAAACTACAGCTTTGATTATACGGACCTTTGTCAGCAAAGCAATGTCTCTGCTTTTTAATACACTGTCTAAGTTTGTCATAGCTTTTCTTCCAAGTGACAAGCTTCTTTTAACTTGGCTATAGTCATCATCCACAGTGATTTTGGAGCTCAGGAAAACAAAATGTGTCACTGTTTCCACTTTTTTCCCCCCTCTATTTGCCACAAAGTGATGGGACTGGATGCCATGAACTTAGTCTTCTTAATTTGTTTTAAACTAGTTTTTTCAGTCTCCTTTTGCATATTCATCAAATGGCTCTCTAGTTCCTCTGCACTTTCTGCCATTATAGTGGTATTATCTACATATCTGAGGTTGTTGATACATCTCTTGGCAATCTTGATTTCAGTTTGTGATTCATCTAGCCTGGTATTTCTCATTATGTATGCTGCATATAAGTTAAATATGCAGAGTAACAACATACAGTCTTGATGTACCCCTTTATCAATTTTGAACCAATCCATTTTTCTATGTCAGGATATAACTCTTGCTTCTTTACCTGCATACAGGTTTCTCAGGAGGCAAGTGAGGTGATCTGGTATTCCCATCTCTTTCAGAATTTTTCACAGTTTGTTGTAATAGATAAAAAGTGTTTAGCATAGTCAATGGGGTAGAAGTAGATATTTTCTGGAATCCTTGCTTTTACTATGATCTGACAGATGTTGGCAAATTTACCTCTAGTTCCTTTGTCTTTTTTAAAGCCAGTTTGTACAATTGAAAGTTCTTGTATGGTTAATTTACTGTTGAATCCTAGCTTGAAGAATTTTGAGCATTAACTTGCTAGCATGTGAAATGGGCACATAATAGTAGTGAGAACATTCTTTGGCATTGCCCTTCTTGGGATTGGAATGAAAACTGAGTTTTTCCAAGTCAGTTTTCAAATTTAAATACTGATATTGAAAAATAAGTTATTAGTGATGAAGAATAGTTTGTTGTACTAATTGTGAAACATAGAGGAAAGAATGGATAAAATTGAAAACAATCGAAAGAACTTATTTCAATAACTCAAAAAGAAAATGAATAGATAAATAAAGACTGTCCAGGATCTTGAGACAACTTATAAATGTATAATTGGAGTGCCTGAAAAGAGAAGGAAACTGGAACAGAATAAAACTTTGGAAACATAATGCCCAATAGTTTCCACACATTGAAAACATAAACCAATCCAAGAGGCTAAGAAAACCATGAGAATAATAATTACAAAATACACACACATCTAGGTATATCCATGTCAACTTGCTGGAAACCAATGTAAAGGAAAAATTTCTAAAGCAACTAGAAAAAAGATAAATTACATAAAGAAAGACAGCATGAAAATGGTGCCTGAGTTCTCATCAAAAGCAATGGATATTGGAAGGCAATGGGAAATGTGTTAAGTATAAGTAAATTTCTGCCATTATAGTGTATACTACATATCTGAGGTTGTTGATACATCTCTTGGCAATCTTGATTTCAGTTTGTGATTCATCTAGCCTGGTATTTCTCATTATGTATGCTGCATATAAGTTAAATATGCAGAGTAACAACATACAGTCTTGATGTACCCCTTTATCAATTTTGAACCAATCCATTTTTCTATGTCAGGATATAACTCTTGCTTCTTTACCTGCATACAGGTTTCTCAGGAGGCAAGTGAGGTGATCTGGTATTCCCATCTCTTTCAGAATTTTTCACAGTTTGTTGTAATAGATAAAAAGTGTTTAGCATAGTCAATGGGGTAGAAGTAGATATTTTTCTGGAATCCCCTTGCTTTTACTATGATCTGACAGATGTTGGCAAATTTACCTCTAGTTCCTTTGTCTTTTTTAAAGCCAGTTTGTACAATTGAAAGTTCTTGTATGGTTAATTTACTGTTGAATCCTAGCTTGAAGAATTTTGAGCATTAACTTGCTAGCATGTGAAATGGGCACATAATAGTAGTGAGAACATTCTTTGGCATTGCCCTTCTTGGGATTGGAATGAAAACTGAGTTTTTCCAAGTCAGTTTTCAAATTTAAATACTGATATTGAAAAATAAGTTATTAGTGATGAAGAATAGTTTGTTGTACTAATTGTGAAACATAGAGGAAAGAATGGATAAAATTGAAAACAATCGAAAGAACTTATTTCAATAACTCAAAAAGAAAATGAATAGATAAATAAAGACTGTCCAGGATCTTGAGACAACTTATAAATGTATAATTGGAGTGCCTGAAAAGAGAAGGAAACTGGAACAGAATAAAACTTTGGAAACATAATGCCCAATAGTTTCCACACATTGAAAACATAAACCAATCCAAGAGGCTAAGAAAACCATGAGAATAATAATTACAAAATACACACACATCTAGGTATATCCATGTCAACTTGCTGGAAACCAATGTAAAGGAAAAATTTCTAAAGCAACTAGAAAAAAGATAAATTACATAAAGAAAGACAGCATGAAAATGGTGCCTGAGTTCTCATCAAAAGCAATGGATATTGGAAGGCAATGGGAAAATGTGTTTAAGTATTAAGAAAAAAATAAAAGCTATCAATCCAGAAAACTAACACTAGTAAAAATATTCAAAAATATGACCGTAATAAAAATAACACAGACAGGCAAATACTGAAAAGTTTGTTTAATTAACATTTACTATTAGAAATACAAGCAGAAGTTATTTATATCAAAAGGAAATGTTACTAGATTCTGTTATAAATTGGAATTAGGATTTTCAGATAGAATAATCTCTCTTTCCGCTTGTCTGTCTGTCTGTCTCTTTCTCTCTCCTTCTAACACCAGTGGTAAAGAATCTGCCAATGCAGGAGACACAAGAGACATGAGTTCAATCTCTAGATGGGGAAGATTCCTTGGAGAAGGAAATGGCAATCCACTCCAGTATTCCATGGACACAGGAACCTAACGGGCTATACTCCATGAGGGTTGCAAAGAGTCGAACACAACTGAGCAAACATGGACCATTTCTATATCTGTCTGTCTTTCACCCACATAAGCACAGAGGTCTTATAGTTACTCCAGATGTATTAAATGCATATAAGTATATTGATTGAAAGGCTATGGTGATTGCTTACTATAAAAATAAATAGCTTTCTTTTTGTGTATCAGCAGTCATACACAAATTCCCTAATTATGTCCTCTTAGAAGATTTAAAAGCATCAAAGCTTCACTAACCATAGTTAACCTTATGTTCAGATCTTTAATTAATATTCTCCAATAAAAGGAATGAGGACCACCTGAAGAAATTAGCAGTATCTACATTTGAAACAGGAGAAAAACAAGATAAGCCTGAATCATCTGGCATTGGTAGAATATAGAATTTCTCAAAAAGAAAACTGAATGAAGCATGTCAAAAGACAAGGAAGTCAGTATCTAGTTGTTCCTGAAAAGAGAAGGAAACTGGAACAAAATTTTGAAAATGCCCAATAGTTTCAAATAAATCCAATCCAAGAGGCTAAGAAAACCATGAGAATAATAATTACAAAATACACACACATCTAGGTATATCCATGTCAACTTGCTGGAAACCAATGTAAAGGAAAAATTTCTAAAGCAACTAGAAAAAAGATAAATTACATAAAGAAAGACAGCATGAAAATGGTGCCTGAGTTCTCATCAAAAGCAATGGATATTGGAAGGCAATGGGAAAATGTGTTTAAGTATTAAGAAAAAAATAAAAGCTATCAATCCAGAAAACTAACACTAGTAAAAATATTCAAAAATATGACCGTAATAAAAATAACACAGACAGGCAAATACTGAAAAGTTTGTTTAATTAACATTTACTATTAGAAATACAAGCAGAAGTTATTTATATCAAAAGGAAATGTTACTAGATTCTGTTATAAATTGGAATTAGGATTTTCAGATAGAATAATCTCTCTTTCCGCTTGTCTGTCTGTCTGTCTCTTTCTCTCTCCTTCTAACACCAGTGGTAAAGAATCTGCCAATGCAGGAGACACAAGAGACATGAGTTCAATCTCTAGATGGGGAAGATTCCTTGGAGAAGGAAATGGCAATCCACTCCAGTATTCCATGGACACAGGAACCTAACGGGCTATACTCCATGAGGGTTGCAAAGAGTCGAACACAACTGAGCAAACATGGACCATTTCTATATCTGTCTGTCTTTCACCCACATAAGCACAGAGGTCTTATAGTTACTCCAGATGTATTAAATGCATATAAGTATATTGATTGAAAGGCTATGGTGATTGCTTACTATAAAAATAAATAGCTTTCTTTTTGTGTATCAGCAGTCATACACAAATTCCCTAATTATGTCCTCTTAGAAGATTTAAAAGCATCAAAGCTTCACTAACCATAGTTAACCTTATGTTCAGATCTTTAATTAATATTCTCCAATAAAAGGAATGAGGACCACCTGAAGAAATTAGCAGTATCTACATTTGAAACAGGAGAAAAACAAGATAAGCCTGAATCATCTGGCATTGGTAGAATATAGGGAATTTCTCAAAAAAGAAAACTGAATGAAGCATGTCAAAAGACAAGGAAGTCAGTAGAAAAAATCTCCCAGTTGTTCAAGTTGGAATAATTTGAGCAACAAAACAAGAATTATAATATTGGGTAACACAGCAAAGAAAGAAGTAGTTCTACTTTCATAATTGTCTAAAATATTGCCTCTACATACACAGAGAATATCAGACAGTAGTATAATTATTTTTTCTTTAACCATCCAAAATAATTTGATAAGACTCAAGAGGAGAAAGGATATCTTCTTTGTTTATCATATTTATAAAATGTTTTGACCTGTCAGTTATTTGCAGATATATCAGTTTCACCAAATTGTGAAGTTCTCAATTTTTTTCCATTATTTATGCTTAAAAATTCCAGTTTAATTGAGGTATAATTGATACAAAATACTGTATCAATTTAAAATGAAGAGATTGTTGGTTTGATATGTTTATATATTGCAAATTATTACCATATAGCATTGCTAATGCCTACATCCCATCATGTAATTATCTTTTGTGTGTGTGTGTGTGGTGGAACATTTGCAATCTAGTCTCTTACCTCTCTTACAAGTTTGCAAGTGTATAATAGTTTCTTGTTGTTTCGTTGTTTGTTTTAGCTGTGCTGGGTCTTTGTCAGGTCATGTGCACTTGTCAATCTTACAACTGGAAGTTTGTACCCTTTAACCAATGTCACTGCATTTACCTCTCCTCAGGCTTCTGGGAATCAGCCCTGCTTCTCTGATTTCAGCTGTTTTGAATCCACATGAGTGCTATTAAACAGTATTTGTTTTTCTCTAGCATTTCTCTTAGAAAACCGTTCAGTTTCATCCACGTTACCACAGATGGTAGGATTTCCTTCTTCTTCATAACTAAATTGTATTCTATTACACATATAACATCTATTTTATCTGTTCTTCTGTTCAGAGACATTTAAGTGTGCCCATAGTTAACTATTATGAATAAATGCTGTAGTGAACATGGCAGTGAATAATGCTGCAAAGAACATGATGTTACAGATATCTGATTTGATTCCCTTGCACATATACACACGGAATGAGGACCACCTGAAGAAATTAGCAGTATCTACATTTGAAACAGGAGAAAAACAAGATAAGCCTGAATCATCTGGCATTGGTAGAATATAGAATTTCTCAAAAAGAAAACTGAATGAAGCATGTCAAAAGACAAGGAAGTCAGTAGAAAAAATCTCCCAGTTGTTCAAGTTGGAATAATTTGAGCAACAAAACAAGAATTATAATATTGGGTAACACAGCAAAGAAAGAAGTAGTTCTACTTTCATAATTGTCTAAAATATTGCCTCTACATACACAGAGAATATCAGACAGTAGTATAATTATTTTTTCTTTAACCATCCAAAATAATTTGATAAGACTCAAGAGGAGAAAGGATATCTTCTTTGTTTATCATATTTATAAAATGTTTTGACCTGTCAGTTATTTGCAGATATATCAGTTTCACCAAATTGTGAAGTTCTCAATTTTTTTCCATTATTTATGCTTAAAAATTCCAGTTTAATTGAGGTATAATTGATACAAAATACTGTATCAATTTAAAATGAAGAGATTGTTGGTTTGATATGTTTATATATTGCAAATTATTACCATATAGCATTGCTAATGCCTACATCCCATCATGTAATTATCTTTTGTGTGTGTGTGTGTGGTGGAACATTTGCAATCTAGTCTCTTACCTCTCTTACAAGTTTGCAAGTGTATAATAGTTTCTTGTTGTTTCGTTGTTTGTTTTAGCTGTGCTGGGTCTTTGTCAGGTCATGTGCACTTGTCAATCTTACAACTGGAAGTTTGTACCCTTTAACCAATGTCACTGCATTTACCTCTCCTCAGGCTTCTGGGAATCAGCCCTGCTTCTCTGATTTCAGCTGTTTTGAATCCACATGAGTGCTATTAAACAGTATTTGTTTTTCTCTAGCATTTCTCTTAGAAAACCGTTCAGTTTCATCCACGTTACCACAGATGGTAGGATTTCCTTCTTCTTCATAACTAAATTGTATTCTATTACACATATAACATCTATTTTATCTGTTCTTCTGTTCAGAGACATTTAAGTGTGCCCATAGTTAACTATTATGAATAAATGCTGTAGTGAACATGGCAGTGAATAATGCTGCAAAGAACATGATGTTACAGATATCTGATTTGATTCCCTTGCACATATACACACAAGTGGGATTTAGTAGTTTTATTTTTAAATTCTTTGAGGAACCTCCATATTGTTTTCCATAGTGGCGGCACCAATTTACCTTTACATCAGTAGAGTACAAGGATTTCTTTTCTTCACATCTTCACCAACATTACATTTCCTATCTTTTTTTGATGATAGCCATTCTAACAAATACGAGTTTTTATTTCATTGTAATTTTGTTGATTGGTGGTATAGAGTACTGTTCCATGTATCTGTTGACCAGTGAGGTCTTCATTGGAAAGCTGTGTGTTTTTCTCTTTCATTGTATTGCTAAAACTTCCTCAGTGGACTCTTGTGGTCTCCCAGGGCTATTTTTGCTCATGGACAACAGTTCAATTATTGATCTTTGTTGGAGAGGAAGAAGTGGGGATGCTAGGCTCTCCCATTTTCCCACCGTTCCTCTGTTGCTTATTTCTGATTTCACTCTGTTGTGTTTAAAGGGCACACTTGTTTCATTTCTTTTGTTTTAGATGGCTTTGTATTTGGTCTTTCTTGGAGTAGGTTCATGTGTGCATGAAAAGAATGTGAATTCTACTATGGTTGCATCAAATATGCTACAGATACAGGTTAAGTCTAGATGATTTATAGTGTTTCCAAGAAGTACCTTGATCGTACCCGCTTGTGCTGCTCATTATAGAAGATGAAGCAGAGAAATCTCTAAATCTTATTGTTGAAATATCTATTTCTCCTTTTAATTCTATCAGTTTTGCTTTGTGTGTTTTGAGGCATTGTTATTAGGTGAATTGGAGAAGGAAATAGCAGTCCACTCTATTATTTTTGCCTGAAGAGTCTCATGGACAGTGGAGATTGTTGGGCTGCAATCTGAGAGGTCACTGAGTGTTGACACGACTGAGAAACTGAGCGTATTAGGTGAATACAGAGGTATAGTTATCAGCCTGCTTGATTTATGCCTTTATTATCACAGATATCTGCAATCAAACAACTTTATGTTTTATTATTATTTATTTATTTATTTATTTTTAATTTTGGCCTCCTTTATTGGTCCTTCATTTATTTGTTTTCATCCATCTCCAACCTTTGGCCTGTGTAGGCCTCCAATTGCAGTGGCCTCCTTCGCTTCAGAACACCACCTCTGGGCACATGTGCTCCAGAACGCTGGCTAGTAATTGGACACACCAGTTCAGAAGTTCTCCGGCATGTGGGATCTACCTAGGCCAGGGATCGAACCGGTGCCCCTTGAACTGCGAGGCAGACTCTGTACCCACTGGACCACCATGGAAGCTCAATTTATTTATTTATTTATTTATTTATTTTTGCTTTTGATTATGCTGGGTGTTCGTTGCTGTACTCAGGCTTTCTCTAGTTTTGGTGAATGAGGGGTACTCTTCCTTGTGATGTGTGGGCTTCTCATTGTGGTGGCTTCTCTTATTGCAGAACAAGACTCTAGGCATGTGGGCTCAGAATTTGTGGCTCAGGGGCTCTACAGCACTGACTCAATAGTCGTGAACATGGGCTTATTTTCCTTGAAGTATGTGGGATCTCCCCCAAAGCAGGTATTCATAACCACTGGACCACCAGGAAGTCTGACTTGATATGTATTCTAAGACAAATACAACCATTTCATTTCTTATGGTTTCTCTGTATATTCAATCTATTTGTACCTTCACATCTGAAGTGTGTCTCTGGTAGACTCTGACTGCCTGCAATAGTTTCTACAGTATAGAGTTGGGTGTGTTGAAAGATTCAGGTGCCCTTTGCCTCCTGTAGTACATATGCAGCCTTAGACTGGGAGCTTGGGGGCAAGGAAATTCTGAGTTGTTATCTCTGTTCTCCTGTAGTACAGTTCTGCCATGGTGAGCTAGAGTTGAGGGGTAAGGAGGGATCACATTGTGACTCTTACTGTTGTTGCTGAGATTTAGTCAATTTTTGTGAATATATGTTCCTCTATTTTCTTTAGGGCAAATGGCAGAGATTCCAATTTTTTCTATGTGTAATTATCACCCATTAAACGCTCATTTCACTGGGAAGAGAGTCTGCCAATTGCCTTACACTGCCATTCTGGAAATCTTTCTAATTTTCATTATAACACTGATCTGCTGCATACATGCATGCTAAGTCACTTCAGTCATGTCCCACTCTTTGTGATCCCATTGCCTGTAGCCTGACAGTTTCCACTGTCCATTCCAGGCAAGAATACTGGAGTGGGTTGCCATTTATCTGACCCATTATTTCTGAAAGCAGAATTTCTGTTTACCTTTTAGTGTCTGATCTATCAGATTTTGCTTCATTTATTAGATTATTGCCCAGCAAAAATTGAACTAAATGACAGAGAGCTTAAGACACAACATCAAGGCTCGCTTTTCAGAGGCTCCGTTTTTTCTAGCATCTTGATCTCTGAAGTCAGATCTCTACCCTCCAGAGTTCATTGAGCTCCAACTCTGATTCTCTTTTTCTTGACCTCTAAGCTACATACCAATTAAGATCCATCATGTATCTCAAGGAAAAAGCAGCAGAAAATATGAGGCTCACTTCACTCCATTTTCTTTGTGCTACGTTGACCCTTATATCTCATATGCTTTCTAAGGGTTTCATATGTCAGCATGTGTATATTTCACTTGGCTTTGCAATTGTTCTCGATTCGCTACATGTCTCAGAAGGCTCAGGGCTCTACAGCACTGACTCAATAGTCGTGAACATGGGCTTATTTTCCTTGAAGTATGTGGGATCTCCCCCAAAGCAGGTATTCATAACCACTGGACCACCAGGAAGTCTGACTTGATATGTATTCTAAGACAAATACAACCATTTCATTTCTTATGGTTTCTCTGTATATTCAATCTATTTGTACCTTCACATCTGAAGTGTGTCTCTGGTAGACTCTGACTGCCTGCAATAGTTTCTACAGTATAGAGTTGGGTGTGTTGAAAGATTCAGGTGCCCTTTGCCTCCTGTAGTACATATGCAGCCTTAGACTGGGAGCTTGGGGGCAAGGAAATTCTGAGTTGTTATCTCTGTTCTCCTGTAGTACAGTTCTGCCATGGTGAGCTAGAGTTGAGGGGTAAGGAGGGATCACATTGTGACTCTTACTGTTGTTGCTGAGATTTAGTCAATTTTTGTGAATATATGTTCCTCTATTTTCTTTAGGGCAAATGGCAGAGATTCCAATTTTTTCTATGTGTAATTATCACCCATTAAACGCTCATTTCACTGGGAAGAGAGTCTGCCAATTGCCTTACACTGCCATTCTGGAAATCTTTCTAATTTTCATTATAACACTGATCTGCTGCATACATGCATGCTAAGTCACTTCAGTCATGTCCCACTCTTTGTGATCCCATTGCCTGTAGCCTGACAGTTTCCACTGTCCATTCCAGGCAAGAATACTGGAGTGGGTTGCCATTTATCTGACCCATTATTTCTGAAAGCAGAATTTCTGTTTACCTTTTAGTGTCTGATCTATCAGATTTTGCTTCATTTATTAGATTATTGCCCAGCAAAAATTGAACTAAATGACAGAGAGCTTAAGACACAACATCAAGGCTCGCTTTTCAGAGGCTCCGTTTTTTCTAGCATCTTGATCTCTGAAGTCAGATCTCTACCCTCCAGAGTTCATTGAGCTCCAACTCTGATTCTCTTTTTCTTGACCTCTAAGCTACATACCAATTAAGATCCATCATGTATCTCAAGGAAAAAGCAGCAGAAAATATGAGGCTCACTTCACTCCATTTTCTTTGTGCTACGTTGACCCTTATATCTCATATGCTTTCTAAGGGTTTCATATGTCAGCATGTGTATATTTCACTTGGCTTTGCAATTGTTCTCATTGTTATATTTCTGTTCTACTCAGTCATAGCCAGGATGCACTTAACTGTGTAGAGTGCACCCTGGACCGTGCCTAGGAAGAAACATCTGAAATAGGTTGTGACAAGTCTATTAATGTACCTATTATGCTTAGAACAGAGATTTTTTCTTTTTTCTTCCCCAAAACATGTAATTGTATAATGAAATCAAAGCCTGATATTTTAATGGGGAGCTGTTTCAGTGGTTGCTTTCTGTTTCTGGTAATATTTTAAAATATGTGTCTGTGGTGCTATACTAATCTCAGATGTTGGGAGAATATTGGAATTTGGAAAAGAAATGGAGGAGGAAACAAAGTTTGTGTGTATTTTAGTTTTATTTTATATTTGGAAGTCATGTGAACCATGTGTGAATTTGGTGATACACTGTCCCATCATTCTCACTTCAGTTAATTGATATGTGCTGTCATCAGTCAATGTGTTAAATTGAATTAAGATTTAGGTATTCAAAGAGATTATACATTTTTAGCATTATCATGAAAAAGTATTGCATAAAATTCAGGAAAACAGAGATGAAAAGAAATACTATACAATTGAAGCAAGAATCTTCAAAAACTAAATAGAATTCCACATACTATTAAACAACAACAGCAACAAGGGCCTTATTTAGATGAAGAAAGAAGTGTACTCATAGATAAATAAAGCTGGGTTATGTTTTGTTACAGAGGTCCATGCAGAGTGATTGTGCATCACACGTTAAGCAATGCAAAGGAAAATGAATTAGAAAGTGAGTGAAATAAGTGAAAATATTCATAATAATGAGAGAGTAGGAGCAATTCATTAGTTGTGCAGAGTACTAAATGAAACCAGAAAAAAGCTTAAGACACAACATCAAGGCCCCTTTTAGAGGCTCCGTTTTTTCTAGCATCTTGATCTCTGAAGTCAGATCTCTACCCTCCAGAGTTCATTGAGCTCCAACTCTGATTCTCTTTTTCTTGACCTCTAAGCTACATACCAATTAAGATCCATCATGTATCTCAAGGAAAAAGCAGCAGAAAATATGAGGCTCACTTCACTCCATTTTCTTTGTGCTACGTTGACCCTTATATCTCATATGCTTTCTAAGGGTTTCATATGTCAGCATGTGTATATTTCACTTGGCTTTGCAATTGTTCTCATTGTTATATTTCTGTTCTACTCAGTCATAGCCAGGATGCACTTAACTGTGTAGAGTGCACCCTGGACCGTGCCTAGGAAGAAACATCTGAAATAGGTTGTGACAAGTCTATTAATGTACCTATTATGCTTAGAACAGAGATTTTTTCTTTTTTCTTCCCCAAAACATGTAATTGTATAATGAAATCAAAGCCTGATATTTTAATGGGGAGCTGTTTCAGTGGTTGCTTTCTGTTTCTGGTAATATTTTAAAATATGTGTCTGTGGTGCTATACTAATCTCAGATGTTGGGAGAATATTGGAATTTGGAAAAGAAATGGAGGAGGAAACAAAGTTTGTGTGTATTTTAGTTTTATTTTATATTTGGAAGTCATGTGAACCATGTGTGAATTTGGTGATACACTGTCCCATCATTCTCACTTCAGTTAATTGATATGTGCTGTCATCAGTCAATGTGTTAAATTGAATTAAGATTTAGGTATTCAAAGAGATTATACATTTTTAGCATTATCATGAAAAAGTATTGCATAAAATTCAGGAAAACAGAGATGAAAAGAAATACTATACAATTGAAGCAAGAATCTTCAAAAACTAAATAGAATTCCACATACTATTAAACAACAACAGCAACAAGGGCCTTATTTAGATGAAGAAAGAAGTGTACTCATAGATAAATAAAGCTGGGTTATGTTTTGTTACAGAGGTCCATGCAGAGTGATTGTGCATCACACGTTAAGCAATGCAAAGGAAAATGAATTAGAAAGTGAGTGAAATAAGTGAAAATATTCATAATAATGAGAGAGACATAGGAGCAATTCATTAGTTGTGCAGAGTGCTTTTCAAAATATTGCATCACACTTTAATTGCAAGATTTTTCTTTCTAAATTGTATAAAAAGCAATGATACATCTTAATAATTGGTGATATTCTCTAATACATGAAACATGATATTGATCAATATTTTCTTATATGTACTTAGTACACAATGCCTTGTACATACCCTACATCAAATGATGTTTGTGTGTGCTTTAATTGTAGGGTTTTCTGTTTATACATTAAAATTCTGACACCATTTGAAATAATTTATAATTGTGTCTTGACTTGAAAAATATAAACAGTTGAATTTTACATGTGAAACTCTCATGTAAAATTTATATTTCCATTTAAAAATATTGTATATTTTAAAATCTGTTAAGGGTTTATAACAAAGCTAAAAAATTATCACATTTGAGATTTTCAGGAAAAATGTTTTATTTATTTACAACAAAACCCAAATTACTTATGACAGTTTTTAGAGCACAGATATATCACTAGAAATTTAAGTCTCAGTTGATAAAATGTTAAAATGGAAAGTATCAATTAGCTAGAATCTGCTGGCTTGGGAATCTACATTTTAGAAAACAATGGATTTTCTCTTCTTACTGATTATTAAAATAATCTTTTTATGTGATTCTTTTTCATATCTCTTTGGAAATCCTTATAAAATGTAATGAAGTTTTTCTGAGGTTACCATTTGGACCACATGGCTCTGTGAGGTCATACCATGTATTATATACATATGAAACTGCTTTAAAAAAGGTTTCTACATTTTAGCATTATCATGAAAAAGTATTGCATAAAATTCAGGAAAACAGAGATGAAAAGAAATACTATACAATTGAAGCAAGAATCTTCAAAAACTAAATAGAATTCCACATACTATTAAACAACAACAGCAACAAGGGCCTTATTTAGATGAAGAAAGAAGTGTACTCATAGATAAATAAAGCTGGGTTATGTTTTGTTACAGAGGTCCATGCAGAGTGATTGTGCATCACACGTTAAGCAATGCAAAGGAAAATGAATTAGAAAGTGAGTGAAATAAGTGAAAATATTCATAATAATGAGAGAGACATAGGAGCAATTCATTAGTTGTGCAGAGTGCTTTTCAAAATATTGCATCACACTTTAATTGCAAGATTTTTCTTTCTAAATTGTATAAAAAGCAATGATACATCTTAATAATTGGTGATATTCTCTAATACATGAAACATGATATTGATCAATATTTTCTTATATGTACTTAGTACACAATGCCTTGTACATACCCTACATCAAATGATGTTTGTGTGTGCTTTAATTGTAGGGTTTTCTGTTTATACATTAAAATTCTGACACCATTTGAAATAATTTATAATTGTGTCTTGACTTGAAAAATATAAACAGTTGAATTTTACATGTGAAACTCTCATGTAAAATTTATATTTCCATTTAAAAATATTGTATATTTTAAAATCTGTTAAGGGTTTATAACAAAGCTAAAAAATTATCACATTTGAGATTTTCAGGAAAAATGTTTTATTTATTTACAACAAAACCCAAATTACTTATGACAGTTTTTAGAGCACAGATATATCACTAGAAATTTAAGTCTCAGTTGATAAAATGTTAAAATGGAAAGTATCAATTAGCTAGAATCTGCTGGCTTGGGAATCTACATTTTAGAAAACAATGGATTTTCTCTTCTTACTGATTATTAAAATAATCTTTTTATGTGATTCTTTTTCATATCTCTTTGGAAATCCTTATAAAATGTAATGAAGTTTTTCTGAGGTTACCATTTGGACCACATGGCTCTGTGAGGTCATACCATGTATTATATACATATGAAACTGCTTTAAAAAAAAAATAGTAGGTTTCTAGCATTACACTATCGAATCATTAGTGAGATATTCTGGACAAAAGCAGCCTCTCTGAGACTTTTGTGTGCTCATCTAAAAACTTAAATGCTCTCAACAAATCAGGTATGTCCACTGCTTTCTTACCATGATCTGACTACAAACATTAGGATTCTTCTATCAAGAAATATGTGAATATTTTGGGGGAAATTACCCAAAATGACAAGGAGTAATCTCCTTGGAAAACTATCTGTGATTGTGATAACAGAAATTAATTTTTAGAACAAAGGTAAGTTCATTTGTAAAATTGCATGATTTTTCTATTTTTACAAATGTAAGAATATTTACCACTCAAAGGGAATACCATCAATAATACATTCTACAGGCAGAGGTGTTTATTGTTTTTCTCAGTATAAATACAGATAGTATTCAATCCAAATTTGCAATAAATGCATTTTAATATCTCTTTCCCCTTTGACTATCTTAACTGAGCCTTTTATCAAGTAACAAACTGATTAAGAAGAGTCTTAAACCTTCCGTAAGATGTATCTCTCAAGTTTCAGCATCTGCTCTTTACATGGTGGAGGTGAGTTAGTGGCTAAAACAATGATTGATTCTTTGTAACCCTGTGGACTGTAGCCCTTCTGGCTCCTCTGTCTGTGGAATTTCCCAGCCAAGAATATATTAGTGGATTACCATTTCCTTGCCCAGGTCCCTTATATAGAATAATACTAGTAATTTATACTGAAGTCATGCACATCAATCACTTGGCGTAATTATGGACTTCAATGGACTACTCTGCAAAGCTCAGACTAGTTTTCCGGAAATCTATTATGCAAAGTTTGCCTGCTGAGAATAAATAAACCAAGTAATTCAAGAATAATTTGTTTAAAAGCAGTTAAATATCTTGCATTTTTGTACCCTTATTTCATTTCATATTTGTAGATGCAAGTTATGCCTACCACCCCATTTTCTCTTTCTTCATCTATGTGTAGCACACTTTGAATCTAGAAGACCAAATTTGAATAATTTGCCTCTCTTCCCAGATTAAACAAAATCATTACTTTATAAAACAAGAACATAGTTCCTTATTCAATACTGCATGTAGTTGAAATGCCACCATGATTCTCAAATATCTGATTATGTTACATTTCCATGAATGAGCTGATTGAAATAAAGTACATGTGTGTTTGAATGCTCTGGAAATTAGAAGTCTACTACTCTGTTTTTTACTTTATTTCAATAATGTGGCAAATTTAGCTTAATGAAACATATTTAGGTAAATGGCAAATTTAATTCATTCATTGCTGCTGTCAGTTGTTTGATTCAGTTTAATCAAAATGTGTTTCTTAATGGTCTTTATTTCATACCCCTCTGTTAATGTAAAATCTAATAAAGAATAGATGATTAAATGAATGTAAAATTTTGAAAAACTAAAATGATATATGAATGTAATTTGTAAACAGCACAACTTCACTGTATTTACTAAAAATGAGCCTCTGATTAAGGCCTCAAATTGTGAATAGTAAGCATTGATGAATAAAAAGCTATAAAAATTGCTTACCTTTTTGACTTACTTCACTTTTTATGATAGGTTCTAGAGCCAGCCACTTCATTAGAACTGAGTCTTCTGCACTGCTTTTAACAGCTGAGTAGTATTCCATTGTATATATGTATCAGGGCTTCTGTATCCATTCATTCATCGATGGACATCTAGGTTGCTTCCATGTTCTGGCTATTGTATAGAGAGCTGCAATGAACATTGGGGTACAGATGCTTCTTTCAGTTTTGATTTCATCAGGATATAAGCCTAATAGTGGGATTGCTGGGTCATAGGGTGCTTCTATTTCTAGTTTTTTAAGAAACCTCCATACTGTCTTCCATAGAGGCTGTATCAGTTGACATTCCCACCAGCAATAGAAGAGGGTTTCCTTTTCTCTGCACCCTCTCCAGGATTTATTGTCTGCATATTTTTTGATGATGGCCATTCTGACGGGTGTGAGGTGGTATCTAATTGTAGTTTTGACTTGCATTTCTCTAATTATAAGTGAAGTTGAGCATTGTTTCATGTGCTTTTGGGCCACTTGTCCTCTTAAATAGTTTTCCCTTTCAATATTTGTAGATGCAAGTTATGAATTTCTTTTCTTCATCTATGTGTAGCACACTTTGAATCTAGAAGACCAAATTTGAATAATTTGCCTCTCTTCCCAGATTAAACAAAATCATTACTTTATAAAACAAGAACATAGTTCCTTATTCAATACTGCATGTAGTTGAAATGCCACCATGATTCTCAAATATCTGATTATGTTACATTTCCATGAATGAGCTGATTGAAATAAAGTACATGTGTGTTTGAATGCTCTGGAAATTAGAAGTCTACTACTCTGTTTTTTACTTTATTTCAATAATGTGGCAAATTTAGCTTAATGAAACATATTTAGGTAAATGGCAAATTTAATTCATTCATTGCTGCTGTCAGTTGTTTGATTCAGTTTAATCAAAATGTGTTTCTTAATGGTCTTTATTTCATACCCCTCTGTTAATGTAAAATCTAATAAAGAATAGATGATTAAATGAATGTAAAATTTTGAAAAACTAAAATGATATATGAATGTAATTTGTAAACAGCACAACTTCACTGTATTTACTAAAAATGAGCCTCTGATTAAGGCCTCAAATTGTGAATAGTAAGCATTGATGAATAAAAAGCTATAAAAATTGCTTACCTTTTTGACTTACTTCACTTTTTATGATAGGTTCTAGAGCCAGCCACTTCATTAGAACTGAGTCTTCTGCACTGCTTTTAACAGCTGAGTAGTATTCCATTGTATATATGTATCAGGGCTTCTGTATCCATTCATTCATCGATGGACATCTAGGTTGCTTCCATGTTCTGGCTATTGTATAGAGAGCTGCAATGAACATTGGGGTACAGATGCTTCTTTCAGTTTTGATTTCATCAGGATATAAGCCTAATAGTGGGATTGCTGGGTCATAGGGTGCTTCTATTTCTAGTTTTTTAAGAAACCTCCATACTGTCTTCCATAGAGGCTGTATCAGTTGACATTCCCACCAGCAATAGAAGAGGGTTTCCTTTTCTCTGCACCCTCTCCAGGATTTATTGTCTGCATATTTTTTGATGATGGCCATTCTGACGGGTGTGAGGTGGTATCTAATTGTAGTTTTGACTTGCATTTCTCTAATTATAAGTGAAGTTGAGCATTGTTTCATGTGCTTTTGGGCCATCTGTATGTCCTCTTTGGAAAGGCGTCTCTTTAGATCTTTTTTCCATTTTTTGATTGGGTTGTTCGTTTTCCCTGTGCTGAGTTGTCTGAGTTGCTTGTAGATATTGGAGATTAATTTTTTGTCTGTTATTTCATTTGCTATGATTTTCTCCCACTCTGTGGGGCGAAGGTCTGGAGGGGTGGGATAGGGGGAACTGGGGCAGGGGGGACCATGGATATGCATATGACTGATCTGGGAACATACATGTCTGTGAACAACAAAACTCTGTAAAACTTTTAAAATAAAGAATAAAAAAAAATTGCTTATGTTTTATACTAGTACCTTTCAAATGCAGAGTTGAATTCCTGATTGTTTCTAATATATCTCTGAATATACAGCCTTGCTTTTACTGATACATCAAATTCTCATGAATCACTGATACAGTAAATTGTATAGAAGTTTCCCTCATTAATCTTTATTGTAAGAAATGGAAAAGATTTGATAAATAAGATTTCATCCTGCATACTAATTATCACAAAGAGAGTGTCTTTGGAGCTTGGACACTCTGGCTTTGAATAAAGATACTAGAGACCAGGGAAGCGAAAGCCAATTATTTTAAGAATAAAACTTACATTATCACTAATTGCTGGTAGTCTCACAACTCAGTGACTAAAAGTTAGTCTTATAAACATATCTAGCCACAAGAAAAGGTAAAAATGGTAAAATCTAACAGTCAGTCTCAGATGGTAAAGAATCGGCATGCAATGCAGCAGACCTAGGTTTGATCCCTGGATTGGGAAGATTCTCTGGAAGGAAAAATGTATACCCATTCCAGTATTCTTTCCTGGATAATTCCATGGACAGAGGAGCCTGGGCGGGGGGGGGTGGGGTGGGGGGATCTACAGTATATGGGGTCGCAAAGAGTCAGACATGACTGCACGCACACACACACACATGCTAAATTTATTTTATTATGGAAGACAGAAAAATATATGGATGAGGAGCAGATAAATGTTTACACCAAGAACTGCCTTATCCATTTTTCTTACAATTAAAAAATGCCCAGGAAATTTTATTTAACTCTAATAGAGAACTTTGAAATAATAACTAATAAATATGTTTTTCCCTAAACAATTTTGATACGGAAAATATCCAAAATAATTTCAAGCATTATTAAATTTTCCATATTAGACACTCAGTGTCACAAGATGAAACTTTGGACACATGGACTCAAGAGACTAATTATCTAGGTTTGATTCCTGGCTCCACCTCTTGCTACCTTGTGAATTTATAAAAATATATTCATCTCTTTGTGTATATATTTCTTCACCTTCAAAACTGAAAAACAGTACTAATATGCCATTTGGGTTATTGTAAAGATTACATAAATTACCATTTAGATTGAATCATGCTAAACACTGTGTATGGCTTATAGATAAGATATAGATAGATCTGTATTTAGTATCACTAACATCTCTAAGATTTTATAGCTATTTCAATTTTATAGCTTTGCTAATAATATCAATTGTGTATTAAATTTCAAATCAGCAATATTCCAAAAGACATTTTTTTAAAGTGAAAACAAACACCAAAAATATAGTCAGTATCCAAAACAGCTTATTTATATATAAGTATCTGAATCCAGAAAAATATTCATTATATGAGAAATGTTTCATTTTCACCATGGGAGCTATAAAATATTGTTATTTTTACACATTATGCTACAGAACATTATTAAACACTTGTCCATCCATTTACAAAAACAAGATTAAAAAGAATCAAGAAGTAAGCAATATTAATACAAATTTGGCTTTTATTCTCAAGAAATAGAAAGCTCTTTGAAGCTACATGAGAAGTAATTGAGGTATTGTCAATAGAGAAATTGAGGGGAAACATGAATTCAGTGACCCTTTGGGGGAACTTCTTTAAGTTCTTTGAGTAACATTTCTGTTTTTGTTGCCACAACAAATACCCTTGTCAATTTTCTTTATGATTTCAATATGCCAGTCTGTGAAATTCCCTGTTGCTTCACTTCTTTGTAATCAAAAATTTTGTTTTATGTCTTACTTCATCACTCACCCTCATGGCTGTGAAACAGTGTCTCAACCATTGCTTTGATATAATAATCTCCTCAGCACTTGGGAACAGAGACAAAACCTCAAGGTATCCCGTGAGCCTTTTTAACACAATTGTCTTGATAGATCATAATGATGTGTCTGGCTTTACTAGGTCACTTCTGACTCTTTGCAACCCCATGTACTGTAGCCTGTCAGGCTCTTTTGTCCGTGGAGCTTTTCAGGCAAGAATACTGGAGCAGGCTGCCATTTCCCTACTCCAGAGGATCTTTCTCTCCCAGGGATAAAACTGAATCTGTTGAGTCTCCTGCATTGGCAGGTGGATTTTTTTTTATCATTGTGCCACCTGGCAAGCACTGATACTACACTTAATTTTAGCCAAAAGGCCAAGGAGATAAGCCAAGAGTCTCCATATCCATCCTTACTTTTTCAGCAAAATCCATTAGTGTGACTGAGAAAATGGATATAACCTGAATATCTTCAATGAACAACTATAGAACAGACAGTTGTTTATCATGGAAAAGCAGTCTCTGGTTGGCTGGATTAATTTATATTCCATTCACTTAAAGAAGAAAGAGCAATGCCTAGAACACACTTGGCTGAGATAGAAAATGGAGAAGCAGGAATGAACACATGAGGCTGGCAGAGTCACTGGTGCCTGTTTAATATTTAATTTGATAATTGTGCTTTATGCAACTTTGTATGACTTCTGGGCTACATATAAAACAATTCCTCTAAGTTAATTCTTCTGTAAATTGCAGAGTTATTATTGATGTGCATATTTCCAATTGTTTCCAAATTTACTCACATTATCAAAAGAAATTTTAAAATTACACTTCTCAGTTTAAAAATGAAATGATTAGGGCTTCCCTGGTGGTCCAGTGAGTGAGAACACTTCCTTGTGGAGCAAGGGTGCCGTTTGATCCTTGTCTTGGGAAGATCCCATGTGCCATGGAGCAGCTGGACCGATGCGTCCAACTACCAAGCTGGAGCTCTGGTGCATGCACCCAGAGGGCCCCTGATGCAAGATGAACTTCTTTAAGTTCTTTGAGTAACATTTCTGTTTGTTGCCACAACAAATACCCTTGTCAATTTTCTTTATGATTTCAATATGCCAGTCTGTGAAATTCCCTGTTGCTTCACTTCTTTGTAATCAAAAATTTTGTTTTATGTCTTACTTCATCACTCACCCTCATGGCTGTGAAACAGTGTCTCAACCATTGCTTTGATATAATAATCTCCTCAGCACTTGGGAACAGAGACAAAACCTCAAGGTATCCCGTGAGCCTTTTTAACACAATTGTCTTGATAGATCATAATGATGTGTCTGGCTTTACTAGGTCACTTCTGACTCTTTGCAACCCCATGTACTGTAGCCTGTCAGGCTCTTTTGTCCGTGGAGCTTTTCAGGCAAGAATACTGGAGCAGGCTGCCATTTCCCTACTCCAGAGGATCTTTCTCTCCCAGGGATAAAACTGAATCTGTTGAGTCTCCTGCATTGGCAGGTGGATTTTTTTTTATCATTGTGCCACCTGGCAAGCACTGATACTACACTTAATTTTAGCCAAAAGGCCAAGGAGATAAGCCAAGAGTCTCCATATCCATCCTTACTTTTTCAGCAAAATCCATTAGTGTGACTGAGAAAATGGATATAACCTGAATATCTTCAATGAACAACTATAGAACAGACAGTTGTTTATCATGGAAAAGCAGTCTCTGGTTGGCTGGATTAATTTATATTCCATTCACTTAAAGAAGAAAGAGCAATGCCTAGAACACACTTGGCTGAGATAGAAAATGGAGAAGCAGGAATGAACACATGAGGCTGGCAGAGTCACTGGTGCCTGTTTAATATTTAATTTGATAATTGTGCTTTATGCAACTTTGTATGACTTCTGGGCTACATATAAAACAATTCCTCTAAGTTAATTCTTCTGTAAATTGCAGAGTTATTATTGATGTGCATATTTCCAATTGTTTCCAAATTTACTCACATTATCAAAAGAAATTTTAAAATTACACTTCTCAGTTTAAAAATGAAATGATTAGGGCTTCCCTGGTGGTCCAGTGAGTGAGAACACTTCCTTGTGGAGCAAGGGGTGCCGGTTTGATCCTTGTCTTGGGAAGATCCCATGTGCCATGGAGCAGCTGGACCGATGCGTCCAACTACCAAGCTGGAGCTCTGGAGTGCATGCACCCAGAGCCGGTGCTCTGCGATGCAAGATGCCATTGAGATGGGAGGCCCACACAGGCCAAAGAACAAAGATAAATAAATGAAAGATCAATAGAAGTGGTGAAAATTTAAAAAAAAGAAAAAAATGAAACTATTATAGTTTAATATTTTAAAGTCACTTAAAAGTAATTAAACTATTCAAATTTTTGGAAGGCACTAAAGGTACATTTTGCATTTTGTTTTCAGGAAAAAATAATCTAGATAAAATTCTTCAAAAATCTCAAGTGATCATGATTGCAGTGGTACTCAGAAATATTATAAATGAAAAACTTGATATGAAGAAGTGTTCGTAAAAGCTATTTCAGATTATAGTTAAAATTTTTGAAAATAATTTTGGAAGTGTTTACAAAATCAGTATTTAATAACATTTAGTATCTTCTCTTACTGTAAATATATAAAGTACATTTTAAATGTTTGATAAAGTCTACATAACAACAAATGTCCCCTACAGTTTGTCCTCTGTGCTGTGCAAATATTAATATTATCTTAGCTTACCATATCCTACTCCCCTGGTCACATCAATACCAGTAAACTCTCAATGCTCTGTAATTTAATTTTAATTTTTATTTCAAGTATTTTACCATCCAACTATGACCTCCTATCTTTCCTTTTTACTGTTTGCAGTACCACAGATCTGAAAACTTCAGAATTCCCCTGGAACCAAAATCCATTGATCGCAAGAATTTATTAAAGTCATTCATTCCACATAAATTCATCTCCTCCCTTAGCAGCTTAGGTTGCATCTTCAAAGTGGTAATCACTCACTTGAAGATACAATCAATTTTATTGAATCAGACTTTAGATTTTTAAAAATAAAAATAATTCAATTTAAAATGAAATGATTAGGGCTTCCCTGGTGGTCCAGTGAGTGAGAACACTTCCTTGTGGAGCAAGGGGGGCCGGTTTGATCCTTGTCTTGGGAAGATCCCATGTGCCATGGAGCCGCTGGACCGATGCGTCCAACTACCCAGCTGGGGCTCTGGAGTGCATGCACCCAGAGCCGGTGCTCTGCGATGCAAGATGCCATTGAGATGGGAGGCCCACACAGGCCAAAGAACAAAGATAAATAAATGAAAGATCAATAGAAGTGGTGAAAATTTAAAAAAAAGAAAAAAATGAAACTATTATAGTTTAATATTTTAAAGTCACTTAAAAGTAATTAAACTATTCAAATTTTTGGAAGGCACTAAAGGTACATTTTGCATTTTGTTTTCAGGAAAAAATAATCTAGATAAAATTCTTCAAAAATCTCAAGTGATCATGATTGCAGTGGTACTCAGAAATATTATAAATGAAAAACTTGATATGAAGAAGTGTTCGTAAAAGCTATTTCAGATTATAGTTAAAATTTTTGAAAATAATTTTGGAAGTGTTTACAAAATCAGTATTTAATAACATTTAGTATCTTCTCTTACTGTAAATATATAAAGTACATTTTAAATGTTTGATAAAGTCTACATAACAACAAATGTCCCCTACAGTTTGTCCTCTGTGCTGTGCAAATATTAATATTATCTTAGCTTACCATATCCTACTCCCCTGGTCACATCAATACCAGTAAACTCTCAATGCTCTGTAATTTAATTTTAATTTTTATTTCAAGTATTTTACCATCCAACTATGACCTCCTATCTTTCCTTTTTACTGTTTGCAGTACCACAGATCTGAAAACTTCAGAATTCCCCTGGAACCAAAATCCATTGATCGCAAGAATTTATTAAAGTCATTCATTCCACATAAATTCATCTCCTCCCTTAGCAGCTTAGGTTGCATCTTCAAAGTGGTAATCACTCACTTGAAGATACAATCAATTTTATTGAATCAGACTTTAGATTTTTAAAAATAAAAATAATTCAATTTAAAATAGGGAATAAATTTAAATGCATGACCTAAAATACTAAAAACTTTTTATAGTTAAAGTATTATAGAATACTATTCATTTTGGAAAATGTTTCTTACTACATGACACAAAGAATGAAGTATACAATAAAATCAATAAATCAAATAAACAAGTAAACAAGTAAACAATAAAATCAACAATAAAATCAATAAATCAAATAAACAAGTAAACAATAAAATCAACAAATTGTATTAAACAAAATTTTAAAAAGATGTTTGCTCTTTATAGACTCTGACAAAAAAAAGATAAAGAATAAATCATAGAAAGGGAAGACATATTTATAAAACTTATATCTGAAATACACATTTGTCATTAGGTCACTAAGTCATGACCATCTAACAGTCTTTCCATCCTCATGGACTGCAGCTCATCAGGCTTCCCTGTACTTCACTATCTGCCCATGATTTCATGTTCCCACACTCAGTCTTGTCTGACTCTTTGCTATCCTATGAACTGTAACTCAGCAGACTCCTTTGGCTGTGGGATTCTCTAGGCAAGGATACTGAAATGGGTTTCCATTTCCTCCTCCAGGAGATCTTCTTTACTCAGGGACTGAACCCACATCTCCTGCATCTCCTGCATTGCAGAAGGATTCTTTACCACTGAGCCATCAGGGAAAATTGCCTCCTGGAGTTTGTTCAAATTTATGTCCAGTGTGTCAGTGATGCTATCTAACCATCTCATCCTCTGACGCCACATTCTTCTTTCCCTTCGGTCTTTCCCAGCATCAGGGTCTTTTCAATGAGCTGAGTCTTCTCAACAGGTGGCTAAAGTATTGGAGCTTCAGCTTCAGCGTTAGTCCTTACCATGAATAATCAAGGTTTATTTCCTTTAGTATCAACTGAATGCTGACAATACATTCTGAACATTTTATTTTATTTTATTTCATAAGACAGTTGTGCCAAGTCTCTTCAGTCATGTTGAACTCTTTGCGACCCTATGGACTATATAGAACATGAGGCTTCTCTTTCTATGGAATTCTTCAGGCAAGAACAATGGACTGGGTTGCCATTTCCTTCTCTAAGGGATCTTCCCAACCCAGGCATTGAACCTGAGCCTCTCACATCTCCTGCATAGTCGGGTGTGTTCTTTACCATTAGCGCCATATAGAATGATTAGAGTATCACTAAAGAGGTGTAGATTTTCCTGGATCAGTGTTACATTTTTCTTTGTTTTCATGTTAAGACAACATTATTTAGACAACAACTAATAACAGCCAAGAATCTTATGACTTTTACTCATTCATTATTACTGTTGTTCAGTTGCTCAGTGGTGTCCAATTGTTTGTGACTCCATGGACTGCATCATTCCAGGTTTCCCTGTCCTGGACTATTCACCATAGTTGGCTCAAACTAATCTCCATTGAGTCAATGATGCCATCCAACAATCTGTCAACCCCTTCTCCTACTCTCTGCCTTTCCCACAATCAGGATCTTTTCCAATGAGTTGGCACTTTGAATTGATGGCCAGAGTATTGGAGCTTCAGCTTCAACATCATTCTTTCCAATGAATATTCAGAGTTGAGTTCCGTTAGGATTTATGTGTTTGATTTTGGATTCCAAGAGACTCTCAAGAGTCTTCTCCAGCACCACAGTTTGACAGCATCAATTCTTCATCACTCAGCCTTCTTTATGGTCCAACTCTCACATCAGTGGATGACTACTGGAAAAACTATAGCTATGAATACATCAACTTTTCTCAGCAAAGTGATGTGATGCTTTTGTAAGTACCAGTAATCTATATTAAATGTATATTTGTTTGAAGTACCCAAAGCAGCTACTGCTTTCTTCACACAACTATAAATGAAGTAGGCTAGAGTATGAAAGTATTTCCAAGAAAAAGATCATCAAAAATGGCAGCTGAGGGCTTCCCTAGTTGTCCAGTGGGTAAAGAGTCTGCTTTGCAGTGCAAGGGGCACTGATCTGATCCCTGGCAAGGGAAGATCCCACATGCCTGTGGAGTGGCTGAACTAGTGTTTCCAATTACGAGCCAGTGCTCTGGAGGTCATGCACCCAGAACCAGTGCTCTGCAATGAGAGAGGCCACTGCAATGGGAGACCCCCACATTCCAAAGAAAAAAAAGGTGGATGAAAGTAAACAATAAATAAAAGTGGCAAGACGAGGAAAAAAATATTAAAAAAAAAAGCCAATTGAGATATCTGGTCCATTTGGAGATAATTTTTGTGCATGATGTAAGACAGAGATATGGTTTCATTTTTGAATGTGACTGTTCATTTCCTCCAATATATTTATTATACCATTAGGGGGTTTTTAGCGCCATATAGAATGATTAGAGTATCACTAAAGAGGTGTAGATTTTCCTGGATCAGTGTTACATTTTTCTTTGTTTTCATGTTAAGACAACATTATTTAGACAACAACTAATAACAGCCAAGAATCTTATGACTTTTACTCATTCATTATTACTGTTGTTCAGTTGCTCAGTGGTGTCCAATTGTTTGTGACTCCATGGACTGCATCATTCCAGGTTTCCCTGTCCTGGACTATTCACCATAGTTGGCTCAAACTAATCTCCATTGAGTCAATGATGCCATCCAACAATCTGTCAACCCCTTCTCCTACTCTCTGCCTTTCCCACAATCAGGATCTTTTCCAATGAGTTGGCACTTTGAATTGATGGCCAGAGTATTGGAGCTTCAGCTTCAACATCATTCTTTCCAATGAATATTCAGAGTTGAGTTCCGTTAGGATTTATGTGTTTGATTTTGGATTCCAAGAGACTCTCAAGAGTCTTCTCCAGCACCACAGTTTGACAGCATCAATTCTTCATCACTCAGCCTTCTTTATGGTCCAACTCTCACATCAGTGGATGACTACTGGAAAAACTATAGCTATGAATACATCAACTTTTCTCAGCAAAGTGATGTGATGCTTTTGTAAGTACCAGTAATCTATATTAAATGTATATTTGTTTGAAGTACCCAAAGCAGCTACTGCTTTCTTCACACAACTATAAATGAAGTAGGCTAGAGTATGAAAGTATTTCCAAGAAAAAGATCATCAAAAATGGCAGCTGAGGGCTTCCCTAGTTGTCCAGTGGGTAAAGAGTCTGCTTTGCAGTGCAAGGGGCACTGATCTGATCCCTGGCAAGGGAAGATCCCACATGCCTGTGGAGTGGCTGAACTAGTGTTTCCAATTACGAGCCAGTGCTCTGGAGGTCATGCACCCAGAACCAGTGCTCTGCAATGAGAGAGGCCACTGCAATGGGAGACCCACACATTCCAAAGAATAAAAATGTGGATGAAAGTAAACAATAAATAAAAGTGGCAAGACGAGGAAAAAAATATTAAAAAAAAAAGCCAATTGAGATATCTGGTCCATTTGGAGATAATTTTTGTGCATGATGTAAGACAGAGATATGGTTTCATTTTTGAATGTGACTGTTCATTTCCTCCAATATATTTATTAAAGAAACTATTCTTTTCTGTTGTATGCTATGTTAATTTATAATTTATGTGTGGTTTTATTACTGGGTTATCAATTCTGTTCCCTACATTCATGATTGCTTTGTTGTTTTGATTACTATCAATACCATATTCTTTTGATTAAGATAGATTTGTAATACAATTTTAAATCAAAAAGTATGAAGCTTCCTCTTTGTCTTTCTCAAGTTTGATTTTGCTATATGGGTCTTTTATGTTTCTTTCTTTTATGTTCCACTTCACTGAAACAATGATATTGAAATTTTGATAGGGACTTCATGGAATCTGTGGATTGCTTTGAGCAATATGGGCATTTTAGCCGCAATAATTCTGTCAATCCATGAGTACAGATTATTGATTCATTTCATTTTGTATTCTCAATTTCTTTTGTCAATGTCTTATAGTCTGCAATGTAAAGAACTCTACTAAATTTACACCTCAGTATTTTATTCTTTTTGATACAATTTTAATGTGATATCTAAAGTTCGGACTTTATTTTACACTGATCTTACTGAAAGGGTTTTAGTTTGATTTGAGATTTAAACGCAGAGCCCAGACCTGATCAAACCCTGTTTGGAACTTGAACCCACGTGGATGAGGCTTAACCACAGGCAAAATCCTGTTTGGGACTTAAACCCATGTGACGGAGATTACACCCCAGCCAAAATCCTTCTTGGGACTTGAACCCACGTAGTCAGGACTCAATCTCAGCCAAAACCCTGTCTGGAACTCGACTCCATGCGGCCAATACTTAATCCAGAGCTCATCCAACGTCTGGACCCACTGAGGCTCAGGATCTTCACACATCAATGCAGAAGGAATTCAGCGAGAGGTTTAGTGATAGGCAAGAAGAGGATTTACTACGTTAAGGAACTTGTAAGACATGCAAGCGGGCAGTCAGGAAAGCTCTGCTCCTCCTCTTTTGGTGGGCAACAACATATATATAGGAGGGTACAAGGCTGCCTTCCTCAAGTAGACACAGTTGCAGACAGAAGGCATGCATCATTAGCTCCTCCTTCCCCAACTCTTCCTGCTTTATTGAATAAGGTGAAGCACTTTTTTTTTCCTTTATTTTAAAGGTTTTAGAGAGTTTTGTTGTTCACAGACATGTATGTTCCCAGATCAGTCATATGCATATCCATGTTCCCCATGCCCCCAGTTCTCCCCATCCCACCCCTCCAGACAATCGCCCCAAGCCATTATAAGCACTCCTATTCCCTTAGCACAATGACAATAGCTATCTTTTCCACACATGAGAGTATAGGTTTCCATGTTACTCCCTCCATGCCTCTCCCTCCCTATTTCTTCCCGACAATGTCCCTATGTCTATGCTCTGTCTGTTTTTCCATGAGTTCACTGAGTGTGTTATGACCATCCTACTAGATTCCATATATGCTTGTTAGTATACTGTATTTGTCTTTCTCTTTTTGACTTACTTCACTTTTTATGATAGGTTCTAGAGCCAGCCACTTCATTAGGACTGAGTCTTCTGCACTGCTTTTAACAGCTGAGTTGTATTCCATTGTATATATATATCAGGGCTTCTGTATCCATTCATTCGTCGATGGACATCTAGGTTGCTTCCATGTTCTGGCTATTGTATAGAGAGCTGCAATGAACATTGGGGTACAGGTGCTTCTTTCAGTTTTGATTTCATCAGGATATAAGCCTAATAGTGGGATTGCTGGGTCATAGGGTGCTTCTATAGTTAGTTTTTTAAGGAATCTCCATACTGTCTTCCTTAGAGGCTGTATCAATTTACATTCCCACCAGCAATGCAAGAGGGTTCCCTTTTCTCCACACCCTCTCCAGCATTTGTTGTCTGTCGATTTGTGGATGATGGCCATCCTGACAGGTGTGAGGTGATATCTCATTGTAGTTTTAATTTTGCATTTCTCTAATAGTAAGCGAGGTTGAGCATTGTTTCATGTGCTTTTGGGCCATCTCTATGTCCTCTTGGGAGAGGCGTCTCTTTAGATCTTTTTCCCATTTTTTGATTGAGTTGTTTGTTTTTCCTGTGCTGAGGTGTCTGAGTTGCTTGTAGATATTGGAGATTAATTCTTTGTCTGTTGTTTCATTTGCTATGATTTTCTCCCACTCTGTGGGCTGTCTGTTCAGCTTCTTTGCCATTTCTTTTGCTGTACAAAAGCTTTTAAGTTTCATTAGGTCCCACATGTTCATTTTTCTTTCAGTTCCGCTATTCTAGTAGGGAGGGGGTCAGAGAAGATCTTGCTTTGATTGATGTCCTTGAGGGTTTTGCCTATATACTCCTCTAAGAGTTTGATGGTTTCTGGTCTTCCATTTAGATCTTTAATCCACTTTGAGTTGATCTTTGTGTATGGTGTCAGAGAATGTTCCAACTTCATTTGTTTGCATGTAGCTGTCCAGTTTTCGCAGCACCACTTGTTGAAGAGACTGTCTTTGTTCCATTTTATAGTTTATCCTCCTTTGTCAAAAATCAGGTGCCCATAGGTGCGTGGGTTTATCTCTGGGTTCTCTATCCTGTTCCTTTGGTCTATAGTTCTGTTTTTCTGCCAGTACCATACTGTCTTGATGACTGTTGCTTTGTAGTAGAGTCTGAAGTTGGGGAGGCTGATCCCTCCAGCTCCGTTTTTCTTTCTCAGGATTGCTTTGGCTATTCGAGGTCTTTTGTGTTTCCATATGAACTGTGTTATTGTTTCATCTAGTTATGTGAAAAATGTCAATTGTAGTTTAATAGGTATTGCATTGAATCTGTAGATGATATTTGGTAGTATGGTCATTTTCACAATATTGATTCTTCCAATCCAGGAACATGGAATATCTCTCCATCTCTTTAAGTCTTCTTTAATTTCTTTCATGAATATCTTGTAATTTTCTGTGTACAGTTCTGTTGTTTCTTTGGGTAGGTTTATTTCTAGATATTTGATTCTTTTGGTTGCAATTGCGAAGGGGATTGTCTCTTTTATTTTCCTTTCTGATTTTTCATTGTTTGTGTACAGGAATGCCAGTGACTTCTGTGTGTTGACTTTGTATCCTGCGACTTTGCTGAATTCATTGATTAGCTCTAGTAGCTTTGTAACCGTGTCTTTGGGATTGTCTATGTATAATATCATGTCGTCTGCAAATAGAGTTTGTCTTCTTCCTTTCCAACCTGAATTCCTTTGATTTCTTTCTCTTCTCTTATTGCCGTTGCTGGAACGTCCAGGACTATGTTGAATAATAGTGGTTAAAGTGGAAACCCCTGTCTTGTTCCTGATCTTAGAGGGGCTGCTTTCAGTTTTTCACCGTTGAGGTTAATGTTCGCTGTGTGCTTCTCATATATGGCTTTCACTATGTTGAGATACATTCCTTCTATGCCCATTTTCTGAAGAGTTTTTATCATAAATGGATGCTGTACTTTGTCAAAGGCTTTTTCTGCATATATTGAGATGATCATGCAATTTTTGTCTCTCAGTTTGTTGATATGGCATATCCCATTGATTGATTTGCAGATGTTGAAGAATCCTCACATGCCTGGGATGAACCCGACTTGATCATGATGTATGAGTTTTTTGATGTGTCGTTGAATTCTGTTTGCTAGGATTTTGTTGAGGATTTTGGGATCTAAGTTCATCAGACGAATTGGTTTGTAATTTTCCTTTTCTGTGTTGTCTTTGCTTGGTTTGGGTATCAGGGTGATGTGGCCTCGTAGAATGTGTTTGGAAGTGTTCCTTCCTGTGCAGTTTTTCGAAAGAGTTTTAGAAGGACAGGTATTAGCTTGTCTTTAAATGTTTGGTAGAATTCGCCTGTGAAGCCATCTGGCCCTGGGCTTTTATTTTTGGGTAGATTTTTAATCACAGATTCGGTTTGTGAGCTTGTGGTTGGGTTGTTTAAGGTTTCTGTTTCTTCCTGGCTCAGTCTTGGGAGATTGATCTTCCCCAAGAAACTGTTCATTTCTTCCAGGTTGTCCAGTTTGTTGCCATAGAGTTGCTCATAATAGTCCCTTAGAATCCTTTGGATTTCTGCATTATTTGTTGTAATCTCTCCTTTTTTGTTTTTGATTTTGTTGATCTGGTTCTTTTCTCTCTTTCTCTTGATGAGTCTGGCCAGTGGCTTGTCAATTTTGTTTACCTTTTCAAAGAACCAGCTTTTTGTTTTATTTACCCATACTATAGTTTCTTTCATTTCTTTCTCATTGATTTCTGCTCTAGTCTTTATAATCTCTCTTCTTCTGCTGGCTTTGGGGTGTGTTTGTTCTTCTTCTTTTTCCAATTGTTTTAAGAGGAGGTTAAGTCATCTGCTTCATATTTTCCTGTTTTCTTGAGGTGGGATTGAATTGCTATAAATTTCCCTCTTAGAACTGCTTTTGCGGTATCCCATAGGTTTTGCACAGTTGTATGTTCATTCTCATTTTCTTCTAGGAATTGTTTAATTTCTCCTTTGATTTCCTCAGTGATCAGTTGGTTTTTTAGGTACGTGTTGTTTAATCGCCATGTGTTTGTATTTTTAGCGGTTTTTTTCCCTGTGGTTGATCTCTAGTCTCATTGCATTGTGGTCCGAGAAGATGGCTGATATAATTTCAGTTTTCTTGAATTGACTGAGGTTAGATTTGTGGCCCAAGATGTGGTCTATCTTGGAGAATGTTCCGTGAGCACTTGAGAAGAAAGTGTATTCTTCTGCTTTTGGATGGAACGTCCTAAAGACATCAATGAGGTCCATCTTTTCTAGTGTGGCATTTAAGGCTTGTGTTTCTTTATTAATTTTTTTTTTAGATGATCTATCCATTGGTGTGAGAGGAGTGTTAAAGTCTCCTACTATTATTGTGTTATTATTGATTTCTTCTTTTAAGTCTGAAAGTACCTGTCTTATGTATTGAGGTGCCCCTGTGTTGGGTGCATAGATGTTCATGACTGTTATGTCTTCCTCTTGGATGAATCCCTTAATCATGATCTAGTGACCTGCCTTGTCTCTTAGAATCTTCTTTATTTTAAAATCTGTTTTGTCTGATAGGAGGATTGCTACTCCAGCTTTCTTTTGATTTCCATTTGCATGGAATATCTTTTTCCAGCCTCTCACTTTCAGTCTATGGGTGTCTCTAGGTCTGAAGTGGGTCTCTTGTAAACAACATATGTATGGGTCATGTTTCTTGATCCATTCAGCCAGCCTGTGTCATTTGGTTGGAGCATTTAATCCATTTACATTCAAAGTAATTATTGATACAAATGTTCCTATTGTCATCTTCTTAGAAGTTTGGGGTTTGATTTGTAGGACTTCTTCTACTCTTGTAATTATTGGCTATATCAGACCCTTTCACACTTGTTGTAGGACTGGTTTTGTGGTACAGAATTCTTTTAGTTTTTGTCTATCTGAGAAGCTTTTCACTTCTCCATCGATTCTGAATGAGATTCCTGCTGGGTAGAGAATTCTTGGTTGGAGGTTATTCTCTTTTAGCCTTTTAAGTGTGTCCTGCCATTCTCTTCTGGCCTGCAGTGTTTCTGTTGAAAGATCCGCAGTTAGACGTATGGGGTTTCCTTTATATGTTATTTGTTGTTTGCTTCTAGCTGCTTTTACTAATCTGTCTTTATATTTAATCTGCCTTAGTTTGATTAGAATGTGCCTTGGTTTGTTTTTTCTGGGGTTTATCCTGTATGGAGCTCTTTGTGCTTCTTGGACATGGTTGGTATTTCCTTTCCCATGCTGGGGAAGTTTTCCACTGTAACCTCTTCAAGAATTTTTTCGTAACCTTTCTTTCCCTCTTCTTCCTCTGGAAATCCTATAATTCTAATGTTGGTGTGTTTGATATTGTCCCATAGGTCTCTTAGGCTATCCTCAGTTCTTTTCATTCTTTCGACTTTGTTCTGTTCCTCACCAGTTATTTCCACCAAGACTGGTGGAAATAACTTCCAACTCACTTATCCATTCTTCAGCCTCTGATACTCTACTGTTGAGACCTTCTATCGTATTTTTGAGTTCAGCAATTGAGTTGGTGGTCTCTATTTTCGTATTTTTCATTTCCTGCATTTCTTTTCTCAGTGCACTAATTTCCTCTAATATTCTGTTTTTGGCGTTTTGCATCCTCATTAGTATAGTTTTTCTGAATTCTCTTTCAGATAATTTGTCTATCTCCTCCTCTGTCATTTGGAGCTGTGACTCTCTAACTTGGTCTTTCATTTGTGCAGTGTTTCTCTGTCGTTTCATTATTAAGTTAGTTTTTGTTTCTTCGTGTGTGTCTGTGAGTGTGGAATTCCTTTTCCCCCACCAGGCTTCTTGGTTGAATTCTCCCTTCCTTTGGGTTTCTGTCCTTCTAGAAGGTTTCATTTGTTTGTGTCTTGGGTGGTGTTAGTTCTTGTTTACAGGTGAACAATCTCTAGTGTTGTATGTTCTTTGATAGTATGGGGTCTTGGAATCAGGGCTTCTACTCCGAGGATCCTTGGTTTGATGATTGGTCAGGGGGTATAGGCTCTATGTCTGGTTTGCTATGATGTTCCATGATATTAGTTCAAATACTAGCATCTGAGGAGCAAGAGGTGTGTCCTTAATGGGTGACAGTCATAAAAGCATGCAGATGTTTTCTAACATAGTCATAAGATATGCATATATACACAGCAATAACCACATCTAACCAGTCTTACAGTGACAAAGAATAGGAAATTTTTCTGACAAACGATGCAATCAAAGATGGTACTTGCTTGTTAAGCTCTGAATTAATTAAAATAGTGCCTGGAAAAATAGATCTTGGGTAAGGTCCTGACTTGGACTATTTCATTGAAAGCAATTTTTAACTAAGACATGTGTTGGGGGTGAGGAGGTGGAGAGTGTATGGGTAATGAGAAGGAATAGATTCGACTTGGAAGGATTTTATAGGGTTATGTAGCCAAGATTAGTGTGTTGTATTTTTTAGTGCAGCTGGAAGAGAATAGTGGATACAGGAAGGTAGGAAATATTTATCTAGAGTATGGTGGTAGATAGGAGAAAGTTTTAGATTTAGAACATAGAGGGAGGAAGGAGTGGGCAAGAGGAAAGAAAATTAGAAATTCAAGAATTAAATTTTAAAAAAAGTAATAATTAAAAATAAAAAAATGTAATTAAATATTAAAAAGGGAAGAGAAACTTAATAAGGAGAGATAAAAGAAAACAAAAGAAAACCCAAACCAAAACATGCAAAAGCTAAATACCTCATTAGTATAGTTTTTCTGAATTCTCTTTCAGATAATTTGTCTATCTCCTCCTCTGTCATTTGGAGCTGTGACTCTCTAACTTGGTCTTTCATTTGTGCAGTGTTTCTCTGTCGTTTCATTATTAAGTTAGTTTTTGTTTCTTCGTGTGTGTCTGTGAGTGTGGAATTCCTTTTCCCCCACCAGGCTTCTTGGTTGAATTCTCCCTTCCTTTGGGTTTCTGTCCTTCTAGAAGGTTTCATTTGTTTGTGTCTTGGGTGGTGTTAGTTCTTGTTTACAGGTGAACAATCTCTAGTGTTGTATGTTCTTTGATAGTATGGGGTCTTGGAATCAGGGCTTCTACTCCGAGGATCCTTGGTTTGATGATTGGTCAGGGGGTATAGGCTCTATGTCTGGTTTGCTATGATGTTCCATGATATTAGTTCAAATACTAGCATCTGAGGAGCAAGAGGTGTGTCCTTAATGGGTGACAGTCATAAAAGCATGCAGATGTTTTCTAACATAGTCATAAGATATGCATATATACACAGCAATAACCACATCTAACCAGTCTTACAGTGACAAAGAATAGGAAATTTTTCTGACAAACGATGCAATCAAAGATGGTACTTGCTTGTTAAGCTCTGAATTAATTAAAATAGTGCCTGGAAAAATAGATCTTGGGTAAGGTCCTGACTTGGACTATTTCATTGAAAGCAATTTTTAACTAAGACATGTGTTGGGGGTGAGGAGGTGGAGAGTGTATGGGTAATGAGAAGGAATAGATTCGACTTGGAAGGATTTTATAGGGTTATGTAGCCAAGATTAGTGTGTTGTATTTTTTAGTGCAGCTGGAAGAGAATAGTGGATACAGGAAGGTAGGAAATATTTATCTAGAGTATGGTGGTAGATAGGAGAAAGTTTTAGATTTAGAACATAGAGGGAGGAAGGAGTGGGCAAGAGGAAAGAAAATTAGAAATTCAAGAATTAAATTTAAAAAAAAAAATTAATAATTAAAAATCAAAAAATGTAATTAAATATTAAAAAGGGAAGAGAAACTTAATAAGGAGAGATAAAAGAGAAAACAAAAAAAGAAAACCCAAACCTGACCGATCAAACAAATAAACAGAACCATCCGCAACAGATAAGCAAAAAAGCTAAATACTGTCCCTGGTTTTTATCCTCTCATCTGTCTGGTGGAAGCCAATCTGCTCTTGATAGTGTTGTCTTGATGATGTAGCCTTTTCCTTATGGCACCGGTCTGCAAGCTCAGGTGCTGGCCGGGACGGCGGGCTGATCCAAGTCCGTTGGGCGGGAGACCGCGATGCTTGCGCCATCCCGGGTTGGGCTGGGGTGTCCTGGTTCTGCTGCGCACCCGCCGGTAGCCTCAAATACCTGCCCTTCTCCCGGTTTCCTCCACTGCGGGTGTAGCTATGGGAGTGCACGGGCTCATCTGCCACTGGCGTGCCCGTACTGCCGGTTACGCCTACAAGTCTCAAAGGCAGGCACAAGCTTCCCCGTCCGGCTCGAGCCTGGTCCCTGGTCAGCAATCTGTGGGCAACTTCCCCTTCAGCCAGTCCCCCACTAGGAGTGTCTGAACTCACCCAGTGCCAAGCAGAAAGTCGCGATTTTCACCCAGCTGAGCGGCGCTAGGCAGCACTCCAATTGAGTTCCATCGGGCTCTGCTCCAGTATCCTATCTTCGCAGTGCCTTAGTTTCTGCCGGCGATCCGGGCGGATTCTTGGAGTTTTCACGCTAGTCGCTGCCTTCTCTCTCCCGATCCTCCGCTTAGGTCCCCTTTTAGGGCACTTGCTGGCGCGTTCTCCGTCGGTGCGGTCCGGGGGTTAGGATAGAGGATCCTTAGAAACGTAGCTCCGGGAAATTTCTGGCTGTTCACTCTTCTACTCTCGCGGACCTATGGAATTCTTCTGGTTTGTTGGTGGTGGTTCATTTCTTGATTAGTTCTGGTGACTCTGTTGGGGAGCTGGTGAAATCTTCTCCCTCCCCTTCCTCCGCCAAATCTTGCTTTAAAATAAGATAGAGAAATTTAGAAACATAGAGGGAGGAAGGAGGCAAGAGGAAAAAAAAATAGAAATTCAAGAATAAAATTTAAAAAAAAAAATTAATAATTAAAAATCAAAAAATGTAATTAAATATTAAAAAGGGAAGAGAAACTTAATAAGGAGAGATAAAAGAGAAAACAAAAAAAGAAAACCCAAACCTGACCGATCAAACAAATAAACAGAACCATCCGCAACAGATAAGCAAAAAAGCTAAATACTGTCCCTGGTTTTTATCCTCTCATCTGTCTGGTGGAAGCCAATCTGCTCTTGATAGTGTTGTCTTGATGATGTAGCCTTTTCCTTATGGCACCGGTCTGCAAGCTCAGGTGCTGGCCGGGACGGCGGGCTGATCCAAGTCCGTTGGGCGGGAGACCGCGATGCTTGCGCCATCCCGGGTTGGGCTGGGGTGTCCTGGTTCTGCTGCGCACCCGCCGGTAGCCTCAAATACCTGCCCTTCTCCCGGTTTCCTCCACTGCGGGTGTAGCTATGGGAGTGCACGGGCTCATCTGCCACTGGCGTGCCCGTACTGCCGGTTACGCCTACAAGTCTCAAAGGCAGGCACAAGCTTCCCCGTCCGGCTCGAGCCTGGTCCCTGGTCAGCAATCTGTGGGCAACTTCCCCTTCAGCCAGTCCCCCACTAGGAGTGTCTGAACTCACCCAGTGCCAAGCAGAAAGTCGCGATTTTCACCCAGCTGAGCGGCGCTAGGCAGCACTCCAATTGAGTTCCATCGGGCTCTGCTCCAGTATCCTATCTTCGCAGTGCCTTAGTTTCTGCCGGCGATCCGGGCGGATTCTTGGAGTTTTCACGCTAGTCGCTGCCTTCTCTCTCCCGATCCTCCGCTTAGGTCCCCTTTTAGGGCACTTGCTGGCGCGTTCTCCGTCGGTGCGGTCCGGGGGTTAGGATAGAGGATCCTTAGAAACGTAGCTCCGGGAAATTTCTGGCTGTTCACTCTTCTACTCTCGCGGACCTATGGAATTCTTCTGGTTTGTTGGTGGTGGTTCATTTCTTGATTAGTTCTGGTGACTCTGTTGGGGAGCTGGTGAAATCTTCCCCTCATTCCTCCGCCATCTTGGCTCCTCTCAAGGAGCAGCATTCTTGAGCTATCATTAAATTACTGGCCTCCCAATTTTTCCCAGGCTTTATCTTTCCACCTACAGTCCCCTGCTAGGACTCCACAACTACCTATTCTACTTTGTCTCTATCATTATCAGGTTTTTTTACTAAAAAACTTTTAGAGAGACAACCCTTTATTAAGAGAGGGTGATCAGCCCTTGATATGGTGGTTATATGGTTTAATAAGTGCCTCCTTTATTAAAATATAGCTACATATTTCTGTGATACATATATATGTATATATGTAAATATATATATATATATATATATACATTATATTTAGTAAATTAGGCAGGTAATAAAAAAACAAAAATTATTCTTTGATGATCTTCATTCTGGTAAGATATATATAATTTTTATATTAATTCAGTAAATTTATTTGATGAATTTCTACTCAGAAAATTCTGCTTAGCAAAGACAACAGTAGAAACTGGATTATTTTACAAGAGTGAATTAATTTGTGTAGATTGTCAGCTTCTCATAAAGATTCTCTGTTTTTACATCTTATGAAAAGTGTAGAGGGTAAAAATAGACTGCCTGAGAAAGAACATACTCATTGCTTCTCAAGAAGGAAAGTATTAGTCACTCAGTTATGTCTAATTTTTTTTAGACCCCATAAATTGTAGCTCACCAGGCTCCTCTGTCTATGGAATTATCCAGACAAGAATACTGGAATGGGGGTTTCCCTGGTGGTCCAGTGGGTAAGAACACTGCCTTGCAGTGGAAGGGGCGCTGGTTCGATCCCTGGCCTGGGAAGACCCCATGTGCTGCAGAGCGGCTGGACCGATGTGTCCAATTACCAAGCCAGAGCTCTGGAATGAGTGTGCCCAGAGCTGGTGCTCTGCAACAACAGAGGCCACGGTAATGGGAGACCCACACAGGCCGAAGAACAAAGATGGATGAAAAATGGACAAATGAAAGACCAATAGAAGTAGCTCGCCTGCTCCCCTCCCTCCCCAAATTATAATAAATTATAAATAAATAATAAATAAATAAATAAATCTTTTAAAAAATAATAAATAAAGAATAAAAGCCAACCTCTGCTTTACTGCCAGAGACTCTGCGACATTAAAAAAAAAAAAAAAAGAATACTGGAATGGGTTACCTGTCCCTTCTCCAGGAGTCTTCCCAAAACATTGATCAAACCTGGGTCTCTCTCACTGCAGGCAGATTCCTTACTCTCTAAAGGTGCCAGGGAAGACCCCCAAAAAGAAAAATCAGTTTCTAATTTCATAATTCCAGATTACCTATATAATACTACAGATATCAAAAAAGAGTTTGACAACTTCAACGAAACATTTTACATGTGAAAACCACATATTTGAAACAAACAAACAAAAACCAATATTACTTTATAAACACAATGCCAAACGATACAGCAAGAAATGTTTTTGAAAAATTATTCAGTATTGTTAATACTACTACAGTTGCTACTACTGTTACAGTTATTACACAACTAGTAGCTAGCTCCCATACTTTTAACCTCTAATACAAACCACAAGTATAATTAGCATTTATACAGAGTATCATGTAATGCTTAGAATATATATGAAAGTGGCATGAGTAATTCTATTTTATATATAAAATAATCATGTGAGGGCTTCCCTGGTGGTCCCATGGGTAAACAGTTCGTCTTGCACTACAAGGGGAACCATTTCTATCCCTGGCCTGGGAATATCCCATGTGCCATGGAGCGACTGGAGCAGTTTGTCCTATTACAAGCCAGTGCTCTGGAGTGCATGCTCTCCAGAGCTGGTGGTCTGCAGAGAGGTCACTGCAATGGGAGGCACACATGGGCCAAAAGGGTGAAGATGGATGAAAAGACACACACACACACAAACACACACACACACACACACACACACACACACACACACAGTAAAAGAGGTCAAAATTTAAAAAGAAAAAAGATTTGCATCTTTCTAATACATCCTTTATGAAATTCTCAGTTTATATTTTAAAAAATCATGTGATACAAATACTGAATACCTTATACAATGTCACACTGTATTAACACATGGGCAAAAGGTCAGTTTACATTCCAATCCCAAGGAAGAGTTATGCCAAAAAAAGTTCAAATTACCGCACAATTGTGTTCATTTCACATGTTAGTAAGGTTATGTTCAAAATCCTTCAAGCTGGGTTTCAGTAGTATATAAACCAATAAGTTCCAAATGCACAGGTTAGATTTAGAAAAAGAAGACAACCAGAGACAAAATTGCCATCATTCTCTGGATCTTAGAGAAAGCAAGGAATTCCAGAAAAACATCTCCTTAATTGACTATGCTAAAACTTTTGACCATTTGGATCACAACAAACTGAGAATTTCCTCAAGAGATGATAAAACTGGACCATCTTGCCTGTCTCCTAAGAAACCTGTATGCAAATCCAGAAGGGACAGTTAGAACCTTACATGGAAGAATGGACTGGGTCAAAACTGGGAAAAGTGTACCTCAAGGGGGTTTCCCCTGGTGTTCCAGTGGGTAAGGACACCGCCTTGCAGTGCAAGGGGCGCCGGTTCAATCCCTGGCCTGGGAAGATCCCACGTGGCACGGAGCGGCAGGACTGATGTGTGCAGTTACCGAGCCAGAGCTCTGGAGTGCATGCGCCCGGAGCCGGTGCTCTGTGACGACGACAGACACCACCGCGATGAGAGGCCCACAGGAGCCAAAGGACAAAGACGGATGAAAATAGAGAAATGAAAGACCAATAGAAGAGGCCTGCCCGCTCCCCTGCCTCCCCAAACCGACCCCGCCCCCCCAAAAAAAGTGTACCTCAAGGTTTTATACTGTCACTCTGTTTATTTAACTTATAAGGCATATCACGTGAAATCCTTGGATGGATGGATCACAAGCTGGAGTCCAGATTGTCATGAGAATTAGCAAAAGCCTCAGATATGTAGATGATAGCACTCTAATGGGAGAAAGTGAAGAGGAACTGAAGAGCATCTTGATGAGGGTGAAAGAGGAGAGTGAAAAAGCTGGCTTAAAACCCAACATTCCAAAAACTAAGATCATGGCATCCAGTCACATCGCTTAATGACAAACAGATGGGGGGACAAGTAAAAACAATGGCAGAGTTTATTTTCTTGGGCCCCAAAATCAATGTGGATAGTAATTGCAGACATGGAATTAAAAGATTCTTGATACAATTACTGAATACCTTATACAATGTCACACTGTATTAACACATGGGCAAAAGGTCAGTTTACATTCCAATCCCAAGGAAGAGTTATGCCAAAAAAAGTTCAAATTACCGCACAATTGTGTTCATTTCACATGTTAGTAAGGTTATGTTCAAAATCCTTCAAGCTGGGTTTCAGTAGTATATAAACCAATAAGTTCCAAATGCACAGGTTAGATTTAGAAAAAGAAGACAACCAGAGACAAAATTGCCATCATTCTCTGGATCTTAGAGAAAGCAAGGAATTCCAGAAAAACATCTCCTTAATTGACTATGCTAAAACTTTTGACCATTTGGATCACAACAAACTGAGAATTTCCTCAAGAGATGATAAAACTGGACCATCTTGCCTGTCTCCTAAGAAACCTGTATGCAAATCCAGAAGGGACAGTTAGAACCTTACATGGAAGAATGGACTGGGTCAAAACTGGGAAAAGTGTACCTCAAGGGGGTTTCCCCTGGTGTTCCAGTGGGTAAGGACACCGCCTTGCAGTGCAAGGGGCGCCGGTTCAATCCCTGGCCTGGGAAGATCCCACGTGGCACGGAGCGGCAGGACTGATGTGTGCAGTTACCGAGCCAGAGCTCTGGAGTGCATGCGCCCGGAGCCGGTGCTCTGTGACGACGACAGACACCACCGCGATGAGAGGCCCACAGGAGCCAAAGGACAAAGACGGATGAAAATAGAGAAATGAAAGACCAATAGAAGAGGCCTGCCCGCTCCCCTGCCTCCCCAAACCGACCCCGCCCCCCCAAAAAAAGTGTACCTCAAGGTTTTATACTGTCACTCTGTTTATTTAACTTATACGCAAGGCATATCACGTGAAATCCTTGGATGGATGGATCACAAGCTGGAGTCCAGATTGTCATGAGAATTAGCAAAAGCCTCAGATATGTAGATGATAGCACTCTAATGGGAGAAAGTGAAGAGGAACTGAAGAGCATCTTGATGAGGGTGAAAGAGGAGAGTGAAAAAGCTGGCTTAAAACCCAACATTCCAAAAACTAAGATCATGGCATCCAGTCACATCGCTTAATGACAAACAGATGGGGGGACAAGTAAAAACAATGGCAGAGTTTATTTTCTTGGGCCCCAAAATCAATGTGGATAGTAATTGCAGACATGGAATTAAAAGATTCTTGATACTTGGAAGGAAAGCTATGACAAATCCAGATAGCAGATTAAGAAGCAGAGACATCATTTTGCTGACAAAGCTCTGTGTAGTAAAATTTATGGTTTTCCCAGTAATCATACCAATGAAAGAATTGAGCCATAAAAAAGGTTGAGAACCAAGGAACTGATGCTTGTGAATTGTGGTGCTGGAGAAGACTCTTGAGAGTCCCTTAGAAGGGGATCAAGCACATCAATCCTAAAGGGTATAAACCCTGAATAGTCATCGGAAGGACTTATGCTGAATTTGAAGCTCCAATATTTTGTCCACGTGATGTGAAGGTCAGACTCAATGGAAAAGACTGACACTGGGAAAAATTGAAGGTAAAAGGAGAAGTGGGCAGCAAAGGATGAGGTGATTAGCTGGTATCACCAATTCAATGGACATGAATTTGACCAAATTCCAGGAGAAAGTGAAGGAGAGGGAAGCCTGGTGTGCTGCAGTGCATATCATCACAGAGTCAGACACAACTTAAGAGACTGAACAACAGTGTCACACAATAACTAATTATGTTAAAAGTGAGACCAAGACCTTTTCAGTAACATTCTCACAGCAAGCAAATTATATTTTATAGGAAATACTTTCAGTGAGAAACATGTGTTGTCAGGCACTTATTAATGGATTTATTTATGATCCAAATACTGTAAGCATTGAAGGGCTTAAAAAGTCTGGTGTTCTACAGCACATGGAGCCAGACATGACTTACAGACTGAGCAGTGACAACAAACGGTATTTTAATAAGCTTTCTTGAACTTCACCCAGTGGGATCTCAATCTGATAGATGAAGTCTGTTATGCCTTGATGTTTTATCTAACCCCTCACCATCAAAAGAATAGTCATTATACTACACACTCAAATTATCATATAGCAAAACATCCAGAAGCTGTGACGTTATTATTGTACTTGTTTCTCCTTAAAATGTAGAATTATAAAGTATATATTAAGAAAAACGTACTGTGGGCAATGTTGAGGGGTTATATTTGCTACTTCATTAATTCAGATATTCCTCATGAATAAACCACATGGTAAAATGATCAGCAGTGCATCCCTTATCAGATCAACAGATATTTTGGTTTATTTTTGCCTTTCTATCAAGCATTTATAAGGCAGAGACATCATTTTGCTGACAAAGCTCTGTGTAGTAAAATTTATGGTTTTCCCAGTAATCATACCAATGAAAGAATTGAGCCATAAAAAAGGTTGAGAACCAAGGAACTGATGCTTGTGAATTGTGGTGCTGGAGAAGACTCTTGAGAGTCCCTTAGAAGGGGATCAAGCACATCAATCCTAAAGGGTATAAACCCTGAATAGTCATCGGAAGGACTTATGCTGAATTTGAAGCTCCAATATTTTGTCCACGTGATGTGAAGGTCAGACTCAATGGAAAAGACTGACACTGGGAAAAATTGAAGGTAAAAGGAGAAGTGGGCAGCAAAGGATGAGGTGATTAGCTGGTATCACCAATTCAATGGACATGAATTTGACCAAATTCCAGGAGAAAGTGAAGGAGAGGGAAGCCTGGTGTGCTGCAGTGCATATCATCACAGAGTCAGACACAACTTAAGAGACTGAACAACAGTGTCACACAATAACTAATTATGTTAAAAGTGAGACCAAGACCTTTTCAGTAACATTCTCACAGCAAGCAAATTATATTTTATAGGAAATACTTTCAGTGAGAAACATGTGTTGTCAGGCACTTATTAATGGATTTATTTATGATCCAAATACTGTAAGCATTGAAGGGCTTAAAAAGTCTGGTGTTCTACAGCACATGGAGCCAGACATGACTTACAGACTGAGCAGTGACAACAAACGGTATTTTAATAAGCTTTCTTGAACTTCACCCAGTGGGATCTCAATCTGATAGATGAAGTCTGTTATGCCTTGATGTTTTATCTAACCCCTCACCATCAAAAGAATAGTCATTATACTACACACTCAAATTATCATATAGCAAAACATCCAGAAGCTGTGACGTTATTATTGTACTTGTTTCTCCTTAAAATGTAGAATTATAAAGTATATATTAAGAAAAACGTACTGTGGGCAATGTTGAGGGGTTATATTTGCTACTTCATTAATTCAGATATTCCTCATGAATAAACCACATGGTAAAATGATCAGCAGTGCATCCCTTATCAGATCAACAGATATTTTGGTTTATTTTTGCCTTTCTATCAAGCATTTATAAGGCAGACTCCTTGATCTTTACCAAAAGGACCTTACCAGTTCCCACAGCTTGAGTAAATTTCAGATGCTTTTTCTTAAACTAGTTTTTATAGGAGTGTAATTGATTTACAGTGTTACGTAAGTTTCTGCTGCACAGTTAAGTGAATCTTCGGCTTCTCTTGTGTCTCAGATGGTAAAAAATCCACCTGCAATGCAGGAGTCCTGGGTTTGATCATTGGTAAGATCCTTTGGAGGAGGAAAAGGCTACCCATGCCAGGATTCTTGCCTGGAGAATTCTAAGGCTTGTCCATGGATCGTAAAAGATTAGACACAACTGAGAGACTATACTAACACTCTTCTTTAGACTTTTGACTCTTTTGAAATCTAGGTTATTAATGTAGACAATTGAATATAATTACCTGTGTCACACAGTAGATCCTTATCAATATTTACATTGTCTATAATAGTGTGTATATATCAAGCCCAATCTTCCGATTTATCTCTGACATCTTTTGCTTGATCTTGCTATTCTTTGAGCCCCTACTTTTTGAAAATGTGTAACTTACTTCTTTCTCATGATGGCATGTGAATGCTTTACAGCCCAGGACCATCTTTCTTGAGAACATGGGAGCACTGCTTCCTAAAAGTAATAATCCAAAAAAATGGGATTCCTTCATCCAAGTCTGTGTGGAAAGGCAGGAGCCTTGCTTTCATAGGTGCTGATGACAAAGCATAGATGGCCAACCTTTAGACTGAGGGCCTCTAGTACCATCTCATTACCTTACTCAGTGTTTACAGATCCCCCCAGTTACTTGTTCCAGGGGAGTACACTGAACTTTTCTTCTTGTAATGGTCTTGACATTTATCACTATGTCTTGAATAAAGTTCCCCTTGTCTATTTAGTTCTGTCCAGTGCAATACTTTTAGACAATGTGTAGCTCTTTTCTATTAGTTAAACAGGTAAAGGAAAATCTTACTCTCAAAATCCATAATGATAGTTGCTTCAGGCAGTTTGGGGTACAGTAGCAGAATACCATGGATGGAGTGGCTTAAACTATCCTTTCTCACAGTTCTAAGGGTTGAAAATTCAAGGTCAAGAAGCAGGAAGGTTAAGTTCTGCTAAGTGGCTTCTGTACTAGTTTACATATTGCCACCTTCTCATTTATTTTCACATGACAGAAAGAAAGGACTATTATTCCTCTTATTATAAAGATGCTAATGTCATGAGGGCTCCACCCTCATGACCTAATTATCTCCCAAAGATGCCACCTCCTGGTACCATCCCACTGGAGGTTAGGATATCAACAATTCAAAAAAATTTATAGCTCATGCTATTTACAGTCAGCAGAATTTAGTTAGAATGTTCAAGGCATTATGCACTTAACACAGTAATATTCTGTTCCTATTCCATATTTTTCCCATTAAAATACTTTGATAGACTTTTGACTAAGATTAGACACAACTGAGAGACTATACTAACACTCTTCTTTAGACTTTTGACTCTTTTGAAATCTAGGTTATTAATGTAGACAATTGAATATAATTACCTGTGTCACACAGTAGATCCTTATCAATATTTACATTGTCTATAATAGTGTGTATATATCAAGCCCAATCTTCCGATTTATCTCTGACATCTTTTGCTTGATCTTGCTATTCTTTGAGCCCCTACTTTTTGAAAATGTGTAACTTACTTCTTTCTCATGATGGCATGTGAATGCTTTACAGCCCAGGACCATCTTTCTTGAGAACATGGGAGCACTGCTTCCTAAAAGTAATAATCCAAAAAAATGGGATTCCTTCATCCAAGTCTGTGTGGAAAGGCAGGAGCCTTGCTTTCATAGGTGCTGATGACAAAGCATAGATGGCCAACCTTTAGACTGAGGGCCTCTAGTACCATCTCATTACCTTACTCAGTGTTTACAGATCCCCCCAGTTACTTGTTCCAGGGGAGTACACTGAACTTTTCTTCTTGTAATGGTCTTGACATTTATCACTATGTCTTGAATAAAGTTCCCCTTGTCTATTTAGTTCTGTCCAGTGCAATACTTTTAGACAATGTGTAGCTCTTTTCTATTAGTTAAACAGGTAAAGGAAAATCTTACTCTCAAAATCCATAATGATAGTTGCTTCAGGCAGTTTGGGGTACAGTAGCAGAATACCATGGATGGAGTGGCTTAAACTATCCTTTCTCACAGTTCTAAGGGTTGAAAATTCAAGGTCAAGAAGCAGGAAGGTTAAGTTCTGCTAAGTGGCTTCTGTACTAGTTTACATATTGCCACCTTCTCATTTATTTTCACATGACAGAAAGAAAGGACTATTATTCCTCTTATTATAAAGATGCTAATGTCATGAGGGCTCCACCCTCATGACCTAATTATCTCCCAAAGATGCCACCTCCTGGTACCATCCCACTGGAGGTTAGGATATCAACAATTCAGTTTATGGGGAGATAAAAAGATGCAATCCATAACAATAATAGCTCATGCTATTTACAGTCAGCAGAATTTAGTTAGAATGTTCAAGGCATTATGCACTTAACACAGTAATATTCTGTTCCTATTTCACTGTTTTTACATAATTTATCCTGTTCAATTAGTATACTATTCACCAACTTTATGAACAGTTGCTGCATCAAGTATAGGAAAATTTTCAAAAACTCCAATACGTTGCTTGGTCAAAGAAATACCAAGGTACTCGGCAATTTGGAGCTGTGTTAAAACTCAATTAACTCTCCACCATTGAAATAATTAATAACACATTACAAATTTAATCAGCTAACATTTATTGAATATGCCTCTCTTTTCTCAGGAAACACCTTCAAGTTCAGCATATAATGAACAGACACACTGTAGATTAAATCTGGGAAAATGACTGAATCATTGATGCACCAGCATTATCACTTCCAAAGCATTCTGAGCTTTTTGAGATATAAATTACCACATTGGCTGTACAAGATACTCAGCTCACTTTATGACTGTATCAGGATATTTTAACTCTACATCATTTCTGGGGGATAACTTGTATCATTACACTAAAAAATTATGAGTCCATTTTAATATACATCTTTAGAAATATTCAAAATTGTTTAATAAAAATGATTGTCTTGAAACACCTGTAGCTATTTTCTTAAACAGCTGCATTTATTTTCCTACTTAGTAAACTAATTTTAAAGGAATATTTAGACCTTGATAAGAATATTAATCAGAACATCCTCCTCTCTTTCCTTCTCAAAAACTAACAAAAATATTTAATATTTTTATTTTTGAAAATAAAATAATGTCTTTCTGATATAAACCAAAGTAACTGTGAGAAAATGAGGGTGATAGGGTCTTCCCTTGTGGCCCAGTGGTTAAAAATATGCCTGCCAATGTCAGGGACACAAATTTGATCCCTGGTGCGGGAAGATCCCACATCTCACTGAGCAACTAAGTCTGTGTACCTCAACTACTGAGCCAGAGTTCTAGAGCCTGTGATTTGAAACTACTGATGTTTGTTAGCCTAGACCCTGTGCTCTGCAACAAGAGAGACAAGAGAGTACTGCTGACTTCAGTGTGAGCTCAGAGCTCTAGAGCCCACCTAACTCTGCCCATTGGCCAGGTCAAGACTTCAAAGCAGCCATGAACATCTCCTACATTTCTGCCCTCACGATTTACAGGCAGTAGTGGTCCCCATAGGCCATGGTAACCGGAACCCTCAGCAACTTGAGGATGGGACACTGGCCATTAAGATAAACACCTCATCAGCTTCTGTCTCTCTGTCTCCAAACTTGGTCCAGCATTAATCAGTTGTCCACTCCCAGGAGGTGGCGGGAGGTTAGGGTTGGGGTATAAAGATGTTGCACATCATTACTTCAGGTTTGCCTTAATATCTGGGGCCCATCTCAAAGAGTGTGATTGTTCTGAGGAGGGGAATAATCTGACTGGCATTTGCTGTAAGTGATTCTCTCCAGTTTAAATGAAAATCCTAATGGTTGGGTGGATCCTAGGCTCCAGAATGCCTCCGTAATGAAGGTTGGGTAAGGTCTGAAAACCTGGCTCTGAGGGCGCAACCAGCTGAGATCCCCATGCCTAGACACAAGTAGGAGGACCCAGACTACATGCTGGATGGATGTCATCAGGTAGGATAGTTGGCCCCTCCCCAGGACTCCTCCACATAGTCTGGACCTGGACATTGGAGGAAAAGGGTTGTGCTTGGAAGCTTGATTTTTTCTTGTCAAAAAAGAGAGTAACATTTGTTTTGGTGGAGGTTTACAAGAACACTGTGACCTGACCATGATCTGACCTCAAGAACAAAAGCTCTACCACCAGAGTAACCATACCACTAGCTCACCTTTTCTAGAAAAGGGCTTTGCTGAAAGCTTTTGGTGATTTCAGGTTTTTGTTCATTTGTTAGTCTTTTCTCCTCATGTGGCCCTGCAGTAAACATTCCTCTGCTCCAAACTCCTGATGTTTTGGTATTGTTTGGTTTTACTGTGTGTTATGAAGTCAAACTTTTGATCAGTGCCAACACGATATTCTAATCAAGAACAGAATTTCTTTGTATTTTTAATGTGTTAACATTGTCCCTCTTCACCCTGAAATGTTCACTATCAACTATATTTGTGGATCAGGCAATTTTCTCTCATATAAATTATTTCCTTAATCAGAGAGCAATGTATGAGCCTGGAATTCTATTTTTGAAATAAAATGTGTACTATGGAAAGCTAAGCTTGTTCATGGAAACATACTTTCTAGATAGCAGCAGTTGAGCTCATCTTTTGCTGAGACCAATTCACTCTGAAAGTTCTATGATGTGTCATCACAATGGCAATATGGCAATACATATTCCACATTTTGTACCCATGGGCATTTTATGAGTTTAGAGATTCACATATAGTATATGATTGAAGAGCTCTCCCTTCAATCTTGCAGGTTTCAAAATATCAACTTGAATTGTTGTTTTGGAGGTAGGTTTCTATTGATTCTCTGAAGGCCTTTCCTTGAAATGAGCTGGTTAACTTTTGCTGATATATTTGCCTCATCTTCTTTGTTTTGTTCTCATCACTCTAGTTTATCTATAGAGTAATAAATGAACTTTATCATTTTGATTTATTCCTTAATTTATAATTTGATTTTTCTGTCTGCTGGCTGCCATAAATATTTTCCTAAATTTAGGAAAATGTGCAGTTTCCCAGTGCCAGTTTTGTACAGATATACCAGAGATCAGATCGAAAAAATGCACTACACTTAAATAGGAGAACCATGATTTCTCCTCAATAAAGAACATTACAGAAAAAAGAGAATTTCAGCTCAACTCTTCTAAATATAGCTCTCCAAATCAATAAACACTAGCAGTATACATCCAGAGATGTTTTAAACAGAAAGAAACTGGGATTTACTGGGGGGATTTCCATGGGTTGATGTGGGCAGGATCACTGTTTGGCTGTTGCCAGGGAGTTTGGTGAGAAGGGGAAGTGTTGTTGGGTTAGTAGAATGAATATTTGGTCACTGAGGGAAGGAGGATCTGTATGCTGATTCTCAAGGAGAATCTTGGGGTGTGGCCTCCAGGATGGGAGTATGGAGATGACTTTCAAAAAGAATACGGGGTCTGTTATCTTCCAATAGAATATCAACAGGAGTCATTAGAGCTAGAAGTTTAGTGAGGAAAGCAGAGAACTCCTGCCCATTCTTAACTAGGCCTTGGTCCAGGCTGTTCAAATCAGTGTTTGGGTCAGCTATGAGACCTTGAGGATCACAGGCTTTAAGTATGCCACCAAAGCCCAGATTCATCATTCATCACTTTATTACTCTTGGACAAATCTCTCTAAATTTCAACACTTTCAATTGCAACATGTGAGTTACAGCCCCTACTTTGTCCCCCTTTCCTCAGCAACAGGATCAGGTGTCAGAGAAGTTAATAATAGATATTCTCCATGAGTTATAGAGCCTTGGCTCTTGGTAAAAAGCTTAACAGCAATATGGCATCTACATTTTGTACCCATGGGCATTTTATGAGTTTAGAGATTCACATATAGTATATGATTGAAGAGCTCTCCCTTCAATCTTGCAGGTTTCAAAATATCAACTTGAATTGTTGTTTTGGAGGTAGGTTTCTATTGATTCTCTGAAGGCCTTTCCTTGAAATGAGCTGGTTAACTTTTGCTGATATATTTGCCTCATCTTCTTTGTTTTGTTCTCATCACTCTAGTTTATCTATAGAGTAATAAATGAACTTTATCATTTTGATTTATTCCTTAATTTATAATTTGATTTTTCTGTCTGCTGGCTGCCATAAATATTTTCCTAAATTTAGGAAAATGTGCAGTTTCAGTGCCAGTTTTGTACAGATATACCAGAGATCAGATCGAAAAAATGCACTACACTTAAATAGGAGAACCATGATTTCTCCTCAATAAAGAACATTACAGAAAAAAGAGAATTTCAGCTCAACTCTTCTAAATATAGCTCTCCAAATCAATAAACACTAGCAGTATACATCCAGAGATGTTTTAAACAGAAAGAAACTGGGATTTACTGGGGGGATTTCCATGGGTTGATGTGGGCAGGATCACTGTTTGGCTGTTGCCAGGGAGTTTGGTGAGAAGGGGAAGTGTTGTTGGGTTAGTAGAATGAATATTTGGTCACTGAGGGAAGGAGGATCTGTATGCTGATTCTCAAGGAGAATCTTGGGGTGTGGCCTCCAGGATGGGAGTATGGAGATGACTTTCAAAAAGAATACGGGGTCTGTTATCTTCCAATAGAATATCAACAGGAGTCATTAGAGCTAGAAGTTTAGTGAGGAAAGCAGAGAACTCCTGCCCATTCTTAACTAGGCCTTGGTCCAGGCTGTTCAAATCAGTGTTTGGGTCAGCTATGAGACCTTGAGGATCACAGGCTTTAAGTATGCCACCAAAGCCCAGATTCATCATTCATCACTTTATTACTCTTGGACAAATCTCTCTAAATTTCAACACTTTCAATTGCAACATGTGAGTTACAGCCCCTACTTTGTCCCCCTTTCCTCAGCAACAGGATCAGGTGTCAGAGAAGTTAATAATAGATATTCTCCATGAGTTATAGAGCCTTGTCTCTGTGAAAAAAGCTTAACAGCAAGTTTCCATTCCTAATCACTTAGAGCCATCCAAATGCTGTCTCTGAACAAATCACTACTAAAAGTCCAACTTATTCTTGACATTATTCAAGACTGAACATTTATGAACATTTATGAAGTGCCAATTCTCTATTTTTCTGTTTATTTGTCTATCTATCTATTCACTTATCTATTTATTTGGTTGCATTGTGTCTTAGCTCTGGTACATAGAGGTTTCATTGTGGTGTACAGATCTTTCTTTGCAGTTTAGTGACTCTCTAGTTGTGGTGCTTGGACTCAGTAGTTGCAGCATGTAGGGTAGCTTCTCTGAGGCATATGGGATCTTAGATCCCCGACCAGGAATCAAACCCCTATCCCCTGCATTGAAAAGCAGACTATTAACCATTGTACTACGTTATTTTTTCTAACACTTTATCTGTATTTAATTATTCTTGACCTCAGAATGTCAAAAATAGGCCATATTAACATTTGAGTCCCCCATCTCAGGCATAGAGGCAAAGAGGTAGCTACATACCTTTCCTAAGTACCTATTTCTCCTAAACATGATGTGGAACCAATCCATCAGCCGTGCTCACTATGCTCAACTGAGATTCTAGGCCTCAGTTGAATAGAAATATTTTTCCACACAACCATTCTGTTCGGTGTTTTCAGTGCACATCAAACATAGATCTTCTTAAGTCCACCTTGGATTCAGGATGCCCTGATAGGCATCTGGTGAGGAAGGGGATCAGAGGATTGAATAGTGGATCAATTATTAATATCTTCCCTGTGGTCTTCTGATAGCAAAATGTCAACAACTCTTTCCATTGTAATTTAGTTCCCAAGAATAATTGTCATAAATGTGGAAAGAGAAAACATTTTTATCAACCACCAGCTTCCTCAGAAAAACACGTGGTTGACCACACAAAAGAAGCATTCCTACAAATGAAGTAATTGAGGGTACTGTGAATTTTTTCTCATTAAGTTCACTCAAGATAATTATTGTAATATGCTCAGTGCCTCATATTTAAGGAAAAAAAACTGAAGTATTAAGCAATGTTCTTTTTTCATTTCTTGTGTTCCAATTGAGACTTATGATTGCAACTATGGAAGGAAAGATACATTCTAAATTTAACATTTAACATTTGGTTCATGTTTAAGAATGAACATGGTCTTTAACTATGGTTTGGGCATATTTCTTAACATTAGCTGTGATATGTTTCTCCCTGAAACTATGTTTCAAGATTTCTTTACATTATTAGACTTTTTTTAGACCAGGACTACATTGGCATAAAAGTTGTACAGAATGGGCTTTCCTGGTGGTCCAGTGGGTAAAGACACCGGCTTGCAGGACAAGGGGCGTCAGTTCAATCCCTGGCCTGGGAAGATCCCACGTGCTGCGGAGCGGCAGGACTGATGTGTGCAGTTACCGAGCCGGAGCTCTGGAGCGCATGCACCCAGAGCTGGTGCTCTTCGACAAGAGAGGCCACCGCGATGGGAGGCCCACACTAGCCAAGGAAAAAAGATAGATGAAAATGGACTAATGAAGGACCAATAGAAGTGGCCCGCCTGCTCCGCTCCCTCCCCACCCCACTCCCACCAAAATAAATAAATAAATAAATCTTAAAAAAAAAAAAGTTGTGCAGGCAATACAGAAAGTTTCTATACCCTAAAACTCAGGTTTCAGCTAACATATGTTAGTAACAGTTGACATATATTCTGTACATTTATTAGTTAGTGAAACAACTATGTTTAGTAACTAAAAGTCCATACTTTGCAAAGATTCACAATTTGGGTTGTTATATTTAATGGTATATTAAATATGCACAATGTTATTTATCACCATTATGATACCATTCAGAAATCTATAGGCTAACGTTCATGGTAGTGTATTCTTAGTTCTCAAAAGATAAAAAACAAAAACAAAAACAAAAAACAAAAAAACAAAGTCAACCATGTGATGAATGAATACATAAAATGTGATATATACACAGAATGTCATACTATTTACCCATAAAAAATAAATTGGTTATTCATCATATTGGATATGATGGAAAAGATTTAGGTGTCTATGGTGTTGTAGGAACACAGCCTTGTGAAAGCAGCAAATGCTAAGGAAATTTTTAATTGTTAATACTTATAAAAGACTAAAGGGGCAGAGCTAAGATGGAGAAATAGAAGGTCATGCACTCATCTGCTCCTGTGAAAATGCCAGAATTGCAACAAGGTGCTGAAAAAACATCAATGGGAAGAGGTTGGATCCGATAACAGAAAGATTCCCCACATCCAAGAGCAAAAGCTGCAACAGGACAGTAGGAGGGGTACAATTGCGCTTTTAAAAATCAAACCTCAAATCTGCCAGAGAGACTGAGTAGGCCAAGCATGCAAAGCCTGTTACACACTAGGCCCCAGGAAAGGAGGAGTGACCCCCACAGGAGACTGATCCAGGCTTGCTTTTGAGAATCCAAGTGCCCCCTTGGTTTAGAAGTCCCCTAGAGCAGTCCTCAGAAAGTCGGCATTGCACTTAACTCCTGTTGAGGAAGGTTATAATTAACCCGATCATAGAGACTTGGAGCAGGACTGGGGACTCTGTGTGTACCTGGATCCAGGAGAAACGAACAGAAAACCAACATGAGACTGAGCCAAACTCACCTCTGAGTATTCTGAGATCTCAGGTGGTGTCAGGGATCGACAGTGACCGGCAACGGGATCAGGGACACTGCAGCAGTGCTTCTGATAGAGCATGCAGGAACAGGTCGCACGCCACAGACCAAACTACAGGGAGGGAGCTTAGTTCCACCCAGCAAAAAAAGTAACTGGATTAATGCTTAACAGCCTGACCCACCCACAGTCTAGGTAGGTCTTTTGACAGCTGGAACAGTAAAAGAGACCTTCAGATCAAACCGCTGCCAGAGGGAAGAGTAAGACTGAGAGGGCCATAAATCCTGAATAGCCAGCAAGGGACAGAAGAGTCCCACAAAAATAAACTTTCATTATTTTTACGGTTTGACTGTCATTGGATTTCTTTCTTTTTTTCCTTTTTTTTTTTTTAAATTTTTCCTTTCCATTTTTTCTCTTCAACCCACCCTTTTCTCTTTTTTTCTTCTTTATTTTTCAATCCATTATACTCAACTCTGGTAGCTGCCAATCCTATCAGTACAAGTACATATAATCAAGTTCAAGAAAAAGAAAAGGAAAAACTTGTATTATCTTTTAATCTACACATTTTATTATGTTTATATAATTCTGGTTCTACATTGGCCTTTTGTGGGCCAATGCAGAATAATAATAATTTGGTTCTGTTTGCTATATTTCTCTCTATTTGCTTTAATTTTAAAATTTTTTATTTGTATTATTATTTTTTCTTCAACTATTTCTTTGTTTTCTCTGTTGTTCATTTCCTAATGCACTAAACACTAATGCATACAAATCTTTGTCTCCCTATATTCAACTTTTCATTGCTATTCTATATTTCTTTTCTATCATCCCTTTCTCTTCTTCCTTTTCTTCCCTCTTTTATTTTCATGCCTGTTACACACTAGGCCCCAGGAAGGATGACCCCACAGGAGACTGATCCAGGCTTGCTTTTGAGAATCCAAGCCCAGTCCTCAGAAAGTCGGCATTGCACTTAACTCCTGTTGAGGAAGGTTATAATTAACCCGATCATAGAGACTTGGAGCAGGACTGGGGACTCTGTGTGTACCTGGATCCAGGAGAAACGAACAGAAAACCAACATGAGACTGAGCCAAACTCACCTCTGAGTATTCTGAGATCTCAGGTGGTGTCAGGGATCGACAGTGACCGGCAACGGGATCAGGGACACTGCAGCAGTGCTTCTGATAGAGCATGCAGGAACAGGTCGCACGCCACAGACCAAACTACAGGGAGGGAGCTTAGTTCCACCCAGCAAAAAAAGTAACTGGATTAATGCTTAACAGCCTGACCCACCCACAGTCTAGGTAGGTCTTTTGACAGCTGGAACAGTAAAAGAGACCTTCAGATCAAACCGCTGCCAGAGGGAAGAGTAAGACTGAGAGGGCCATAAATCCTGAATAGCCAGCAAGGGACAGAAGAGTCCCACAAAAATAAACTTTCATTATTTTTACGGTTTGACTGTCATTGGATTTCTTTCTTTTTTTCCTTTTTTTTTTTTTAAATTTTTCCTTTCCATTTTTTCTCTTCAACCCACCCTTTTCTCTTTTTTTCTTCTTTATTTTTCAATCCATTATACTCAACTCTGGTAGCTGCCAATCCTATCAGTACAAGTACATATAATCAAGTTCAAGAAAAAGAAAAGGAAAAACTTGTATTATCTTTTAATCTACACATTTTATTATGTTTATATAATTCTGGTTCTACATTGGCCTTTTGTGGGCCAATGCAGAATAATAATAATTTGGTTCTGTTTGCTATATTTCTCTCTATTTGCTTTAATTTTAAAATTTTTTATTTGTATTATTATTTTTTCTTCAACTATTTCTTTGTTTTCTCTGTTGTTCATTTCCTAATGCACTAAACACTAATGCATACAAATCTTTGTCTCCCTATATTCAACTTTTCATTGCTATTCTATATTTCTTTTCTATCATCCCTTTCTCTTCTTCCTTTTCTCCATCATACTTATTCTGTTTTATTTTCATCACCTCTTTCCCAATTGTGATCCTGCTCTAGCATTGTTCTCCAATATGTGCTTTAGTTAGTTTGGTTATTAACTAGTAGATATCATTTTTTATTTCTTCTATTCACCATGTTAACACGTTGTAGGATTTTTTTTTTTTTTTTGAATGGTTTAGGTTATGTTATGGCTGTTTATATTTGTGTGCATATTCCAGTATGATAAATAGTATTTGCCCGATATATTCATCTTTAATTATAGGCCTCTTGTTTTGATTTTCCATTTGTTTATTTTTCATACAACTTTATTCTCAAGCCTGTTTGGGCCTCCCATTGCAGTGGCCTCTCTCATTGCAGAGCACCGGTCCTGGGCACATGTGCTCCAGAGCACTGGCTCATAATTGGGCACACTGGTCCAGCCACTCTGCAGCATGTGGAGTATTCCTATACTGCAAAGCAGACTCTTTACTGACCGGACCATCAGGGAAGCCCTAGAATTTGCATGGCATTTTAATTGCAATCTGCCAAAGGTATACATTCTGTTTCTCATTTGTGCATATATGTTTTTTTCCTTTTTTAATTTTGACCTCTTTTATAGGTCCTTTATTTATTTATTTATTTATTTGACCACTTCTATTGGTCTTTCATTTATTCCTCTTTGTTCTTTGGTCTGTGTGGGCCTCCCATCACAGTGGCCTCTGTCGCTGTAGCTCACCGTTTCTGGGCACATGCGCTCCAGAGTTCTGACTCTGTAGTTGGACACATTGATCCAGCCGCTCCATGGCACGTGAGATCTTCCCAGGCCAGAGGTCGAACCTGCGCCCCTTGCACTGGAAGGTGGTGTCCTTACCCGCTGGACCACCAGGGAAGTCCCCAATTATTTATTTAAATCCATCTTAATTCTTCGACCTGTGTGGGCCTCCCGTCTCAGTGGCTCTCTTGTCGCAGAGCACCAGCTCTGGGCACATGCTCTCCAGAGTTCTGGCTCGCAATTGGAAACAACAATCCAGACACTCCACAGCATGTGGGATCTTCCCGTGCCAGGGATCAAACCAGTGCCCTCTACACTGCAAGGTGGAATCTTTACCTACTGGACCACTAGGGGAAGCCCCTGTATATAGGTTTTAATACAATTTAACGCCATAACAAACAAGACTTGGACTCCAAAACCCTAAACCAGAGAACGCCTAACACTAGAGAGCATTAGACAGTGAGAATTCTCACAAAGCCAAGGTGCTTCTATGCAACTTTTGGCATCAACCAACCACCAGAAGCACCCTGAATAAGTCCCCTCATCCAAACAATAAACAAGAAAAAATACAAACCCAATTACCTGAAGACCTAACTTGATGTCTAGGAAAAGAAAATTTCCGGCATAGTTAAGAAATTAATAATAATAATGAAAAGGAAGAGAAATACCACACAAATGAAGGAACACTCTACAAACACACAAGTCCAAATAAATGAAGAGTAAATAGACAAAATTTCTGAAAGAGATTTCAGAAGAATGATGCTAATGATAATCAAGAACATTGAAAATAGAATGTTAGAGAAAATGCAAAAATCAACTAACACCCTGAAAAGGAAATCAGAACTCTTTACTGACCGGACCATCAGGAAGCCCTAGAATTTGCATGGCATTTTAATTGCAATCTGCCAAAGGTATACATTCTGTTTCTCATTTGTGCATATATGTTTTTTTCCTTTTTTAATTTTGACCTCTTTTATAGGTCCTTTATTTATTTATTTATTTATTTGACCACTTCTATTGGTCTTTCATTTATTCCTCTTTGTTCTTTGGTCTGTGTGGGCCTCCCATCACAGTGGCCTCTGTCGCTGTAGCTCACCGTTTCTGGGCACATGCGCTCCAGAGTTCTGACTCTGTAGTTGGACACATTGATCCAGCCGCTCCATGGCACGTGAGATCTTCCCAGGCCAGAGGTCGAACCTGCGCCCCTTGCACTGGAAGGTGGTGTCCTTACCCGCTGGACCACCAGGGAAGTCCCCAATTATTTATTTAAATCCATCTTAATTCTTCGACCTGTGTGGGCCTCCCGTCTCAGTGGCTCTCTTGTCGCAGAGCACCAGCTCTGGGCACATGCTCTCCAGAGTTCTGGCTCGCAATTGGAAACAACAATCCAGACACTCCACAGCATGTGGGATCTTCCCGTGCCAGGGATCAAACCAGTGCCCTCTACACTGCAAGGTGGAATCTTTACCTACTGGACCACTAGGGAAGCCACTGTATATAGGTTTTAATACAATTTAACGCCATAACAAACAAGACTTGGACTCCAAAACCCTAAACCAGAGAACGCCTAACACTAGAGAGCATTAGACAGTGAGAATTCTCACAAAGCCAAGGTGCTTCTATGCAACTTTTGGCATCAACCAACCACCAGAAGCACCCTGAATAAGTCCCCTCATCCAAACAATAAACAAGAAAAAATACAAACCCAATTACCTGAAGACCTAACTTGATGTCTAGGAAAAGAAAATTTCCGGCATAGTTAAGAAATTAATAATAATAATGAAAAGGAAGAGAAATACCACACAAATGAAGGAACACTCTACAAACACACAAGTCCAAATAAATGAAGAGTAAATAGACAAAATTTCTGAAAGAGATTTCAGAAGAATGATGCTAATGATAATCAAGAACATTGAAAATAGAATGTTAGAGAAAATGCAAAAATCAACTAACACCCTGAAAAAGGAAATACAAGAACTTAAAAAAATATCAAGCAGAGACAAACTAATCAATTTCTGAACTAGAAAAACAACAAATAGAAACAAAGAATGCAATTGCTTAACTAAAAAAAAAAAAAAAAATTCTCTAAGGAGTCACAAGCAGAGTATCTGAGGGAAGAAGAATGGACAATTGAGCTGGAAGATAGAATGGTAGAAGTAACTGCTGAAGAACAGAATCAAGCTCAAAGAATGAAAAGAGCAGAGGATAGTCTCAGAGACCTCTGTAATAATATCAATTGCACTAACATCCAAATTATAAGGATTCTAGAAGAAGAAGAAAATAAAGGGCATGAGAAAATTTTTGAAGAGATTATAGTTGAAAACTTCCCTAACATGGGAAAAGAAATAGTCAATCAAGTTCAAGAAGCAAAAATATTTCCATAAAGGATAAATCCTAGAAGAAACACACCAAGACACATATTAATTAAGCTAACACAAATTAAACACAAAGACAGAATTCTAAAAGCAGCAAAGATAAAGCAACAAGTGACAAACAAGGGAAACCCCATACATTTAAAACCTGATTTTTCAACAGAAACACTGCAGGCTAGAAAGCAATGGTAACAAACATTTAAAGCTCTGGAACAGAATAGCCTGCAGCCAAGAATACTCTAACCTTCAAGGATCTAATTCAAAACTGATGGAGAAATCAAAAGCTTTACAGAAAATCAAAAATTAACAGAATTTAATACCACAAAACCAGCCTTATAACAAGTATTAAAGGGACTTATACAGACAACAAATACAAGAGAAAAAGATCTACAAAACAAACCCATCATGACATATAAGAATATGACAAGAGGATCGTTTGCATTAATAATCACTTTAAATATCAATGGTCTAAATGCACCAAGCAAAAGACACAGGCTGGTTGAATGTATACAAAAATAAGACCCATACATATGCTTTTTACAGGAAACCTACTTCAGACCTAAACAAAATTATAGACTGAAAGTGAGAGGATAGAAAAATATATTCCATAAAAATGAAAATCAGAAGAAAGTTGCAATGACACTCCTCATATCACATAGAATGGGCCTTAAAATATGAATATTATAAGAGGCTAGGCAGGACACTACATAATGCACAATGTATCAATCCACGAGGAAGACATAACAATCATATGTATCTCTACACCCAACACATGAGAACCCCGATACATAAGACAAACAATTTCAGACATAAAAGAAGAACTTGAGGGTAACACAATACTAATAGGAGATTTTAACACCCCAATTACTACAATGGTAAAATCATCAAAACAGAAAATTAATAAGGAAACAAAAGCATTGAAGGACACATTAGCAAAAAATGGCCATAGAAGGAACCTATCGCAACATAGTAAAAGTCATATATGAGAAGCCCACAGCAAACATTATCCTCAATGGTGAAAAACTCAAAGCATTTCCTCTAAGCTCCGGAACAAGACAAGGGTGTCCACTTTCACCACTATTATTCAACATAGTCCTGGAAGTTCTAGCAACAGTGATAAGAGAAGAGAAAGAAATAAAAGGAATCCAGATTGGAAAGGAAGAAGTAAAGCTCTCTCTTTTTGCAAATGACATATTATACATAGAAAACTCCAAACACACTGTTACAAAACTACTAGAGCTAATCAGCGAATTCAGCAAAGTCGCAGGATACAAAATCACTATACAGAAATCACTGGTATTCGTATATACAAACAATGAAAATTCAGAAAATAAAATCAAAGAGGAAATCACCTTCACCACCGCAATCAACAGAATAAAATATCTAGTAATAAACCTATCCAAAGAACCAAAAGAGCTGTACACAGAAAATTACAAGACACTCATGAAAGAAATTAAAGAAGACAAACAGATAGAGAGATATTCCATGTTCCTGGGGAGGAAGAATCAATATTGTGAAAGTGAACATACTACCACATATCATCTACAGATTCAATGTGATCCCTATCAAACTACCAATGACATTTTTCACAGAACTAGACCAAACAATAGCACAGTTCATATGGAAACACAAAAAACCCCGAATAGCCAAAGCAATCCTTAGAAAGAAAAACGGAGCTGGAGTGAACAGCCTCCCTAACTTCAGACTCTACTGCAAAGCAGCAGTCATTAAGACAGTATGAAACCATAACACTCTTAGAGAAGAATATAGGCAAAACACTCAAGGACATAAATCAAAGCAAGATCTTCTCTGACCCACCTACTGGAAGAGTGGAACTAAAATAAAAAAATAACATATGGCACCTAATGAAACCTAAAATCTTTTGTGCAGTAAAATAAATTACAAAAAAAACTGGACAGACCACATAATGGGAGAAAATCATAGCAAATTAAATAACAGACAAAAAATTAATCTCCAAAATCTACAAGCAACTCAGACAACTCAGCACAGGAAAAACGAACAACCCAATCAAAAAATGGGAGAAGGAACCTATCGCAACATAGTAAAAGTCATATATGAGAAGCCCACAGCAAACATTATCCTCAATGGTGAAAAACTCAAAGCATTTCCTCTAAGCTCCGGAACAAGACAAGGGTGTCCACTTTCACCACTATTATTCAACATAGTCCTGGAAGTTCTAGCAACAGTGATAAGAGAAGAGAAAGAAATAAAAGGAATCCAGATTGGAAAGGAAGAAGTAAAGCTCTCTCTTTTTGCAAATGACATATTATACATAGAAAACTCCAAACACACTGTTACAAAACTACTAGAGCTAATCAGCGAATTCAGCAAAGTCGCAGGATACAAAATCACTATACAGAAATCACTGGTATTCGTATATACAAACAATGAAAATTCAGAAAATAAAATCAAAGAGGAAATCACCTTCACCACCGCAATCAACAGAATAAAATATCTAGTAATAAACCTATCCAAAGAACCAAAAGAGCTGTACACAGAAAATTACAAGACACTCATGAAAGAAATTAAAGAAGACAAACAGATAGAGAGATATTCCATGTTCCTGGGGAGGAAGAATCAATATTGTGAAAGTGAACATACTACCACATATCATCTACAGATTCAATGTGATCCCTATCAAACTACCAATGACATTTTTCACAGAACTAGACCAAACAATAGCACAGTTCATATGGAAACACAAAAAACCCCGAATAGCCAAAGCAATCCTTAGAAAGAAAAACGGAGCTGGAGTGAACAGCCTCCCTAACTTCAGACTCTACTGCAAAGCAGCAGTCATTAAGACAGTATGAAACCATAACACTCTTAGAGAAGAATATAGGCAAAACACTCAAGGACATAAATCAAAGCAAGATCTTCTCTGACCCACCTACTGGAAGAGTGGAACTAAAATAAAAAAATAACATATGGCACCTAATGAAACCTAAAATCTTTTGTGCAGTAAAATAAATTACAAAAAAAACTGGACAGACCACATAATGGGAGAAAATCATAGCAAATTAAATAACAGACAAAAAATTAATCTCCAAAATCTACAAGCAACTCAGACAACTCAGCACAGGAAAAACGAACAACCCAATCAAAAAATGGGACAAAGATCTAAAGAGATGCCTCTCCAAAGAGGACATACAGATGGCCCAAAAGCACATGAAAGGATGCTCAACCTCACTTACTATTAGGTAAATGCAAATCAAAACTACAATGAGATATTACCTCACACCAATCAGAACGGCCATCGTCAAGAAATTGACAGACAATAAATGCTGGAGAGGGTACAGAGAAAAGGGAACCCTCTTACGCTGCCTCTGGAAATGTAAATTGACACTGTCACTATGGAAGACAATATGGAGATTCCTTAAAAAACTATCAATAGAAGCACCACATGACCCAGCAATCCCACTCTTCGGCTTATACACTGATGAAATCAAAACTGAAAGAAGCACCTGCACCCTAATGCTCATTGCAGCGCTCTATACAATGGCTAGAACATGGAAGCAACCTAGATGCCCATCAATGAATGAATGGATACAGAAGCTCTGGTACATATCTACAATGGAATACTACTCAGCTATTAAAAGAAATGCAGAAGAATCAGTCCTAATGAAGTGGTTGGATCTAGAACCTATCCTAAAAAGTGAAGCAAGTCAAAAAGAGAAAGACAAGTACAGTATTCTAACACATATATATGGAATCTATTAAAAGGATAATGGTAACACACACAGTGAACCCATGGAAAAACAGACAGAGAATAGACATATGGACATTGTGGGGAACCAACAGTGGATGGGAGGCATAAACGAAGTAACATGGAAACTTATACTATCCTTCGCCAAAAAGATATCTATTGCCATTTCGTTAAGGGAATAAGAACACTTACAATGGCTTGGTGCTACAGCCTGGAGGGGCATGATGGGCGGGGAGGGGCTTGGGAGGGTAGAGAGTGCCAGGGATATGTTTATGACTGATCTGGGAACATGCATGTCTGTGAACGACAAAACTCTGTAAAAACTTTAAAATAAAGAAATAAATTAAAAACAAAAACAAAAACAAGAGCATCCCCATCAGCCACAGAACATGCCAGCCTCTTGATGTCAGACTGCACAACCTTCAAAACTGTAGGAGATAACTGTACAAGAATAATCACCCAGTTCATAGTATTTTGTTATAGCAGTCTGAACTGAACTGGGCATGGTGGAAAGCGACAAAGATCTAAAGAGATGCCTCTCCAAAGAGGACATACAGATGGCCCAAAAGCACATGAAAGGATGCTCAACCTCACTTACTATTAGGTAAATGCAAATCAAAACTACAATGAGATATTACCTCACACCAATCAGAACGGCCATCGTCAAGAAATTGACAGACAATAAATGCTGGAGAGGGTACAGAGAAAAGGGAACCCTCTTACGCTGCCTCTGGAAATGTAAATTGACACTGTCACTATGGAAGACAATATGGAGATTCCTTAAAAAACTATCAATAGAAGCACCACATGACCCAGCAATCCCACTCTTCGGCTTATACACTGATGAAATCAAAACTGAAAGAAGCACCTGCACCCTAATGCTCATTGCAGCGCTCTATACAATGGCTAGAACATGGAAGCAACCTAGATGCCCATCAATGAATGAATGGATACAGAAGCTCTGGTACATATCTACAATGGAATACTACTCAGCTATTAAAAGAAATGCAGAAGAATCAGTCCTAATGAAGTGGTTGGATCTAGAACCTATCCTAAAAAGTGAAGCAAGTCAAAAAGAGAAAGACAAGTACAGTATTCTAACACATATATATGGAATCTATTAAAAGGATAATGGTAACACACACAGTGAACCCATGGAAAAACAGACAGAGAATAGACATATGGACATTGTGGGGAACCAACAGTGGATGGGAGGCATAAACGAAGTAACATGGAAACTTATACTATCCTTCGCCAAAAAGATATCTATTGCCATTTCGTTAAGGGAATAAGAACACTTACAATGGCTTGGTGCTACAGCCTGGAGGGGCATGATGGGCGGGGAGGGGCTTGGGAGGGTAGAGAGTGCCAGGGATATGTTTATGACTGATCTGGGAACATGCATGTCTGTGAACGACAAAACTCTGTAAAAACTTTAAAATAAAGAAATAAATTAAAAACAAAAACAAAAACAAGAGCATCCCCATCAGCCACAGAACATGCCAGCCTCTTGATGTCAGACTGCACAACCTTCAAAACTGTAGGAGATAACTGTACAAGAATAATCACCCAGTTCATAGTATTTTGTTATAGCAGTCTGAACTGAACTGGGCATGGTGGAAAGCGACAACTAACTACTTACAGAATCTAAGAAAGAAAAAAAAAGACACAAGTATATGCAAATGTGGTATGCTTTCTTACAGAGATACATGGACTACTGTACATCAAGCAATGCATTGAAGCAATGTTTACCAAATCCTTTAAGAAAATCATAAATTTCTAAGTAATGTGGGTCAATATGACCAATTCATTTATTAACTATTATTAAAGCATTAGTAGTCTTTTTTTCTCCTTTAGTGGTACATAAATGGTACATCTTTTTTTTTTAATCTTTAATTTTCACAGTTTTGTTTTTTATTGCCTCACATCAACCTGATAAATGGTACATCTTAAAACTGATGGAATTTTAGATACAATTAAAAAGAGATAATTGAAGAGATAAATAAACAAAAAGGACACATTAGAAGAAATGGATCTCATTGATATCTTTAGGACCTTCCGCCCAAAAGCAGAAAAATACATTTTCATCTGAAGTGCACATGAAACATTCTCCAGGGCAGACCATATCTTGGGCCACAGGTCTAACCTCAGTAAATTCAAGAAAATTGAAATTATATCAACCATCTTTTCTGACCACAATGCTTTGAGACTAGATATTAATTACAAAAAAAAAGAAAAAAAAACACTAAAAACACGAACACGTGAATATTAAGTAACACATACCTAAAAAACAAATAGATTAGTGGACAAATCAAAGGAGAAGTAATAATAATAATAATAATAAATCCAAGAAGAAAATGACAGGGGCTTCCCTGGTGGTCCAGTGGGTAAAGACACTGCTTTGCAGTGCAAGAGGTGCCGGTTCGATCTGGAAAGATCCCACGTGCCGCGGAGCGGCTGAACCGATGTGTCCAATTACCAAGCTGGAGCTCTGGAGTGCATGCGCCCAGAGCTGGTGCTCTGCGACAATGGAGGCCACTGCGGTGGGAGGCCCACGCGGGCCAAAGAACAAAGATGGATGAAAATAGATAAATAGATAAATGAAAGACCAATGGAAGTGGCCCACCTGCCCGCCCCCTCCCTCCCCACCCCATCCTCCCCCAAAATAAATAAATAAATATTTTAAAAAAAAAAGAAAATGACAATGAGCACACAATGATTCAAAATCCATGGGATAGCACAAAAGCAGTTCTAAGAGGGAACAATATTATAACAATATAATCTTATCTCAAGAAACAAGAAAAAAGTCAAAAAGAGAACCTAACTTTACACTTAAAAGAATTGGAAAAAAGAAGAATGAAAAAACCCTGAAGTTATCAGAAGAACAGAAATCATGACGATCAAAGCAGAAACTAGTGAAAAATAAATGAAAGAAACAATAGTAAAGATGAATAAATCAAAAAGCTGGTTCTTCAAAAAGATAAACAAAATTGACAAACCACTAGCCAGACTCATCAAGGAAAAAAGAGAGAAGAATCAGTTAAACAAAATCAGAATGAAAAAATGAGAATTTGCAACAGACAATACAAAGATGCAAAGGATTATAAGAGACTACTATGAAAAAGTATTTGAGAACAAACTGGACAACCTAGAAGAAAAGGACGAATTCTTAGAGAAGTTCAATCATCCAAGACTGAACCAGGATTATGAACAACCCAATTACAAGCTCAGAAATTGATCTGTAATAATAATAAAAAAAAATCTGCCAAAATATCCAACCCAGGGCTAGATAGGTTTACAGGTGAATTCTACCAAACATTTAAAGAAGAGCTAATGCCTATCCTTCTAAAACACTTTCAAACAATTGCACAACAAAGAACACTCCCAAACACATTCGATGAGGCCACCATCACCCTGATACCAAATCCAGGCATAGACATCACAAAAAAAGAAAATACAGGCTAATATCACTGATGAATTTTGAAGAAAATATCCTGAACAAAATTCTAGCAAACAGAATTCAGCATCATATCAAAAAACTCATACATCATGATCAAATTGGGTTTATCTCAGGCATGCAAGAATTTTTCAACATCCGCAAATCAATCAACATCATATACCACATCAAAAAATTGAAAGAGCAAAACCACATGATTATCTCAATAGATTCAGGAAAAGCCTTTGACAGAATCTAACAACCATTTATGATAACAACTCTTCAAAAAATGGGCATAGAAGGAGCCTACCTCAACATAGTGAAAGCCATATATGAGAAGACAACAGTGAATATTATTCTCAATGGTGAGAAACTGAAAACATTTCCTCTAAGATCAGGAACAAGACAGGGGTGCCCACTTTCACCACTATTATTCAAAATAGTCCTGGATATGATAGCAACAGCAATAAGAGAAGAAGAAAAAAGCAAAAGGAATCTATACTGGAAAAGAAATAAAACTCCTCTATTTGCACACATGGTAATATATACAGAAAACTCCAAAGCCACTGTTATTAAACTACTTGAACTACCTAACGAATTCCACAAAGTCTTAAAATACAAATTCAATACACAGAAATCAATTGTATTTCTATATATAAACAACAAACAATCAGAAAGAAAAATCAAGGCTGCAATCCCATTCACCATTGGATCCAAAAGAGTAAAATATCTAGGAATTAACCTACCAAAAGAGACAATATCACTGTATACAGAAAATTACAAGACACTAATAAATGAAATCAGAGATGACATAAAAACAACTATAAATTGGCATTTACCAATTACATTACCAATGAATGGACAACAAGGACATTTGCTCTCTACTTCTGCAGAGACTGGACCCTGTGCTCTTGTGATCTGCTGACCTTCAATACTCCCTGATAGCGATCAGGGTGGGGTAGAGGGCCTCTGTGCTCCAAGGTGGGGCAGGTCTTTAGATAGGTGGATGCCTTTTAGGAATGACATTTATTATCTAAATCCTTCTATCTCCTCAAATCTAGAAAAGCACTGAATTCCTTCATGATGAAATTAAATCCTAATGATTAACTGAGCACTATTTGTAAAATTACTGTTTATTGGTATGAAACCCCCCCTCTTCAAAATCTTAAATACTGATCCTTCCCCTGCTGCCTCATTGGAGCAGTCTCTCAGAGCTATCTGGAGGTGCTGGCTTCCGAGCTTCAGTCATAATTATATCCTAAATAAAATTTAACAAACAACAAGAAAAAGATAACATAAACATATGGAGAGACATTCCGTGTTCCTGGGTCAGAAGAATCAATATTATGAAAATGATCATACTACCAAATATCATCTACAGATTCAGTGCGATCCCTATCAAACTATCAATGACATTATTCACAGAACTAGAGCAAAACAAATCACAGTTCATATGGAAACACAAAAGACCCCAGATAATCAAAGCAATTCTGAGAAACTGAAAACATTTCCTCTAAGATCAGGAACAAGACAGGGTGCCCACTTTCACCACTATTATTGTCCTGGATATGATAGCAACAGCAATAAGAGAAGAAAAAAGCAAAAGGAATCTATACTGGAAAAGAAATAAAACTCCTCTATTTGCACACATGGTAATATATACAGAAAACTCCAAAGCCACTGTTATTAAACTACTTGAACTACCTAACGAATTCCACAAAGTCTTAAAATACAAATTCAATACACAGAAATCAATTGTATTTCTATATATAAACAACAAACAATCAGAAAGAAAAATCAAGGCTGCAATCCCATTCACCATTGGATCCAAAAGAGTAAAATATCTAGGAATTAACCTACCAAAAGAGACAATATCACTGTATACAGAAAATTACAAGACACTAATAAATGAAATCAGAGATGACATAAAAACAACTATAAATTGGCATTTACCAATTACATTACCAATGAATGGACAACAAGGACATTTGCTCTCTACTTCTGCAGAGACTGGACCCTGTGCTCTTGTGATCTGCTGACCTTCAATACTCCCTGATAGCGATCAGGGTGGGGTAGAGGGCCTCTGTGCTCCAAGGTGGGGCAGGTCTTTAGATAGGTGGATGCCTTTTAGGAATGACATTTATTATCTAAATCCTTCTATCTCCTCAAATCTAGAAAAGCACTGAATTCCTTCATGATGAAATTAAATCCTAATGATTAACTGAGCACTATTTGTAAAATTACTGTTTATTGGTATGAAACCCCCCCTCTTCAAAATCTTAAATACTGATCCTTCCCCTGCTGCCTCATTGGAGCAGTCTCTCAGAGCTATCTGGAGGTGCTGGCTTCCGAGCTTCAGTCATAATTATATCCTAAATAAAATTTAACAAACAACAAGAAAAAGATAACATAAACATATGGAGAGACATTCCGTGTTCCTGGGTCAGAAGAATCAATATTATGAAAATGATCATACTACCAAATATCATCTACAGATTCAGTGCGATCCCTATCAAACTATCAATGACATTATTCACAGAACTAGAGCAAAACAAATCACAGTTCATATGGAAACACAAAAGACCCCAGATAATCAAAGCAATTCTGAGAAAGAAGAATGGAGCTGGAAGAATCAGCTTTCCTAACTTCAGACTATGCTACAAATTAACAGTCACCAACAGAGTATGGCACTGGCACAAAAACAGAAATATAGACCAATGGAACAAAATAGATAACCCAGAGATAAACCCACGCACCTATTGGTACCTTATTCTTGACAACGGAGGAAAAATATACATTGGAAAATAGACAGCCTCTTTACCAAGTGGTGCTGGGAAAATTGGATAGGTGCAAAAAAAAAAAAAAAAAAAGATATTGGAGCATTCCCTAACCCCATATACAAGGATAAACTCCAAATAGATTAAAGAACTAAATGGAATCATAAGACCAGAAACCTTAAAACTCTTAGAGGAGAATATAGGCAAAACACTCAAGGACATAAATCAAAGCAAGATCTTCTATGACCCACCCTCTAGAATAACAGAAATAAAACCAAAAATAAACATATGGAACAAATGAAGCTTAAAAACTTCTGCACAGTAAAAAGAAACTAAAAACAAGGTGAACAGACAACCCCCAGAATGGGAGAAAATCATAACAAAGGAAAAAAATAAAGAAAAAAGTAAATAATTATCTTCCAAAATATACAAGAAGCTCAGACAACTCAACACTGAAAAAACAAACAACCCAATCAAAAAAATGGGAAAAAGACCTAAACAGACATATCCAAAGAGATACAGATGATAAAAAAACACACAAAAAGATGTTCCAAATAACTTGTTATTAGAGAAATGCAAATAAAGATTATAATTATATATCACCTCACACCAGTCAGAATGGCCATCATCAACAAATCTACAGATAATAAATGCTGGAAGGGATGTAGAGAAAAGGAAACACTCCTGCATTGTTGGTGGGAGTGTAAATTGATACAACCACTATGAAGACAGTATGGAGATTCCTCAAAAGTTAAGAATATAAGCACCATACTACCCAGCAATCCCACTATTATACTTATACCATTATGAATTCAAAATTGAAAGAGACACCTATACCCCAATGTTCACTGTAGCACTGTACACAATAGCTTAATCATGGAAGCAAACTAGATGTCCATCCACAAATGAATGGATACAGAAGCTCTAGTATATATATATATATACAATGAAATACTTCTCAGGCTCAAAAGCAAATGCAGAAGTTTCAGTAATCATGAGATGGATGAATCTAGAACAGATCATACAAAGTGACATAAGTCAAAAAGAGAAGGACAAATACAGTGTGTGAATACATATATATGGAATATAGTAAGTTCATACTGATAAACACACATGCAGAGATCAATGGAAAAACAGTAATAGAGAACAGAATTATGGACATTGAGGAGAGGGTAAAGTGGGTGAGAGACATGGAAAGAGCAACATGGAAGCCTGTACTATCTTGTGTATAAGAGATAAGTATTGCCAAATGCGCTGTGGTTCTAAGTGATCATACATGGGGGCTTGCAATGGCCTGGAGGGGTAGGACAGGGAGCAAAGGGATATACATATAATTAATTTGGAATTATACATACCTGTAAGCCACAAAACTCTATAAAATCAAAAAAGCCAAATAAAAATCTTGGGATTGTGAAAAAAAAATTATGAAAAGAATAAATATTGTGTATCACCATGCTCAGTTGCTAAGTTGTGTCTGACTCCTGGCAGCCCCATCGACTGCTGTATACCAGGCTTCCCTGTCTTTCACCATATCCCACAGTTTTGTCAGATTCATGTCCTTTGAGTTGTTGATGCCATCCAACTATCTCATCTTCTGTCATCCCCTTCTCCTGTTGCCTTCAATCTTTCCCAGCATCAGGATCTTTTCCAGTGAGTCAGCTCTTCCAGGGTTTTGCACACAAATCTAACTTGTTAAAAATGCAATAAAGTTTTTTGTCAGAATGGCCATCATCAACAAATCTACAGATAATAAATGCTGGAGAGGATGTGGAGAAAAGTGAACACTCCTGCATTGTTGGTGGGAGTGTAAATTGATACAACCACTATGAAGACAGTATGGAGATTCCTCAAAAGTTAAGAATATAAGCACCATACTACCCAGCAATCCCACTATTATACTTATACCATTATGAATTCAAAATTGAAAGAGACACCTATACCCCAATGTTCACTGTAGCACTGTACACAATAGCTTAATCATGGAAGCAAACTAGATGTCCATCCACAAATGAATGGATACAGAAGCTCTAGTATATATATATATATACAATGAAATACTTCTCAGGCTCAAAAGCAAATGCAGAAGTTTCAGTAATCATGAGATGGATGAATCTAGAACAGATCATACAAAGTGACATAAGTCAAAAAGAGAAGGACAAATACAGTGTGTGAATACATATATATGGAATATAGTAAGTTCATACTGATAAACACACATGCAGAGATCAATGGAAAAACAGTAATAGAGAACAGAATTATGGACATTGAGGAGAGGGTAAAGTGGGTGAGAGACATGGAAAGAGCAACATGGAAGCCTGTACTATCTTGTGTATAAGAGATAAGTATTGCCAAATGCGCTGTGGTTCTAAGTGATCATACATGGGGGCTTGCAATGGCCTGGAGGGGTAGGACAGGGAGCAAAGGGATATACATATAATTAATTTGGAATTATACATACCTGTAAGCCACAAAACTCTATAAAATCAAAAAAGCCAAATAAAAATCTTGGGATTGTGAAAAAAAAATTATGAAAAGAATAAATATTGTGTATCACCATGCTCAGTTGCTAAGTTGTGTCTGACTCCTGGCAGCCCCATCGACTGCTGTATACCAGGCTTCCCTGTCTTTCACCATATCCCACAGTTTTGTCAGATTCATGTCCTTTGAGTTGTTGATGCCATCCAACTATCTCATCTTCTGTCATCCCCTTCTCCTGTTGCCTTCAATCTTTCCCAGCATCAGGATCTTTTCCAGTGAGTCAGCTCTTCACATCAGGTGGCCAAAATATTGGCACTTCAACATCAGTTGTTCTAATGACTATTTACTATTGATTTCCTTTAGGATCGACTGATTTGATCTCTTTGCTTTCTGGACAACTACTCTGTGCTCCTCTAGCTTTTACTGAAGAACTGGCAGACAATTTTCTCTTTTACAGAACAGTAGATGCTCCCTGTGGCACCAAGGATTTTTATTTTTTTATTTTTTCTTTCTCATCTAATATAGAGATATTGCTTAATTTCTCTTTCAGTGGGATTAATTTATGTGTATTTCAGGGTGTTCATTCCAGAAATAGACGATTCCTTTGGTTAGAAAAAAGGTGAAGTGAGAGTCTTATTACCAACTCACTATGTCTCATGCACAGGATATTAAAATGGTTAGCAATCACCACACAACCTGTAGAGTACAGAATTTTCCCTCCTGCAGAAACTTTTCTCTAGGAATAGAATTCTGTAACTACTGTAACCAATGCTAGACTTGGAAGTTCCATCTTTCAGGCAAAGGTCTTGCCTTTTATATGACTATGTGTGTTCTGATCCTGCTGGGTTCCCTGGACTCCACCACTGTTCCTTATCTGATTTCCTACTATCATCAAGGGAATCAAAGACCAGGGATCATTATGATCTTATCCTCAGAGTATCTTCTCTTCTCTAATTGCAGGTGGCCATCTCATCAAGTGTAATTGTCATGTATTCGGGAACCATTCACTTAGGGAAGAAAAGATTTGTAGATGAGAGTTGGGGCTTTCCTGGTGGTTTTAGGTTAGAGGCCAAAATGATTATGAATTCCTACTGGAAATGCATTGAGAGGCCCTGGTGATAGAGGTAATTCCTAAATAAAGGAATGGGGCCAATTACTGTACTTCCAGGAAGAAGCTGTATTAGATCTAACAATGTGAGTGTGTGTCCGTGGGCCTGGGTGTGTCTTCATGCATACTGAATGGATGATTTTTGTCAGATTCATGTCCTTTGAGTTGTTGATGCCATCCAACTATCTCATCTTCTGTCATCCCCTTCTCCTGTTGCCTTCAATCTTTCCCAGCATCAGGATCTTTTCCAGTGAGTCAGCTCTTCACATCAGGTGGCCAAAATATTGGCACTTCAACATCAGTTGTTCTAATGACTATTTACTATTGATTTCCTTTAGGATCGACTGATTTGATCTCTTTGCTTTCTGGACAACTACTCTGTGCTCCTCTAGCTTTTACTGAAGAACTGGCAGACAATTTTCTCTTTTACAGAACAGTAGATGCTCCCTGTGGCACCAAGGATTTTTATTTTTTTATTTTTTCTTTCTCATCTAATATAGAGATATTGCTTAATTTCTCTTTCAGTGGGATTAATTTATGTGTATTTCAGGGTGTTCATTCCAGAAATAGACGATTCCTTTGGTTAGAAAAAAGGTGAAGTGAGAGTCTTATTACCAACTCACTATGTCTCATGCACAGGATATTAAAATGGTTAGCAATCACCACACAACCTGTAGAGTACAGAATTTTCCCTCCTGCAGAAACTTTTCTCTAGGAATAGAATTCTGTAACTACTGTAACCAATGCTAGACTTGGAAGTTCCATCTTTCAGGCAAAGGTCTTGCCTTTTATATGACTATGTGTGTTCTGATCCTGCTGGGTTCCCTGGACTCCACCACTGTTCCTTATCTGATTTCCTACTATCATCAAGGGAATCAAAGACCAGGGATCATTATGATCTTATCCTCAGAGTATCTTCTCTTCTCTAATTGCAGGTGGCCATCTCATCAAGTGTAATTGTCATGTATTCGGGAACCATTCACTTAGGGAAGAAAAGATTTGTAGATGAGAGTTGGGGCTTTCCTGGTGGTTTTAGGTTAGAGGCCAAAATGATTATGAATTCCTACTGGAAATGCATTGAGAGGCCCTGGTGATAGAGGTAATTCCTAAATAAAGGAATGGGGCCAATTACTGTACTTCCAGGAAGAAGCTGTATTAGATCTAACAATGTGAGTGTGTGTCCGTGGGCCTGGGTGTGTCTTCATGCATACTGAATGGATGATTTTTGTGTTTGCGTGTGAATGTTTTTGAGCTGTGTTTTTCTCAATTTATGTCATCCTAAACATCACTGCTACTGGGGTCAAAGTCCCCCAAAAAATTCCCATCACATTTGCACCAAGAATGAGTATGTATATAAAAATTAAAGTATACACTTTCACTGTATGCATTGATTTTATACCAAGTGAGTATACTTTAACTTGGAAGACTAATTCGATCACTATCCAAGAAATATGTACAGGATTCTTCCAAATTATTTTTAGTCTAATTTTATTGGTTGTGCTATGTCTTTGTTGTAGTGCAGTCTTTTCTCTACTTATGGAGAGTGAGGGCAACTCTCTAGTTGAGGTGCACAGCCTTCTCACTATGGTAGTAGTTTCTGTGTTTCGTGGACTTGATAGACTATTTCCTTTCCATGTTGGGGGAGTTTTCAACTATAATCTCTTCAAAAATTTTCTCATACCCTTTATTTTTTTCTCCTTCTTCTGAAACCCCTATAATTTGAAGTTTGGTGCATATCCCAGAGATCTCTGAGACTATTTTCAACTGTTTTCATTCTTTGAGCTTTATTCTGTTCTTCAGCACTTAGTTCCACCATTCTATCTTCCAGCTTACTTATCCATTCTTCTGCCTCGGGTACTCTGCTTTTGATTCCTTCTAGAGTTTTTTTTTTTTATTATTATTATTATTTTTATTTATTTTTATTATTTTGTTTTTTGAGGGTGAGGGTATATTTGTTCTACACTGTCACTTTAGCTTCAGGTGCACAATGAAGTTATTACTATACGTTTTTACAGAGTCTTTTTGTCTGCACGTATGCATAATCCCAAACAGTCAGAGGTATATCACTGACCCCTCTTTCCTGAGTCCTCCCTCCCTTTTTGCCCTCCCCACCTCACCAGGTTGATGCTTAGTCACCATGTAGGTTCCCTTAATTTTACAGCTTAATCACCGTGATCTCTATTGCATATGATAGTGTAGGTTTCCTTCTAGAGCATTTTTCAGTCAAGCAATTGAATTGTTTGTCTCTATTTGTTTTCCAAGCTCAGTAATTGAATTATTTGTCTCTGCTTGATGTTTTATAAGGTCTTGTATTTCTTTGTGGAGTGATTTAGTTGATTCTTGATTCTTCTCTAGTATTCTATCTTTGACGTTTTGGATCATTTGCGTCATTCTTCTGAATTCCTTTTCAGAAAAGCTGTCTAATTCCTCTTCATTTATTTGGACTTGTGTGTTTGTAAAGTGTTCCTTCATTTGTGTGGTATTATTCTGCCTTTTCATTATTATTATTACTATTTCAACTCTGAGGGTTCCTTTCCCCAAACTTTGAGTTAGGTTTGTAGGTGATTGGTTTTGTATTTTTGTCTTGTTTTTGGATGAGACATTTTATTTAGGGTGCTGCCAGTGGTTGTTTGATGCCAGGATCTGCATACAAGTGCTTGCCTTGTGGAAGTTTTCGCTGTTTAATGCTGTCTAATGTTAGGAGATATCTTTCAGCATAGGGGGGGGAGTGACCCCTTTCATCTCTTCAAACTTCTCTCATACCCTTTATTTTTTTCTCCTTCTTCTGAAACCCCTATAATTTGAAGTTTGGTGCATATCCCAGAGATCTCTGAGACTATTTTCAACTGTTTTCATTCTTTGAGCTTTATTCTGTTCTTCAGCACTTAGTTCCACCATTCTATCTTCCAGCTTACTTATCCATTCTTCTGCCTCGGGTACTCTGCTTTTGATTCCTTCTAGAGTTTTTTTTTTTTATTATTATTATTATTTATTTATTTTTATTATTTTGTTTTTTGAGGGTGAGGGTATATTTGTTCTACACTGTCACTTTAGCTTCAGGTGCACAATGAAGTTATTACTATACGTTTTTACAGAGTCTTTTTGTCTGCACGTATGCATAATCCCAAACAGTCAGAGGTATATCACTGACCCCTCTTTCCTGAGTCCTCCCTCCCTTTTTGCCCTCCCCACCTCACCAGGTTGATGCTTAGTCACCATGTAGGTTCCCTTAATTTTACAGCTTAATCACCGTGATCTCTATTGCATATGATAGTGTAGGTTTCCTTCTAGAGCATTTTTCAGTCAAGCAATTGAATTGTTTGTCTCTATTTGTTTTCCAAGCTCAGTAATTGAATTATTTGTCTCTGCTTGATGTTTTATAAGGTCTTGTATTTCTTTGTGGAGTGATTTAGTTGATTCTTGATTCTTCTCTAGTATTCTATCTTTGACGTTTTGGATCATTTGCGTCATTCTTCTGAATTCCTTTTCAGAAAAGCTGTCTAATTCCTCTTCATTTATTTGGACTTGTGTGTTTGTAAAGTGTTCCTTCATTTGTGTGGTATTATTCTGCCTTTTCATTATTATTATTACTATTTCAACTCTGAGGGTTCCTTTCCCCAAACTTTGAGTTAGGTTTGTAGGTGATTGGTTTTGTATTTTTGTCTTGTTTTTGGATGAGACATTTTATTTAGGGTGCTGCCAGTGGTTGTTTGATGCCAGGATCTGCATACAAGTGCTTGCCTTGTGGAAGTTTTCGCTGTTTAATGCTGTCTAATGTTAGGAGATATCTTTCAGCATAGGGTCTTCCAGTCAGTGCTCCTTCCCCCAAGCCCTTGGGCTTGATGCATTCTTGTTGTGGCTTCTCTTTTGCACTTGGATGTGGGTTATCTTTTTTGTGGATTTGTCCAACCTCCTTCCATCGATGATTTTTCAGCAACTAGTTGAAATTCTGGTATTTTTCAGGAGCAGATGAGTGAACATCCCTCTAATCCACATCTTGGTCTCCCATTTGCTCTTTAAAGACACTTTGTCCTTGCCCTCTCAGGATATTTCAGAGTCAGTGGTGGGAAGCATGGGCTTATGAGGAGATGAAGTGTCCCTCTCTCCCTTCTGTACCTGCCCTCTTGTTATTTTTAGCACAGGTGTTCTGGGTCATAAGTCCTTTAGTTATCCTCTTATGTGGAACACCTGCTGAGAATTCTTCTAAACTCTGAGTGTTGACATTACTGCTTCAGTGTCCCCAAAGCCTCATGAATACCTGTGATGTGTTCAGAGCCCAGAAAATACCTTCAAATGAATCATGAAACCATGCCAGAAAAATAATCTTCAGAAGCTGTTGGGCTTCACTTCACAGGCCTGAAAGCCCTCTGCTTGCCTAGAGTTTTGACCAAAGGAAAAATCTTTGTGTCAATGATAGAGATATTAGTGGTTATATAATAACCATTAGATATAGACCTCATGCACAAGGCCTAATATGCATGAGGCAATATTATATTGTAGTATTAATTTGCATTGTCCTAGTGACTAGTGAAGTTGGGAAAATTTTCCTATGCCTGTTTGCGTCTATTTCTTTCTCTTTTTTTTAAAGATTTATTTATTATTTATTTTTGGGCGGGGGTCAGATTGAGGAGGGAGGGGAGCAGGCGGGCCATTTCTATTGGTCTTTCATTTCTCTATTTTCATCCGTCTTTGTTCTTTGGCTCCTGTGGGCCTCCCATTGCGGTGGCGTCTGTCGTTGCAGAGTGCCGGCTCTGGGCGTATGCGCTCCTGCGCTCCAGAGCTCCAGCTCGGTAATTGGACACATCGGTCCAGCCGCTCCAGGGCATGTGGGATCTTCTCACGCCAGGGATCGAACCTGAGCCCCTTGTACTGCAAGACGGTGTCCTTACCCACTGGACCACCAGGGGAAGCCCTATGTCTATTTCTTAAGTCTGTTGTATGTGTGCTTATAACTGGGGGAATGTCTATTTAAGTCTTTGTCCATTTCTCCACTGTTTTCTTTTTTTTTTCTTTTGCATTTAATGTACTATTTTCTAATATATTTTGGATAATAAATCCTCTTCTAGTATATCCTTGGTAACCTCTTTCTAGGTTACGTTTTTTACCCTGTTGACTATTGAAGAGGATATTCTTGTGCATTGTGTAATCTTAGGAGCTTATTAAATATCATTTGACTTTGTATCTGTGAATTCACTTTGGGGTTCTTTATTCTGGTCTTTAGGGTTGTATATCTTTTTCTCAGTTCAATTTTTTTTTTTCCTTCTGTACCTGCCCTCTTGTTATTTTTAGCACAGGTGTTCTGGGTCATAAGTCCTTTAGTTATCCTCTTATGTGGAACACCTGCTGAGAATTCTTCTAAACTCTGAGTGTTGACATTACTGCTTCAGTGTCCCCAAAGCCTCATGAATACCTGTGATGTGTTCAGAGCCCAGAAAATACCTTCAAATGAATCATGAAACCATGCCAGAAAAATAATCTTCAGAAGCTGTTGGGCTTCACTTCACAGGCCTGAAAGCCCTCTGCTTGCCTAGAGTTTTGACCAAAGGAAAAATCTTTGTGTCAATGATAGAGATATTAGTGGTTATATAATAACCATTAGATATAGACCTCATGCACAAGGCCTAATATGCATGAGGCAATATTATATTGTAGTATTAATTTGCATTGTCCTAGTGACTAGTGAAGTTGGGAAAATTTTCCTATGCCTGTTTGCGTCTATTTCTTTCTTTTTTAAAGATTTATTTATTATTTATTTTTGGGCGGGGGTCAGATTGAGGAGGGAGGGGAGCAGGCGGGCCATTTCTATTGGTCTTTCATTTCTCTATTTTCATCCGTCTTTGTTCTTTGGCTCCTGTGGGCCTCCCATTGCGGTGGCGTCTGTCGTTGCAGAGTGCCGGCTCTGGGCGTATGCGCTCCTGCGCTCCAGAGCTCCAGCTCGGTAATTGGACACATCGGTCCAGCCGCTCCAGGGCATGTGGGATCTTCTCACGCCAGGGATCGAACCTGAGCCCCTTGTACTGCAAGACGGTGTCCTTACCCACTGGACCACCAGGGGAAGCCCTATGTCTATTTCTTAAGTCTGTTGTATGTGTGCTTATAACTGGGGGAATGTCTATTTAAGTCTTTGTCCATTTCTCCACTGTTTTCTTTTTTTTTTCTTTTGCATTTAATGTACTATTTTCTAATATATTTTGGATAATAAATCCTCTTCTAGTATATCCTTGGTAACCTCTTTCTAGGTTACGTTTTTTACCCTGTTGACTATTGAAGAGGATATTCTTGTGCATTGTGTAATCTTAGGAGCTTATTAAATATCATTTGACTTTGTATCTGTGAATTCACTTTGGGGTTCTTTATTCTGGTCTTTAGGGTTGTATATCTTTTTCTCAGTTCCATACAGTTTTTGTTTTCTGGTTTTTTTTTCCGCTAAGGTACTTTTTAAAAAAATCCCTTCTCCTTTGGTCCAGTAGGAGGTGCTCTTCACTCTAATAGGAAAGAAAAAATTCTCAAATGAGAAAAAGGGCTCCAACTATATGGGCAAAGAAGAGAGGGAACATACAGGTTGCCAGGTATATATTTATTTAAAGATGATACTCTCCTTGCTTTAAATAAACATATATATGCAAATATGAACAAACCTAAAAAATACAGATCCTTGGATCATAAGGGAACTTCCAGGAACCCCTTTACCCTTCTGCCTCACCCAAGGGCAGATGGCATGGATCTGTTTTTTTTAAATTATTAGTTTTTGACATCCCTGCAGCAGCTAGCATGAAGTTGGGTCATTATCCACAGGATGAGAGTTCCCACTCTCTGTGGATCTCCTATAATTAGGATTGCATGCTTTCTTTTTCTTTTTCTTAGTAATACTGGGGTAAAGGATGGGGCTCCCTCCTGAAGAGGGAGGGAGAAATAAGACAGACTAGAAATAAGACAAGAAATAAGACAGACTAGTTTAACAGGGAAGGGGTCTTCTGTCATAGAAGTAAAAGACAATATAAAGGGATCCAGGACCCAGGGAAATACATTACTATGGGAGATTCTGTCCAGCCCAGGTTGGACCCCAGTTTCTTTGTTCTAGCCACTCCCATTTCTTTGGTATTGTCAGAAGACAAGATTAAATTCCTGGGTGCTAGTGTAGGAGGGAGTGTGGTTCTAGGGCTTCCTATAAGTACAGAGTGAACACTTTGAGCTTAAAAATTTCCCTTTTTTAAATACTTAAAAATAAACAAATCAAACTCCATCCAGTTCTGTACACAGCCCTTTTGACCCCCTGATATTGATTTGAGGAAAGGGAAGGGGTGTCAATGTTGTAAGGGTCCCCAACCTCTTTCTAGGTTACGTTTTTTACCCTGTTGACTATTGAAGAGGATATTCTTGTGCATTGTGTAATCTTAGGAGCTTATTAAATATCATTTGACTTTGTATCTGTGAATTCACTTTGGGGTTCTTTATTCTGGTCTTTAGGGTTGTATATCTTTTTCTCAGTTCCATACAGTTTTTGTTTTCTGGTTTTTTTTCCGCTAAGGTACTTTTTAAAAAAATCCCTTCTCCTTTGGTCCAGTAGGAGGTGCTCTTCACTCTAATAGGAAAGAAAAAATTCTCAAATGAGAAAAAGGGCTCCAACTATATGGGCAAAGAAGAGAGGGAACATACAGGTTGCCAGGTATATATTTATTTAAAGATGATACTCTCCTTGCTTTAAATAAACATATATATGCAAATATGAACAAACCTAAAAAATACAGATCCTTGGATCATAAGGGAACTTCCAGGAACCCCTTTACCCTTCTGCCTCACCCAAGGGCAGATGGCATGGATCTGTTTTTTTTAAATTATTAGTTTTTGACATCCCTGCAGCAGCTAGCATGAAGTTGGGTCATTATCCACAGGATGAGAGTTCCCACTCTCTGTGGATCTCCTATAATTAGGATTGCATGCTTTCTTTTTCTCTCTTTTTCTTAGTAATACTGGGGTAAAGGATGGGGCTCCCTCCTGAAGAGGGAGGGAGAAATAAGACAGACTAGAAATAAGACAAGAAATAAGACAGACTAGTTTAACAGGGAAGGGGTCTTCTGTCATAGAAGTAAAAGACAATATAAAGGGATCCAGGACCCAGGGAAATACATTACTATGGGAGATTCTGTCCAGCCCAGGTTGGACCCCAGTTTCTTTGTTCTAGCCACTCCCATTTCTTTGGTATTGTCAGAAGACAAGATTAAATTCCTGGGTGCTAGTGTAGGAGGGAGTGTGGTTCTAGGGCTTCCTATAAGTACAGAGTGAACACTTTGAGCTTAAAAATTTCCCTTTTTTAAATACTTAAAAATAAACAAATCAAACTCCATCCAGTTCTGTACACAGCCCTTTTGACCCCCTGATATTGATTTGAGGAAAGGGAAGGGGTGTCAATGTTGTAAGGGTCCCCACTTTCTTCCTCCACTTAGGTTTGGCTTTTCCCTTGGGTACTGTGCTGTTGGGCTTAAAGGCTGCAGTGACCCCAGGGCTGGACTGAGGAGCTGCAAAGAAGTTTCCATTGGACATCTGGCCTGGGGGTACTTGAAACATCTGGCTCAAGAAATCCTGAAGGTCAGCAGGAGAGGCATCTGGGGTAACTCTCTGCCGCCCACTGGTGCCTGGTATCTGCGAGCCAAATGAGATGTGATAAGAGACTCTGTGGGTATCTGGGGAGATTACCGCATGGTGGCATCCAGCCCACTTTGTGATGTCATACCCCATTCCATCCATCAGCACTAAGTAGGTGATTTTGAGGCCGAGCATGCTTGACTCTGCCCAAAAGTATCCTTCCTCAGCAGGATACAGACTATTACACTCAACACAGCATCTGGCACTCTTAGGTTCCTGGTCCATTTCAAATTTCCTATACTTTCCCTGGCATTGGCTGCACATCATAATATTCATTGCTTCTTTGAGGTCATCTTGAAGCTTGGACAGAAACTCATCCACTGACCAGTTCAGCTCATTTTCTGCCATTTATTTCATCTCATATTCCTTCCATCTTTCAGGGTTGCTGACAATATCCCAAGCTGCCCGCAAAACCTTGAAGTCCTCCTCAGGCTGGGGATGATGATATTTGTAGGGATGAACCATCACTGCTAGCTGCCTATAGGCCTTCTTCAGTTCAATATCTGATGCTGTGTCTTCAACCCTCAACATATGAAAAGCATTTAGCTCATGCTCAAAAACCCCATCCATGGTCAAGAGTCAAGCCACTTCCTCTTCAGGCTGGCAGTAATGACCACCATCTACGGGTGCCTTCCCCTGTCTATTGGTATTCTACTTGATCCAAGGCAAATCCAGCCAACCACACCGAAAGATTCTTACCAGTTGCTGCGAGGGCCTGCTCTCAGCAGATCAGCTATCACTGCCAGGTGGGAGAGTGTGGGGCTCTGAATTGAAAGAGGACCATTGCAAGCATAAAGAAGCTTAAGCACATGTTTGCAGTTTGGAGCTAAGATGGCGCCTACAGGAAGGGGTGCGGGAGTGAAAAGAAGCTTAAGCACATTGTTTCAGCTTGGAGCTAAGATGGTGCCTACAGGAAGGGACGTGGGAATGAAGGGAAGCTTAAGCTCATTGTTTAAAGAAGCTTAAGCACATGTTTGCAGCTAAGATGGTGCCTACAGGAAGAGACAGGGCGTGATCTAAATTGTTAATTGATGGTCAAAATTTCTGATTGGTTCCCCTGGCTTCCGCACTCGTGAATGATTGCTTGGCTTTTAGCTTGATTGGTGTAATCTATAGGAAGTCCTGTGCAAAACCCCCTTCACTTGCCTATAAAAGCTGTGGATCTTCTTCAATAAAGCGGAACTACTTTGATGGAACCCCTGTCGCGTCTGATTGTCCCCTGCCTGAGCCAGGGGGCTGGGGGGCGGGCAGTCAAGATTTGCCTTTCTCAGAGATCTCCCGGTTCAGTCGGGGGCAATCCCGCTGCCTTCCCTTTCTGCGGAAGGTCCGCGCAGGAGAGGCCAGCCAAGAGAAGAACCAGGTGACTTTACCCTTCGAGCCAAACCAGTCAATCAGTCTAACCAGAAACTGTTACTCCAACTGTAAGCAGCCCAACAAAAGGACCAGAACTAGGAGCAAAAAAGCACCCAGAAGCCTAAGAAAATGGATGAACAGCCCTGCCCCATAGCAAAACCCCTGGCTCAGAAACTGGAACATCATCTGGGCCCAGCCCCTCAGTCGCCCTGCCCAGATTCCCACCCAGAGACAATAAAGGTCCAGATCACTGCATTTCATATGCCTGCATGCATAGTTGAAATGACCACAAGTCTCCACATGCTCCCCAACTAAAACCAGCAGTTTGATCATCCACCAGAAGCTTGCCTGTCCAAGCTGACACAGTTCCTCTACTCCCCACAAACACAGTCCTCTGTGTTTATCTGCCTGACTCCATTTCCAGCCCAGCTGATTTCGACCAAGGGACCTGGGATCTGTGCGTCCATCCTTGCAAACATCCTCCTTGGCTGGAATGCAGTGCCATTGTCTCCGAGGTACAGGTTTCTTTCCTCTAGGCACATGTAAAAGATCACTGGAGAACTTAAGAAGTTCCTCCTCATCATATCCCTCTTCAATTCTTCATTTTTCCCCAAAGCTGTAGTGGTACAATAGTGGCAAAGGTTGCTAGAAAAGCTATCTCCTCCCTCAGAGTAAGACCCTTCAGGGATTCCCGGGGTTCCCTGGCAGTTACATGCATATGGAATGGAAAGAAAGGTTCCCGTCCTCCTGGTACCCAACCTCATTCTCTCTTGAGAGTTCCTGGTCCACTCCTGAGTCTTCTGAAGAAGCTCACCCTGATCATATTCCTCTCCAGCCAGGGAGGCACCGGGGCCCCTTGCGAGACCATGACTTGGATCCGACCAGTGGATCCAACGACCCAACCAGTTTATTAAAATATAAAAATACAAAGCCCTCAATGATTCAGTCACACTGGTCACAATTAAACATGTCCATAACACTTATAATGGACGTGGATTTGGGCACTGTGTGTACTTAGGACTAGAGTGCTCTATGAGGCAGTGGGTTCCATTAGGAGCAGGCTCAGCTGAGTTCAGGAGTTCTGAAAAAGTATTTCAGGGTCCACAGAGGGTCCTGAAATCCTGAGGGAGGTACCACCACTGTGGTGGGCTCCACACAATTCTCCTTCTCCAGTGTGCTTCTGGGACATGATCCCGGGGCTTCCTGAGGATTTTAGGTCACAACCATCATGGTAACTTCTGATGCCAAAGAGCGGTGGTAAATCGTCCCCCTCAAAAAGCTGGGCTGAGGAGCTCCCCCTGGCTCCGCCTCACAGTTCCATAAGGTTTTGATTCCCATGGCATTGTAATGTGTTGTGAAGTTAGAAAGTGAGTGACTTCCATTGTTGTCCTTTGTCCTTTTTTTTTTTTTAAACTTTATTTTAATTTTAACTTTTACAAAGTTTTGTTGTTTACAGATATGTATTTTCTCAGATTAGTCATATATAAATCCTCCCCCCCGCCCATCCCACACCTCCATACTGTGTACACAGTTCCTCTCCTCCCCACAAACACAGTCCTCTGTGTTTATCTGCCTGACTCCATTTCCAGCCCAGCTGATTTCGACCAAGGGACCTGGGATCTGTGCGTCCATCCTTGCAAACATCCTCCTTGGCTGGAATGCAGTGCCATTGTCTCCGAGGTACAGGTTTCTTTCCTCTAGGCACATGTAAAAGATCACTGGAGAACTTAAGAAGTTCCTCCTCATCATATCCCTCTTCAATTCTTCATTTTTCCCCAAAGCTGTAGTGGTACAATAGTGGCAAAGGTTGCTAGAAAAGCTATCTCCTCCCTCAGAGTAAGACCCTTCAGGGATTCCCGGGGTTCCCTGGCAGTTACATGCATATGGAATGGAAAGAAAGGTTCCCGTCCTCCTGGTACCCAACCTCATTCTCTCTTGAGAGTTCCTGGTCCACTCCTGAGTCTTCTGAAGAAGCTCACCCTGATCATATTCCTCTCCAGCCAGGGAGGCACCGGGGCCCCTTGCGAGACCATGACTTGGATCCGACCAGTGGATCCAACGACCCAACCAGTTTATTAAAATATAAAAATACAAAGCCCTCAATGATTCAGTCACACTGGTCACAATTAAACATGTCCATAACACTTATAATGGACGTGGATTTGGGCACTGTGTGTACTTAGGACTAGAGTGCTCTATGAGGCAGTGGGTTCCATTAGGAGCAGGCTCAGCTGAGTTCAGGAGTTCTGAAAAAGTATTTCAGGGTCCACAGAGGGTCCTGAAATCCTGAGGGAGGTACCACCACTGTGGTGGGCTCCACACAATTCTCCTTCTCCAGTGTGCTTCTGGGACATGATCCCGGGGCTTCCTGAGGATTTTAGGTCACAACCATCATGGTAACTTCTGATGCCAAAGAGCGGTGGTAAATCGTCCCCCTCAAAAAGCTGGGCTGAGGAGCTCCCCCTGGCTCCGCCTCACAGTTCCATAAGGTTTTGATTCCCATGGCATTGTAATGTGTTGTGAAGTTAGAAAGTGAGTGACTTCCATTGTTGTCCTTTGTCCTTTTTTTTTTTTTAAACTTTATTTTAATTTTAACTTTTACAAAGTTTTGTTGTTTACAGATATGTATTTTCTCAGATTAGTCATATATAAATCCTCCCCCCCGCCCATCCCACACCTCCATACTGTCATACAGCACCCATGAAGGATCTGCTTCTCTCACAGAGCAATGACTATAGTTATTTTCTTCACATATGATAGCACAGGCCTTCATGCTACTTCCTTTAAGCCTCTGACCCACTGTTCCTTCCCCACAATGTACACATGTCCACTGCCTATGCCTGTCTTTCCATCACTTCACTGCAGTGCCATCATCACCATTCTACTAGGTTCCATATATATGTGTTAGTATATTGCACTTGTTCTTCTCTTTCTGACTAACTTCACTTTTTACGATACGTTCTAGATCCAGCCACCTCATTAGAGCTGATTCTTCTGCATTTCTTTTTACAGCTGTGTAGCATTCCTTTGTGTGTATGTACTAGAGCTTCTTTATCCATTTGTTCATCGATGCATATCTAGGTTGCTTCTATGTTCTAGCTATTGTACAGAGAGCTGTAATGAACATTGAGGTACAGGTGGTTCTTTTGGATTTAATTTCATCAGGGTATAAGCCTAAGAGTGGGATTGCTGGGTCATAAGGTACTCCTATTTTTAGTTTTTTAAGAAATCTCCAGACTGTCTTCCATAGAGGCTGTATCAATCGACATTCCCACCAGCAATGCAGGAGTGTTCCCTTTTCTCCTCACCCTCTCAAGCATTTATTGTCTGTCGATTTGTTGATGATGGCCATTCTGACGGGTGTGAGGTGATATCTCATTGTAGTTTTGATTTGCATTTCTCTAATAATAAGCAAAGTTGAGGATCGTTTTATGTGTTTTGGGGCCATCTGTATGCCTTCTTTGGACAAGTGTCTGCTTAGGTCCTTTTCCCATTTTTTGATTAAGTTGTTCATTTTTCCTGTGCTGAGTTGTCTGAGTTGCCTGTAGATTTTGGAGATTAATTATTTGTCTGTTGCTTCATTTGCTATGATTTTGTCCCACTCTGTGGGCCATCTGTTCACATTTTTTTGTGATTTTTTTTGCTGTACAAAAGCTTTAAAGTTTCATTACATCCCACGTGTTCATTTGTCTTTTTAGTTCCGCTATTCTGGTAGGTGGGTCAGAGAAGATCTTGCTTTGATTGACGTCCTTGAGGGTTTTGCCTATATTCTCCTTTAAGAGTTTGATGGTTTCTCGTCTTCCATTTAGGTCTTTAATCCATTTTGAGTTGATCTTAGTGTATGCTGTCAGGGAATGACTATAGTTATTTTCTTCACATATGATAGCACAGGCCTTCATGCTACTTCCTTTAAGCCTCTGACCCACTGTTCCTTCCCCACAATGTACACATGTCCACTGCCTATGCCTGTCTTTCCATCACTTCACTGCAGTGCCATCATCACCATTCTACTAGGTTCCATATATATGTGTTAGTATATTGCACTTGTTCTTCTCTTTCTGACTAACTTCACTTTTTACGATACGTTCTAGATCCAGCCACCTCATTAGAGCTGATTCTTCTGCATTTCTTTTTACAGCTGTGTAGCATTCCTTTGTGTGTATGTACTAGAGCTTCTTTATCCATTTGTTCATCGATGCATATCTAGGTTGCTTCTATGTTCTAGCTATTGTACAGAGAGCTGTAATGAACATTGAGGTACAGGTGGTTCTTTTGGATTTAATTTCATCAGGGTATAAGCCTAAGAGTGGGATTGCTGGGTCATAAGGTACTCCTATTTTTAGTTTTTTAAGAAATCTCCAGACTGTCTTCCATAGAGGCTGTATCAATCGACATTCCCACCAGCAATGCAGGAGTGTTCCCTTTTCTCCTCACCCTCTCAAGCATTTATTGTCTGTCGATTTGTTGATGATGGCCATTCTGACGGGTGTGAGGTGATATCTCATTGTAGTTTTGATTTGCATTTCTCTAATAATAAGCAAAGTTGAGGATCGTTTTATGTGTTTTGGGGCCATCTGTATGCCTTCTTTGGACAAGTGTCTGCTTAGGTCCTTTTCCCATTTTTTGATTAAGTTGTTCATTTTTCCTGTGCTGAGTTGTCTGAGTTGCCTGTAGATTTTGGAGATTAATTATTTGTCTGTTGCTTCATTTGCTATGATTTTGTCCCACTCTGTGGGCCATCTGTTCACATTTTTTTGTGATTTTTTTTGCTGTACAAAAGCTTTAAAGTTTCATTACATCCCACGTGTTCATTTGTCTTTTTAGTTCCGCTATTCTGGTAGGTGGGTCAGAGAAGATCTTGCTTTGATTGACGTCCTTGAGGGTTTTGCCTATATTCTCCTTTAAGAGTTTGATGGTTTCTCGTCTTCCATTTAGGTCTTTAATCCATTTTGAGTTGATCTTAGTGTATGCTGTCAGGGAATGTTCCAACTTCATTTGTTTGCATGTAGCTGTCCAATTTTCCAGCACCATCTGTTGAAGAGACTGTCTTTGTCCCATTTTAAAGGTTCGCTTCCTTCATCAAAAATAAGGTACCCATAGGTTCATGGTTTTATCTCTGGGTTCTCAATCTTGTTCCATTGGTCTCTAGTTCTGTTTTTGTGCCAGTACCATACTCTCTTGATGACTGTTACTTTGTAGTAGAGTCTGAAGTTGGGGAGGCTGATCCCTCCAGCTCTATTCTTCTTCCTCAGGATTGCTTTGGCTATTCGAGGTCTTTTGTGTTTCCATATGAACTGTGTTATTCTTTGATCTAGTTCTGTGAAGAGTTTCATTGATAGTTTGATAGGGATCACATTGAATCTATAGATGACATTTGGTAGTATGGTCATTTTAACAATATTGATTCTTCCAATCCAGGAACATGGAATATCTCTCCATTTGTTTAAGTCTTCTTTAATTTCTCTCATAAGTGTCTTGTAATTTTCAGTGTACAGTTCTGTTGTTTCTTTGGGTAGATTTATTCCTAGATTTTTGATTCCTTTGGTTGCAATGGTGAAGGGGATTGACTTTTTGATTTTGTTTTCGGATTTCTCATTGTTTGTGTACAGGAATGCCAGTGATTTCTGTATATTGATTTCATATCCTGCGACTTTGCTGAATTCGTTGATTTACTCTAGAACTTTTATAATAGTGTCTTTGGGATTTTCTATGTATAATATCATGTCTTCTGCAAATAGAGAGAGTTTGACTTCTTCCTTGCCAATCTGGAATCCTTTGATTTCTTTCTCTTCTCTTATCACTGTTGCTAGAACTTCCAGGACTATGTTGAATAAGAGTGGTAAAAGTGGACACCCTTGTATTGTTCCTGAGCTTAGAGGGAATGCTTTGAGTTTTTCACCACTGAGGATAATGTTCACTGTGTGCTTCTCATATATGGCTTTCACTATGTTGAGATAAGTTCCTTCTATGCCCATTTTGTGAAGAGTTTTTATCATAAATGGATGCTGTACTTTGTCAAAGGCTTTTTCTGCATCTATTGAGATGATCATGTGATTTTCATCTCTCAACTTGTTGATACGGTGTATCACATTGATTTATTTGCGGATATTGAAAAATCCTTACATGCCTGGGTTAAACCCAACTTGGTCATGATGTATGAGCTTTTTGATGTGTTGTTGAATTCTGTTTGCTAGGATTCTGGTGAGGATTTTGGCGTTTAAATTCATCAGTGAAATTGGCCTATAATTTTCTTTTTGTGTGTGTTGTCTTTGTCTGGCTTTGCCATCAGGGTGATGGCAGCCTCATAGAATATGTTTTGAAGTGCTCCTTCATATGCAATTTTTTGGAAGAGTTTTAGAAGGACAGGCATTAGTTCTTCTTTAAATGTTTGGTCAAATTCCCTTGTGAAGCCATTTGGCCCTGAGCTTTTATTTTGCGGTTGATTTTTGATCACAAATTTGATTTCTGAGCTTGTGATTGACTTGTTCATATTTTCTATTTCTTCATGGTTGAGTCTTGGGAGATTACCTTCTCTAAGAAACGGTCCATTTCTTCCAGGTTGTCCAGTTTGTTGCCATAGAGTTGTTCATAATAGTCTCTTAAAATCCTTTGGATTTCTGCATTGTCTGTTGTAACCTCTCCTTTTTCGTTTTTGATTTTGGTGATCTGGTTATTCTATGTTTTTTTCTTTATGAGTCTGGCCAGTGGCTTGCCAATTTTATTTATCTTTTCAAAGAACCAGCTTTTTGTTTTATTTATATTTACTATTGTTTCTTTCATTTCTTTTTCATTTATTTCTACTCTGATTTTTATGATTTCCCTTCTTCTGCTACCTCTGGGGTGTTTTTGTTTTTCTTTCTCCAGTTGTTTTAAGTGTAGGGTTAGGTATTTTCTTAGTTTCTTGAGGTGTTATGGAATTGCTGTAAACTTCCCTCTTAGAACTACTTTTGCAGTATCCCACATTTGTACGGTTATGTGTTCATTGTCATTTTCTTCTAGGAATTTTTAAAATTTCTCCTTTGATTTGCTTGGTAATCAGTTGGTTTTTTTAGGTGTGTGTTGTTTAATCTCCATGTGTTTGTGTTTTTAGCAGCTTTTTTCCTGTAGTTGATCTCTAGTCTCACTGCATTGTGGTTTGAGAAGATGGTTGATATAATTTCAATATTCTTGAATTGATAGAGGTTTGATTTGTGGCCCAAGATGTGGTCTATCCTGGAGAATGTTCCGTGGGCACTTGAGAAGAAAGTGTATTCTTCTGCTTTTGGATGGAATGTCGTAAAGATATCCATGAGGCCCATCTCTTCTAGTGTATCCATTGAGGCTTGTGTTTCTTTATTGATTTTATGTCTTGATGATCTGTCCATTGGTGTGAGAGGAGTGTTAAAGTCTCCTACTATGATTATGTTAGTGTCGACATCTTCTTTTAAGTCTGAAAGTGTTTGTCTTATGTATTGGGGTGCTCCTGAGTTGGATGCTTATGTCTTCCTCTTTGAATGACCCCTTGATCATTTTGTAGTCTCCTGTCCCGTCTCTTCTAATCTTCTTTATTTTGAGGTCTATTTTGTCTGATATGAGGATTGCTACTCGAGCTTTCTTTTGATTTCCATTTGCATGGAATATCTTTTTCCAGCCTCTCACTTTCAGTCTATGAGTGTCTCTAGGTCTGAAGTGAGTTTCCTGGAGACAGCATATATATGGGCCTGTTTTTGAATGCATTAAGCCCACCTGTGTCTTTTGGTTGGGGTATTTAGTTCATTTACATTGGAACTAATTATTGATCAAAATGATCCTAATGTCGTCTTGTTAGATATTATGATGGGTTTGCTTTGTGGATCTTCTCCTTCTCTTATACTTTTTGTCTATGTAAGTCCCGTTAACACTTGTTGCAAGGCTGGTTTGGTGTGACTAAATTCTTTCAATTTTTGCTTATCTGTAAAGCTTTCGATTTTTCCATCAATTTTGAAGGACATCCTTGCAGGGTAGAGGATTCTTGGTTGCAGATTATTTTCTTTTAGCCTTTTAAATGTGTCCTGCCATTTGCTTCTGGCCTGCAGAGTTTCTGTTGAAAGATCAGCTGTTAAAGGTATGGACTTTCCCTTGCATGTCACTAGTTGCTTTTCCCTTGCTGCTTTGAGAATTCTGACTTTGTGTTTAATTTGTGTTAACTTCATTAATATGTGTCTTGGTGTGTTTCTCCTCAGGTTGATTCTTTATGGTACTCTTTGTGCTTCTTGGACTTGATTGACTATTTCTTTTCCCATGTTGGGGAAGCTTTCAACTATAATCTCTTCAAAAATTTTCTCATAGACTTTTTTTTATCTTCTTCTTCTGGAAGCCCTATAATTCGAATATTGGTGCATTTGATATTATCCTAGAGGTATCTGAGGCTATCCTCTGCTCTTTTCTTTCTTTGAGCTAGATTCTGTTTTTCAGCAGTTACTTCCTCCATTCTATCTTCCAGCTCACTTATCCGGTCTTCTGTCTCAGATAATCTGCTCTTGATTCCTTCTACAGTGTTTTTCAGTTCAACAATTGAGTTGATTGTCTCTGTTGCTTTTTTTGGTAAGTTCTTGTATTTCTTTATTGAATGTGTTAATTGTGTCCTGCAATTTCTCTAACATTCTTTTTTCAGTGTCTTTGATCATCTTTACTATCATTCTTCTGAAATCACTTTCAGGAAGTTTGTCCAAACCCTCTTCGTTCATTTGATCTTGTGTGTTTGTAGATTGTTCTTGCACTTATGTGGTATTTCTCTGCCATTTCATTGTTATTATTAATTTTTTAACTAACTCTCTTTCAGGTTTCCTTTTCCTAGGCTTTGAGTTACGTCTTTTGGCGTTTGTTGTTTGGATGGGGCTTCTTATTCTGGGTGTTGCTGGTGGTTGGGTGATGTCAGGACTTGCATACGAGTGATTACCTTTGTTGGCATTCTCACTTGTATACTGCTCTTTAGTGTTAGGCTTTCTCTAGTATTGTAGAATTTTGGAGTCAATGCTCCTCCGTAAAGCCCCGGGACTTGTTGCCTGACCAGGAAATGAAGATTTCACAGCTGGTTTGTTATGGCATAAGAAAAAATATAATGCCTTTAAAGAAGGACATCCTTGCAGGGTAGAGGATTCTTGGTTGCAGATTATTTTCTTTTAGCCTTTTAAATGTGTCCTGCCATTTGCTTCTGGCCTGCAGAGTTTCTGTTGAAAGATCAGCTGTTAAAGGTATGGACTTTCCCTTGCATGTCACTAGTTGCTTTTCCCTTGCTGCTTTGAGAATTCTGACTTTGTGTTTAATTTGTGTTAACTTCATTAATATGTGTCTTGGTGTGTTTCTCCTCAGGTTGATTCTTTATGGTACTCTTTGTGCTTCTTGGACTTGATTGACTATTTCTTTTCCCATGTTGGGGAAGCTTTCAACTATAATCTCTTCAAAAATTTTCTCATAGACTTTTTTTTATCTTCTTCTTCTGGAAGCCCTATAATTCGAATATTGGTGCATTTGATATTATCCTAGAGGTATCTGAGGCTATCCTCTGCTCTTTTCTTTCTTTGAGCTAGATTCTGTTTTTCAGCAGTTACTTCCTCCATTCTATCTTCCAGCTCACTTATCCGGTCTTCTGTCTCAGATAATCTGCTCTTGATTCCTTCTACAGTGTTTTTCAGTTCAACAATTGAGTTGATTGTCTCTGTTGCTTTTTTTGGTAAGTTCTTGTATTTCTTTATTGAATGTGTTAATTGTGTCCTGCAATTTCTCTAACATTCTTTTTTCAGTGTCTTTGATCATCTTTACTATCATTCTTCTGAAATCACTTTCAGGAAGTTTGTCCAAACCCTCTTCGTTCATTTGATCTTGTGTGTTTGTAGATTGTTCTTGCACTTATGTGGTATTTCTCTGCCATTTCATTGTTATTATTAATTTTTTAACTAACTCTCTTTCAGGTTTCCTTTTCCTAGGCTTTGAGTTACGTCTTTTGGCGTTTGTTGTTTGGATGGGGCTTCTTATTCTGGGTGTTGCTGGTGGTTGGGTGATGTCAGGACTTGCATACGAGTGATTACCTTTGTTGGCATTCTCACTTGTATACTGCTCTTTAGTGTTAGGCTTTCTCTAGTATTGTAGAATTTTGGAGTCAATGCTCCCTCCGTAAAGCCCCGGGACTTGTTGCCTGACCAGGAAATGAAGATTTCACAGCTGGTTTGTTATGGCATTAAATGATATTAAAACATATATGCACGAATGAGAAACAGAAGGTATACCTTTGCCAAATGACAATAAAATATTATGCAAATACTCTCTAGTGTATTGAATTATACACACAAACATATGCAGCTGTAACATAACCCAAACATTCCAACAGAAAATACTGTACAATATGCTATAATGGCGAATAGAGGAAACCAAGAATGATATTCACCAGTTAATAAGCAAAGTAAGTAGAGCAGAAATTGGAGAGTAATGTTAGAGCAGGGTCCCCATTGGGAATAAGGCAATGAGGACAGAATTGACTAAGAAATATGGTGGGAAAAGGGAAAAGGGGAAAAGGAGAAAAGGAGGATAGAAGAGAAATATAGAATAATACTACAAAGTTACATATAGGACGATAAAAATTTGTATGTATTAGAGTTCAGTGTTATAGGAAAGGAGCATCAGAGAAAGCAAAGAGCTATGGAGGAAGTAGTAGTACAATTTAAAAAAATTGAAAATTAAAACAGAGACAGGTATACAGAAAAAATATAGACAAACAAAGCAAAAACTATAAAAACAAACAAAACCCCCACAGAACCTTAAAAGGCCACTATGAAACCAGACATTTATACCAAAATAAAATGTATGGTTTAAAAGGAAAAAGAAAAAAAAAATATGTAAACTTGAATATATTCAGTCTTACTGATAAGATTAGTAGCTTCAATATAATTCAATGGAGGAAATAAACACACCCACACTCACACACCACCCCTCCCCCCAAAAAAAAGAAAAAAACGGGGGAGGGGGGCACGGAGGGGGTTTGGAGAAGAGGGAAAATAAATAATTGCAAACAAACCAAACCAAAAGAAAAAAATAATAAAAAAAGAATAAGAAATAAAACGAAATTTAAAATACCCAGCAGTAACTCCAGCTTCAGACAAAATGTGAAAATAGTGTTTATTTTCTTCTGTCTCTTGCTGACTATTCAGGAATTATCAGGAATTATCTTTTTCTTGCCTATGACAGTGGTTGGATCTGAAGACCTCTTTTACTTCTTGTTTATTTCGGCCTATTCCAGAAATAAAAGGCCTGCCGAAGCTGGCCCTGGGAGTTCCTTAGTCCTTAATCCAAATCCCTTATCTTGCTAGGTGGAGCTAAATTCCCTCCCTGTAATTTGACCAGCAGCCCTGTAGTTTGACCAGCAGCCAAACTACAGTAGGGAAAATGGTGTCTCTCTCACAATGGATTTATTCCTACACGCTCTATGAGAAACACTTCTGCAGTGTCCCATACCCTGCTGGAGGTCACCATCGACCTCCACCACTGTGGGAGAGGTGAGATTACTCAGAGGTGAGTCTGGCTCAGTCTCATGCAGGATCGTTATTCCCCTCTCCTGGGTCACAGCGCATACAGTTTCCCGTCCTACTTGGTGGCTCTATGATTGGGCTAATGGTAACCTCCTTCAAAGAGAATTGAGCGCCACCCTTCCGAGGACTGCTCAAGGGCACTTCTAGCTCAAGGGGGCACTTGGACCCTCCAAAGTCCGTCTGGCTCAATCCCTTGTGGGTGTCACCGCTCCTTTCCCAGGTCTTGATCTGCAACAGGCTTTATGCGACTTTGGCCCACCGGGCCTCTCTGGTGGGTATGGGGTTTGACTTTTAAAAGCACAATTGCACCCTTCCTATCATCTTGTTGCAACTTCTCCTTTGTTCTTCGAGGTGGAGTATATTTTTGTGATCAGATCCAACCTCCTCCTGTCAATGGTTTCTCAAGAACACGTTGCAATTTAGGCGATTTTGCAGGAGAGATGAGTGCACGTCCTTCTAAGCTGCCATCTTAGCTCCACTGTCCTTTGTTCTTAATGTAGTTTTTTCTGTTTGAAGTCCTCAGCGGTTCCAACTGGTTTTATGTATTTGAGGATTATTTCATTTTTTTCAACTGCCATGAAGATCACACTGGGATTCTGATAGACAGTGCAGTAAATGTATACTTAGTTTGATGAATAGATCACAAAAATAATAAAAAAATGAAATAAAGTTTAAAATCCAGCAGTAACCCCAGTGTTTTTTCTTTTTTGCTGACTATTCAGGAATTATCAGGAATTATCTTTTCTTGCCTATGACAGTGGTTGGATCTGAAGACCTCTTTTACTTCTTGTTTATTTCGGCCTATTCCAGAAATAAAAGGCCTGCGAAGCTGGCCCTGGGAGTTCCTTAGTCCTTAATCCAAATCCCTTATCTTGCTAGGTGGAGCTAAATTCCCTCCCTGTAATTTGACCAGCAGCCCTGTAGTTTGACCAGCAGCCAAACTACAGTAGGGAAAATGGTGTCTCTCTCACAATGGATTTATTCCTACACGCTCTATGAGAAACACTTCTGCAGTGTCCCATACCCTGCTGGAGGTCACCATCGACCTCCACCACTGTGGGAGAGGTGAGATTACTCAGAGGTGAGTCTGGCTCAGTCTCATGCAGGATCGTTATTCCCCTCTCCTGGGTCACAGCGCATACAGTTTCCCGTCCTACTTGGTGGCTCTATGATTGGGCTAATGGTAACCTCCTTCAAAGAGAATTGAGCGCCACCCTTCCGAGGACTGCTCAAGGGCACTTCTAGCTCAAGGGGGCACTTGGACCCTCCAAAGTCCGTCTGGCTCAATCCCTTGTGGGTGTCACCGCTCCTTTCCCAGGTCTTGATCTGCAACAGGCTTTGCGACTTTGGCCCACCGGGCCTCTCTGGTGGGTATGGGGTTTGACTTTTAAAAGCACAATTGCACCCTTCCTATCATCTTGTTGCAACTTCTCCTTTGTTCTTCGAGGTGGAGTATATTTTTGTGATCAGATCCAACCTCCTCCTGTCAATGGTTTCTCAAGAACACGTTGCAATTTAGGCGATTTTGCAGGAGAGATGAGTGCACGTCCTTCTAAGCTGCCATCTTAGCTCCACTGTCCTTTGTTCTTAATGTAGTTTTTTCTGTTTGAAGTCCTCAGCGGTTCCAACTGGTTTTATGTATTTGAGGATTATTTCATTTTTTTCAACTGCCATGAAGATCACACTGGGATTCTGATAGACAGTGCAGTAAATGTATACTTAGTTTGTGGTAGTGCAGCAATATTAGAATAGCAAGTCTCCAGTCTATGAATGTAGTATGTCATTTCAATTATTTTTGCCTTGTTTCATTCTTTCAGCAAATGATTTATAGTTTTAGCATACAAGTCCTTTACCTTTGAGGGCATTTTTTTCCCTTCCTTTTTGAGTGTTTCAGAGTCAGTGGAAATAAGAGCAGTCTAATGACTATAGTGAAGTGTCCCTCCCTGCCCTCTGCACCTGGTCTTTGATTATGTTTAGTACATGTGCACTGGCTCACAAGCTCATTAACTCTCTCCTCAAGTGAACATCTCTGGGAATTTTCTAGAACCTGGGTATTGACATTATTGTTTCACTGTCCCCAAGAGTTCATGAGTACCTGGAAGATGTGTGAGAACCTAGAAAACTTTACATGAATCACCAAATCAGGCCAACAAAGTAACAAATAACTCTCTAGTAGGGAAAAACCAAGAGAAGGCTGGTAACAGCTTATATATATATATACATACATGTGTGTGTGTGTGTGTATGTATATATATGTGTGTGTGTGTGTATGTATATATATGCGTGCGTGTGTGTGTGTGTATATGCGTGTGTGTGTGTGTGTGTGTGTATAACAGTGTGATAGCCACTAGCCAGATGTACCTGTTTGTAATTAATTTAACTCTATCAACAACTTAACCAGTTTATTAAAATATAAAAGACCCGAAGCCCTAAAATACATGGAGCTCTCTGGTGGGTATGGGTTTGACTTTTAAAAGCACAATTGCACCCTTCCTATCATCTTGTTGCAACTTCTCCTTTGTTCTTCGAGGTGGAGTATATTTTTGTGATCAGATCCAACCTCCTCCTGTCAATGGTTTCTCAAGAACACGTTGCAATTTAGGCGATTTTGCAGGAGAGATGAGTGCACGTCCTTCTAAGCTGCCATCTTAGCTCCACTGTCCTTTGTTCTTAATGTAGTTTTTTCTGTTTGAAGTCCTCAGCGGTTCCAACTGGTTTTATGTATTTGAGGATTATTTCATTTTTTTCAACTGCCATGAAGATCACACTGGGATTCTGATAGACAGTGCAGTAAATGTATACTTAGTTTGTGGTAGTGCAGCAATATTAGAATAGCAAGTCTCCAGTCTATGAATGTAGTATGTCATTTCAATTATTTTTGCCTTGTTTCATTCTTTCAGCAAATGATTTATAGTTTTAGCATACAAGTCCTTTACCTTTGAGGGCATTTTTTCCATTCCTTTTTTGAGTGTTTCAGAGTCAGTGGAAATAAGAGCAGTCTAATGACTATAGTGAAGTGTCCCTCCCTGCCCTCTGCACCTGGTCTTTGATTATGTTTAGTACATGTGCACTGGCTCACAAGCTCATTAACTCTCTCCTCAAGTGAACATCTCTGGGAATTTTCTAGAACCTGGGTATTGACATTATTGTTTCACTGTCCCCAAGAGTTCATGAGTACCTGGAAGATGTGTGAGAACCTAGAAAACTTTACATGAATCACCAAATCAGGCCAACAAAGTAACAAATAACTCTCTAGTAGGGAAAAACCAAGAGAAGGCTGGTAACAGCTTATATATATATATACATACATGTGTGTGTGTGTGTGTATGTATATATATGTGTGTGTGTGTGTATGTATATATATGCGTGCGTGTGTGTGTGTGTATATGCGTGTGTGTGTGTGTGTGTGTGTGTATAACAGTGTGATAGCCACTAGCCAGATGTACCTGTTTGTAATTAATTTAACTCTATCAACAACTTAACCAGTTTATTAAAATATAAAAGACGAAGCCCTCAATGATTCAGTCACACTAGTCACAATTAAACATGTCCATAACTCTTGCAATTGACTATTGGTAAGCACGAAGGTGAGAGCTATCAGTGGCCCATAGACATAAGGATTGAATGGTGACTTTTTCATCATCTCTTTCTTTTGATGTTCGACATCTGTGATCAATGACTTGTTGAAAGACTGAGTGCACAGAGCACAGGGAAAATCCGAGTACCTGAGGGAAAAATCAAGAAGATGCTGTGGGAGCCAGGAGAGCTTCAGTTAGAGCAGGAGAAGTGGGGAGGTTACTCATAATCACATTACTGCTCTTGTTTGAGTTTTTACCGAATACATTGAAGAGGTTGTTTGCTGCCATGATGAGGAAAGCAACAGAGATAGGAAATAGTATTCAGGTGAGATCTAATGAGAGAGTGTTCCTGGAACTTTAGGGTAAACTTCCTACTTGGAGACAGAGGGAAGTGGACATGAAATCAGGAAGAAGGAACTATGTGTAGAGTTCTGATTTGTTCTATCCATATTTTAATGATAAAATAGAGAAATGAGACATTCCAAGGCCTCATCTCTCCCAGTTTTCCAAGACACAAAACAAACCCTGAAGTTACCTTGTATTAATGGAGGACCCTTGTTGCATTATTCTGGCTAAATGAAATTGGATGTGTTGCCTTTTGTCCTATCTCTAAGGGTCTGGGAAACTTCAGAAGTTGCTGTGAGCATTAAGCATCTCCAAGGTTTCTAAGGCAAAAAGGGGATCCCTGTTTGTGGAATTCTTTGTCTGCCCCTCCCCCAGGGGTCAGCACACTCTCCTATCCATACCAGGTGCACTCTGGGAGGAATGGGTTGGTTAACTGCACAATGGACTGATTGGAGATGGTGGCCATACACCTATGGTCTTTATTCCAATGTGCCCATGTTGGAGAATTCTAGGGTTGTTACCATTGCAAGGAGGAAGGAAAGGAGCAGTGATTAGAGGAGAGAAAAAAGGAAGGAAGGAGAGATGAAGCAGAGGAAGCAGGAGGCGGGAAAGCTCATGAGCAGAGATGCATGGAAACAGTGACTACCTGGAGGAAGAACAGGGTGACAGGCCCTCACTCCTGGTCACAGGTAGACAATTGGAGTGTGCGACATTATGTAGTAGCTCACAGGCCCACTTGTTCACTGCAGATGTGAATGCTGAATTTCTGGGAGGCCCCTTGCAGTCAAGAACACAAGAAGTCCCAAAGCCGGACTCTCTCACCAATGCAGGAGACATAAGAGATTTGGGTTCCATCCCTGGATTGCAGAGGTCCCCTGGAGAAGGAAATGGCAATTTACACTAGTATTCTAGTCTGGAGAATTCCATGGATTGAGAAGCCTGGTGGATTAAGACCAGTAAAAACATTACTGCTCTTGTTTGAGTTTTTACCGAATACATTGAAGAGGTTGTTTGCTGCCATGATGAGGAAAGCAACAGAGATAGGAAATAGTATTCAGGTGAGATCTAATGAGAGAGTGTTCCTGGAACTTTAGGGTAAACTTCCTACTTGGAGACAGAGGGAAGTGGACATGAAATCAGGAAGAAGGAACTATGTGTAGAGTTCTGATTTGTTCTATCCATATTTTAATGATAAAATAGAGAAATGAGACATTCCAAGGCCTCATCTCTCCCAGTTTTCCAAGACACAAAACAAACCCTGAAGTTACCTTGTATTAATGGAGGACCCTTGTTGCATTATTCTGGCTAAATGAAATTGGATGTGTTGCCTTTTGTCCTATCTCTAAGGGTCTGGGAAACTTCAGAAGTTGCTGTGAGCATTAAGCATCTCCAAGGTTTCTAAGGCAAAAGGAGATCCCCTGTTTGTGGAATTCTTTGTCTGCCCCTCCCCCAGGGGTCAGCACACTCTCCTATCCATACCAGGTGCACTCTGGGAGGAATGGGTTGGTTAACTGCACAATGGACTGATTGGAGATGGTGGCCATACACCTATGGTCTTTATTCCAATGTGCCCATGTTGGAGAATTCTAGGGTTGTTACCATTGCAAGGAGGAAGGAAAGGAGCAGTGATTAGAGGAGAGAAAAAAGGAAGGAAGGAGAGATGAAGCAGAGGAAGCAGGAGGCGGGAAAGCTCATGAGCAGAGATGCATGGAAACAGTGACTACCTGGAGGAAGAACAGGGTGACAGGCCCTCACTCCTGGTCACAGGTAGACAATTGGAGTGTGCGACATTATGTAGTAGCTCACAGGCCCACTTGTTCACTGCAGATGTGAATGCTGAATTTCTGGGAGGCCCCTTGCAGTCAAGAACACAAGAAGTCCCAAAGCCGGACTCTCTCACCAATGCAGGAGACATAAGAGATTTGGGTTCCATCCCTGGATTGCAGAGGTCCCCTGGAGAAGGAAATGGCAATTTACACTAGTATTCTAGTCTGGAGAATTCCATGGATTGAGAAGCCTGGTGGATTAAGACCATAGCACTGCACAGAGTCAGACACGACTGGAGCAGCACATTTGGGATGAGTGTCAAGATTCAGGTCACTCATGTTCCTTTTACTTTTTTCCAGTTCTGTCATTAATAACATATATCCTGTTTATAGTTTACAAAGTAGTGTCTTCTGTCAAAACTTAATGTTGCAATATGATAAACAGATAAGATGCATTTTTTATTACAATGACATAATAACAGTTTACAATCATAAACCTAAGGAGAATTTGCCTGGAGATTAGAATGGATTATTAGGGAAAACAGAGACTACTGTTTCTGTCCATTTCCAATGTGCAGGTCTCAGGAGCAGCTGTATAGGTTGATAGAGCAGGTTTACCCATCCCCTGTATCTTCTGTCCACCTGCCCTTCCCAAGGCATAGGGGTCTTGGGGAGAACCCAAGATTTTAGTCCTAGATCCCCAAGTTCCCTGTTCTTCTGTCTGTGTCTCACCACCCAGGGGATTCATCAGTTGATGATTGCCAGTCAATACCCAAGTGAAATTGCTCCTGTGGGACATTCCTAAACACTCCCTGATTGCAGACAATGCTGGCAGCAAAGAGCAAATGGACCCAGTGTCCTAAAGCCAAGTCCAGGTCCTGATGTCTTCTGGGTCCTGCAAACTCTCCCTGGGGAACCCACTCTGATCTCACTCTCTACCTCCCAAGGGACTCCATCACCTGTGTTGGTGTTGCAAGCTCTGGTGCAAATAACTGAAGATATGAATCCCATCCTGGACACCAGGTGGATGACACCCACACACCACCAGAAGCATCATCTGGACCAGACTGGGAGAGGCTTGTTTTAAAACTTCATGCTTTAGATTTTATTTTATATCTCACATAGCATTTATACAACTTTTGTCATTAAAATTTTATATAACATGAAATAAAACAGTAAATATTTTCAAATAACTGATGTTGCTCTTAATTTTCATTAAAAGAGTCAAAGTTAAGTCATTTTAAAAATGTAAAAGAAGTTCACAAAAGGACTTTAGACATGGAATAATTCATAGGAATCATTTTATTTTGTATTTTATTAACTGTATGTGCACATAATAACAACTTTTGCACAAATATATTAAAAAAGTAAAACCCATGTACTTTAAAACCTATCAATCACATGATTAAAAATAAAACTGCAAAGTTCACTGAACTGCTAAACTACTTATTAATTATAACAGCAAGAGAGAAAGAAAATGGGAATTGATTTCTACATTGATGTTCTAATTAAAATTTATGCACTAGACATCTGCTTCTGGCAATAATCAAGTAAAATGCCCTGGTTTAACCTCAATCATGAACAATTACAGAATAGAGAAAAAAACGCAAACAAATAAAAACAGACAGTAGATAATTGACAACATAGGACTGTGATCCCCTATAGTAGGAAAATAAGTATTGTGGAAAATAAAAGTGGCTAGAAACAAATTATATACCACAGAGACAGAGATCCCAAGTGAGGCACAGTAATATCAATGAACTAAAAAAAATGTCACAGTATCTCCCATGCCCTTCCCAAGGCATAGGGGTCTTGGGAGAACCCAAGATTTTAGTCCTAGATCCCCAAGTTCCCTGTTCTTCTGTCTGTGTCTCACCACCCAGGGGATTCATCAGTTGATGATTGCCAGTCAATACCCAAGTGAAATTGCTCCTGTGGGACATTCCTAAACACTCCCTGATTGCAGACAATGCTGGCAGCAAAGAGCAAATGGACCCAGTGTCCTAAAGCCAAGTCCAGGTCCTGATGTCTTCTGGGTCCTGCAAACTCTCCCTGGGGAACCCACTCTGATCTCACTCTCTACCTCCCAAGGGACTCCATCACCTGTGTTGGTGTTGCAAGCTCTGGTGCAAATAACTGAAGATATGAATCCCATCCTGGACACCAGGTGGATGACACCCACACACCACCAGAAGCATCATCTGGACCAGACTGGGAGAGGCTTGTTTTAAAACTTCATGCTTTAGATTTTATTTTATATCTCACATAGCATTTATACAACTTTTGTCATTAAAATTTTATATAACATGAAATAAAACAGTAAATATTTTCAAATAACTGATGTTGCTCTTAATTTTCATTAAAAGAGTCAAAGTTAAGTCATTTTAAAAATGTAAAAGAAGTTCACAAAAGGACTTTAGACATGGAATAATTCATAGGAATCATTTTATTTTGTATTTTATTAACTGTATGTGCACATAATAACAACTTTTGCACAAATATATTAAAAAAGTAAAACCCATGTACTTTAAAACCTATCAATCACATGATTAAAAATAAAACTGCAAAGTTCACTGAACTGCTAAACTACTTATTAATTATAACAGCAAGAGAGAAAGAAAATGGGAATTGATTTCTACATTGATGTTCTAATTAAAATTTATGCACTAGACATCTGCTTCTGGCAATAATCAAGTAAAATGCCCTGGTTTAACCTCAATCATGAACAATTACAGAATAGAGAAAAAAACGCAAACAAATAAAAACAGACAGTAGATAATTGACAACATAGGACTGTGATCCCCTATAGTAGGAAAATAAGTATTGTGGAAAATAAAAGTGGCTAGAAACAAATTATATACCACAGAGACAGAGATCCCAAGTGAGGCACAGTAATATCAATGAACTAAAAAAAATGTCACAGGCACCGTGTTGGAACTTACTCTGATTACTATTCTCACTAGTTCTCACTAAGAGAAACTATATTAAATAGCTCAGAGACATTTTCGCAAACACAGTGTAGTCCCCTCAGGGTGTGAGCCTCGGACTTCGACAATAAAGTGTCATGGTCTCGAATATTGTCAAACCAAGAGTGGGTTTATTAATCATCAAATAAAGGCAAGCACAAATAATCAGAAATAATCAGAACTCAATCAAATGCAAACAGATGTTCATACCCCAGAGCTGGAGAGTCTCGGTCTCACATTGGCACAGCTGATCTCTGTGAGCGAGCCTCCCGCATAATCTTCCTTCACCCTTTTTATATTTTTTTCAACTAGAAATCTCAAGCTAGTTAATAATCATGAAGAAGTTTTTTGTTTCTCTAGAGATGCAAAAGAGGTCATCACCAGAGTCCTTTGCTCCTCCACCAACACTTTGTTTATAGAAAAATATTCTTACAATTCTTAAATTACAAAGGGTTTTCCTTTGAGTTGTAAAGTGTTTCATTATCATTAGAAAGCAGATAAGAGGAAGAACCTTTGTGCTCTATATAGGTCTCAGAGAGGCGGAGGCTTGCAGGCAACGCCTATCCTTAATGTGAGGAGACATTTGTCTGCTCAGCCTGGATATCTTTTCTTAATCTTTTCTGTGAGAAGCGAACATACCTTTACTTGCCCATGACAACATAGGTAAAGAATCCACCTGCAGTGCAGGAGATATGGGTTTGATCCCTGGTTTAGAAAGATTCCCTGGAGGAGTGCATGCCAACTCACTCCAGTATTCTTGCATGGCATATCCTGTGGCCAGAGAAGCCTGGTGGGCTACAATCCATGGGGTCGCAAAGATTCAGACAGGGCTGAAGCGACTGAGAACGGGCACGAAGCATATAGTGGTTAAAGTTTAGTGGCACTGAGGTAGTTGTTAAGTTGCAATGCATAGTTCAATATAAGATGAGCCTACATGGAAAAAAACAGCAGAAGTCTGCATAAAAAGGGGAATTTCCATGCAGAGATCCCAAGTGAGGCACAGTAATATCAATGAACTAAAAAAAATGTCACAGGCACCGTGTTGGAACTTACTCTGATTACTATTCTCACTAGTTCTCACTAAGAGAAACTATATTAAATAGCTCAGAGACATTTTCGCAAACACAGTGTAGTCCCCTCAGGGTGTGAGCCTCGGACTTCGACAATAAAGTGTCATGGTCTCGAATATTGTCAAACCAAGAGTGGGTTTATTAATCATCAAATAAAGGCAAGCACAAATAATCAGAAATAATCAGAACTCAATCAAATGCAAACAGATGTTCATACCCCAGAGCTGGAGAGTCTCGGTCTCACATTGGCACAGCTGATCTCTGTGAGCGAGCCTCCCGCATAATCTTCCTTCACCCTTTTTATATTTTTTTCAACTAGAAATCTCAAGCTAGTTAATAATCATGAAGAAGTTTTTTGTTTCTCTAGAGATGAAAAAGAGGTCATCACCAGAGTCCTTTGCTCCTCCACCAACACTTTGTTTATAGAAAAATATTCTTACAATTCTTAAATTACAAAGGGTTTTCCTTTGAGTTGTAAAGTGTTTCATTATCATTAGAAAGCAGATAAGAGGAAGAACCTTTGTGCTCTATATAGGTCTCAGAGAGGCGGAGGCTTGCAGGCAACGCCTATCCTTAATGTGAGGAGACATTTGTCTGCTCAGCCTGGATATCTTTTCTTAATCTTTTCTGTGAGAAGCGAACATACCTTTACTTGCCCATGACAACATAGGTAAAGAATCCACCTGCAGTGCAGGAGATATGGGTTTGATCCCTGGTTTAGAAAGATTCCCTGGAGGAGTGCATGCCAACTCACTCCAGTATTCTTGCATGGCATATCCTGTGGCCAGAGAAGCCTGGTGGGCTACAATCCATGGGGTCGCAAAGATTCAGACAGGGCTGAAGCGACTGAGAACGGGCACGAAGCATATAGTGGTTAAAGTTTAGTGGCACTGAGGTAGTTGTTAAGTTGCAATGCATAGTTCAATATAAGATGAGCCTACATGGAAAAAAACAGCAGAAGTCTGCATAGCAATTTCCCTGAGTATTCACAGACTACTAACAGCATATGTGTACAATGAATGTTGATGAGACCATGAAAAATGATAGGGTGATGGTCTAAGCTAGATAATTCTCAGAGACTCCATTAGATGCAGATATATTCAAGATCCAAACAACATTACCGGACAGTCAACTGTCAATAACATTGGGCATTCAGTAAAGTTCCCAAGAGATTAATATTTTAGTAGCAAAACAAGGACAGTAGTAAGCTTAATTTTTCTACCCTAGAAGTAAGATTACTGATTGTAATACACCTGAATTTCCTCCAGAGAAAAATCTACTTTACACTCAAAAGAGCAATGGTTAAAATTAAGTCTAGAAGAGTATATATCTATATTAATCTATCTATCTATAAAATGTAAGTCTAGAGAAAAATCAACCTGATAAAAAAACAATGTAACTGCCTTAAAGAACAGAAGTCAGCACTCTTCTGAAGTGAAAAATAAATTCTAGACATTCCACATTGTAGTAGGTAAAATGTTCAACACCCAATTAAGAGCTTACCTGGTGACTCAGAGGTGAAGAATCAGTCATAGAAGCAAAGAGAGGCAGGCTTGATCCTGGGATTAAGAAGATTTCCTGAAGGAGGGCATGGAAACCTACTCCACAGGGTCATAGGGGTCAGACATGACTTAGTGATGAAACCACCATACCATTCAATTAAGAAAATTTCTAGGCATGCTAAGAATCAGAAAAAATGTGACTCCTTACCAGAAGAATATTGAGCAATAGAACTATTAATAGAACTGGTAGAAAGAATCCACCTGCAGTGCAGGAGATATGGGTTTGATCCCTGGTTTAGAAAGATTCCCTGGAGGAGTGCATGCCAACTCACTCCAGTATTCTTGCATGGCATATCCTGTGGCCAGAGAAGCCTGGTGGGCTACAATCCATGGGGTCGCAAAGATTCAGACAGGGCTGAAGCGACTGAGAACGGGCACGAAGCATATAGTGGTTAAAGTTTAGTGGCACTGAGGTAGTTGTTAAGTTGCAATGCATAGTTCAATATAAGATGAGCCTACATGGAAAAAAACAGCAGAAGTCTGCATAGCAATTTCCCTGAGTATTCACAGACTACTAACAGCATATGTGTACAATGAATGTTGATGAGACCATGAAAAATGATAGGGTGATGGTCTAAGCTAGATAATTCTCAGAGACTCCATTAGATGCAGATATATTCAAGATCCAAACAACATTACCGGACAGTCAACTGTCAATAACATTGGGCATTCAGTAAAGTTCCCAAGAGATTAATATTTTAGTAGCAAAACAAGGACAGTAGTAAGCTTAATTTTTCTACCCTAGAAGTAAGATTACTGATTGTAATACACCTGAATTTCCTCCAGAGAAAAATCTACTTTACACTCAAAAGAGCAATGGTTAAAATTAAGTCTAGAAGAGTATATATCTATATTAATCTATCTATCTATAAAATGTAAGTCTAGAGAAAAATCAACCTGATAAAAAAACAATGTAACTGCCTTAAAGAACAGAAGTCAGCACTCTTCTGAAGTGAAAAATAAATTCTAGACATTCCACATTGTAGTAGGTAAAATGTTCAACACCCAATTAAGAGCTTACCTGGTGACTCAGAGGTGAAGAATCAGTCATAGAAGCAAAGAGAGGCAGGCTTGATCCTGGGATTAAGAAGATTTCCTGAAGGAGGGCATGGAAACCTACTCCACAGGGTCATAGGGGTCAGACATGACTTAGTGATGAAACCACCATACCATTCAATTAAGAAAATTTCTAGGCATGCTAAGAATCAGAAAAAATGTGACTCCTTACCAGAAGAATATTGAGCAATAGAACTATTAATAGAACTGGTAGAAAAGATGAAAGTACCAAAAAAATGCTCTGTGTGTTCGTGTGTTATACGAGTCAAGAAATTAAAGGAAAAATAGCAAGATGAAAACATAGCTATAAAGAAGGTACTATCAAAGAGAAGTTATTTGATGATATTAAAATCAGATTGAACACTGCAGCAATGATGAACACATTTGAGGAATATCAATGAGGATTATCCAAAAGAGAGTGCAGAGAGAGGGCTTCCCTGTAGTGATGGCTCAGTGATAAAGAATCTGCTTGCAATGCAGGGGACACAGGAGACATGGATTCAATTCCCATGTTGGGAAGATCCACTGGAGTTGGAAATGGCAACCCACTTCAGCATTCTTGTCTGGGAAATGCCATGGACAGAGGATCTTGGTGGTCTACAGTCCAAAGGGTCACACAAAGTCAGACATGACTGAGTGCAGCCCTGAGTGCAGAGATGAAAAACAGATTCATGGTTCCTAGTCATCAGGAGAAGGGATAGGGGGAAGAGACTGTTAGTGGGTACTAAGTGTTTGAAAGTAATTTGTGATGGGCAAAATTTAATAAGACTTTGGGTCATAATGTCCATGAAAAGGGCAAGTTACTAAGTTACTGATTTGAATTCTAACAAACATGCCACCAGACTACTAACAATTATTTGTATATTGAAGAAACCTATTACAGTTTCAAGTTACAATATTTTTCTTATAAAAAGTATATGATTATGATTGTACTTTTCAGTAGCTAAATGCATAATTCACACCATTTCTATGAGTTTTATGAGAATATATTTTAGAGTAGGTGTAGGTTTAGTTGTGTGTAAAGTAACATAGGAATGAATAAAAATCTGTATTACTCACCATTGGTGAATGAGCTCTGATCATGCACTAGCTCTCGCATTATAATTAGTCTGGATTTTAATTGTCTTAATTTTGCATCAGTGGCTTTACCACAATAAAAACCTTAATATCAAGGAGACTTCCATATAAAATATCTGGATTTTTTTTTTTAAATAATTAAATGCAAATGCAGCATAGGTATATTTACTATGTGGAATATAAACAATACCTGAAGTTATACACATATATCAACATTGTTATTTTTTATTTCATTCAAACACATTAAAATAACTTTAAAAGCTCCCTTTGTTTATCATGAAACCTTATACATAAAATTGGGCTTTCCAGGTAGCTCAGTGGCAAAGAATCTACCCACCAATGCAGGAGTCACAGGAGCTGCAGGTTCAATCCATGAGTCAGGAAAATTTCCCTAGAGGTGGAAATGGCAAGCCACTCCAGTATTCTTGCCTAGGAAATCCCATTGACAGAAGAGCCTGTTGGGCTACATGGGGTCACAAAAAGTAGCACACAAGTAAATGACTGAGCACACAGTAGTGCATACCTAAAATCAAGTAAGAATGAAGATTTGGAGGAAGTCAACATTAGTTGTCAAGAGCAAAGTAAATTTGTTTATAATTCTCTAGGAAATTGAGAGATGGCAGTTAAATAAAATTACAACTTCATTTCATACATTTTATACAGTACTTCTAGATTTCCTAAAATTACACACTTATATCATTGAGACAGTCTCACATATCTTAGACAGCCTTCTAATATCTAACCTATATGCAAATAAATGGAAAGTATTGATCATTGCCACAAGCATCAGTACATATATATATATATGTATATATATATATATATATATATATATATATATTAAAATAAAAGGAATGACATATTTGGGAGTGATATATACCCATTAAAACAATGTGATTATTGAAAATTTATCAGTTAAGTTGTAGCCTTTTGCCCAGTTACTTTGACAAAAGCTTAGGTATTAATCAAACCAAGTATAAAAAGTGTGTAGTGATCAACCAGATAATTTATTAGCTCTTAAATTGAGCCATAAGTCTGTTCAAAGGCTAATTAGACCAATATGTGAATGTATCAATCCAATAATTGTTCAGACTAACTATATTAATCATCTAAAATATGTTCATGGGAAACTGCTAATGTTTAATCTTGTGGTTTTGCAACAACCTTAGTTCAGTAAGGAAATGAAATCCATGTATGATCCACTGAATCAGACAGAATAGGACTTTTTAAAGCATATGCATAGGTAAGTAGATGCAAAACTGGTGAGTTGAAGTGAGTTTTAGAATATTTAATTATCAAGAACTTGATCCAAAGAAAGAGTATTTAGATACATCTTCATTAAGAGAAAATGAATGAAGAAGTTATTACTTGGTGATTTATTTCTTCAGAACTCTCTGTATATTGACATATGCACATATGCATGTGTGTGCATGTGCACGCACATGTGTGTACATTGCATCTTGGAAGTTTACGTATTTATGTGGATAATTATTTTCCCAGAAATATGTATTAAATTTAGTTGAAATCTCTCTCTCTCTCTCTCTCTCTCTATATATATATATATATATAAAGTGTCTGCTATACACCAGACCTTAATATTGTTGTTTAGTTGCTGTTGTGTACGACTCCTTTGTGATCCCAAGGACTATAGGCCTCCAGGCTTCTCTGTCCATGGGATTCTAGGCATTTAAATTAGAACAGGTTTCTATTTTCCTCCTCCAGAGTATCTTCATGACTCAGGGATCAAATCACATCTCTTGCATTGGCAAGTGGATTCTTTACCACTGAGTCACCAGGGAAGCCCAGCATTAATATTGGATTTTGGTAAATTATGGGTGAAAAATAAGCAGTTGATTGAGGGCAGGAATAGAAAAATACATAATAAGAAGAAAATGCAAAATAATTTTGATATCCTATTTCCACTCTTATATACAAGCAACAATCACTAAGAGTCAGTGAATATTCAACGCTGGACTAAAGTTTAATGTCTAGAGGCAGCAGTCCAAATGAGAAGACCGCATCAGACTGGAAGCCCAGGGGCACCGGCTGAAACTGCTTTGACCTTTAAGCCATATGAGCCAGCAGATGTAATGTGGCTGGAAGCATTTTTGGTAGATAGAGATGTTGTTCAGTGCCATTGGAAGGTTCCTATAGGTGACTTACTCCCACCCTTAGGGTTTTGGAGCAAAGTCCAGATATCGTCTTGGAAAACTAGTGTCATTTTTTGAACATAACTTTTGGCTTGTTCCTGGGTCTTAGTTAAGACTAAAACTTAATCATGGCCCACCGAGTTATGCAACTTCAGGCGTCAGTTTTTCGGACTTATGAAGACACAAAATCAGGCATGAATGAAAGTGATAATGATCAAATGGAAGCGCTATGAAGGTGCTGGGACTTGAGCAGGTTCTGAGGGAAAAAAAGGAGGTGCCTGAGGAAGTAGCTCAAATGACCATGGCTCCTACAGGTAATACATTCTTGAACTCAATAGGGACAAGACTGCATGATATAAAGAGACCACCCGAAAGCTGACAGCTGGGGCAGTCTAGTTTCTGGGCATCTCTAAAGGACACGGGTGAAGGGAGACTCTCTGAGTAGGCATGTAACAGAGCATGCCCAAATACCTGTGAGCCATTACTCTGCACCCTGTTACTAGACAATGAGTCCTGCTCAGCAACTGGTTGGTGCCACAGTGCGCCCCCACCCCAAAAGAGCAATTGTCAGTTAGTTACCTTTATCACCACACAGCGAAGGTCAGTGGAACAGTGATCATCATTTGCAGAGTCAGTTAAGAAGTGGGTCCCAGCTGTCTCTCTGGAGCCTTCCAGCTCCTCTAGCCTGGGGCCAGCGAGTGAGCTGGGAACAGGAGAGGGGCTGTGTCCTGGTCTAATGAGCCCTTAACGTGGCTTTGCATTGTTCATACCCAGGTCCTAAGATGGAAATGACTTTCTCCTTCCCTGCCTGTACTACCTCATAGCCATCTGACTGGGCATTTGCAACAATTCTTCACATCCCTCCCTCCTATTTCTTTGAAAAAGACTTTACTGAAAATTTGGTCTTTTTAAGGCATGAGCCACCCCTCTCCATGTCAGGCCATCAATACACCTTTCTCTGCTCCATACTCGGATGCGGTGCAATTTTTGCAGCTGAAGGACATTTGCAGTAATTGAATGTCCTAACCAGTTGATTTTATTAAAATATCCTCCTGGGTAGGCCTGACTTATTCCAAAGGCCTTTAAAAAATGGTGTGTGCATGCTCAGTTGCTAAGACCTGTCTGACACTTTTGTAACCTCATGGACTGTAGCCCTCCAAGCTTCTCTGTCCATGGGATTTCCTAGGCAAGAATATTGGAGTGGGTTGCTATTTCCTTCTCCAGGGGATCTTCCTGACCTAGGTATTTAACCCACATCTCCTGCATTGGCAAGTATGTTCCTTACCATTGAACCACCTGGGAAGCCCCATTAAAAGAGGATAGACCTTTTCTAGAGATTCCAAATTCAATTCATAAAGTTTCCAGTCATGATTTTTTCTTCTTGACTGTATGCTTTGACAGCTTCCTCTTGCTCAACCAGCCACCACAAATGTGTGAACCAATCCCTTATAATAAATATTAAGTTTCTTTTATTGACTTTCTGTGCATAAATATAATATATAATATTAGAAATGGTTTCTGACTCCACAAAAAGCATTGTTTATTAATTACATTTTTTTTAAATTTTGCTACAAATTTTTACAACTGATGGACCAATGTTGTCACATGACTATTAAATAAGCCCCATAATTTATGTTAGAGTTTACTCTTTGTGCTGTACAGTTATATGGGTTTTGACAAATGTATAATACATGTGTCCACCATTATATTATACGGATAGTTAATCACCCTAAATAAATTTGTGCTCCATTTTTTATCCCAGTTTCCCCTCCTCTTCCACCAGACACTTCCACAAAACTTCTGCCAGACCCTGACTTTTTTGACATCTGTAGAGCTTTGCCTTTTTCAAAATGTCATATAAGTGAAAACATACATTTATTCAGGCTTTAGAGAACAACTTCTTTCCCTTAGCAATATCTCTTTAAACCATTTCTCCATGTCTTTCAAGGCTCAGTAACTCATTTCGTTTTACTGATGAATAATAAAATATGTATGGATGTATCACAGTTTATTAATCTATTGAAGGATATCTTGATTACTTCTGCACACAATTATACAGATACTCTAGACATTCATTGGTTTCATTGTCTGTGAAATGAGTGTAATAATTTTGATAGGGACAGAGTAGAATAGGTAGGTAGTTGTAGAGTCCTAGTCGGGGATTGTAGGTAGAAGGGTGAAACCTAAGAAAGGTTGGGAGGCCAGTGAGTTGACAATAACTCACCAGAGCTACTCCTTGTTCAATAAAGCAGGCTTGACTGGGTATAAACAGCTGATGAAGGAGGAGCTGGCCAAGAAGGAACTAATGATGTATGCCTTGCATCTGCATCTACTTGAGGGGGGCAGTCTTCTACCATCCTATATATATTACTGCCCACTCAATTGAAGCCACAAGCACCCTATCCTAATAAATTATTTTCTTGTCTATCACTCTGCTTCTCTTTGAATTCTGTCTGCATTGAGGCACGAAGAACCTGAGCCTCAGTGGGTCTAGACACTGGGTGAGTGCTAGATTAAGTCCCGACCACGTGGGCTTGAGTCCCAGACAGGATTTTGGCTGGGAATGAGTCCTGACTATGTGAGTTCAAGTCCAAAGCAGGATTTTGGCTGTGGTTAAGCCTTTTAGCCACATGGGTTCGAGTCCCAAACAGGGTTTTTGCTGGAATTCAAGCTCCAGCTACGCGGGTTCAACACACAAGGAAGGATCGATCAGGTCTGGGCCCTGGGTTTAAGTCTCAAATTGAGGTGAAACCCTTTCAATTTCATGTATGTAAAGATGGTCTTATCAGGTGGTGCATTGGTTAAAGAATCTGCCTTTTAAAGCAGAAGATGCAAGAGACTCAGGTTCAATGCCTAGGTTGAGAAGATCCCTTGGAGAAGAAAAGGGCAGCCCACTCCAGTGTGCTTGACTAGAGAATTCCATGGACAGAAGAACCTTGTGGGCTACACTCTATTGGGTCACAAAGAGGTGGACACGACTGACTGCACATGTGCGTGGGTACACACATGTAAAAACATAGCTAGCCTAGAATCGCCAGATGTAGATAACAAATATAAATTTCTTTCTCCACCCAATCTTCAATTAGAGACGATAGAAATCAAATGGGGGAAACTGATGGAGAAAAACAGCACGTGCATAAATGCCATGTGAGGCAAAGTTTACTTGCTGGTTTAATCCCTTACAGGGTTCCTGGTTCAAGGACTGAAAAAAACATAATGCAAGGAAGGAATACAGGCAGCAGAAGCTGTGTATTTATTAAAACAGTAAACAGCTAATGTTGGTAGAACAATTCAGGGAAAATTTGAATGAGGATTGGTAGAGGTGGGGAGGGTGGTCACATCATGAAGGCTGAACCAGCAGATGTGAAATGGGAAGTGAAAGAAACTAAGGAGTTATTCATTTTTATCAACTTTTTGTTAAGAAAAATATATAAGGAGTAAGTCTGGGACTATGAAGTGAAGTAAATTGGAGCAGAGAAAGATCCCTTCTATTGAGCTGGCAGCACAATTGAATATGACTCACAAGTCTGAGGGAGAAGATTTGGGAACCCCCCAAAATTGGCATTTGAATATGAGACCAAAAATACACTAATTAATTATACAGCAAGATGAAGTTATTTCTTTTTATATTTACTTATGTTGTGATAATACTGTAAGAATCCAAGAAATTCTAAGAGTGTTTTCATTTTGAAATTTTTCATTTAGAGAAAAAAGCAATATTCTAACAGACATAACATTATTCTAACAGACATGAAGAAAAACAGTATCAGAACTTGAGGAAAACAAAACAAGATATTTGAATAATGTTTTGTAAATTTTATGCAAGTAAACTTTCTCTAGATGCCTTTGACTATTAACTTTTTCTCTTCTCATTTTCTCTGCCCTTGTATTTATAACATGAACCACTGATGGGATTTAGTCTATTGTTGTTGTTTAGTTGCTAAGCCATGTCCAATTCTTTTCGAGCCCATGGACTTCAGCCCACTAGGCTCCTCTGCCTATAGGATTTCCTAGGGAAGCACACAGGAGTGAATTGCCTTTTCCTTCTCCAGGGGACCTTTCCAATCCAGGAATCAAACCCACTTCTGCATTGGCAGGTGAGTTCTTTACTCTGATATGCCAGGGAAGTCCCAGGAATGAGTTTAATGAGCAATTAATTAGAGGTGGAAATTACAGGAAAAACATACCAGGAGGAAAAAGATTTATGGATGTGTATATCATTGCACTTTAGATTATTTCACTTGTTAGTTAATGCATACGATTGTAATTATAAGCTCTCTAAATAGCTAAGGTAATTTAGATCCAAAGATGTTTTAAAGTCTTGTCCTAGTGTACTATGATTACTGTCACAAAATACCACAGACTGGGTTGCGTAAAAGACAGAATGCTAATCTGTCACATTCTGGAGGCTGGGAGTGAAGATCCAGTTGGTTTCTCCTGAGCACTCCGTCCTTGGCTTTGAAATGGCTGCCTTCTCACTGGATTCTCTCATGGTTTTTTCTCTGTGCAGATACAGAATGAAGACTCCAAAGAAAAGTGTAGGAAGGCAATACTAAATTCATAATAGTCACATGAATATTAAAAAATAAAATTGAGGGCTTCCCTGCTGATCCAGTGGGTGAAGAGTTCACCTTGTCAAGCAAGGGGCACAGGTTCAGTCCCTGGCACTAGAAGATTCCACATGCCAAGAAGCAGCTGGGCTGCTGTGTCCAATTAGGAACCAGTGCTCTGGAGGGCATGTAACCAGAGCCGGTGCTCTGCAACGAGAGAGGCCACTGCTATGGGAGGCCCACACATGCCAAATAATAAAGATTTATTAAAAATAAATGATGACTCAGAGGCAAAGAAAAAATCTTATATTTAAAAAAAATGAAAAAATAAAAATAATAGACAAAACAAAAAAGAAAAGACCAAAAAATAAATAAATAAATAAATAAAACTGGAATTGTCATTCTTCCAAACTCCACAATGCAGCTGTGTACATGTACTTTTGTTGTTGTTTAGTTGCTAAGCCATGTCCAATTCTTTTCGAGCCCATGGACTTCAGCCCACTAGGCTCCTCTGCCTATAGGATTTCCTAGGGAAGCACACAGGAGTGAATTGCCTTTTCCTTCTCCAGGGGACCTTTCCAATCCAGGAATCAAACCCACTTCTGCATTGGCAGGTGAGTTCTTTACTCTGATATGCCAGGGAAGTCCCAGGAATGAGTTTAATGAGCAATTAATTAGAGGTGGAAATTACAGGAAAGACATACCAGGAGGAAAAAGATTTATGGATGTGTATATCATTGCACTTTAGATTATTTCACTTGTTAGTTAATGCATACGATTGTAATTATAAGCTCTCTAAATAGCTAAGGTAATTTAGATCCAAAGATGTTTTAAAGTCTTGTCCTAGTGTACTATGATTACTGTCACAAAATACCACAGACTGGGTTGCGTAAAAGACAGAATGCTAATCTGTCACATTCTGGAGGCTGGGAGTGAAGATCCAGTTGGTTTCTCCTGAGCACTCCGTCCTTGGCTTTGAAATGGCTGCCTTCTCACTGGATTCTCTCATGGTTTTTTCTCTGTGCAGATACAGAATGAAGACTCCAAAGAAAAGTGTAGGAAGGCAATACTAAATTCATAATAGTCACATGAATATTAAAAAATAAAATTGAGGGCTTCCCTGCTGATCCAGTGGGTGAAGAGTTCACCTTGTCAAGCAAGGGGCACAGGTTCAGTCCCTGGCACTAGAAGATTCCACATGCCAAGAAGCAGCTGGGCTGCTGTGTCCAATTAGGAACCAGTGCTCTGGAGGGCATGTAACCAGAGCCGGTGCTCTGCAACGAGAGAGGCCACTGCTATGGGAGGCCCACACATGCCAAATAATAAAGATTTATTAAAAATAAATGATGACTCAGAGGCAAAGAAAAAATCTTATATTTAAAAAAAATGAAAAAATAAAAATAATAGACAAAACAAAAAAGAAAAGACCAAAAAATAAATAAATAAATAAATAAAACTGGAATTGTCATTCTTCCAAACTCCACAATGCAGCTGTGTACATGTACTTTTTGACACACCAGATTGAGACTTGAGACTAGAGATAGATGTAGAAGTATACAGTGGGTAGGAAGCAGAGGTTACTTGAAGAGTCTCAGGGAATTGACATATATAAATGCTAATACTTAAATTATTGCTTACTTTGCTTTGAGTCAAACCACCTGCATGCCATTTTAAAAATGTGTTTTTTAAATTAATAATTTTTTATTGAACTATAGCTGATTTGCAATGTTGTGTTAATTTCAGGTATACAGCAAAGTGATTCAGTTTGATTTGTATATACATACATATCTGTGGGCTTCCCTGGTGGCTCCGCAGTAAAGAATCATTCTGCCATTACAGGGGACATGGGTTTGAGCCTTGAGTGGAGAATGTTCCCTGGACAAGGAAACGTCAACCCAGCCCAGTATTCTTGCCTGGGGTATCCGATGGACAGGGGTAACTATTGTGGCTACAGTGCACAGTGTCACAGAGTCAGACATGAATGAAGTGAGTTAGCATGGACATGGACTCAAGTTTATTGTTCTTCCCAGCCCTGTTTTCTCCCATTCAAGAACATCATTACATAGTTTCTACAAGATTCACTTGAGTTGAAAGTCCATCCTAGATAGTACACAAGTGTTGAAAGTCTATCCTGGGTATGATACAAGTGTTCATTTATAATTCATTAAACGATTTCTGATTAAGGTAATTCACTTTATTTTCAGCATTGTTTTTCTTTTGTTAAATTATCATAATCAATTAGGTGAAAATGACTTAAAGGAAAGAAATAAGAGAAAAATCTGAATATACTGCTGAACACACACTAACTACCACTAATGGGCTGAATTTTAAGCAGGAAACCCCAAGTTAAGCAGCTATTCCTAAGAGAGCAATGAAAAATTTCACACATACTTTTTCCATTCCATGTGGTGGGAAATTATCCAGTCCTGGTCCAATATGTATATTCTACTAGGTCATTTTACATCAAATGAATTCTGAAACATTGACAAGTAAACATTCTGAGCACATTTAGTACAATAAAATTCCAAGTTGTTACCACACATAAGCTTCTTCCTGCTTTTAAGTATTATTCTCAAGTGGGTATGATTTGTCTTTCTACAACAAAAAATCTGTTTTTTTATTTAACTCACACTGCAATATCTTGCTGTCTATACTAAATTATAAATCTTTTTGAATGTATCAGCTTAGAGTCACACCAGAAGCAAACTATACTTTACTGAGTTCTTTAAAAAAAATAGAAAGCATTGGGAATGAATAAATATCTCTGGAGAAATGTCCTGACAAAGCAGTAATAGAAAGGTCACATCATTTTTCATGTAACTTTTGTATTTTTTAATAAGAGCTGTGTCCTGAAATTTGTTTTAGGTACTGATAATTAGAAACATTATATTTAAAGAGGAAATCAAGACTTCCATACTACTAGATTAAGCACATTTTTTATTGAGATGGCATCCCTTTGATAGCAGCAGTCAGATTTATTCTCAAAGCTTTTTAACTTTTCCAAAAGATCAAGGGCAGAGTGTTTTGTAGTTCCTATTTTATTATAACTCGATGACAGTTCTTAACAAATATTACTTTAAGTATTATGACTTATGTGTCAAAGCTGAAGTAAGAACAGATCATAAGCATACCAGAACATGTATTTAAATGGATTCATGGAGAATGTAAAAAGCATAGAGTTTACCATAAAATTGGTGGCATATTTATTAAAAATATTTATCACATTTATTTCAAGAATAAAATATTTAAATCTTGAGTTGTATGAAAGAGAAAAAGGAAGACCCTCATTTGCTTTTCATTGAATTCTCTTTCAAGAATTAAATACCATTACATGCAGCTGAAAGAGAGCTGATTTAACAATGACATTCTTATTCCTACCAAGAACTTATTTGGAGTATCATTCCAATCAGTTTAAAACAACTTCAGGGGCTTCCCTGGTGGTCCAGTGGGTAAGGACACTGCCTTGCAATGCAAGGGGCACCAGTTGGATCCCTGGCCTGGGAAGATCCCACGTGCCGCAGAGCAGCTGGACTGATGTGTGCAACTACAAAGCCAGAGTTCTGGAGCGCATGCACCCAGTGCTCTGCGATGAGAGAGGCCATTGCGATGGGAGGCCCACACAGGTCAAGAAACAAAGATGGATGGAAAAAAATAAATAAATCAAAGACCAATAGAAGTGGCTAAGCAAACAACAACAACAACAACAACAACAAACAACTTCAATCATACAATGGCACACACAAAAGTAGAGCTGAATAAAAAAACTCAGCGATGCTATTTGTTAATTGCTTACCAAAGGAAGATTCCTTAATGTGTTTAAATTGGCAGATCATCTCTAACACTGGGAAATTCCTGTCAATTTTTTGTGTGTGTGAATTCATTTTTTACATTTATTTTCATTTTACTTTTACAGATTTTTGTTGTATAATGCCAGACATAAACCCAAATCAGCCATAGGCATACACATGACCCCTCCCACTTGAATTTCCCTCCCATCTCCCTCCCCACCCCACCCCTCTAGGTTGTTAACATAGCCCCTGTGTACAACATATTCACATTAGTTATCTATTTTACATATGGTAATATAAGTTTCTGTGTTACTCTTTCCTTACATCTCAGCCATTCTTCCATCCCCCCAATGTCCGTAAGTCTGTTCTCTGTGTCTGTTTCTCAATTGCTGCTCTGCATAGACATTATTGATACCATCTTTCTAAATTTCATATATATGTGTAAGTATATAATATTTCTCTTTCTCTAACTTACTTCACTCTGTATAATAGCTTCTAAGTTTATCTACCTCATTAAGATGGACTCCAATGAGTCACTTTTCAGGGCTTTTGTGATGTGTCATGAGGTGCCAAGCTACCCCAGGACAGATTTCCAGGAAATGCAGTCTCATCCTGTCACTGGGGGTTCTGGAAATGTTTATCCATTGCATCAAGGGCCTCCATGCCTTTAATGACTATAAATACGCTTTGAATGAACCTAATGCAAACTACTGAATAAGACATCTTAAGAATGCTGCCACTTTAATATAACAATCAACTCTGAGGCTAGAACAAAAGAATGGCTTCAGGATAGAACCATCTGTAGAATTGAAAGGAACTTTGTGTCAAAAATATTGAACATCCTCTGGCTAAAATGATGGATACATTAATCTAGAAGGTGACTTACACATAAAATTGCCTTATTTGCATGTTGAAAGAGAGGAGGTAGAGGACACTGTTAGATAAGAAATTGATCTCCCTGAGTTTAGCATTTTCAGTTGATGCAATTAGTTGTTCTTAGTCTATGTGTGTACCTCATAAAGAATATATAAATACATATTTTATAGTGTATACTAAATATACATATAAGAAAATATAACATTTTATTATTTAAAAGGGGAAATTAGTAAAGAACAATTCTTGTTTAGTTAAACTTAGGTGACACATGGAAGTGTACCCTGGAAATGGTAAATCACCAGCCTGCCAGTGCTGGAGATATGAAATATATGGGCTTGATCCCTGAGTTGGGAAGATACCCTGGAGAAGGAAATAGCAACCACTTCAGTATTCTTGTCTGGAAAATGCCATGCACAGCGGAGTCTGGTGGACTACAGTCCATGAGGTCATAAAGAGTCAGACACAACTGAGCATATACTAGATAAAATACAAATTTGTATTATGTGCATTATGTTATGTATATATTGTTTTTAAGAAAATTATTATACATCTTATGCAGAAAGAAAATTTCCATATTTGAGGCAGTATTTAAATTTAACATGTTTGGAACCCAAATGATTTGAAATGACTTGAATATTAGATGAAAATTTCCCTTTGAATATACTATACACTGTGTGTAATTTTTACTATTGTGAGAAAATTATCATTGGTAATATAAGCACATAAGCATCCTTACTGAAAATTAATGTTTTAAATCCAATTTTAGGTAAGCCAGTGCATTAATGTGCATAATTTCAGATGAATCTTGAGTTCAGATACAAACAGAGGACTGAGTCCAGGAGATGGAACTGAGGCTTCAGGGAAACGAAGACTAGAATAAGTAGGTCAGAGACGTGCACAGAGAGAGAATTCCATATAATTACAGAAGATCCCTTAAGCATTTGGCTGAATGTGCCTGAGGGCAGGGAAAAACACCCGAAGGATTGGGTGTAACACGGCACAGCCTTCACCACAAGGATGGTAATAGTGCATGTTCTCACCCCCAGATTGGGAAATCTCAAAGTTTATGGGGTATGGTATATGGAGGGTTTTTCCTCAGTAGTAGTAAATAATTAATGTAAAACAAAACAGTGAACAAGTTCCAAATAACAAGTCTTAAAAACTAGATTCAGAGGATCAAATAATTCTAAGGAATTTTAATAAATCTCAGAATCTGAGATTTCTCTCAAAGCATGAGAATGTTTATATAAATAAATTTATCTCATGTCCACTATGTAAAATTTAGTGTCAGAAAACCAGTGAAAAATTACCAAGCCACTGATAGAAATAGCATTTACTGATGCTAAAACAATTATTATATCATTATTACTTCTGTCTAAAAAACAGCAGAAACAAATAAGATTATAAATAATGTGAATCAGACTTTCAAACTTTTAGAGATGAACATTACAAAGTCCAAGGTGAAAATAAACTGAATGCAACTAAAGATAAACTAAATATCGTAAGAAAAAATTAATGAACAGGTAATAAAAGATAAACTATTACAAGAATAATATGTACTCATGCTCAGTTGTGGCTCTCTTTGCAACCTCAAGGATTGTAGCCTGTCAGTCCTTTGACCATGAGATTCTGCAGGCAAAAGTACTCGAACGGATTGTCATTTCCTCCTCCATAAGCAAAGGGGTAAATAAACTGTACTATATTCATAAAAAGTAATAGAAGGTTACAAAGGAATGAATTATTGACATATGCAACATGAATAAATCTAAAATTTGCCTAAAGAAAGAAGATAGACAAATTGGGCATATATGGGGTAATTGAACATATACAAAATTCTATAAAAATGCAAAGTATAAATTCATTGTGACAAGAGATTAGTTGTCACCTGTAGTTAGAGATGTAGGTAAGAGGTAAAGAATATATTAAAAAAGCCATGAGGAAACTTACCTGTCAGTAGATCTATTTGTTATTTTGATTGTTGTGGTGGCTTCATGGTTTTATACACACACTGAAACTCATCAAATTGCATAATATAATATGTGCATTTTATTGTAGAATTTAATAAAGTTGTTTTAATATTATCTTCTATTTAAATATGAAGGATTTTCCTAACTCTTCAAACTTGTTTTAAAAAGACTTGAAATTACTGCTGTAAAGTTCAAAGGATCATTTTTACAGATTTCACCACCGTAAAGATTTATATAATCTCATTTTTTATATAACAGACTTTTAGAGCAGAGATCATAACTTCTGTTTGTCCAGATTATCTTTTGAAATGATTCCTCATTCACTGTAGAAACTGAATATGGGCCTCCCTGGTGGTCCAGTGGGTAAGGACACCGCTTTGCAGTGCAAGGGGTGCCGGTTCAATCCCTGGCCTGGGAAGATCCCATGTGCTGCGGAACGGCTGGACCAATGTGTCCAATTACTGAACCGGAGCTCTGGAGGACATGCGCCCAGAGCCGGTGCTCTGTGACAACAGAGGCCACCGCGATGGGAGGCCCATATGGGCCAAAGAACGAAGATGGATGAAAATAGAGAAATGAAAGACCAATAGAAGTGGCCCGCCCGCCCCTTCCCACCCCAACTCGCCCCCCCAAAATAAATCAATAATAAATATTAAAAAAAAAAAAAAGAAAGAAAAGAAACTGAATATGATGCTTACCTCGATATCACTTGCTTGATTCTGGTGAGTATTCTCCTCTCAGGGGTAAACACTGCCTTGCATTTTGCATTGAAAATTCATTTACTGTTAACTTATGCTTTCCCAAATAAATTGAGAGATTTTATATACTTTTTCTGCTTTTTTTTGTTTTTTTTGGCATATGTCCTAGTGTTGCATGTGTGTGTTAATTCACTGCAGTCATGTCCCACTCTTTGCAACCCTGTTGATTGTTGCCCACCAGGCTCGTCTGTCCATGGGATTTTCCCAGGCAAGAAGACTTGAGTGGGTGCTATGCTCTCCTTAAATCCCAACTCAGGGACTGAACCTGCATCTCGTATCTCCTACTTTGTCAGGTGGGTTCTTTACCACTAGCACCACCTGGAAAGTCCTGTGTTATATGTGTAAAAACAATTTGGCAAATGACCGATAACAATATCTGCATGATAGGTTGATATTTTCAATTTTATAAAATTGGATTGGGCCAAACTATCTTCCTGATAACTTGGGCCTCCATATGCACCCAACAGAACACTAATGAGTACAACATTAGTGCTGTGTTTCTCCACCATCTCTTTGTGCTGTCTGACTTGATCTGTTTCACAAATTTGTTAAGCATAATATCATCTCTCTGTATACTTTCAATCTGTGCTTTCCTTATCACTGGTGATACTAATTACTTTTTCATATGTTCACAATTTTTTACTATTTTCTTCTCTAAATACCAGATCAAGTTTTTTTCCTGCATTTTTTTATTTTTAATTTGTATTTCCTAATTAAAAAACTTTGCTCCTATATGCTGCTATTAAGCCTTTGTTGGGGGTTCCCTGATGGCTCAATGCTGCAGAATATGCCTATGATGCAGAAGACTGGTTTGATCACCAGGTTGGGAAGATCTCCTGGAGAACAGAATGATAGCCACTCTGGTATTCTTGCCTGGGAAACCCCATGGACAGAGAAGCCTAGAGGGGTATAGTCCATGGGATTGCAAAAGAGATTGACATGGCTTAGTGAGTAAACAACAACAAAGGCCTTTGTCAGTCATGTGAATTTCAAATACAGTCCCCCACTTTAGGGAATGTCTTCCTCTTTTATTATAGAAGCTTTTCTTGCTAATACATAGATACTTTTCATTATAATTTAGTCACATTTGTCAGTATCTGTCATCTTTATGATTTACACATCTGTTATCTGTTTTCCCTCATATCCAAGATAATAAATGTATACCTTATATTGTTTCCAAAAGTATTTTTCCTTCATATGTAAATTGTATTTATCTAAAGTGACTATATATAATATACAGTTCATGTTATTTACAGATAATCTACTTTATGTGTATAACATAGATTATATATAATCTGTTATATATACATATAATCTATATTCTCTATATTATCCATCATCTATTTACTTAACCACTTATCATTATCATTTATGTACACACATGATATAAGCTGATACTGAAACTTGATCTTTGTTGGATTTTTGGTTGGTCATTGTTGTTTTGCTTGCTGTGCTGTTCTGGGTTTTGTGGAGGTATGTTGAAACAAGTCCTATGGCAGTTATCCTCTTCAGTACCATTTTGTACATGATGATTCTCTTTCTGGGCTTCCTATCTTATTTCCTTAGTGAATTTGGTATTCTTCAGGCCAAAGACACTACTATTATTATATTATTATAACTTAATTGCATAAATCTGGTAAATGCTTTCTTACATCTTATTTCTTTCTGAAAATGCTTTGATTAAACTTTAGCTTTGGTTCTCTCACATAAATTTCAGAATAATATTAAGTATCCCATAAAACATGCTTACATTTTTTTTGGAATTATAATAAACTATGGTAGATTTTGAGAAAATCTACATTAATGCTATTAATTAATGCTATTAACTTTTACAATCTGTGAATAGAAATTATTTGTCCAATTATTTTGGTTGTTTCAATATCTTCTGGAAAAAAATAGAAAATTCTTTATAAATTTTGGCATATTTCTATTTAGGGCTTCCCTGGTGGCTAAGATGGTAAAGAATCTGCAACAGTGTAAGAGACCCACGTTTGATCCATGGATTAGGAAGACCCCTGAGAAGGGAATGGCTACCCACTCCAGTATTCTTCCTGGGGAATTCATTGGACATGTTAGACATTTTCATTACGCATTCTAAGTAATATACTTAGCGTGCTGTAGGGCTTCTCTGGTAGTTCAGTTGGTAAAGAATTTGCCTGCAATACAGGTGACTCTGGTTTGATTACTGGGTCATGAAGATCCTCTGGAGAAGTAAATGGCAATTCACTACAGTATTTTGCCTGGAGAGGAAAAAAGCAGATGTTGTAAGGTCAAGAAATTAGATACAAAGCTTTGTTCAAATGGTGTGTCCTTTCACTAAGTTTATGACTTCCTGTACAAGGACTGATTGAGCACAGAGGCTGTGATTCAGTGGTGATGTGACTGGCCTCAGACCTAGGCCCTCAGTTCTAAGAATCAGCTCTATATTTCTATATTATCCATCATCTAACCACTTATCATTATCATTTATGTACACACATGATATAAGCTGATACTGAAACTTGATCTTTGTTGGATTTTTGGTTGGTCATTGTTGTTTTGCTTGCTGTGCTGTTCTGGGTTTTGTGGAGGTATGTTGAAACAAGTCCTATGGCAGTTATCCTCTTCAGTACCATTTTGTACATGATGATTCTCTTTCTGGGCTTCCTATCTTATTTCCTTAGTGAATTTGGTATTCTTCAGGCCAAAGACACTACTATTATTATATTATTATAACTTAATTGCATAAATCTGGTAAATGCTTTCTTACATCTTATTTCTTTCTGAAAATGCTTTGATTAAACTTTAGCTTTGGTTCTCTCACATAAATTTCAGAATAATATTAAGTATCCCATAAAACATGCTTACATTTTTTTTGGAATTATAATAAACTATGGTAGATTTTGAGAAAATCTACATTAATGCTATTAATTAATGCTATTAACTTTTACAATCTGTGAATAGAAATTATTTGTCCAATTATTTTGGTTGTTTCAATATCTTCTGGAAAAAAATAGAAAATTCTTTATAAATTTTGGCATATTTCTATTTAGGGCTTCCCTGGTGGCTAAGATGGTAAAGAATCTGCAACAGTGTAAGAGACCCACGTTTGATCCATGGATTAGGAAGACCCCTGAGAAGGGAATGGCTACCCACTCCAGTATTCTTCCTGGGGAATTCATTGGACATGTTAGACATTTTCATTACGCATTCTAAGTAATATACTTAGCGTGCTGTAGGGCTTCTCTGGTAGTTCAGTTGGTAAAGAATTTGCCTGCAATACAGGTGACTCTGGTTTGATTACTGGGTCATGAAGATCCTCTGGAGAAGTAAATGGCAATTCACTACAGTATTTTGCCTGGAGAGGAAAAAAGCAGATGTTGTAAGGTCAAGAAATTAGATACAAAGCTTTGTTCAAATGGTGTGTCCTTTCACTAAGTTTATGACTTCCTGTACAAGGACTGATTGAGCACAGAGGCTGTGATTCAGTGGTGATGTGACTGGCCTCAGACCTAGGCCCTCAGTTCTAAGAATCAGTATTTTCTTTGTTCTTAAATTACCTGTAGATCTGTTAAGCTATAACCATTGACACTGATCTGACTATAGCTAAATGTACCTGCATCACATTGCTTACTCTTTTGATCTCTGTAAATAGCATTTACAATGTGAATCAGAAAATAAAAAGAAAATGCCCAAGACTGTAAAAAATGCTAGTATGGTCTATAAAAAATATGTACCCTCTCTCAGTCCAGAGCTGCACACGCAAGCCGCTGTTAGGCTGTGTGCAGTTGGCCTGTCATTAATAAAGACTCCTAATTTGGCTTTTTTTCCTGCTAAGAGAGGTCTCTTATTCACAATCATGTGAATTTCATTTGTTTCCCTTATACTAGTATTTTAAGACTCTCTTGACAGAAGGCTTGGAAAAGTGCAGACTTGTAGGTAAGATACATTATTTCAGCTATAATTGTTAACATGGAGTTTAGAAAACCATTTCCATGTGTAATAGGTATTGTTTTGCTGAATAGGTGGTAACTCAGGGCTTTAAAGACAGCTACTTTCCCTCAGAGCAGGTTGTCATCCTGGCAAAGGAGGCTAGCAAGTAGGCTAGGAAAACATTCAGTCCCCCTCCTCTTTGGGAATCTCTAGGCTCCCTACCAATTCTGGCTATTAAGCCTTTCAAATGTGCCAGTCAATGAAAGACAGTGATCTCCAAGAAATGAACTGAGCCCTGGTACAGCCCAGTCTCGGCTCTGAGAGTTGCCAGAGGAGAAACCAGATGAAGCTTGATGAAACTACTAAAAGAAAGAGATTGAAAGAAAGAGATTGAGGTCCCAGGAACCCAGTTTTGGGTAGTTTCACACAGCATAGAACTGAATGGAGAGAGCTGCACAGCAAGAGGGAGCCAGAGATCTGCATGGGGTCACCTCCAGTCCTAAGCATGGTATTGACTTAGGCTGATAAAAGTACCAACACAACGGTGAGAGACAATGATACTTGGAGTTCACATGAGACTGGGAATACTGTCTATCCACTAACCTGGTTTCTAGCCAGGTTGGAAACCTCATAAATCATTTGGCTTTGGGTAGAACCTGAAAAGGGAATGGGAGAGAGCTGCACAGCAAGAGGGAGCCAGAGATTTGCATGGGGTCACCTCCAGTCCTAAGCAGGGTATTGACTTAGGCTGATGAAAGTACCAACGCAACAGTGAGAGACAATGATACTTGGAGTTCACATGAGACTCGGAATACTGTCTATCCACTAGCCTGGTTTCTAGCCAGGTTGGAAACCTCATAAATCATTTGGCTTTGGGTAGAACCTGAAAAGGGAATGGCTTCCCACTCCAATATTCTTGCCTGAAGAATTCCATGGCTCATCCATGGGTTGCAAAGAGTCAGACACAGCTGAGTGGCTAACAGACTACTCAGACATAATGAGTAAACTACAACACAGGGTACTCAGAAGAGTCTGGTTTCAACAGTGAGTCATAGTTTTAGCTATCAACTAAATCCTGTCATAGTTATGCATAATCAATGTTAAAACCAAGAAATGAAAGGTGAACATATAACCTTCCTGAACAAACCAACTACATTCCAGAAAAAAAAAAAAAATTCCTTGGCATTTATGGAACATAGATATATACAGTATGCAACATGGTGAAATTCACACTGATAATATCAAAACATTTTTATATGTAGAAAAGTTTAAGGAATTTATAACCAGCAGACATGGACTTAATGAAAGCTTAGGTGAATCAGTTCAGATGTAAAGTTAATGATAATATTCACCATGTGTGTAAGTACATAATATGATCCTTCATTAAAAGTCCTATAACAAATAGTAACTATTTGATTAACAATGCTAACAATAAAATGTGACATTTCTAAACAGAGGGGAAATTAAATGTGTGAAAGTAATATCAAAATGGCCAGGACAAGAGACAGAGAAGCACAATATGAGAAATTCCTTTCACTGTATGTGAAGAGGTGCAATATTACTTGAAAGCAAACAGTTATAAGTTGTATATATGTATTATTAAAACAACCAGTAAAAGAGCAAAACCCAAACTGACAGCTAACAGGCCAAAAAAAAAAAAAAACAGATAAAATGGAATTGTAAACAAACAAACAAAATGCTTCTAAAGAAGGCAGGAAAGGAGATATAATTAAGCATAGAGCAAAACAAATAAATAGAAATATACAAAAATGAGTGCATCCTGTATGAGTTCATTCATACAAACTTCTAGAGAATATAAACTAACTGACAGTGTCTGAAGATGTGACCATTGATGTCCTGGGAAGGGGAAGGAGAGGATGAGGTTTACCAAGGAGTACAGGAAACCATGAAAGGTGATAGTATGTTCATATCGGTTTTTTTTTTTTTTTTTTTTTTGCCACTTGTATTGGTCTTTCATTTATTTGTTTTCATCCATCCTTGTTCTTTCGCCTGTGTGGGCCTCCAATTGCAGTGGCCTCCCTCATGACAGAGCACCGGCTTCAGGCACATGCACCCCAGAGCTCCAGTTCAGTAGTTGGACACATCAGTCCAGCTGCTCTGCGGCACGTGGGATCTTCCCAGAACAAGGATCAAACCCGCACTTGCACTGCAAGGTGGTGTTCCCCTACAAGAAAAGAAAGGTGAAAACACAACCTTCCTGAACAAACCAACTACATTCCAGAAAAAAAAAAAAAATTCCTTGGCATTTATGGAACATAGATATATACAGTATGCAACATGGTGAAATTCACACTGATAATATCAAAACATTTTTATATGTAGAAAAGTTTAAGGAATTTATAACCAGCAGACATGGACTTAATGAAAGCTTAGGTGAATCAGTTCAGATGTAAAGTTAATGATAATATTCACCATGTGTGTAAGTACATAATATGATCCTTCATTAAAAGTCCTATAACAAATAGTAACTATTTGATTAACAATGCTAACAATAAAATGTGACATTTCTAAACAGAGGGGAAATTAAATGTGTGAAAGTAATATCAAAATGGCCAGGACAAGAGACAGAGAAGCACAATATGAGAAATTCCTTTCACTGTATGTGAAGAGGTGCAATATTACTTGAAAGCAAACAGTTATAAGTTGTATATATGTATTATTAAAACAACCAGTAAAAGAGCAAAACCCAAACTGACAGCTAACAGGCCAAAAAAAAAAAAAAAACAGATAAAATGGAATTGTAAACAAACAAACAAAATGCTTCTAAAGAAGGCAGGAAAGGAGATATAATTAAGCATAGAGCAAAACAAATAAATAGAAATATACAAAAATGAGTGCATCCTGTATGAGTTCATTCATACAAACTTCTAGAGAATATAAACTAACTGACAGTGTCTGAAGATGTGACCATTGATGTCCTGGGAAGGGGAAGGAGAGGATGAGGTTTACCAAGGAGTACAGGAAACCATGAAAGGTGATAGTATGTTCATATCGGTTTTTTTTTTTTTTTTTTTTTTTGCCACTTGTATTGGTCTTTCATTTATTTGTTTTCATCCATCCTTGTTCTTTCGCCTGTGTGGGCCTCCAATTGCAGTGGCCTCCCTCATGACAGAGCACCGGCTTCAGGCACATGCACCCCAGAGCTCCAGTTCAGTAGTTGGACACATCAGTCCAGCTGCTCTGCGGCACGTGGGATCTTCCCAGAACAAGGATCAAACCCGCACCCCTTGCACTGCAAGGTGGTGTCCTTACCCACTGGACAACGAAGGAAGCCTGTATGTTCATATCTTGATAGTGATATTTGTATTTTATTTTTGTGGGTGAACAACCTTCGGAGTGGTTATAATCAATTTAGAACACATTGTTCCTGTTTGCTTGCTGAGTTGCACCTGACTCTTGCAACCCCATGGATTGCAATCTTCCAAGCTCCTCCAGCCAAGGAATTTCCCAGGCAAAGAATACTCCAGTGGGTTGCCATTTTCTTCTTCAAAAGCCCCTCCTGACCCAGGGGTCAAGCCCACATTTCTTATGTCTCCTGCATTGACAGGTGGATAATTTACCCTTGAGCCACCAGGGAAGCTTGCATAAAACACTAGGAAAGAAAATATCGTGCATTGAACCTGAATGATAATTGATCAGAATTTCCCTTTATAAAGTTGTTAATTATACCATATACTTAAATGGCACTTTTTATTATTATAATATATATATTATTATGTCTCTCTTATTAAAATATGGAATTTGTAGTTAGTATGCATTATCTTCATTTATTGCTTATATTTCATATTTTATATAGATTTAGTGCTAGAGACAGAATTTTTAGTAATTAAATAATCCTTTGGTGAAAAGGGAATAAACTTAGGTTTATGTGCCATTGGCTACTACACAGGTGTGAGTTTAGTTTGATTTTCTTAGTCCCTTAAAAACAGTATAATAAGAAAGACTTAAATAATCTTGCTTTGTTTTCTGAGTTAGGTAATTTAATGTTCTATGTACATCAGAGTTTCCCTTATAGCTCCACTGGTAAAGAATCCTTCTGCAGGCCCAGGCCTCCCCTGCCCCCTGCACTGGAGCCAGTCTGCTCCTTTGTGCTGCCACCCAGTCTTGGCTGACTGGCACGCCTGAGTCTGCCAGAACCCGCTGGAGTTCCTGAGCCTGTGTGTGCACCTGCACTGCACTCTGGACATTTGGTCGCTGGGTGACTGGAGCAGCTGTGTCATGCCCTTCTCTTGCATTGGTGGCCACTAATTTGAGACCTTTCTGTGCTATCTGAACAAGCCGCTGCCGGTCTTCCTCAACTTAATGGAGGTGGTGGACTGCCAGTTGTCTGGTCATCTCCTTCAGAGACAACTGAAAACTTCATATCAAAGGAAATTTGGTTTGCAGCACCACAATTCTACAGAATAAGAAGACCAGAAAACTTTTCCTCTCTCTTTGACTTGCACAGATTTTCTTGGGATCTTGAATTAGAAGAGACTGAAAGATGTATGCCGGTTACATTAGTAACTGCTGATGGGATGATCCGGCTTTTGGTAAAAGGAGATGAGATGTATTTGCAAAATCCAGACTTTTTAGAAAACCCTATGTCCACTGAAAAAATGACTGTAGAAGTCATGAAAGAAGGCAAAAAATTTCACCGAACAGTGTGGCACAGTTGTCATGATTGTAGCATCCATGTGACAATTTGGTCAAAGTATAAACATGTTTATCCTAAGAATTATGGAGTGAGTAAAAGCCATCTGTAGAGTAGAGCTTCTTTGCAAGATGGCTCACTTGGAATTGTTTCTTTCCCCTTGAAAATTTTAGTTAATATGCATTATCTTCATTTATTGCTTATATTTCATATTTTATATAGATTTAGTGCTAGAGACAGAATTTTTAGTAATTAAATAATCCTTTGGTGAAAAGGGAATAAACTTAGGTTTATGTGCCATTGGCTACTACACAGGTGTGAGTTTAGTTTGATTTTCTTAGTCCCTTAAAAACAGTATAATAAGAAAGACTTAAATAATCTTGCTTTGTTTTCTGAGTTAGGTAATTTAATGTTCTATGTACATCAGAGTTTCCCTTATAGCTCCACTGGTAAAGAATCCTTCTGCAGGCCCAGGCCTCCCCTGCCCCCTGCACTGGAGCCAGTCTGCTCCTTTGTGCTGCCACCCAGTCTTGGCTGACTGGCACGCCTGAGTCTGCCAGAACCCGCTGGAGTTCCTGAGCCTGTGTGTGCACCTGCACTGCACTCTGGACATTTGGTCGCTGGGTGACTGGAGCAGCTGTGTCATGCCCTTCTCTTGCATTGGTGGCCACTAATTTGAGACCTTTCTGTGCTATCTGAACAAGCCGCTGCCGGTCTTCCTCAACTTAATGGAGGTGGTGGACTGCCAGTTGTCTGGTCATCTCCGTCAGAGACAACTGAAAACTTCATATCAAAGGAAATTTGGTTTGCAGCACCACAATTCTACAGAATAAGAAGACCAGAAAACTTTTCCTCTCTCTTTGACTTGCACAGATTTTCTTGGGATCTTGAATTAGAAGAGACTGAAAGATGTATGCCGGTTACATTAGTAACTGCTGATGGGATGATCCGGCTTTTGGTAAAAGGAGATGAGATGTATTTGCAAAATCCAGACTTTTTAGAAAACCCTATGTCCACTGAAAAAATGACTGTAGAAGTCATGAAAGAAGGCAAAAAATTTCACCGAACAGTGTGGCACAGTTGTCATGATTGTAGCATCCATGTGACAATTTGGTCAAAGTATAAACATGTTTATCCTAAGAATTATGGAGTGAGTAAAAGCCATCTGTAGAGTAGAGCTTCTTTGCAAGATGGCTCACTTGGAATTGTTCTCATGAAAAATGAGGGTTGACCAGACATTCCTCGAACTTAAGAAACTTTGTTCCTGTAAGTTGTAGCCTAGTCCTTCAACTCTCAGCTGCATTGTGTAGCTCTTATTTTATTCATTAAACCTTACAGTATCCCACAAGTATAAGGGATACTTGTAACAAAAATGAGAAAAAAATTCCCAAAGATTTCCACTTATATATTCCTGTATTATCAAAAACTTGTATAAGGGGCTATATTTTATTGTCTTTCAATTGTATTAACATTCTGCTTGATGTGCTAGGAGGTTGATCCATGAATTCCTTACTGTCATTATTTTTTATGACAGACTTGATAAGTAATATAGAATTCTGTTTAGAACTAAATGGCATAAGTTGTTAGGTCTACCAAATTGGAAATTACTTTGGTGACTGTTGTAAACAAACATGAAGCAATAATAGCAGTCACAATGATCTTTACCTTGGAGTGCTACTTTACAGAATACAGAGGATTTCATAAAGAGATAGAACTATTCATTATGTAATAGTGCTTTCTAACGGTATTTATTATCAGTGTTTTTAATATGGGTAATTTTTTTCACCTCTTAAGAGGAAAAGTCTTTATTTAAAGTTGGGAAATGGTTAATAAACCAACTTTATTTCAGATCTTTCACTATATTATGCATTGTATCAATACATCAAATTTCATTTTTCATAAAATATCTTGGTTTACTATCTATAAAATAAAAAAGTATTGATTAGAAAAAAAGACAAAGAATCCTTCTGCAGTGCAAGATGCCCCAGTTCGATCCCTGTGGAAGGGTTAGGCTACCCATTCCAGTATTCTTGTCTGGAGAATTTCATGGTTTGTCCATGGGCCACAAAGAGTTGGACATGACTGTGTGACTTTCACTTCACTTCACACCTTAGAGATTCATGCTGCCTGTTTTATCTCACTATCCTTAGTGTGTGTCTTATATTTCTTATGATACCAGAAGATCTGCTGGGGCTTCAGCCTTCTATTTCAGATCCCAGGCAGCAGAAAAAAAGGAATAGCAAAGAGATATGCTTTAGAGGAGCAGTAGTATATAATCTCTCTGTATTTTATCTCATTGGTCGGACTATACTCACTGGATGAAGTGACAGACTGGAAAATGAAATGCTTTATTCGAGCATTTTATTGCCTCCTATAAGACTGAGATCTATTACTAAGAACAGGGAAATTAATGTGTACAACTACTGGTCTCTATCTCATTGCAAATTTAAATTTTTTTTTCCCCAGATAACATCAAAAACATCAAACTTTTAGACCTGAGGCTAAGGTTATTAATTTCAGATGTTAATGTTATTTCAATAACTCTTAATATGAGATCTGCCCTCATAACACATTTTCAAGTCTTTTGCACATTACTGTTGAATATAGTCAGTGTTGTGCAGCAGACCTTTAGAGCTTAAATATTTTAATAGCAATGACAGAGCAGACTTGTAGCTGAAAAGTTATCAGGTTTAAATTAGAAGACAAAAGTCACAGGCTCAAATTAAGGAAATGGAAGATAATTTTAATTTTATCATTTTACCATTGTTGCTATTAACATTAAGCATATCATTAGGCTGCATTATGTTAATTGGCTTTGGGCATATAGATATTTATCTTCCTTCTAAAGCAATTCTAACACATTCAATGAAAATTTAAATTTTCTATTGACTCAAGAGTTTTCAAAGCCTTGGTGTAGAGTCACAAGATTGTGGGATTGTGCAGGGTGGAAATCATTTTTCATTCATCTTCACATATCCAGAATCTATGAGTGCCTGAGTGCCTGGTCCATAGATTAGGTGCTCATTAAATTTAAGTTGAAGAGAAAATGTTGAAAAAACTGATCTTATCAAACATGCACACCACTTTCATTTTTTCTGTGAAAAGTGGAGACTGTAAAACTGAGTATAGGAAGGATAGAAAGGACAGTCATACTGGTGCTAGTGTCCTTTTTTTATAAGTATAATACTGTATATATTTAAGGTATAGAGCTAGATGTTTTATACATGTATGGTTCTTCACTGGCTCAGTCATGTCCACCTCTTTGTGACCCCGTGGACTATAGTACAACAGTCTTCCCTGTCCCTCACTATCTCCCATAGTTTGCTCAAGCTTATATCTATTGAGTGGGTAATACCATCCAACCATTTCATCCTCTGTTGCTCCCGTATCCTCTTGCTCTCAATCTTTCCCAGCATCAGGGTCTTTTCCAATGAGTCAGTTCTTCATATTAGATGACCAAAGTATTGGAGTTTTAGCTTTAACATTAGTTCATCCAATGAATATTTAGGGTTGATTTCCTTTAGGGTTGACAGGTTTGATCTCCTTGCAATGCAAGGGACTCTCAAGAGTCTTCTCTAGCAACATAGTTCTAAAGCATCAGTTTTTGGTGCTCAGTCTTCATTATGGTCCAACTCACATCTGTATATGACTACTGGAAAAAACATAGTTTTGACCTTTGTGGACATTTTTTGGCAAAGTGATGTCCCTGTTTTTTGATATGTAGTCTAAGTTTCTCACAGCTTTTTTTACCCAAAGAGCAGATGCCTTTTAATTTCATGACTGTGGTCACTGTCCACAGTGATTTTGGTACCCAAGAGAATAAAATCTGTCACTATTTCCATTTTCCCCCATATATTTGCCATGAACTCATGGGGCCATTGATGTTTTTATACATGTATACATTTTGAAAAGATTATCATAATCAAGACACATATCTATCATCTATACAGAGTTACTTTTTTATATGTATATGCATATGTGTGTGTGTGTGGAAAAACTTTACAATCCTGTTAGCAATTTTCAAATTTGCAATTTAGGGTTAACAATGGTCAGCATGCCCTTATGTTAGATTCCCAGAACTCACTGATCCTGCATAAGTGTAACTTTGTATCTATGACCAGCATCTCTCCTTTTTCTGCCAGTGTCTTCCCATTTTCTGCTGGCAAGAACATTCTGCTCTTGGTTTCAGTGGGTCTCCTTTTGATTCCACATGCAAGTTAGCTCAAGTTAGATCAAACAGTTTTTATCATCTGGGTCTTATTTCACTTAGCACAATGCCCTCCACGTTCATCCATGTTGCTTCAAATGATACAATTTCCCTCTCTAAGTTGGAATACGGAGTGCAGATATATCTTTGAGATCCACCTTTAATTTCATTTCAACGTGCAGTTGACACTTGAATAATTCAGAGCTTAGGGGCACCACCCTCCCTCGAGATGAAAATTCACATGAAATTCAGAATCATTGTCTCCTTATAGGTGGTGTGTTCCTCCATCCAGATTCCATATCCAAGGATGCAACTGACCACACACATGGTAACCCTGAGGTATTTACTAGTGAAAAAATAATCTATGTATAAATGGACTGGCATAACTCAAGGTTGTGCTGTTCAAAAGTCAACTATATACCTGGAAATGAGATTGCTGACTCATATGATAGCTCTGGTTTTAACTTAGGAATGTTAAAAACTGAAACCTTACAGGACTTTAGGTGTTTTCATTTGCCAGGTCTTCACAGATAAGTCAATACATCTACCCACCTCAGGCACACAGCCTTAGTTCAACATTTGTAGCAGGTCACAATTAAAAGAAACTTCCTGATTGTTTACAATCTTTGTCTTTGTTTCCTAATGTACAAAATTAAAGCTGGGTCTTTAAATAAAAACATTAAACAGTACTTTCAAGAGTGTGATATTGAGGAGCACTTGAATTTAGGGGAGATAGTTTCCTCTTTTTTTTTTTTTCTCATAGAATGTAGGAAATGAAATCCTTCACGTGAACAAGTTCAAGTAATAAAATGTGTGATTGTTTTCTTCCAAGTTCAAAGCCACACATGTTTCAAAAGCAAGGCATCCACCAATCAGAGTCTATTTCTTTTTTGCAATGATGCTACATATTTGTTAAAAATGTCAAAAGTTCAAAAATACTAAACATATTGGCAAGACTATGGAAGAATTGGAAGTCCCAAACTCCTCTGGCATGAATATAAAAGGAAACAACCATTTTAAATCACAGTATGGGCTGATGTGCTCAGTTGCTCAGTCATGACAGACTCTTTGCAGCTCCGTGAACTGTAGCCTGCCACTGTCCTCTATCCGAGGGATTCTGCTGACAAGGATACTGGAGTGAGTTGCCATTTCCTTTTCCTAACTCTAGTCTTTTAATTTTTTTATGTGGAGCATTTTTATAGTCTTGTTAAATGTCACAATATTGTTTCTGTTTTCTGTGTTTTCTTCTTCCTTTTTGGCTGACAGACATTTGAAATTTTAGCTGCCCAACCAGAGATCAAACCTGTACCCCCAACCATGGAAGGCAAAGCCTTAACCACTTGAATTCCAAGGAATTTCCAACACTAGTCTTAATTAAATAACTTTTAATTAATAATTTCTTGTATTTCATGATAAATACTGAAACAGTAGATGAAATCTAAGTAAGGCAGAGTATAAATCAGACAAGTCAGATTGGGATTGCCAATCCATTTCATTTGATCCAAAGGACAAAAATGGAGTGCTACCTGTAGAAGAAGACATCACAGGAATGTTCTGATGAAAGCATCCACTCAAACTTGAGAAACTTACAAAGATGTAATGTATCCTGGTGGGAGAGACAAGGTGCACTCAAATTGGTCAATTTGAGAACAGATTATTGAGGTGATATTTACAAAGGTTTGGGAAGAAGACAAGAGTATCTGAGTACCACTGGTAGATGGTTGTGGTGGTCTGAGGCTTGTACTCAAATTGTAAATAAAGGAATAAGACAGATGTGGGAGAAGAGGAGCAATTGGCTGTGATCTTTGCTTAAAGGACTCTGTCTGCTCAGAACCAGCACACTTACAGGAAGCAGGGATTTATACAACAGGCTCTTTTTCCTGCTCTCTTCATCACCTTCCGATAATCCTAACTTTCCAAACACAAACATAAAACCAGAGGGTAAGCCTGGATTTTTTTTTTTTGTTAATTGAGGCAAATTTTCCATCTAATAAGTAATGGCTGGCATCTATAAGACAAACTTTAGACATTGAAAATCAGGGTGAATGTGACTCAAGTCAAAATATGAACTTGCCCAGCACAGTGTCAGGCTTATTGATGTCCTCTAATTCATGTATCACCGTGGGAAAACACCTCTCTGAACTCCGTCACCATAAATTAGTTTCCCCTTTTTGTGAACTTCACGTAATAGCATTATAGAGTATGAATTCTTTTGTGACTGGAGTTCTTTGCTTATCCTATTTTTCCTGTGGTTGCACTTAATAGTAGTACAATAGAAGTACTTATTTCTTCTAGGGAAAGATACATCTATTATGGTCATATAAGAAACATGATTGAAGCTGGATAAAATTTTAAAGGTGAATTTTGAAAATACAATATTTCCTTCATTTTGCATAAAAATTAAAAATGGGCTTCCCAAGTGGTGCTAGTTGTAAAGAACCTACCTGTTAATGCAGGAGACACAGGTTTGATCCCTGGCTTGGGATGATTCCCTAGAGTCAGAAACGACAACCTGATCCAGTCTAGTACTCTTGCCTGGAAAATCCAATGGTAAGAGGAACCTGCTGGGCTTCTAATCCATGGGATCTCAAAGAGTCAGACATGACTGAGCATGCAGCATTAACAATGAACAGCAGAAGCTCACTGAAGGTGCTTTAAAGCCAGTTTCATAAATCATCAGTATGTTTCTGTGAGACTGCTGAAATATGAGTTACCAAAACAAAGCATAGCTAGAAGATAAAGACACTTTTTTTTTCCAGGAATAAAGTCTTCAGCACAACAGATAACTGAAGAAAGTTTTATACATGTTTGTTACACAATTTATTTTATTTATTTATTTTTGAGTTACATTAAAACTATATGCACATATTGCATAAACATTGTATGTATTAATATCTTGAATTTTAAATGGGAAATGGGCTTTTTAATGTTTGCACATAGGTGTTTAATATGATAAATCAGTTTTCTTCATTTATTACTGTAGGAGGAAGCATATATCATTTGTAAAAGCAATAATCTATATTAAATCCCTTGCATAGTTTTCATAAACAATTTATAAAATGTTTATACTTTGTTCTTATCGGTTTTATCCTGAGTATATTTACTGTAATGTGATTTTATCTTTTTCATCTAATAAAAATAGAATTAGCATTTTATGCACCTTCATTGTTTTATATTATTTTTCTAGTACTTTGTATCTGTTGCATTTTACAAAACTATTTTTCCACATTGATTGTGTTGGCGGAGATGCGACTTCACGTAATAGCATTATAGAGTATGAATTCTTTTGTGACTGGAGTTCTTTGCTTATCCTATTTTTCCTGTGGTTGCACTTAATAGTAGTACAATAGAAGTACTTATTTCTTCTAGGGAAAGATACATCTATTATGGTCATATAAGAAACATGATTGAAGCTGGATAAAATTTTAAAGGTGAATTTTGAAAATACAATATTTCCTTCATTTTGCATAAAAATTAAAAATGGGCTTCCCAAGTGGTGCTAGTTGTAAAGAACCTACCTGTTAATGCAGGAGACACAGGTTTGATCCCTGGCTTGGGATGATTCCCTAGAGTCAGAAACGACAACCTGATCCAGTCTAGTACTCTTGCCTGGAAAATCCAATGGTAAGAGGAACCTGCTGGGCTTCTAATCCATGGGATCTCAAAGAGTCAGACATGACTGAGCATGCAGCATTAACAATGAACAGCAGAAGCTCACTGAAGGTGCTTTAAAGCCAGTTTCATAAATCATCAGTATGTTTCTGTGAGACTGCTGAAATATGAGTTACCAAAACAAAGCATAGCTAGAAGATAAAGACACTTTTTTTTTCCAGGAATAAAGTCTTCAGCACAACAGATAACTGAAGAAAGTTTTATACATGTTTGTTACACAATTTATTTTATTTATTTATTTTTGAGTTACATTAAAACTATATGCACATATTGCATAAACATTGTATGTATTAATATCTTGAATTTTAAATGGGAAATGGGCTTTTTAATGTTTGCACATAGGTGTTTAATATGATAAATCAGTTTTCTTCATTTATTACTGTAGGAGGAAGCATATATCATTTGTAAAAGCAATAATCTATATTAAATCCCTTGCATAGTTTTCATAAACAATTTATAAAATGTTTATACTTTGTTCTTATCGGTTTTATCCTGAGTATATTTACTGTAATGTGATTTTATCTTTTTCATCTAATAAAAATAGAATTAGCATTTTATGCACCTTCATTGTTTTATATTATTTTTCTAGTACTTTGTATCTGTTGCATTTTACAAAACTATTTTTCCACATTGATTGTGTTGGCGGAGATGCGACTGATCCTAGACAGTTTGTGAAGTCCTGAGTTTGGTAAAAATTTCAGAAGTCAAATAGAATAGTTTTTAGAATATAGTAAGATAGTTTGAGGGCTATTACTACATAGAAACTTCACCAGTGACTTAATCAATACTTGATTAACAAAAGGAAAGAAAAGTAAAATATGAAGCTTAAGTTGTGACCTTGTGTAATTAAGTGTACAGTGGGACACTCAATTTTCTGGGAAATTTTAGAGAAGTCACAAGTTTGGAAAAGGGACAAGGGACTAGGAAGATAGTCTATAAGCATTTTAAATGTTTGCTAATTATGGTTTATATTTATATCATAGTTAAAATCCTCAGAGATAATAAAAGTCATGATGTCCTTTCTACTCCCTAGTTTGTATGACACAGGATCATAAAAAGTCACATAGCCTAGGTGTTTCACTAGTTATCTATAGAATAGTCCTTTCTGTTTCTCATACTCCACTGCCTCCCCACAATCCTATGTATACTTTTTAAAATGTAACCTAAAGATGATTTTGAATGGTATTGCATTTAGGATAATTATTATCTAGAAATACCAAGTGTGTTTGTCAAAATTTGTTTCCTGAAGATTTGTTCTATGGAGATGGCAGTCAGTTTTCAGTGAGTACTCATGTGCCTGAACTCTAACAGGGAAGTTTATCTCTAGTATGATGCTTGTTCATATTTAAAATTATCTTTATTTCTCAGATGTACTGGGAGTGATGAATAATCAACAAATTAATAGGCAAATAAATGTAGCTATTGCCATATTTAAGAAATGAAACATACTATGATATCATGTTTTGCAGGAATAGTTCTGACATGTTTGACTAGGTAAATCATATAATGCCTAATTGTTCATTAGCTAAATTTTCATGATGGCTATTTACTGTCATCTGTCACACTGTTCAGATACTTTTTTGAATTTATTTGTATAATTAGTTATATGTATCTCTCTTCTTACCATACTGTATAGCCCCCTGTATTTACCCCTTTTTAATAACTAGCATACTGCCTGAAAAATATTAGGGGGTAATAAATAGAAGTGAAAGATGGACTTTATTATGCATACAGTCTGGGAGAACAATATGTTTATTAATTACTGAATTTCATCCACCTAGAGACACTAGAAAGATTTGAAATGCTGATTGTTATTTTCTTTAGGCATTGCTGTTCAGTGATTCAGTTATTACAGGAAAATTAATTTTCTTCTCATGAAAAATGAAGTAACTTACTCATTCTTAGAAGAATGCATTTTGAATTTCATTAAAAAAATGCATTTTGAAATGTTTATTTCTTCTTTCAGAAGTTATTTGAAATACAACAGAAAAGAGTCTTCTCACTGAGAAGTCTCTTACCTATTCCACTTCGTTAATTCCAGTAACCCAGGTCTCTAAAATAATCTTTGCTTAGAGGCCTCATTCAGTGCCACTAATCTGGAGACATCTGCTTTCCAGAAAATATTTGCATTTTAGAGAAAAGTCCTTTTCTGTTTTTTTCCCATACTCCACTGCCTCCCCACAATCCTATGTATACTTTTAAAATGTAACCTAAAGATGATTTTGAATGGTATTGCATTTAGGATAATTATTATCTAGAAATACCAAGTGTGTTTGTCAAAATTTGTTTCCTGAAGATTTGTTCTATGGAGATGGCAGTCAGTTTTCAGTGAGTACTCATGTGCCTGAACTCTAACAGGGAAGTTTATCTCTAGTATGATGCTTGTTCATATTTAAAATTATCTTTATTTCTCAGATGTACTGGGAGTGATGAATAATCAACAAATTAATAGGCAAATAAATGTAGCTATTGCCATATTTAAGAAATGAAACATACTATGATATCATGTTTTGCAGGAATAGTTCTGACATGTTTGACTAGGTAAATCATATAATGCCTAATTGTTCATTAGCTAAATTTTCATGATGGCTATTTACTGTCATCTGTCACACTGTTCAGATACTTTTTTGAATTTATTTGTATAATTAGTTATATGTATCTCTCTTCTTACCATACTGTATAGCCCCCTGTATTTACCCCTTTTTAATAACTAGCATACTGCCTGAAAAATATTAGGGGGTAATAAATAGAAGTGAAAGATGGACTTTATTATGCATACAGTCTGGGAGAACAATATGTTTATTAATTACTGAATTTCATCCACCTAGAGACACTAGAAAGATTTGAAATGCTGATTGTTATTTTCTTTAGGCATTGCTGTTCAGTGATTCAGTTATTACAGGAAAATTAATTTTCTTCTCATGAAAAATGAAGTAACTTACTCATTCTTAGAAGAATGCATTTTGAATTTCATTAAAAAAATGCATTTTGAAATGTTTATTTCTTCTTTCAGAAGTTATTTGAAATACAACAGAAAAGAGTCTTCTCACTGAGAAGTCTCTTACCTATTCCACTTCGTTAATTCCAGTAACCCAGGTCTCTAAAATAATCTTTGCTTAGAGGCCTCATTCAGTGCCACTAATCTGGAGACATCTGCTTTCCAGAAAATATTTGCATTTTAGAGAAAAGTGTGGTTTATCACATTTGTTTTCTCCCTAGGAAACCAATCAAAAGCATTATTTTTACTCAAAATGTTGTAAATAGTTTTGTATAATACACATAATGTTTTAACACATCCATGCAAAATTATATTTGAGAATATTTTATAATGAATACAGGAGCTCTGTTTACATTTTTTATTAATGAGGTTTGAGAAATGTTTATTCATCCACAAACATCAATGGGCACCCAGCAGGTGCTACACGCTCAGTTTGCAAATTTCAAAAATACACTCTTTGCTCTCAAGCAGGTAAATAAAGTAACATCAGAAATGGAAATGTGTATTTTTATAAACATTTATAAATGATTAAAACATGTACTAAAATTGTATGCATGATTATACTGCAAAAGTGTTCCTTAATGTTTAAATGTTTATGAATCAACTAGGTAATGAATATCACTAAAGCCTAAAGGAAAATAAACATGATAGGGCATAGTTTAAAAGGACATAAGCAGCATTATGAGTTTAGCATAATGAATTTACCATAATTCATTGTAGTCTATTCATATTAAAGTTTTTCATAAAGTATACATATATATGAATTATATATGAATTTAATATTTATAGTGTAAACGTCTAGTGATTCTATAGATTCAATTAATCATTCAGCATTTTATATTAGTAAAGTGTTAATATAGAATTTGATATTTTGATTTAAGAAAATGTACTCTCAATAAGGATTATAATAATAAATAATTTTCTAACAAAAAATGAAAAACATAGTAATCAAGTGTCAAATTAGAAATGATATTATTGAAGTGCATATGTATTTGTTGAAAAAACATCTTTCTCATTTCTTAGTTAAAACTTGTAGGAAATAGTCACTATGTCCATTAAAATAGTTTAGCTCCTTTACCAGGATTTATATTCCACTGTATATTAGTTATTATCATGAAAAAATGCATTTTCTAATGCAGTAGTTTTAAAACTCTAGGTTTCTTTATCACAAACATAATGACAACTCAAAATTTTGCTGAAAGCTTCAACATGTATGCATCTGAGCAAGACTTGGAAATAACTGAACCTCAGCAACAATTTAGGTCATCTCCCTTCCTTCCCATTCCCATCAGAAGGCAATTGCACAAATCTAAACAAAGATTAATATTACTGTAAGTAGAGAAATAGTTTTTATATAAGGAATAATGAATTATTGTATTCTACTTATATACTTCCCCAACTCAAATTATGTTTCATTCATCCTCTGACTTCAAACACACTTGTTGATCATGCCCAAGGATTTTTTTTTTTTAACTTTTTTTTCTCATTATTTTTTTATTTTTACAAAGTTTTGTTGTTCATATACATGTATGTTCCCAGATCAGTCATATCATACCCCTGTTCCCCTGCCCCCTCCTAGCCCCTCCCAGGCCCCCCCATCCCACTCCTCCACGCCGTCGCACAGTGCCCCTGCAGGATCCCCCATTCCCACAGCACAACGAAAATAGCTATCTTTTACACATGTGATAGTATAGGTTTCCAGGTTACGCCCTCTATGCCTCCTACCCACTGTTCATGCCCATCAGTGTCCATAGGCTTGCTCTCTTTGTCTGTTTTTTCCAGTGCTTCATTGCATGTGTTATCATTACCATCTTACTAGTTTCTGTATATGTGTTAGAATACTGTATTTGTCTTTTTCTTTTTGACTTGCTTCAATTTTTATGATAGGTTCTAGCTCCAGCCACCTCATTAGGACTGATTCATCTGCATTTCTTTCTACAGCTGTATAGTATTCCATTGTATATATGTACCAGGGCTTCTTTATCCATTCATTAGTCGATGCACATCTAGGTTGATTCCATGGTCTAGCTATTGTATAGAGAGCTGCAATGAACATTTGGGTACAGGTGCCTCTTTCAGTTTTGATTTCATCTGGGTATAAGCCTAAGAGTGAGATTGATGGGTCATATGGACCTTCTATCTTTAGCTTTTTGAGGAATCTCCATACTGTATTCATTTCCACCAGCAAGGCAAGACTGTTACCACCAGCAAGGCAAGACTGTTACCTTTTCTCCGCACCCTCTCCAGCATTTATTGTCTGTCGATTTGTGGATGATGGCCATTCTGATGGGAGTGAGTTGATATCTCATTGTAGTTTTGATTTGCATTTCTCTAATAATAAGTGAGGTTGAGCATCGTTTCATGTGCTTTTGGGCCATCTGTATGTCCTCTTTGGAGAGGTGTCTGTTTAGGTCCTTTTCCCATTGTTTGATTGGGGTGTTCATTTTTCCAGTTCTGGGTTGTCTGAGCTGCTTGTAGATTTTGGAGAGTATATCTTTGTCTGTTGTTTCATTTGCTATGATTTTCTCCCATTCTGTGGGCTGTCTGTTCAGCTTTTTTGTAGTTTCTTTTGCTGTAGAAAAGCTTTATGTTTCATTAGGTCCCACATGTTAATTTTTGGTTTTAGTTCCACTCTTCTAGTAGGTGGGTCAGAGAAGATCTTGCTTTGATTTATGTTCTTGAGTGTTTTGCCTATATTCCCCTCTAAGAGTTTTAGGGTTTCTGGTCTTATATTTAGGTCTTTAATAGATTTTGATTTGATCTTTGTGTATGGTGTCAAGGAATATTCCAACTTTATTTGTTTACATCTACCTGTCCAATTATCCCAGCACGATTTGTTGAAGAGGCTGTCTTTGCCCCATTTTGGATGTGTGCCTCCTTTGTCAAAAATAAGGTATCCACAGGTGAGTGAGCCTACCTCTGGGTTCTCTATCTTTTTTTATATACTATTATTTTACTTTTAACTTTTACAGAGTTTTGTTGTTTACAGATATGAATGTTCTCAGATTAGTCATATGTATATCCCCCTGGGTTCTCTATCTTTTCCTATTGGTATGTATTTCTGTTTTTGTGTCAGTACCATACTGTCTTGATGGCTGTTGATTTGTAGCATAGTCTGAAGTTAGGGAGGCTGATTCTTCCAGCTCTGTTTTTCTTTCTCAGGATTGCTCTGGCTATTCTAGGTCTTCTGCATTTCCATATGAACTGTGTTATTCTTTGATCTAGTTCTGTGAAGAATGTCATTGGTAGTTTGATAGGGATAGCATTGAATCTGTAGATGCTATTTGGTAGCATGGTCTTTTTCACAATATTGATTCTTCTGACTCAGGAACATATGTCCAAGGATTTTGAAGAAATAGAATGTGATGGATTTAACAAACTAGGCTTAGAAAATACAAATCAAATTTTTTTTAATTTAAATGCAATTCTTCTGTTTATTAAACCCTACATAAAAGGTTGTATGGAAACAAAATCATCATAGGGGAAACTATGTCATATTCTAACTCAGAAGAAGATTGGAAAAGGGTAATGAAAAAATATAGATATTCAAATTCTTAATCTTAGATTGGGCTTCCTTGGTGGCTCATATGGCAAAGAACCTGACTGCAATGTGGGAGACCCAGGTCTGATAACTGGTTTGAGTAGATTCCCTGGAGAAGGGAATTCCAACCCACTCCAGTATTCTTGCCTGGAAAATTCTATGGACAGAGGAGGCTGGTGGGCTACAGTCTATGGGGTCACTAAGAGTTGGAGATGACTGAATGATTATAATTAATAAGTACATGATGTCTAAATTGGATGGGACAAGACCTAGAGGGTTAGCATATTTTTAAAAATTATAAAATTTACCCATAGAAAATATAAATACAATAAAATGCATAGCATGAGTGTCTGGAAAAAAAGTTTTTAATGTTTATGTACATATAATACTATGATTGTATACATGTGTAAATAAATGTATATACATTTTCAGACACATTTAGATATATATTTACATATACATGTATATGTTTATCATTCAAATAATGAATTATTTGAATTTGTAGATTTGGAATGTTTATGAATCTGAAATTGTCATTAGAAATTTTATTTCAAATACAGCTAATATACTCTTTTTTCCTGTATTTAAGCCAGAGGAGACTATTCAAAAATAGTTCAAGCTAATTGGCAATAACATAAAAATTAGAGGAAAAAATGATCCTTAAATTATTGTGTTTACTGCAGTACCTCTGAAGAATTCAGCAACAAGTAATATGTTTAGGACTCTTTTAATGTCTCACATCCCTTCAACACCTAGTAAGTTACAGAATTACAGGCACTATTTCAGGATCAGAGATGGTCAGTGCTTTACTTTCAGATAACTTCATATTATCCACTTCTTCTATACAAGATAATGGGAATGGAGGAATCAATTCATTACTCTAAGACTCAGAAAGCTTCTTAGAAAGTGCTATGCTTGGGAAAAATACATGAAAGAGCTATGACAAAGATTATGTATATTATTTTATACTTTTCTTTAAGGAAGTATAAAATAAATTTTTATTTTTGAAAATAATATGAATTACTGAAATAGAAAATATTCTTTATCATTTAAAGAGTCTCTATTTATATATAAAACTTAGCAGTTTGTTAGCCATTAAAAGAAGTAATAATGCTACTTGCTGCAACATGGATGGACCTAAAGATTATCATATTGTCAGACATATGATGTCATATTAAGTATCATATAATATCACTTATATGTGGAATCTAAAATAATGATACAAATGAACTTACTTACAGAACAAAAACAGACTCACAGACATAGAAAACAAACTTTTGGATATCAAGGGCTACAGCAGGAGCAGAGGGATCAATTAGGAGTTGGGGATTGACAGATACACAATATTTTAAATAAAATAGATAAACGGGGACTTCTCTGATGGTCCAGAGGTCAAGAATCTGTGCTTCCAGTGCAGAGGGAGTGGGTTAAATCTCTGGTCCAGAGAGCGAAGGTTCCACAATACTGTGTGGTATAGCAAAAACAATAACAAAAAAGGCGAGGTGCAGAATGGTATAAGTGCTATGATATCAGTTATTAAAAAACAAGAAGGGCTTCCCCTGGTGGTCCAGTGGGTAAGGACACCGCCTTGCAGTGCAAGGGGCGCCGGTTCGATCCCTGGCCTGGGAAGATCCCACGTGCTGCGGAGCGACTGGACTGATGTGTCCACTTACCGAGCCGGAGCTCTGGGGCGCATGCGCCCAGAGCCAGCACTCTGCGACGACAGAGGCCACCGCGATGGGAGGCCCACCCGGGCCAAAGAACAAAGACGAATGAAAATAGAGAAATGAAAGACCAATAGAAGTGGCCGGCCCCCCCCCCTCCCCCCCCCCCCCCCCCAAAAAAAACAAGCAAACAGAAAAGAAAACAGAAAGAACATACTGTAAAGCCCAGAGAACTATAGAACTATATTCGGTATCTTGCAGAAACATTTAATGGAAAAGAATCTGGAAAGGAATATATATATATATATATATATGTATATATATACATATATATATATATATATATATTCAGATATATATGCATATATATCTGAATGACTTTACTGTATTCCTGAAGCTACTATAATTCTGTAACTTAACTGTATGTCAAATTTTCAAGAATGATTGAAAAAAGAGAAGAAATATGAGTAATTTGTCAACTAAAGCATTTGTTTGGGAAAGAACAATAAAACCAAAACTGCTAATTTGTTATTAACTAAATAACAATCTGAAAGGTAAAATATGATTCATTTTAGTGGTTTAAGTTACTGCTCTCTTTTTCTCCTCTTTCCTATTTTTCTTTTTTTTCACAGAAACCAGTATTCAAAATAAAGCTTACCCAGCCTTACAATAAAATAAAAGTATCAAAACATCTGGGTTTGAAATATTCAAGTCAGGAGGTTATTATATTACTGCCATTCTCACTCCTCTTTCTTCTCTACCAGTGTTGTTTTGAGGGTCAGGGTATAACTCCGGGGTTGGGGGTCAGACTTTGATTTTAAATAAAATAGATAAACGGGACTTCTCTGATGGTCCAGAGGTCAAGAATCTGTGCTTCCAGTGCAGAGGGAGTGGGTTAAATCTCTGGTCCAGAGAGCGAAGGTTCCACAATACTGTGTGGTATAGCAAAAACAATAACAAAAAAGGCGAGGTGCAGAATGGTATAAGTGCTATGATATCAGTTATTAAAAAACAAGAAGGGCTTCCCCTGGTGGTCCAGTGGGTAAGGACACCGCCTTGCAGTGCAAGGGGCGCCGGTTCGATCCCTGGCCTGGGAAGATCCCACGTGCTGCGGAGCGACTGGACTGATGTGTCCACTTACCGAGCCGGAGCTCTGGGGCGCATGCGCCCAGAGCCAGCACTCTGCGACGACAGAGGCCACCGCGATGGGAGGCCCACCCGGGCCAAAGAACAAAGACGAATGAAAATAGAGAAATGAAAGACCAATAGAAGTGGCCGGCCCACCCCCCCCCCCCCCCCCCCCCCCAAAAAAAACAAGCAAACAGAAAAGAAAACAGAAAGAACATACTGTAAAGCCCAGAGAACTATAGAACTATATTCGGTATCTTGCAGAAACATTTAATGGAAAAGAATCTGGAAAGGAATATATATATATATATATGTATATATATACATATATATATATATATATATATTCAGATATATATGCATATATATCTGAATGACTTTACTGTATTCCTGAAGCTACTATAATTCTGTAACTTAACTGTATGTCAAATTTTCAAGAATGATTGAAAAAAGAGAAGAAATATGAGTAATTTGTCAACTAAAGCATTTGTTTGGGAAAGAACAATAAAACCAAAACTGCTAATTTGTTATTAACTAAATAACAATCTGAAAGGTAAAATATGATTCATTTTAGTGGTTTAAGTTACTGCTCTCTTTTTCTCCTCTTTCCTATTTTTCTTTTTTTTCACAGAAACCAGTATTCAAAATAAAGCTTACCCAGCCTTACAATAAAATAAAAGTATCAAAACATCTGGGTTTGAAATATTCAAGTCAGGAGGTTATTATATTACTGCCATTCTCACTCCTCTTTCTTCTCTACCAGTGTTGTTTTGAGGGTCAGGGTATAACTCCGGGGTTGGGGGTCAGACTTTGATTTGTGATTTAGTTAAAATTGTTATCTCTTTGCATAAAAAAGCTGAGGCAAAGAATTACTAAAACTCCCTCAGCTATTGATATTAGACTTTAGACAAACTGCACTAAGGCTATTCAAAGATTGATGGCAATCATTTTCTTAAAACTTTCTGCAGAGAAAGTCTGAAGGGAAAATGATGTGATAGTAGTAATAACAGTGTGTAGAACAATAGAGTGTAGATTTGTGCTTTTTAATACATTGACTATGCTTTTAGTCCTCACCCTGAAGTCACATAAATTTAAATTTTGTAATGAGAAGAGTACAATTATTAAAAGTTTCTTTCTTATTCTCTGCCTTTTAATATGAATACACATAATGGTTTCAAATTATATTCATTGAATCTATACACATGTGACCTCTAGAATTTTATTGGAAACAAGGCAGCAATGAAACAACTGATTTAATTATCAACATGCGTCAGTGCAAGAAAAATTAATCTGAAGAAGTACTGGAGAAATGGTAATGAATATGTGCTTCATCTAACGTAAGTTAGCTAAATGCACTATTTGAACCTATTTACAGACAATTGTCTTGATAATTAAAAAATCTATAATAAAGGTCTTCCCTGGTGGTCCAGTGGGTAAAGAGGCCACCTTGCAGTGCAAGGGGCACCAGTTCAATCCCTGGCCTGGAAAGATCCCTCGTGCTGCAAAGCGACTGGACCTGTGTGTCCAATTATGATCCAGCACTCTGGAGCTCATGTGTCCAGAGTGTGTTCTGCATTGAGACAGGCCACTGCGATGGGAGGGCCACACAGGTCAAAGAATAAAGATGGATGAAAATAAGTAAATAAATAACCAATAAGTGAGGCTAAAATTGGAAAAAAAAAAAAAAAAACTTGTAATAAAAACATTTCTCAAAATGGCGCTAACAAACCTTACTAAATCATTGATTGAACTAGTTTTAATTTTTCCTTCTTTAGGATATATTTTATATCAAGTATACATCACTCTGCTAAAGGATTACATACAAATATATTAAGAATTATTGACTGCAAGTGGTTTTGTAACAGAGTAGGATGCTACAGAGGCCTCTGGAGACAGGTCCTCCCCCATATCTTCTGCTTAATTTCTCTCTGAAGTTCCCAGAGAATAGTATCTGATGCATACTTCCTGAGTTGTGCTACAGATGCTCAAACTATTACCAGATGGAAGACATTAGCTACTTGATGATCTCAAGGCCCCATACATGGGGCCACGGAAGGATTGATACTGTTAACACCTGTGACACTGCCCTGTTGCCTCACCATCAACCAATCAGAGAACGGTGCAGTAGCTGATCACGTATACTGGGACTGCCCTCCCTTCGGTCATTTAAAATCCGCTTTGTGCAACCTCTTTGGTGGAGTTTGTTTCTTTTTCCCTCTAGCACTTGCACGTTTTGCTTGGTGCCCTAAAATATATGCTGCACTTTTCTTCACCATCATCCAGTGCCAGTAGAGTGACTTTGCTCCTCACAGATAAGTGGACCCAAGTTTGATTCCAAGCTGGGCTGTACGTGCTGCTGTGGATAGTTGCTTCAGTCACGTCCAACTCTTCCAACCTTTAGATTGTAGCCCGCTAGGCTCCTCTGTCCATGGGGTTCTCCAGGCAAGAGCGCTAGAGTGGGTTGCCATTGGGTTTGGTAACAATTTTCAATTATTTTTCTATAGACACTGTTTGAAACTTTTTTTTTTTTAAACAGTGTAAAGTGACTCAGTCTCTTAGTAACATACTCAAGGGAAGCACTTAATTTCCTCAAGGAAAAAAGACCTGTTTGAAAATTACTTTAATACCAGGGAGAATGTGAGAAACATCTTAAAGGAAATGTGAATGAAAACCCCGCAGACTGGATTGTGGAATGATTATACTAGACTTTGGCATCACGAAGTATATCCCGAAGAAAGTTTTTTTTCTTAATTTTATTTTTTGCAGAAACTGAAAAGTAAATGCAGAACCAGGAGACTTTCATTATAGTTGTGTGAGGTTATCTAAGTCAAGACAGAGGCTAAAATTAATTTTATGTGTCCTAATGTAATGAACCCAGGTTAGGCTGCTTGCTGTTACAAAGCCAATAAACAGTCCAGGTTGTTGGAAAAGAAATGTTTCTTTATTTGGAATGTTGGCAACCAGGCTGGAGAGGGCAGATGCTGGTGCAAAGACTGACTCCCCAACCTCCCACCTTCCCTAGGCAGAGGTTTTATAGACAGGAAGAGGAAGCTGCTTGCAGAAAGAGCACAGTCATCTTGAAATTGATTGTCCATGGTCTGACCGGCATCATCTTGATCAATTATCCTTAATCCTTAGTTTCAGAGCTGGTTTGTTTCCATTTCTCTGAAGCCAATTCTCGTAACCATGGCACCTTATGTCACGGCTATAGTCTGGTCATTGTGTGAGTTAATTTCCACCTGGTGGGTATTTTGGTATCACAGAATATGGCTCAGAATATTATCTGTAGCCCTTGAGAAGGAACTATGTAGGCCCTTTGTTTAATGACTAACCTATCATTGTTTTGTCTCCTTCATGTGATTTCCCAGGCAAGAATATTGGAGTGGGTTACATTTTACCTCTCCAGGGGATCTTCCTGACCTAGCGACTGAACCGATGTCCACTGCAATAGCAGGTGAGATTCTTGAATAGTGAACCATCAGGGAAGTCCCAAGCAACCAGTAGCAGTGCCTTAATCATGTTTCCTTGGTAGAAATGGAGCTATACATCTAAAAATTCAGCAGCAGGAAGAACACGAAAAGCCCGGAGAACTTTAGTACAAATTAGGTTTGCAAACACAGGCCTGGTAGTCGACTAGACACACTTGGGAAAAGTGTGCAACGAGTGGAAGTACATATTCAGAGCAGAATTAGGGACAAGGGTGACTGACTGCTAGGTCTTCTGAGTACTAAAGTCAGACCAGAAAATTCTAATTTCCTTGACATCCTTATCTTTAGGAAATTATTCTCAGAGAAATGGGGAAAAAAGGTCCAAATCTTTAGATGCAAGTTAAGTGATCAGAAATGAGAAGAACACAGAGATATTCAAGGGGAAAATAATTTTTCTATTCCCTTATTGTAGCAAGAGTTTCAATCCAGAACAATGCTGGCATAGAAAGTACTCACTAAATATTCATGAATTAGAAAGCAAATGATGGATGGTGGCGTAGAAGGACGTGCACTCATCTTTCCTGCAAAATAGCCTGAATTGCGACGAGTTCCTGGGAAACCATTGACAAAAGGAGGTTGGATCTGATCACGGAGAGGACACCCCACATGGAAGAACAAAGGAGAAGCCGCATCAAGACGGTAGGAGGGGCGCAATCGCACTTTTAAAAAGTCAAACCTCATACCCGCCGGAGAGGCTGGGCGGGCCAAAGGCGCAAAGCCTGTTGCAGATCAAAACCCGGGAGAGGAGCACTGACACCCACAAGGGACTGAGCCAGACCTGCTTTGGAGGGTCCAGGTGGCCCCTTGAGCTAGAAGTGCCCTTGAGCAGGCCTCGGAAGGGCGGCACTCAGTTCCCTTTGGAGGAGGTTACCATTAACCGGATCACAGAGTCACCGAGGAGGACTGGAAAGTCTCTGCGCACTGTGATCCGAGAGAGAGGAATAGCGATCCCGCATGAGACTGAGCCAGACTCACCTCTGAGTAACCTGACGTCTCCCGCGGTGGCGGGGGTCGACGGTGGCCTTAAGCAGGGTCGGGGTCACTGCGGAAGTGCTTCCCATAGAGCGTGTGGGAATAAATCCTCTGTGAGACAGACGCCATTTTCCCTACTGTAGTTTGGCTGCTGGTCAAACTGCAGGGCTGCTGGTCAAGCTACAGGGAGGGAATTTAGCTCCACCCAGCAAGAAAAGGGATTTGGATTAAGAAACTCCCAGGGCCAGCCTGGGCGGGCCTTTTAATTCTGGAATAGGTCTAAACAAACAAGCAGTCAAAGAGAGCTTCAGATCCAACCACTGCCAGAGGTAAGAAAAAGACTGATAATTCCTGAATAGCCAGCAAGAGACAGAAGAACATTAACACTATTTTCACGTTGTGTCTGAAGCTGGAGTTGCTGCTGGACTTTAAAATTTCGTTTATGTATTGTATTACTTTGTTTCAATTTTTTTTTTCTATTTTAGGAAATCTTTAGATGCAAGTTAAGTGATCAAATGAGAAGAACACAGAGATATTCAAGGGGAAAATAATTTTTCTATTCCCTTATTGTAGCAAGAGTTTCAATCCAGAACAATGCTGGCATAGAAAGTACTCACTAAATATTCATGAATTAGAAAGCAAATGATGGATGGTGGCGTAGAAGGACGTGCACTCATCTTTCCTGCAAAATAGCCTGAATTGCGACGAGTTCCTGGGAAACCATTGACAAAAGGAGGTTGGATCTGATCACGGAGAGGACACCCCACATGGAAGAACAAAGGAGAAGCCGCATCAAGACGGTAGGAGGGGCGCAATCGCACTTTTAAAAAGTCAAACCTCATACCCGCCGGAGAGGCTGGGCGGGCCAAAGGCGCAAAGCCTGTTGCAGATCAAAACCCGGAGAGGAGCACTGACACCCACAAGGGACTGAGCCAGACCTGCTTTGGAGGGTCCAGGTGGCCCCTTGAGCTAGAAGTGCCCTTGAGCAGGCCTCGGAAGGGCGGCACTCAGTTCCCTTTGGAGGAGGTTACCATTAACCGGATCACAGAGTCACCGAGGAGGACTGGAAAGTCTCTGCGCACTGTGATCCGAGAGAGAGGAATAGCGATCCCGCATGAGACTGAGCCAGACTCACCTCTGAGTAACCTGACGTCTCCCGCGGTGGCGGGGGTCGACGGTGGCCTTAAGCAGGGTGGGTGTCAGTGCGGAAGTGCTTCCCATAGAGCGTGTGGGAATAAATCCTCTGTGAGACAGACGCCATTTTCCCTACTGTAGTTTGGCTGCTGGTCAAACTGCAGGGCTGCTGGTCAAGCTACAGGGAGGGAATTTAGCTCCACCCAGCAAGAAAAGGGATTTGGATTAAGAAACTCCCAGGGCCAGCCTGGGCGGGCCTTTTAATTCTGGAATAGGTCTAAACAAACAAGCAGTCAAAGAGAGCTTCAGATCCAACCACTGCCAGAGGTAAGAAAAAGACTGATAATTCCTGAATAGCCAGCAAGAGACAGAAGAACATTAACACTATTTTCACGTTTTGTCTGAAGCTGGAGTTGCTGCTGGACTTTAAAATTTCATTTTTTGTATTGTATTACTTTGTTTCAATTTTTTTTTTCTCTATTTTTTCCAAACCCACTCAGTGCACCCATCATTTTCTTTTTTTTTTTTTTTCTTTTTTTCTTTTCTTGGGGGTGTGTGTGTGAGAGAGAGTGGGTGTGTTCATTTCCTTCACTGAATTCTATTGAAGCTGCTAATCTTATCAGTAAGACTGAATATATTCAAGTTTACATAATTTTTTCTTTTTCCTTTTAAACCACACATTTTATTTTGGTATAAACTTCTGGATCCCCAATGGCCTTTTAAGGTTCTGTGGGGGTTTTGTTTGTTTTTATAATTTTTGCTTTGTTTTCTATATTTTTCTATAAAATTTAGATCTTTTAATTTTTAATAATTTCTCATTTGTACTACTGCTTCCTCTATAATTCTTTGCTTTCTCTGAAGCTCCTTTCCTATAGCACTAAATTCTAATACATACAAATCTTTATCTCCCTATATTTAACTTTGCAATATTATTCTATATTTCTCTTCTATCCTCCCTTTCTCTTTTTCCCTTTCCCCACAATATTTCTTAGTCTGTTCTGTCCTCATTGCCTTATCCCCAATGGGGATCCTGCTCTAGCATTATTTTCCAATTGGTGCTATACTTAGTTTGCTTATTAACTGGAAGATATCATTCTTGGATTTCTCTATTCGCCATGCTAATGTATTGTACTGTATTTTTGTTTGGAATGCTTGGGTTATGTTATAGCTGTATATGTTTATGTGTATAATTCAATACGCTAGATAGTACTTGGATAATTTTTAAATTGCCATTTGTCAAAGGTATACCTTCTGTTTCTCAATTGCATATATATGTTTTAATATCATTTAATGCCATAACAAACCAGCCGTGAAATCTTCATTCCCTGGTCAGGCAACAAGCCCCGGGGTTTTAAGGAGGGTGCACTGACTCCAAAACTCTACAATACTAGAGAACGCTTAACACTAAAGAGCAGTATACAAGTGAGAACGCCAACAAAGGTAATCACTTGTATGCAAGTCCTGACATCACCCAATCATCAGCATCACCCAGAATAGAAGCCCCATCCAAACAACAAACACCAACAGATGTAACTCAAAGGCTTGGAAAAGGAAATCCCAAAGAGAGTCAGTTTTAAAAAATTAATAGCAACAATGAAATGGCAGAGAAATACCACACAAGCGAAGGAACAATCCACAAACACACAAGATCAGATGAATGAAGGGAATTTGGACAAACTTTCTGAAAGTGATTTCAGAAGAATGATAGTAAAGATGATCGAAGACACTGAAAACAGAATTTCAGAGAAATTGCAAGATACAACTAGCACACTGAATAAAGAAATACAAGAACTTACCAAAAAAGTAACAGAGACAAACAACTCAATTGTTGAACTGAAAAACACCGTAGAAGCAATCAAGAGCAGAGTATCTGAGACAGAAGACCAGATAAGTGAGCTGGAAGATAAAATGGTGGAAGAAACTGCTGAAAAACAGACTCTAGCTCAAAGAATGAAAAGAGCAGAGGACAGCCTCAGAGACCTCTGGGATAATATCAAACGCACCAATATTCGAATTATAGGGGTTCCAGAAGAAGAAGAAAAAAAAAAAGGCTATGAGAAAATTTTTTAAGAGATTATAGTTGAAAATTTCCCCACCATGGGAAAAGATAGTCAATCAAGTCCAAGAAGCACCAAGAGTACCAAACAGAATCAACCCGAGAAGAAACACACCAAGACACATATTAATGAAGTTAACACAAATTAAACACAAGGACAGAATTCTCAAAGCAGCAAGGGAAAAGCAACTAGTGACATACAAGGGAAAGCCCATCCGTTTAACAGCTGATCTTTCAACAGAAACTCCACAGGCCAGAAGGGAATGGCAGGACACATTTAAATGGCTGAAAGAGAATAATCTGCAATCAAGAATCCTCTACCCTGCAAGGATCTCCTTCAAAATTGATGGAGAAATCAAAAGCTTTACAGACAAGCAAAAATTAAAAGAATTTAGTCACACCAAACCAGCCTTACAACAAGTGTTAAAGGGACTTATATAGACAACAAGTATAAAAGGAGAAGATCCACGTAATAAAAAAACGCCAACAAAGGTAATCACTTGTATGCAAGTCCTGACATCACCCAATCATCAGCATCACCCAGAATAGAAGCCCCATCCAAACAACAAACACCAACAGATGTAACTCAAAGGCTTGGAAAAGGAAATCCCAAAGAGAGTCAGTTTTAAAAAATTAATAGCAACAATGAAATGGCAGAGAAATACCACACAAGCGAAGGAACAATCCACAAACACACAAGATCAGATGAATGAAGGGAATTTGGACAAACTTTCTGAAAGTGATTTCAGAAGAATGATAGTAAAGATGATCGAAGACACTGAAAACAGAATTTCAGAGAAATTGCAAGATACAACTAGCACACTGAATAAAGAAATACAAGAACTTACCAAAAAAGTAACAGAGACAAACAACTCAATTGTTGAACTGAAAAACACCGTAGAAGCAATCAAGAGCAGAGTATCTGAGACAGAAGACCAGATAAGTGAGCTGGAAGATAAAATGGTGGAAGAAACTGCTGAAAAACAGACTCTAGCTCAAAGAATGAAAAGAGCAGAGGACAGCCTCAGAGACCTCTGGGATAATATCAAACGCACCAATATTCGAATTATAGGGGTTCCAGAAGAAGAAGAAAAAAAAAAAGGCTATGAGAAAATTTTTTAAGAGATTATAGTTGAAAATTTCCCCACCATGGGAAAAGATAGTCAATCAAGTCCAAGAAGCACCAAGAGTACCAAACAGAATCAACCCGAGAAGAAACACACCAAGACACATATTAATGAAGTTAACACAAATTAAACACAAGGACAGAATTCTCAAAGCAGCAAGGGAAAAGCAACTAGTGACATACAAGGGAAAGCCCATCCGTTTAACAGCTGATCTTTCAACAGAAACTCCACAGGCCAGAAGGGAATGGCAGGACACATTTAAATGGCTGAAAGAGAATAATCTGCAATCAAGAATCCTCTACCCTGCAAGGATCTCCTTCAAAATTGATGGAGAAATCAAAAGCTTTACAGACAAGCAAAAATTAAAAGAATTTAGTCACACCAAACCAGCCTTACAACAAGTGTTAAAGGGACTTATATAGACAACAAGTATAAAAGGAGAAGATCCACGAAACAAACCCATCATAACATCTAAGAAGATGAAAATAGGATCATTTGTATCAATAATTACTTTGAATGTCAATGGATTAAATGTCCCAACCAAAAGACACAGAGTGGCTGAATGGATCCCAAAACACGACCCATACATATGCTGCCTCCAGGAAACTCACTTCAGACCTAGAGACACTCATAGACTGAAAGTGAGAGGCTGGAAAAAGATATTCCATGCAAATGGAAATCAAAAGAAAGCTGGAGTAGCAATCCTCCTATCAGACAAAATAGATTTTAAAGTAAAGAAGATTCTAAGAGACAAGGCAGGTCACTACATCATGATTAAGGGATCCATCCAAGAAGAAGACATAACAATCATAAATATCTATGCTCCCAACGCAGGAGCACCCCAAAACATAAGACAAACACTTTCAGACATAAAAGAAGTCATTGACAGCAACACAATCATAGTAGGAGACTTTAACACTCCTCTCACACCAATGGACAGATCATCCAAACAGAAAATTAATAAAGAAACACAAGCCTTAAATGCCACACTAGAAGAAATGGACCTCATTGATATTTTTAGGACTTTCCATCCAAACGCAGAAGAATACACTTTCTTCTCAAGTGCTCACGGAACATTCTCCAGGATAGAACACATCTTGGGCCACAAATCAATCCTCAGTCAATTCAAGAAAACTGAAATTCTATCAACCATCTTCTCAGACCACAATGCAGTGAGACTAGAGATCAACTACAGGAAAAAAAAAAACGCTAAAAACGAAAACACATGGAGATTAAACAACACATACCTAAAAAATCAACTGATCATTGAGGAAATCAAAGGAAAAATAAAACAATTCCTAGAAGAAAATGACATTGAACACACGACAGTGCAAAACCTATGGGATACTGCAAAAGCAGTTCTAAGAGGAAAGTTTATAGCGATTCAATCCCACCTCAAGAAACTAGGAAAATCTCAAACAGACGACCTTACCTTATGCTTAAAACAACTGGAGAAAGAAGAACAAAAACACCCCAAAGCCAGGAGAAGAAGGGAAATCATAAAGATCAGAGCAGAAATAAATGAAAAAGAAACAAAAGAAACAATAGTAAAGATTAAATAAACAAAAAGCTGGTTCTTCGAAAAAGTCAATAAAATCGACACACCACTGGCCAGACTCATCAAGAAAAAGAGAGAGAAGAACCAGATCACCAAAATCAAAAATGAAAAAGGAGAGATTGCAACGGATAATGCAGAAATCCAAAGGATTATAAGAGACTATTATGAACACCTCTATGGCAAAAAACTGGACAACCTGGAAGAAATGGACAGTTTCTTAGAGAAGATTAATCTCCCAAGACTCAACCAGGAAGAAATAGAAACTATGAACAAGCCAATCACAAGCTCAGAAATCGAACTTGTGATCAAAAATCTACCCAAAAATAAAAGCCCAGGGCCAGATGGTTTCACAAGTGATTTCTACCAAACATTTAAAGAAGAGCTAATGCCTGTCCTTCTAAAACTCTTCCAAACAATTGCCCAGGAAGGAACACTTCCAAACACATTCTACGAGGCCACCATCACCCTGATACCAAAGCCAGGCAAAGACATCACAAAAAAAGAAAATTATAGGCCAATTTCACTGATGAATCTAGATGCCAAAATCCTCAACAAAATCCTAGCAAACAGAATTCAGCAACACATCAAAAAGCTCATTCCTCACGATCAAGTTGGGTTCATCCCAGGCATGGAAGGATTCTTCAACATCCGCAAATCAATCAATGTGATACACCATATCAACAAATTGAGAGACAAAAAATCACATGATCATCTCAATAGATGCAGAAAAAGCCTTTGACAAGTACAGCATCCATTTATGATAAAAACTCTTCACAAAATGGGCATAGAAGGAACTTAACTTAACATAGTGAAAGCCATATGTGAGAAGCACACAGCGAACATTATCCTCAATGGTGAAAAACTCAAAGCATTCCCTCTAAGCTCAGGAACAAGACAAGGGTGTCCACTTTCACCACTACTATTCAACATAGTCCTGTAAGTTCTAGCAACAGCCATCAGAGAAGAGAACGAAATAAAAGGAATCCAGATTGGAAAAGAAGAAGTCAAACTCTCTCTATTTGCAGACGACATGATATTATACATAGAAAATCCCAAAGACACTATTACAAAACTACTAGAGTTAATCAGCGAATTCAGCAAAGTTGCAGGATACAAAATCAATATACAGAAATCACTGGCATTCCTATACACAAACAATGAAAAATCAGAAAATGAAATCAAAGAGGCAGTCCCCTTCACCATCGCAACCAAAAGAATCAAATATTTAAGCATAAACCTACCCAAAGAGACAAAAGAACTGTACACAGAAAATTACAAGACACTCATGAGAGACATTAAAGAAGACTTAAACAAATGGAGAAATATTCCATGTTCCTGGGTAGGCAGAATCAATATTGTGAAAATGACCATACTACCAAATGTCATCTATAGATTCAATGCGATCCCTATCAAACTTCCAATAACTTTCTTCACAGAACTAGACCAGAAAAGCATATGGAAACACAAGCTGAACACTTGTCCAAAAAACCACATTTTCAAAGTACCCAAAAAGAAGAGCTAATGCCTGTCCTTCTAAAACTCTTCCAAAAAATTGCCCAGGAAGGAACACTTCCAAACACATTCTACGAGGCCACCATCACCCTGATACCAAAGCCAGGCAAAGACATCACAAAAAAAGAAAATTATAGGCCAATTTCACTGATGAATCTAGATGCCAAAATCCTCAACAAAATCCTAGCAAACAGAATTCAGCAACACATCAAAAAGCTCATTCCTCACGATCAAGTTGGGTTCATCCCAGGCATGGAAGGATTCTTCAACATCCGCAAATCAATCAATGTGATACACCATATCAACAAATTGAGAGACAAAAAATCACATGATCATCTCAATAGATGCAGAAAAGCCTTTGACAAGTACAGCATCCATTTATGATAAAAACTCTTCACAAAATGGGCATAGAAGGAACTTAACTTAACATAGTGAAAGCCATATGTGAGAAGCACACAGCGAACATTATCCTCAATGGTGAAAAACTCAAAGCATTCCCTCTAAGCTCAGGAACAAGACAAGGGTGTCCACTTTCACCACTACTATTCAACATAGTCCTGTAAGTTCTAGCAACAGCCATCAGAGAAGAGAACGAAATAAAAGGAATCCAGATTGGAAAAGAAGAAGTCAAACTCTCTCTATTTGCAGACGACATGATATTATACATAGAAAATCCCAAAGACACTATTACAAAACTACTAGAGTTAATCAGCGAATTCAGCAAAGTTGCAGGATACAAAATCAATATACAGAAATCACTGGCATTCCTATACACAAACAATGAAAAATCAGAAAATGAAATCAAAGAGGCAGTCCCCTTCACCATCGCAACCAAAAGAATCAAATATTTAAGCATAAACCTACCCAAAGAGACAAAAGAACTGTACACAGAAAATTACAAGACACTCATGAGAGACATTAAAGAAGACTTAAACAAATGGAGAAATATTCCATGTTCCTGGGTAGGCAGAATCAATATTGTGAAAATGACCATACTACCAAATGTCATCTATAGATTCAATGCGATCCCTATCAAACTTCCAATAACTTTCTTCACAGAACTAGACCAACGAATAACACAGTTCATATGGAAACACAAAAGACCTCGAATAGCCAAAGCAATCCTCAGGAAGAAGAATGGAGCTGGGGGGATCAGCTTCCCCAACTTCAGACTCAACTACAAAGTAACAGTCATCAAGACAGTAAGGTACTGGCACAAAAACAGAACTATCGACCAATGGAACAAGATCGAGAACCCAGAGATAAACCCACGCACCTATGGGTACCTTATTTTTGATAAAGGAGGAGAAACTATAAAATGGGACAAAGACCGCCTCTTCAACAAATGGTGCTGCGAAAATTGGACAGCTACATGCAAAAAAATGAAGGTGGAACATTCCCTGACACCATACACAAAGATCAACTCAAAATGGATTAAAGACTTAAATGTAAGGCCAGAAACCATCAAACTCTTAGAGGAGAATATAGGCAAAACCCTCAAGGACATCAATCAAAGCAAGATCTTCTCTGACCCACCTACTAGAATAGTGGAACTAAAAAGACAAATGAACATGTGGGACCTCATGAAACTTAAAAGCTTTTGTACAGCTAAAGAAATTACAAAAAAGCTGAACAGACAGCCCACAGAGTGGGAGAAAATCATAGCAAATGAAACAACAGACAAAGAATTAATCTCCAAAATCTACAAGCAACTCAGACAACTCAGCACTGGAAAAACGAACAACCGAATCAAAAAATGGGAAAAGGACTTAAACAGACACCGCTCCAACGATGACATACAGATGGCCCAAAAACACATGAAACGATGCTCAGCTTCACTAATAATTAGAGAAATGCAAATCAAAACTTCAATGAGATATCACCTCATGCCTGTCAGAATGGCCATCATCCACAAATCGACAGACTACAAATGCTGGAGAGTCTGCGGAGAAAATGAAACACTCCTGCATTGCTGGTGGGAGTGTAAATTGATACAGTCTCTCTGGAAGACAGTCTGGATATTTCTTAAAAAATTAAAATAGAAGTATCATATGACCCAGCAATCCCACTCTTAGGTTCATACCCTGACGAAATCAAAATGGAAAGAAGCAATTGTACCCCAATGTTCATTGCAGCTCTCTATACAATAGCTAGAACATGGAAGCAACCTAGATGCCCATCGATGAACGAATGGATACAAAAGCTCTGGTACATATATACAATGGAATACCACACAGCTGTAAAGAGAAATGCAGAAGAATCAACCCTAATGAGGTGGCTGGATCTAGAACGTATCATCAAAAGTGAAGTCAGTCAGAAAGAGAAGGACAAATACAGTATATTAACACATATATATGGAATCTAGTAGGATGGTGATGATGGCACATGCAGTGAAGCGACAGAAAGACAGACATGGACAGTGGACATATGGACATTGTGGGGAAGGAACAGTGGGTGAGAGGCGTAAAGGAAGTAGCATGAAGGCCTGTACTATCATAAGTGAAGAAAATAGCTCTAGTCATTGCTCTGTGAGAAAAGGGGATCCTTCAGGGGTGCTGTGTGTTGGTTGGGAGGGGAGGGAAGGGGGATATACATATGACTAATCTGAGAACATACATATCTGTAAACAACAAAGCTCTGTAAAAGTTAAAATTAAAATAAAGGTTTAAAAAAAAAAAAAAGATTACTGAAGTTGAAGCCAGGGAGGTGATCTGGTCATCTCTAAATTAGTCTTCGTAATCGGTGATCATACATATACGTAAACAACAATACTCTGTAAAAGTAAAAAGTAAAATAAAAATTAAAAAATATTAAAAAAAAAAAAGAAAGAAAGCAAATGATGCAGAGATACATCAGTATGACCCAGAAGGTAAATACAGGTAGGTGTTTCAGGAATAGCACCATCTCCTGACCAAAAGGGAAACTACGCTGAGAGCATGTTTGTTGATTGCAAACAGTTTGTTTATCCTGGAAGAGAAGAGTTAAGGTATATATGCTTGAAGAAAATGAAACTATTTTGTCACTAGGAAAGTTCTTTTCTTCCATGCAACAGAAAAAAAGTTAAAAAATAAAATAAATGAATGAGGAGATCAAGCTTATCAGACAAATAGAAATGAAAGAAATAATACAATACTTCATCCATAAGACTATCAAAATACAGGAAACAGAAAAGTGTCAGTATTTGTCAAGGATGAGAAAAATGGAAACCAGTGTATCTATGGTGTTTTAGCTGTAGTCATGATGAAGCTCAAGAAGTGCAATTAAGAATTCAGCAACTCCACTTTCTGTACAAGCTTCCAGAGAACATATAAAAGGTGACATTGTGATGCCAAATGAGAGAAGGAGAGAAAGAGCTAAAAGAAGGGAAACAGTTCTGTAAATAAAGCAACAACCTATTAAATGTAGCATGTTTATAAAATCATAACAGTAAAATGAAAAAATGAGATACATGAGAAATAGTTTAAACAAAAGTTAAGTGCTAGTTTGCAGTGTTGTTCCAGTCTGCATGTTGTAAATATTGTGTGGCTGATTTCAGGGTAGAGATGTGAAAATGAAACAATGAGTTTTGTTTAGGCTAAGAGTAGCCAGCTCCAGCATCCATCAACTCAAGATGTAGATCAAAAATTAAATCACAAGTAAAAGGGGCACATTTCCTCAACTGTATTTTGTAAACAGTCACAAAAATAGAGCGACGATGATGGTCTAGTGGTTGAGATTTCACCTTCCAATGCAGGAACTGTAGGTTCAGGAGCTAGGATCCCCCATGACACATGGCCAAAAAAGAGAAAAGAAAAAGAAAAATGTAAAACAGAAGCAATATTGCAATGGATTCAATAAAAAAGTTAAAAATGGTCCACATCAAAAAAAAAAAAAAAAACTTAAAAAAGTCCTGAGGTTCATAATGTTATATATTCTACATAAATACACATGTAGGTTAAATAAGCATATATAACCCAGATTTATTTTATTTTTTGAGGAGAAGATGAAAGATCATTTGAGGAGGAGATGATGTAAAATTAATTACAAATTTGTCAAAGTTTATTTCAAATGTATCTACAGTATTTTACCTTATTCATTTAAATAGTTACTTGAAGGAAACAGCTATTGTTAAGTTTTCAATTCTGAATGACACGAAAATGGCTATTTCTGTTTGGTATCCTTTTTTTTTTCATTTATTTTTTTCCCTAAATAAAACTTAACAGAAAATATCTACTCTAAGAGAAATCAAAAACACAAATACATGTATCATAGTGGCATGGACTTAAGTAAAGTAACTATAGTATCAGAAAGTGCAATAATTTCTGATGAATTCTTGGTGATAGCACTGTTTGCTCTAGAGAATCAAAGCTACAAATGATGGAAGATTTAAAGATTGTTTATTGAATAAGTCATCTTTTAAACATATAGATGTTTGGTCTAGTTTTGTCAAGTTACTGCCAACAAATACTGGAGAATGGGCAAATTTTGTAAAATCATTGTGATGTTAACATTTCTCCTATATGTAATGGAAAGTATGGAAGAAGAACACACTCAAATTATGGAATTTAATTGTATGATATTATACTTCGCAAACATGGGAGAATTTCAGAAATCTAGTCTGGGAGTGAATGAAGATGAAAAAAAATAATTTATCAACAAAGCAGGGATACATTTATGAATGAAACATGGCACTATAATTAACTGTGCCTGAACAAGAAATGTGACCCTATAAATGAGGATTTATACCTAAATCATATATAACCAATGTTTTTTATTCAAATAGATAGATTGGAAATGGGAAAGTATATGGTTTGAAGTCACAATAAAATTGCCAACAGTTCAGATGTGATGAGTGATTGGATCTGGAGAATCTACAGGAACTGTAGGTTCAGGAGCTAGGATCCCCCATGACACATGGCCAAAAAAGAGAAAAGAAAAAGAAAAATGTAAAACAGAAGCAATATTGCAATGGATTCAATAAAAAAGTTAAAAATGGTCCACATCAAAAAAAAAAAAAAAAACTTAAAAAAGTCCTGAGGTTCATAATGTTATATATTCTACATAAATACACATGTAGGTTAAATAAGCATATATAACCCAGATTTATTTTATTTTTTGAGGAGAAGATGAAAGATCATTTGAGGAGGAGATGATGTAAAATTAATTACAAATTTGTCAAAGTTTATTTCAAATGTATCTACAGTATTTTACCTTATTCATTTAAATAGTTACTTGAAGGAAACAGCTATTGTTAAGTTTTCAATTCTGAATGACACGAAAATGGCTATTTCTGTTTGGTATCCTTTTTTTTTTCATTTATTTTTTTCCCTAAATAAAACTTAACAGAAAATATCTACTCTAAGAGAAATCAAAAACACAAATACATGTATCATAGTGGCATGGACTTAAGTAAAGTAACTATAGTATCAGAAAGTGCAATAATTTCTGATGAATTCTTGGTGATAGCACTGTTTGCTCTAGAGAATCAAAGCTACAAATGATGGAAGATTTAAAGATTGTTTATTGAATAAGTCATCTTTTAAACATATAGATGTTTGGTCTAGTTTTGTCAAGTTACTGCCAACAAATACTGGAGAATGGGCAAATTTTGTAAAATCATTGTGATGTTAACATTTCTCCTATATGTAATGGAAAGTATGGAAGAAGAACACACTCAAATTATGGAATTTAATTGTATGATATTATACTTCGCAAACATGGGAGAATTTCAGAAATCTAGTCTGGGAGTGAATGAAGATGAAAAAAAATAATTTATCAACAAAGCAGGGATACATTTATGAATGAAACATGGCACTATAATTAACTGTGCCTGAACAAGAAATGTGACCCTATAAATGAGGATTTATACCTAAATCATATATAACCAATGTTTTTTATTCAAATAGATAGATTGGAAATGGGAAAGTATATGGTTTGAAGTCACAATAAAATTCCCAACAGTTCAGATGTGATGAGTGATTGGATCTGGAGAATCTACAGGAAAACTGAGAAAAAAGGCAGATGAAAAAGCATTTTAGAAACCACTACACAGAAATATTCCAAACAGTAGTTGGTTAAAACTATTGTATCCAATTCGTTAGTGAAGTTTATCCAGAAAAAAATACTCAGAGCACAAAAATATCATGAATTCACATCTTAAGCATACTTAGAAATATGAATATATATTATTTAACAAACATAATAATTTAATTCTATCCTATGTCACTTAGATATTCCCAGAAGGTTCTAGTGGTAAAGGACCCATCTGCTAGTACAGGAGACATAAGAGATGTGTGTTCGATACCTGGGTTGGGAAGATTTCCTGGAGAAGGAAATGGCAACCCTTTCCAACATTCTTGCCTGAAGAATCCCATGCACATAGGAACCTGGTAGGCTACAGTCCATGGGGTCTAAAAGAACAGACATGACTGAAGCAATTTAGCATAGTACAGCATATATCATTTAGATAGTTGACCCATTTTTCAAAATCTTTATAAAATATGTCTGCATTAGTTTTAACCAACTGTTTTTTAGAATATTTTGGTTCTCTGGCTTCATTAGGAGAGAAGAACATACCATTGTTTTGTAAAAGTAGAGAGGTGCTGCTTTCTTGGATATCTCAGATTTTTTGAAGGGAAGAAAGTCACTGTCTATGACTTTTAGTTAAAAATCCACAATAACATTTCTCCTATATTTTTACATTGGAGAATGGGCAAATTTTGTAAAATCATTGTGATGTTAACATTTCTCCTATATGTAATGGAAAGTATGGAAGAAGAACACACTCAAATTATGGAATTTAATTGTATGATATTATACTTCGCAAACATGGGAGAATTTCAGAAATCTAGTCTGGGAGTGAATGAAGATGAAAAAAAATAATTTATCAACAAAGCAGGGATACATTTATGAATGAAACATGGCACTATAATTAACTGTGCCTGAACAAGAAATGTGACCCTATAAATGAGGATTTATACCTAAATCATATATAACCAATGTTTTTTATTCAAATAGATAGATTGGAAATGGGAAAGTATATGGTTTGAAGTCACAATAAAATTCCCAACAGTTCAGATGTGATGAGTGATTGGATCTGGAGAATCTACAGGAAAACTGAGAAAAAGGCAGATGAAAAGCATTTTAGAAACCACTACACAGAAATATTCCAAACAGTAGTTGGTTAAAACTATTGTATCCAATTCGTTAGTGAAGTTTATCCAGAAAAAAATACTCAGAGCACAAAAATATCATGAATTCACATCTTAAGCATACTTAGAAATATGAATATATATTATTTAACAAACATAATAATTTAATTCTATCCTATGTCACTTAGATATTCCCAGAAGGTTCTAGTGGTAAAGGACCCATCTGCTAGTACAGGAGACATAAGAGATGTGTGTTCGATACCTGGGTTGGGAAGATTTCCTGGAGAAGGAAATGGCAACCCTTTCCAACATTCTTGCCTGAAGAATCCCATGCACATAGGAACCTGGTAGGCTACAGTCCATGGGGTCTAAAAGAACAGACATGACTGAAGCAATTTAGCATAGTACAGCATATATCATTTAGATAGTTGACCCATTTTTCAAAATCTTTATAAAATATGTCTGCATTAGTTTTAACCAACTGTTTTTTAGAATATTTTGGTTCTCTGGCTTCATTAGGAGAGAAGAACATACCATTGTTTTGTAAAAGTAGAGAGGTGCTGCTTTCTTGGATATCTCAGATTTTTTGAAGGGAAGAAAGTCACTGTCTATGACTGAGTTAAAAAATCCACAATAATCCTTTTGTCAAGGTGTTTATTTATGAATCGGGACTACTACATTGTCAAGGCATGCATTTTTCTTGTTCCTGTAGTTGTCTGCTTCAGAGACAGAATGAGAAAATCAGCAGGGTAGGCAGTGATTTTTTTTCCTTTGTCATTCTATGAGATAAGGAATATCTCCTCTATTCTTCAAAGTTATACTTTCTTCAATCACTACACCTGAGACTTTTAAAATCATGGAGAGCTATTCAAACTAGTCCTGTCTTTGGGGAAATTACTATATTTACATGATGATTAATTCTAATTCATTCTTCCTGATGCAAATATCCCAGTGGATTCCTGTGTGTTTAGGTGAATCATCTGTATGAAGTCATTTTTAAATTACACAAAATTAAAATCAAAACAAACCTTGAAATTGTAATCATGGCATATGTTTGTGTGTGTGTGTATATATATATATATACACACATGTAGACAGATAGATAGAGAAATATTTACATATATATATATATATATATATATATATATATATATATATATATATATGTCAGGACTGCTGGGAGACCCATCACCCCCCCTCCCCCATCACCCTTGCAAAACTTGTATGTTCCTGCTAGGGTCCCATTTCCTCTTGCAAAGTCCCCATCCCTTCTTGAAGAGTTGCATCCTCTGGAAAAGGCAGATAAGGAAGGAGACAATATGCTTGCTGAAAATAATCCCCTTTACAATCAAGGCATTGACATGCATCCCACTGATTTAGAGCTCCCAGTTCCTGATTCTGAGAAGACTTCTTTCCTGAGACATGCCACTTAATCCACTATTTTTTTTCCCCTGTCCTAAACCTCAGGTGTATAACCTCTGTTGTTAAGCTTATCCAATGTTGTTCTCCCTTTTCAAGACAGCCCTGCCATTCTTCTGAATAAACTTTGTTTACTTCAGCAAGCTTGGCCATCTTTGGGTTCCTGATTCCCCTGTCCTTCATTTCTGAACCCCCTGTTTCTTGCAAATCTTACAATATATATGTGAAGTTCATATACATATGAAACATGTATAACACTGGTGCTGTGTGCACTTTTTTGTCATTAAAAGTTTTCAAAGGTAAAATAATACATAACTCTTCATTATCTTAAGAGATAAACAAATTACTTACTAATAAAGGAGAAAATGCCCATAAAAGTGAAAAGCTCAATTTTACTAGTGAGAGAAAACAGTGATAAAACAATTAAACAGTAAGTTTAATTTTGAGGACAGAATTTACAGAATAGTCCTAAAAGCGATAGACATCATCATATAAATTCTACTTTCAAAACTCAATTTTAGGACAATTATCATCAATCCAGCACAGTGGTTTGATACCAAGTAAGATTTAGAACTGAGTTTTGTAACTTATTTAAGCAAATAATTGCAGGTTTTATAACAACTAAATGATTTCTATCTTAGTGCAAATCTTCCCCTTTAAAGATAAGCTGTTGCCTGCTAAGATGCAGTGATACTTGAGACTCACAGAAATGCTTCTGTAACAGTGAAATATTTTCCTGCTCATTTTCCCTTCTTGATTCTTTGGTGCATTTAACCATAATGTACTTCTATAATTTGTCTGTAATGTAAATGCTGTTTAAGCCTGCAACAAGTGGCCATGTCTCTGTATCAAATAAAAACTAAACATAAGGCATAGAAAAAGAAATCTCTTAATATTTTACCAAGGAAATTTGACTCAGTAGCCACATACTTTTACCTCCCCCCAGAAAAAACAGTCATAGAAAGTGAGATTAGAATATTAACTCCTCCTGACTAATTATCAGTACTTTAAAAAAAAAAGATATAATGATGTGTTGAAGTTATTATTTTTTATCATACTGAGTTTTATCTCATTCATTTAATCAATAAAATTATGTAATTGACAGAATACAGTTCTGAGAGACATCTTTGCTAAATCTCGAGTCTCAAAGATTCATTAGGAATCATATTCAGATATATGAATGAAATGTTTCCTGCTATAGAGATTAAAAATCATAATTATTTTAAATGATACAAATGTGATATTGCTTTTTTTTTCTTTTATCAGTAAGCAACTTATTGGGAGTAAGGATATTTTATTTTAAACTTTATAATTTAATGTATTTCAAAAAAGTATTTTATGTAAAGGTTGTATAATCTTCACAGATCAATTATTACTACCAGTTTACTCCCATGATAAGATTTCTATTAAAGAATTTCCTCTAACTCATAACTAGTATTTCCTTAAGTTTTATCTGAAGAAGAAATGGGGACATTTGATATATAGATTTTCCAGTGTTCTTGATTTTGTATGTTCTGCAGGCTGTCAGTTTGCAGCCTTGTGGCCAGATGGGCAGTTTTGCAACATTCTTGCATCACAAGGCATGTGATACTGGGTTTCTGTCTTTTTGCCCAATTACTGATGTTCAGTGCCCTATCCATTAATTTATGTAGGAGGTAAACATTGTATTCAAATTCTGTGGTTTTATTTATGGACCATAATAACAAGCATATGCTTTCTTAATCTGTTCTTGGATATGCAACAAATTTTAACTTTGTTTTGTTAGGAAAATTTTTGCAAAGGATTATATGTAGTTAGCATTCATTTGCCTTCTGTAACCTGCTCATTTTCCCTTCTTGATTCTTTGGTGCATTTAACCATAATGTACTTCTATAATTTGTCTGTAATGTAAATGCTGTTTAAGCCTGCAACAAGTGGCCATGTCTCTGTATCAAATAAAAACTAAACATAAGGCATAGAAAAAGAAATCTCTTAATATTTTACCAAGGAAATTTGACTCAGTAGCCACATACTTTTACCTCCCCCCAGAAAAAACAGTCATAGAAAGTGAGATTAGAATATTAACTCCTCCTGACTAATTATCAGTACTTTAAAAAAAAAAGATATAATGATGTGTTGAAGTTATTATTTTTTATCATACTGAGTTTTATCTCATTCATTTAATCAATAAAATTATGTAATTGACAGAATACAGTTCTGAGAGACATCTTTGCTAAATCTCGAGTCTCAAAGATTCATTAGGAATCATATTCAGATATATGAATGAAATGTTTCCTGCTATAGAGATTAAAAATCATAATTATTTTAAATGATACAAATGTGATATTGCTTTTTTACTTTTATCAGTAAGCAACTTATTGGGAGTAAGGATATTTTATTTTAAACTTTATAATTTAATGTATTTCAAAAAAGTATTTTATGTAAAGGTTGTATAATCTTCACAGATCAATTATTACTACCAGTTTACTCCCATGATAAGATTTCTATTAAAGAATTTCCTCTAACTCATAACTAGTATTTCCTTAAGTTTTATCTGAAGAAGAAATGGGGACATTTGATATATAGATTTTCCAGTGTTCTTGATTTTGTATGTTCTGCAGGCTGTCAGTTTGCAGCCTTGTGGCCAGATGGGCAGTTTTGCAACATTCTTGCATCACAAGGCATGTGATACTGGGTTTCTGTCTTTTTGCCCAATTACTGATGTTCAGTGCCCTATCCATTAATTTATGTAGGAGGTAAACATTGTATTCAAATTCTGTGGTTTTATTTATGGACCATAATAACAAGCATATGCTTTCTTAATCTGTTCTTGGATATGCAACAATGTAACTTGTGTAGGAATGGCAGGATATATATTAGATTCTTTTCGAGAATTACTCAGTTTTCAAGATAACATACTGCTTTTGTGACATATTAGAATGTTTGTTGTTTTTCAGTTGCTAAGTTGTGTCCCACTCTTTGCAACCCCATGTCAACCTTTCCTGTCTTTCAGCATCTCCAGGAGTTTGCTCAAATACATGTCCATTGAGTTGGTGGTGTCCTCTAACCACCTCATCCTCTGTTATGTCCCGTTCTCGTTGTGCCTTCAATTTTTCACAGCATCAGTGTTGCTTTTCAATAAGTCAACTCTTTGCATCAGATGGCTGAACTACTTGAGCTTTAGCATCAGTCCTTCCAGTGAACCTAGAAAGTTACTAACTTCTTTTTCTAACATTTTATCAAATTCATAAATTTAAACATTTTATGATTTTTATGTTTATTAAATCTGAAAGTATTCCAGCTTTAACCAGTGGGAGACTCTTTATTTTCACTCTTGAGATTCTTGCCTACATCATCACAATATTTTTCTTTTTCATGAATCTAATAATTTGAGTAGAAGTGTCTTAGTGTTGCCATTCTTACTTAATATTATCCTGAAGATACTGTTCTTTCAGCATGCAGTTTTAAAACGTGTTTTATTTTAGAACATTCTATTGAATAAATTTTAGTACCTGTTCTGTTCCTTCGGCATTTCTATCTTTCTTCCTGCATCTGTTGCAGGGAGGAAACCAATTCTGACTCCATGTTGCAACTGTTTCTTTGACTTGCTTTTTATTGCTTTTGTTAATATAATCATAATTAATGCCCAGAGGATCCTGCCTCTCTGCACAACAGTTAAACTAAAGTGCCCTTGTTCAGAAACCTGTTCACCTGTGGGGACATTTGATATATAGATTTTCCAGTGTTCTGGGCAGGCTGTCAGTTTGCAGCCTTGTGGCCAGATGGGCAGTTTTGCAACATTCTTGCATCACAAGGCATGTGATACTGGGTTTCTGTCTTTTTGCCCAATTACTGATGTTCAGTGCCCTATCCATTAATTTATGTAGGAGGTAAACATTGTATTCAAATTCTGTGGTTTTATTTATGGACCATAATAACAAGCATATGCTTTCTTAATCTGTTCTTGGATATGCAACAATGTAACTTGTGTAGGAATGGCAGGATATATATTAGATTCTTTTCGAGAATTACTCAGTTTTCAAGATAACATACTGCTTTTGTGACATATTAGAATGTTTGTTGTTTTTCAGTTGCTAAGTTGTGTCCCACTCTTTGCAACCCCATGTCAACCTTTCCTGTCTTTCAGCATCTCCAGGAGTTTGCTCAAATACATGTCCATTGAGTTGGTGGTGTCCTCTAACCACCTCATCCTCTGTTATGTCCCGTTCTCGTTGTGCCTTCAATTTTTCACAGCATCAGTGTTGCTTTTCAATAAGTCAACTCTTTGCATCAGATGGCTGAACTACTTGAGCTTTAGCATCAGTCCTTCCAGTGAACCTAGAAAGTTACTAACTTCTTTTTCTAACATTTTATCAAATTCATAAATTTAAACATTTTATGATTTTTATGTTTATTAAATCTGAAAGTATTCCAGCTTTAACCAGTGGGAGACTCTTTATTTTCACTCTTGAGATTCTTGCCTACATCATCACAATATTTTTCTTTTTCATGAATCTAATAATTTGAGTAGAAGTGTCTTAGTGTTGCCATTCTTACTTAATATTATCCTGAAGATACTGTTCTTTCAGCATGCAGTTTTAAAACGTGTTTTATTTTAGAACATTCTATTGAATAAATTTTAGTACCTGTTCTGTTCCTTCGGCATTTCTATCTTTCTTCCTGCATCTGTTGCAGGGAGGAAACCAATTCTGACTCCATGTTGCAACTGTTTCTTTGACTTGCTTTTTATTGCTTTTGTTAATATAATCATAATTAATGCCCAGAGGATCCTGCCTCTCTGCACAACAGTTAAACTAAAGTGCCCTTGTTCAGAAACCTGTTCACCTGTGGATGGCAGCAAGGGAGAAATTGATACATCCTCTGCCCGAACCTTGACACTCTAGGAGATGTTTACAAAATTAATGATTTTTTACTTTGCTTCCTCAGATCGCCCCATCTCTGATCTTTAAGTGAACCTGGCATCCAGACCCCAATAAGATGGTTGTTTTGAGGCACTAGGCACTATCTTCTCAGTCCTCTGCTTTCTGAACAAAATCATTTTCCTTGACTCCAAACCTCGTCTCTGTGATTCATTGGCCTATTGTGCAGGGAGCAGAGTGAGCTTGGACTCGGTAACACATTCTACTATATTTATGCTGAATTTCCTCTTCCTAACTTTTGTATTGTCACCTGGTATATAATTTAATTTTTTTAATATTTTTCTGTATTTAAATGTTTTCCTCCATTTCACTTTTACTCTTTATGATGCATTTTATGTTTACTGACATGTTTCTAAGTTAGTCTTCATATCTAAATTTTTTATAACTCTAAACATCTTTTCTTGCACTGTTTAATTATATTTGTTTCATATTGTATCATTTTCTTAAAAGTAGTTAACTCACTTTGCTATTGTCTTACTGATTTGATATCTGAGTTTGTTTTTCTGACAGTTTTCCTATCTATAGAAATGTTATTTCCCTTCTGTTTTACTTTGCAAATTTTTCAAATGATTTGACCTTGATGCTCTTTTGTACCTCATTCTTATGTGAATTTAATCAGTCATTCTTTGGTAAACTGTTGAGATGTGCAAGCATCTTTCTATCACTTTTATCTAGATTTAAAAAGAATCGACTCTATTTCCCTGTAGGAGTCAGTTTTATTTCTACTTTCAAGACTTTTAATTTCTTCTCTGAGGTCCAATTACGGAAGGTCTGAGCCCTTAACGTTCATGGGAGTTAGACTATTCCAGCTTATGAGTTCTCACTGCAAACCCACTAAACTCATATGTCACACTCAGAAAATCACCTTCTGATTTCAGCCACTATATTTCTTGGGACCATGGTGACGTCCTGTCATTACCTTTTTGCTGTTTTAGTGTTTTCCTATTTTACCAGTCAATCCTAAAGAAAATCAACTCTGAATATTCATTGAAAGGACTGTTGCTGAAGCTTCAGTATTTTGACCACCTGATTCAAAGAGTAGACTCATTGGAAATGACCCTGGTGATGGGAAAGATTGAGGGAAGGAAGAGAAAGGGGCATCAGAAAACGAGATGGTTAGATAGTGTCACTAACTCAATGAATATGAGTTTTGAGCAAACTTTGGGAGATAGTGAAATATGGGGAAGCCTGAAGAGCTGCAGTCCACAGATCACAAAGACTAAGACATGACTAGAACAACAGTTCTCATCACATGTACCATCATTTCTGTCTGTTTTCCCCAAACAAATATTAATAGCATGTTGGCTTCCCTGATGACTCAGTTGGTAAGAAATCTTCCTGCAATGCAAATCTCACCCAATTTATGTGACACTTGTTAAGTGTTATATCCATTTTTAAAATTTTGCTAGAAATCTTTATGTTATTGCACACCTGACCCAGTGCTCAGTGAATCTCTCTCGTTCAGCTATACTTATCCCTGGACCTATTCTTCATTCTTAATTAATGATTATTCATTTTTTGATTGCTTCTGACAATTTCCAAACGACCTCTTTTTAGTACATAAGTTATGTATTTTCAACATACATATTTTGTGATACACTTAAGCCCTTATATGACCCATCATCATCTCATAACTAATATTAACTTATCTAACATCCAATAACTATTGTATTATTAAGCCTTTAAGTATTGTCTCCACTTTTGAAGTATGTCTCTCAATTGTGAATCCACTTGTAAATGATGAATGTGATAAAGTCTCAAAATCATGAATTCACTTTGACCTATCCTTTTGTCAGTAAGGATGACCAATCTTTCTTTCCTGGAATTTAATTAATTTCAAAAAATTATATATTTAATGATGATTATACAGTTACAATTGTGACAGACATCATATCTTGACCCTTCCCACATCTATGCCACCTCCTGCCACCCTGTAGAGCAACAATGGACTTTAGGCAAGTTGATTTCACAGTCATCTCTAAGGATGGTTCCTACAAAAATTAAAATAATCAATATATTAGGTTGGGAGGGGCCAAGATGGCAGAAGAATGAGTGGAGGATTTCACTAGCTCCTCAATAGAATCACCAGAACTAATCAAGAAATGAAACACCACCAACAAACCAGCCGCTGACGACAAAAGAACTCCTCAGGTCTTCGAGGGTTGGAGAATGCAACTGAGTTTGAGGAACCCCATCCCCACAGTGGAAAGGGCGGAGAGTGCAATTAAAGGGCCTGGAAGTGATGGGGGGACCATGTCACTAACTCAATGAATATGAGTTTTGAGCAAACTTTGGGAGATAGTGAAATATGGGGAAGCCTGAAGAGCTGCAGTCCACAGATCACAAAGACTAAGACATGACTAGAACAACAGTTCTCATCACATGTACCATCATTTCTGTCTGTTTTCCCCAAACAAATATTAATAGCATGTTGGCTTCCTGATGACTCAGTTGGTAAGAAATCTTCCTGCAATGCAAATCTCACCCAATTTATGTGACACTTGTTAAGTGTTATATCCATTTTTAAAATTTTGCTAGAAATCTTTATGTTATTGCACACCTGACCCAGTGCTCAGTGAATCTCTCTCGTTCAGCTATACTTATCCCTGGACCTATTCTTCATTCTTAATTAATGATTATTCATTTTTTGATTGCTTCTGACAATTTCCAAACGACCTCTTTTTAGTACATAAGTTATGTATTTTCAACATACATATTTTGTGATACACTTAAGCCCTTATATGACCCATCATCATCTCATAACTAATATTAACTTATCTAACATCCAATAACTATTGTATTATTAAGCCTTTAAGTATTGTCTCCACTTTTGAAGTATGTCTCTCAATTGTGAATCCACTTGTAAATGATGAATGTGATAAAGTCTCAAAATCATGAATTCACTTTGACCTATCCTTTTGTCAGTAAGGATGACCAATCTTTCTTTCCTGGAATTTAATTAATTTCAAAAAATTATATATTTAATGATGATTATACAGTTACAATTGTGACAGACATCATATCTTGACCCTTCCCACATCTATGCCACCTCCTGCCACCCTGTAGAGCAACAATGGACTTTAGGCAAGTTGATTTCACAGTCATCTCTAAGGATGGTTCCTACAAAAATTAAAATAATCAATATATTAGGTTGGGAGGGGCCAAGATGGCAGAAGAATGAGTGGAGGATTTCACTAGCTCCTCAATAGAATCACCAGAACTAATCAAGAAATGAAACACCACCAACAAACCAGCCGCTAGACGACAAAAGAACTCCTCAGGTCTTCGAGGGTTGGAGAATGAACAGCTGGATCTTTCTCAGAGCTCCTGTTCTGAGAGCCCTGAACCCCCATCCCCACAGTGGAAAGGGCGGAGAGTGCTGTGAAGTGTGCCAAGAGAGAGCCTGGGAAGTGCATCGGGAGGACAGAAGGCAGCACTCAGCGAGAAAATCCAGCCAGGTCGCCAGGCCTCAGGTGAGTTGAGACACCGCTAGTGGGGGCGTGCAGAATGGAATGGGGAAATCCTCCTTGGGTTGCAGCCCAAAGACCAGGCTCGAGCCAGATGGGGAGGTGCACCAGGAGAGAGAGCTGGTAAGTGAGCCAGGAGAACAGAAGGTAGCTCTCAGCGTGAAAATCCTGCCGGGTCACGGGGGGAAGGGTGAACTGAGACACTGCTAGTGGTGGCATGCGAAAAAAAAACGGGCAAATTCCCCACAGTTTGCAGCCCAAAAACCTGGCTCGAGCCAGACGTGGATCCTGGTGCCCACATTTGGGGCTTAGTCCAGTATCTGGCTGTGCGCACATGCCAGCAGTCTATAAAATCTGTGCAGTCGCAGACCTGTAACAGGGAAATCGCTGTCCCACAGGCAGTAGAGAACTGCAGCAGAGGAAACCTGGAGAAGAGCAGGGATTGGAGGCTACCAGCGGGTGTGCAGTGGAACCAGGAGCCCTCCATCATAGGACCATGCAAACGGCCACCACCAGATGGACTGGGAACAGCCTGCTGCCCGCCAGCAGCTGAGCTCACAGCAGAGCCTTTGTTTTTCCAAAACAAAATCAGAAATCATATATTTAATGATGATTATACAGTTACAATTGTGACAGACATCATATCTTGACCCTTCCCACATCTATGCCACCTCCTGCCACCCTGTAGAGCAACAATGGACTTTAGGCAAGTTGATTTCACAGTCATCTCTAAGGATGGTTCCTACAAAAATTAAAATAATCAATATATTAGGTTGGGAGGGGCCAAGATGGCAGAAGAATGAGTGGAGGATTTCACTAGCTCCTCAATAGAATCACCAGAACTAATCAAGAAATGAAACACCACCAACAAACCAGCCGCTAGACGACAAAAGAACTCCTCAGGTCTTCGAGGGTTGGAGAATGAACAGCTGGATCTTTCTCAGAGCTCCTGTTCTGAGAGCCCTGAACCCCCATCCCCACAGTGGAAAGGGCGGAGAGTGCTGTGAAGTGTGCCAAGAGAGAGCCTGGGAAGTGCATCGGGAGGACAGAAGGCAGCACTCAGCGAGAAAATCCAGCCAGGTCGCCAGGCCTCAGGTGAGTTGAGACACCGCTAGTGGGGGCGTGCAGAATGGAATGGGGAAATCCTCCTTGGGTTGCAGCCCAAAGACCAGGCTCGAGCCAGATGGGGAGGTGCACCAGGAGAGAGAGCTGGTAAGTGAGCCAGGAGAACAGAAGGTAGCTCTCAGCGTGAAAATCCTGCCGGGTCACGGGGGGAAGGGTGAACTGAGACACTGCTAGTGGTGGCATGCGAAAAAAAAACGGGCAAATTCCCCACAGTTTGCAGCCCAAAAACCTGGCTCGAGCCAGACGTGGATCCTGGTGCCCACATTTGGGGCTTAGTCCAGTATCTGGCTGTGCGCACATGCCAGCAGTCTATAAAATCTGTGCAGTCGCAGACCTGTAACAGGGAAATCGCTGTCCCACAGGCAGTAGAGAACTGCAGCAGAGGAAACCTGGAGAAGAGCAGGGATTGGAGGCTACCAGCGGGTGTGCAGTGGAACCAGGGAGCCCCCTCCATCATAGGACCATGCAAACGGCCACCACCAGATGGACTGGGAACAGCCTGCTGCCCGCCAGCAGCTGAGCTCACAGCAGAGCCTTTGTTTTTCCAAAAACAAAATCAGAAATCATAGCAACCTGCTCTGCAAGGGAAAGACTAGGGAAACCTATAACAACATCACCAAGAGCAAACAAGTGGAAGGTACACACACAGTTGAGAAGATAAAAACCAGGGACAGTATTGACCATTTTTTTGTTTTTTTGTTTGTTTTGTTTTGTTTTGTTTATCCACTTATTTGCTTTGGTTTTGTTTTTTGTCTCTTCTTGTTAATTTCTTTCTCTTTTAATTATTAATTTTTAAAAAAATTCATTTTTTAACCTTTTATTTCCTTTCCTTTTTGCCACTGCTTCCTCTCTCTATGTTCAATGTGAAATCTTTTCCTATATACTACTATTCTCTATATAAATATTTCCTTTCTTCCTGTCTCTACTATTCTCTTCCAGCTGTACCAAATGCTACAACACATTAATCTTTGCTACCTAACCCTACAAAATCATTGCAAGATGAATCTATTCCTTCTCATTACCCATACACTCTGCTCCTCCTCACCATCAACATATGTCTTAGTTAAAAACTGTTTTAATTGTAATATTCCCAGCTGGGACCTTGGCTGGATCTATTGTTAGAAGCTGTACTTTAATTAATTTAGAGCTTAATTGTCAGGTACCACCTTTGTGCCGTTTGCCAGTAAATTCAAGAAAATTGAAATTATATCAACCATCTTCTCTGACCTGAAAGCAATGAGACTAGAGATCAACTGCAGGAAAAAAAAAAAAAACTAAAAATACAAGCACATGAGATTAAACAACATATACCTAAAAAACAAACTGATTACCAAGTAACTCAAAGGATAAAAAAAAAAATCCTAGAAGAAAGTGACAATGAATACATGACAGTGCAAAACGTATGGGATACCACAAAAGCAGTTCTCAGAGGGAAGTTTATACCAATAGAATCCTACCTCAAGAAACTAGGAAAATATGAAGCAGATGATCTAAACCTATGCTAAAGGCAACTGGAGAAAGATGAATGAAAACACCCAAAGCCAGCAGAAGAAGAGAAATCATGAAGAACAGAGCAGAAATAATGAAGAAATCATGAAGAACAGAGCAGAAATAAGCAGAAAGAACCAATAGTAAAGAGAAACAAAAAGAGAAGCTGGTTCTTCGTAAAGATAAACACAATTGCGAAATCACTGGCCAGAATCATCAAGAAAAAAAGAGAGAAGAACCAGATCAACAAAATCAAAAAAGGAAAAGGAGAGATTACAACAGATAATGCAGAAATCCAAAGGATTATAAGAGCTGATTTTGAATAACTATATGGCAATAAACTGGACAATCTGGAAGAAATGGACAGTTTCTTGGAGAAGATTAATCTCCCAAGACTGAACCAGGAAGAAATAAAACTACAAACACCCCTATCACAAGCTCAGAAATTGAATTTGTGATCAAAAACCTACCCCAAAAGGAAAGCCCAGGACCAGATGGCTCCACGGGTGAATTTGACCAAACATTTAAAGAAGAGCTAGTACCTGTCCTTCTAAAACTCTTTCAAAAAATTGCACAGGAAGGAACACTTCCAAACACATTCTACAAGACCACCATCAGCCTGATACCAAAACAAGGCAAAGACAACACACAAAGAGAAAATCATAGGTCAATTTCACTGATGAACTTGGATGCCAAGATCCTCAGCAAAACCCTAGCAAACAGAATTCAACAACACATCAAAAAACTCATACATCATGATCAAGTCAGGTTCATTCCAGGCATGCCAGAATTCTTCAACATCCGCAAATCAATCAATGTGATACACCATATGAACAAATTGAGAGACAAAAATCACATGATCATCCCAATAGATGCAGAAAAAGCCTTCAGCAAAGTATAACATCTATTTATAATAAAAACTCTTGAAAAAATGGGCAGAGAAGGAACCTATCTCAACATAGTAAAAGCCATATATGAGAAGCACAATGCAAACATTATCCTCAATGGTGAAAAATTGAAACTCTTCCCTCTAAACTCAGGAACAAGACAGGGATGCCCACTTTCACCATTATTATTCAACATGGTCTTGGAAATTCTAGCAACAGCAATAAGAGAAGAGAAAGAAATAAAAGGAATCCAGATTGGAAAAGAAGAAGGAAAGCTCTGTCTTTTTGCAGATGACATGATATTATACATAGAAAACCACAAAGACACTATTACAAAGCTACTAGAACTAATCAGCGAATTCAGCAAAGTCATGGGATACAAAATTAATATACAGAAATCACTGGCATTCCTATAAACAAACAATGAAAAATCAGCAAACAAAATCAAACAGACAATCGCTTTTGCCATCACAATCAAAAAAATAAAATTGGGGCTCCCCTGGTGGTCCAGTGGGTAAGGCCACTGCCTTGCAGTGCAAGGGGTGCCAGTTCAATCCCTAGTTTGGGAAGATCCCATGTGCTGCGAAGTGGCTGGACTCATGTATCCAGAGTCAGAGCTCTGGAGCACATGTTCTCAGAGCTGGTGCTCTGCAGTGAGAGAGACCACTGCGATGGGAGGCCTACACAGGACAAACAACAAAGATAAATAAATGAAAGACCAATAGAAGTGGACAAAAAAAAAAAAAAAAAAAAAGAATAAAATATCTAGGTATAAATCTACCCAAAGAATGAAAGAATTATACACATAAAATTACAAGACAGTCATGAAAGAAATTAAAGACGACTTAAACAGATGCAGAGATATTCTATGTTCCTGGGTCGAAAGAATCAATATTGTGAAAATGACCATCCTACCAAATAGCATGTACAGATTTAAGACGATCCCTATCAAACTGCCAATGACATTCTTCATAGAGCTAGACGACATAGTAACACAGTTCATATGGAAACACAAAAGACCCCAAATAGCCAAAACAATCCTGAGAAAGAAAAACGGAGCTGAAGGGATCAGCCTCCCTAACTTCAGACTATACTACAAAGAAACAGTCACCAAGACAGTATGGTACTGCCACAGAAACAGAAATATAGACTAATGGAACAAGATACAGAACCCAGAGATAGGTCCACACACCTATGGATAACTTATTTTTGACAAAGAAGACAAAACTATAAAATGGGACAAAGACAGCCTCTTCAACAAATGGCGCTGGAAAAATTGGACAGGTAGATGTAAACAAATGAAGTTGGAACATTCCCTGGTACGATACACAAAGATCAACTCAAAATCTATTCAAGACGTAAATGTAAGACCAGAAAGCCTAAAACACTTAGAAAAGCGTATAGGTGAGACAGTCAAGGACATAAGTCAAAGCAAGATTTTCGCTGAGCCACCTACTGGAAGAGTGGAACTAAAACCAAAAATTAACATGTGGGACCTAATTAAACTTAAAAGTTTTTGTACAGAGAAAAAAAGTAGAAAAAAGCTGAATAGACAACCCAAAGAATGGGAGAAAATCATAGCAAATGAAACAACAGACAAAGATATAACCTCCAAAATCTATAAGCCTCTCAGACAACTCAGCACCGGAAAAATGAACACCCCAATCAAAAAATGGGAAAAGGACCTAAACAGACACCTCTCCAAGGAGGACATACAGATGGCCCAAAAGCACATGAAACGATGCTCAACCTCACTTATTATTAGAGAAATGCAAATCAAAACTACAATGAGATACCAACTAACACCTGTCAGAATGGCCATCATCCACAAATCGACAGACAATAAATGCTGGAGAGGCTGCGGAGAAAAGGGAACAGTCTTGCATTGCTGGTGGGACTGTCAATTGATACCGCCAGTATGGAAGACGATATGGAGACTCCTTGTAAAAGTGAAACTAGAAGCATCATACAACCCAGCAATACCACTCTTAGACTTATACCCAGATGAAATCCAAACTGAAAGAAGCACCTGTACCCCAATGTTCATTGCAGCTCTCTATACAATAGCTAGAACATGGAAACAACCTAAATGTGCATCGACGAATGAATGGATACAGAAGCTCTGATACATATATACAATGGAATACTATACAGCTGTAGAAAGAAATGCAGAAGAATCAATCCTAATGAGGTGGCTGGGTCTAGAACCTATCATAAAAAGTGAAGTCAAAAGGAAAAAAGACACGTACAGTATACTAGCACTATATAGGTCTGGTGCCTCCCTAATAGCTAAACAAAATGAAGTATGGAACAAAAAATTACAGAACAATCCCAGAGATAGGTCCCCCGATACACAAAAAAAATTCAAGCCTCTTCAACAAATGGCGCTGGAAAAATTGGACAGGTAGATGTAAACAAATGAAGTTGGAACATTCCCTGGTACGATACACAAAGATCAACTCAAAATCTATTCAAGACGTAAATGTAAGACCAGAAAGCCTAAAACACTTAGAAAAGCGTATAGGTGAGACAGTCAAGGACATAAGTCAAAGCAAGATTTTCGCTGAGCCACCTACTGGAAGAGTGGAACTAAAACCAAAAATTAACATGTGGGACCTAATTAAACTTAAAAGTTTTTGTACAGAGAAAAAAAGTAGAAAAAAGCTGAATAGACAACCCAAAGAATGGGAGAAAATCATAGCAAATGAAACAACAGACAAAGATATAACCTCCAAAATCTATAAGCCTCTCAGACAACTCAGCACCGGAAAAATGAACACCCCAATCAAAAAATGGGAAAAGGACCTAAACAGACACCTCTCCAAGGAGGACATACAGATGGCCCAAAAGCACATGAAACGATGCTCAACCTCACTTATTATTAGAGAAATGCAAATCAAAACTACAATGAGATACCAACTAACACCTGTCAGAATGGCCATCATCCACAAATCGACAGACAATAAATGCTGGAGAGGCTGCGGAGAAAAGGGAACAGTCTTGCATTGCTGGTGGGACTGTCAATTGATACCGCCAGTATGGAAGACGATATGGAGACTCCTTGTAAAAGTGAAACTAGAAGCATCATACAACCCAGCAATACCACTCTTAGACTTATACCCAGATGAAATCCAAACTGAAAGAAGCACCTGTACCCCAATGTTCATTGCAGCTCTCTATACAATAGCTAGAACATGGAAACAACCTAAATGTGCATCGACGAATGAATGGATACAGAAGCTCTGATACATATATACAATGGAATACTATACAGCTGTAGAAAGAAATGCAGAAGAATCAATCCTAATGAGGTGGCTGGGTCTAGAACCTATCATAAAAAGTGAAGTCAAAAGGAAAAAAGACACGTACAGTATACTAGCACATATATATGGAATCTGGTAAAAGTGTAATGATAACACAGGCAGTGAACTCATGGAAAAACAGGCAGAGAATAGACATATGGACATTGTGGGGAATGAACAGTGGATGGGAGGCATAGAGGGAGAGACATGGAAACCTATAGTATCATGTGTGAAAAAGATAGCTATTGTCGTTGCACTAAAGGAATAGGAGTTCTTACAATGACTTGGTGTGACGGCCTGGAGGGGTGGGCTGCGGGGACCTAGGAGGTGGGAGGGGACCAGGGATATGCATATGGCTGATCTGGGAACATTCATGTCTGTGAACAACAAAACTCTGTAAACACTTTAAAATAATGAAATATATATATATATATATATACATATATATATATTCATTTTTAAAATTTTATTGTTGTGTTCATAAGACTTGTAATATAAGATTCCCAACCTAGATGTAAAAGTTATGAAATCAATTTAAATTATATTGTTGATTGGATTACTATAAAGCAACATGCACATATATCAATATAATCATGTATATATGTAATGGTACAGAGGTGTACATTTATGCTAATTTATAGCAGTTTAATCAATATACAGTTTGTATATATAGTTGTATAGTTAAAATCCTATATACAAATTTAAATATAAATATCATCTACTTATGGAAAATTTATGTCAATTCTGTTAACCATCGCTATTTGAAAACTATAGAAAATTGTCAAAATTTGCAAAATTGGTATACATGAAAGATTTATCCTCATGACACATTTTGTTTAACGAGCATACTACTTTTTTTTTTTTCACAGATACAGTCTTTGTTTCCCAGTAGAATCTATATTTTAATACATATTCACAAATTAGGAAGGATTTTATGAGGCCCAAATGAATGATATAGTTTAACTGCATCTATATGCAGTTCTTAATGTACATTAAGAAAGTCCAATACACATAAAATATTGAATTGTTCCATCCACTGCACTGCCATATATGTACTATTCATGAGCAATGCACCAACAGGGTCTTTCAGGTACATCCAGTGAGTTTCACTCAGTTGATTTTACTAATGAGATAAAGAACTCACTTTCTGCATACAAAAGTAGTAGAAAGTTGTGTTTTTCCTCCTGTTATATCTGGTTTCCTATTGTGAAGATTGCTGAAACTAATTTAACATTTATTCATATAAGTTAAAAGAAAATAAAGTAGACTTTGTGATTCTAAGTTCTGTAGAAACATACTTTCTCTGTAAATACACTTTGAGTACTCAGTATTAACGATATAATCTTTCATTTTAATTAGAAGTAGTGGTTAACAAAATACACCAAGTCAAAAAGTAAAAAGTTATTTAAGAGGCAAAGTCTTACTAATTGCCACTTCCCTGCTTGGAGATGTATTAGGAGGAATAGAATAATTTTGTGAGTTACCTAGAAGTGTAGAAATAATGTTGAGCAATTATAATCAGGAATATTGATTAAATTACTTTGTAAAAATTGCTTGTTTCACTTCATATATAAGTAGCAAACATTCATATTTAGCTTTGTTAAACAGGAGTTTTAATTAGAATGAATACTGATTACAGGCAACTGCATGGGTTCGTTCTGTCATAGTGAATACCAGAAGTAGGCACTTGGGATGGTGAGAGGGAAGAAGCACATTCTCTTCATCTGTTGCATTTCCCCCATTTATATGGTGGCTTCATTCACTTCATCAACAGAGAATCAATATGACAGACATTACACTACCAACAGTACTTAGGCTCAGATTTCCATGCTTTTATCATCAGTATTTCCCATTTTGTATATGTTTGTTTCTAAAAACCAAGGCTTCCTTGTTGGTCCAGTGGGTCCAGAATTTACCTTGCAATGCAAGGGACACCAGTTTTGTCCCTAGCCTGAGAAGATCCCATGTACAGGGGAGCAGCTGGGTCAGTGTGTCCTATTATGAGCCAGCACTCTGGAGCACAATGCTCCCAGAGTCAGTGCTCTGCAAGGAGAGAGACCACAGCAACGGGAGGCCCACCCATGCAAAAAAATATAGATGAATGAAAATAAATGATGATTTAGAGGCAAAAAAAAAAAAAAAAAAAGAATTAAAAATCCAATTAGAGATGTATACCTCGGTTTTCCTTTGATCATTCATATACTAATATATACACAGGTATGTATAGAAACATAAATTCACATAAACATGTTTACCTCTCAAATTTAATTTTGGAAATGCTCCAGATACTTTTCTCTTTCTGACTATACTTCACTCTGTAAGACAGAGTCCATTCACATCTCTGTAAATGACACATTTATCATTGTTGTTGTTGTTAGCTGAGTGATATTCCATTGTATACATGTACCACATCTGTATCCATCCATCTGCTGATGGACATTTAGGTGGTGTTCAAGCATTGGTTACCATGAACATTGCTGCACTGAACATTGAAGTGCATATGAATTATGGCTTTCTATGGGTATAAGTCTAGGAGTGGGTTTCTGGGTCATATGGTAATGCTATTTTCAGTTTTTTGGAGAAACTCCATATTATTCTCCATAGTTTCTGTATAATTACACCTTCACCGGTGTAGGAAGGTTCCCCTTTTTCCACACTCTCTCCAACATGATGGTCATTCTTACCTGTATGACGTGATAATGTATTGTAGTTTTGCTTTGCATCTCTCTAATAATTAGTGATGTTAAAGTATCTTTCCATCTGTTTGTTTGCCATCTGTATGTGTTCATTGGAGAAATGTCCATTTACTTCTACTGCCCATTTTTTTGATTGGGTTTCTTTTTTTTTTTTTAATTTTTTACTTTGATATCAATCTGCATGAACTGTTTGCATATTTTATATACCAATCCCTTGTTAGTGGTTTCATTTGTACATATTTTCTCATTCTGAGTGTTGTCTATTCATCTTATTTATGGTTTCTTTTGATATGCAAACACTTTTAAAGATAATTTAGATCCCATTTGTTTGTTTTTGTTTTTATTTTCATTACTCTAGGAGATGTGTCAAAAAAGATCTCACTGCCTCCATGCAACTTAAAATCATATCTAGGACAGGATATCTAACTATGATATAGGTATTTTGTATGATATTCATTCCTATCAAACAGGTATGATGATACAGATCTCAGTATAGAACATGAAACAAATTTTTACCTTTTCTACCATAATCAAAGCAGTGTAGCGAATAAAATATAAAAGAATCACTGAAGAGTCTTTTAATTAAAATGGAAAATTCAGTTACCAAGGTAATTCGTACATCCTAGCTCGATAGTATATTTGGTACTTTTGTATTCCATTATTTGATGTTGCACAGTCTGAGAAACAAATCTCTTTGTACTTTATCAAGCTGACTTCTGTGTCTTCTGGTTGGTTTGGTCAATGTGAGCACTGCAAGTCTGAGGGAATAAGAGTGAGGTTGATTACTAATAAGACACACTGATTGGGGGTGGTACTATTAGTAGAGTCTTATGTATAATTTGTCATAGGGTGCATACATTATAGGGTGGTATATTAAAGTACTATGTAACATACATAAATAGAAAAATATTCTACATATGTGGGAATTAATTTATTCAGTTGGCAATACAAGTATTTCATGTTTTCTTATCCCACTGCCAAATTAAAGTCAGTTTGTACCTGCATCCTCTTGACTGAAGGACTAGAAGCTCTCTTTGAAGGACTCTATAATGTAGCCACAATGGATTTTTATTTAAGTGCCTCATAGTCATTTACACAGTGAATATTTTTTAAGAAAAGGCTATTTTGAATTTCCATGAAGTATCATTGATGTCAGTTCCTGAAAATTGCAGCACTAACCACAAGTGAAGCTTCATGATATGTGGAATGTTCTGAGGCCACTTCCCAGATGGTCCAGTGGGGCTGTGACTTGTACTATTACTGAGTGTTTCTCTAGTTTCAGATTATATGGTCAAAAAAGATCTAATTTGAACCCTGAAAAAATTGAAACGAAGGTCCGTGATTGGCTGGGTGATATTATGAAAGAAAGAAACAAATAGTAAGTCCTTGGAACATCCTCTCATCTTTGTTGTTGTTCAGTCACTAAGCTATGTCTGACTCTTTGTGACCCCATGGATTTCAGCATGCCAGGTTTCCCTGTCCTTCACTATCTCCTGGAGTTTTCTCAAATTTTTTGTCAATTGAATGCCTCTCATCTATACCCCCTTATATTCCAAAGGTGAGGTGGCAGGTGGGGGAGCGAGTAATACAGTATCCCTGAGAAACTTGTGAGGGGATGTCAGAAATTAATGCCAAAATCAAGGATCTTAAAGATGCAGGATTAATAATTTATACCTCATATCTCTTTATATTTTGGCTGTGTAAATGTCAAAAAGTTTGTAGAAAATGGCTGTGTATTATTACATACTAAATCTGGAATTGACACTAATTCCAACCATAGTTCCATATGTGGTTTATGCAGGAAAAAATCACAAAGACCCAGACATCTGGTATATACCTATTGAGCTAGTAAATGGTTTCTTTTCAATGTCTAAAAGCAAAGTAATCAGAAGCAATATATTCATGTAGCAAAGAACATTTTTATGTATCAATTTTCTTGCACTCTGTTACCTTGCTTTTTTTATATTCTACATAATAGTACCTGTGACCAACAAACTCACATTATAATAGTATATAACCATACAGAATTTATAAAGATTACTATGTGCCTATTAACAAGAAGTAACTGGCTTGGTAGAATGGTGGAAGACTATGTCAGTTGAGACCACAATCTTTTTGAGGTCAGTTATTTCCTACTATTGACTGATATATGCCTGGAATCTTTCCGTGACCTTTTCAGAGAACAAAGTAGAGGAAAGTAGTATCAACTTTCATGATATGCCCAGTGATACCTTCAAGGAAGCTTTGTTTCCCATCATAGTGAACTTAGAATCAATAGGTTTGATGGCTAGTACATCTGGAAGCTTTTAGTTCAGGTATTTCTGAAGCCTTTGTTGGATTACCCCAGATCGTTTACTTACTATTGAGTTTACAGATTATATGGTCAAAAGATCTAATTTGAACCCTGAAAAACTTGAAACGAAGGTCCGTGATTGGCTGGGTGATATTATGAAAGAAAGAAACAAATAGTAAGTCCTTGGAACATCCTCTCATCTTTGTTGTTGTTCAGTCACTAAGCTATGTCTGACTCTTTGTGACCCCATGGATTTCAGCATGCCAGGTTTCCCTGTCCTTCACTATCTCCTGGAGTTTTCTCAAATTTTTTGTCAATTGAATGCCTCTCATCTATACCCCCTTATATTCCAAAGGTGAGGTGGCAGGTGGGGGAGCGAGTAATACAGTATCCCTGAGAAACTTGTGAGGGGATGTCAGAAATTAATGCCAAAATCAAGGATCTTAAAGATGCAGGATTAATAATTTATACCTCATATCTCTTTATATTTTGGCTGTGTAAATGTCAAAAAGTTTGTAGAAAATGGCTGTGTATTATTACATACTAAATCTGGAATTGACACTAATTCCAACCATAGTTCCATATGTGGTTTATGCAGGAAAAAATCACAAAGACCCAGACATCTGGTATATACCTATTGAGCTAGTAAATGGTTTCTTTTCAATGTCTAAAAGCAAAGTAATCAGAAGCAATATATTCATGTAGCAAAGAACATTTTTATGTATCAATTTTCTTGCACTCTGTTACCTTGCTTTTTTTATATTCTACATAATAGTACCTGTGACCAACAAACTCACATTATAATAGTATATAACCATACAGAATTTATAAAGATTACTATGTGCCTATTAACAAGAAGTAACTGGCTTGGTAGAATGGTGGAAGACTATGTCAGTTGAGACCACAATCTTTTTGAGGTCAGTTATTTCCTACTATTGACTGATATATGCCTGGAATCTTTCCGTGACCTTTTCAGAGAACAAAGTAGAGGAAAGTAGTATCAACTTTCATGATATGCCCAGTGATACCTTCAAGGAAGCTTTGTTTCCCATCATAGTGAACTTAGAATCAATAGGTTTGATGGCTAGTACATCTGGAAGCTTTCAGTTCAGGTATTTCTGAAGCCTAGTTTGGATTATTTTGAGCATAATTTAGCTGGTGTGTGAAATGAGTGCAATGGTGCAATGGTATAGACATTCTTTAGCATTGCCCTTCTTTGGGATTGGAATGAAAACTGACATTTTCCTTTCCTGAGGCCACTGCTGAGCATTCCCAATTTGCTGGAATATTGAATGTAGAGCTTTAATAGCACTGTCTTTTAGGATTTAAAATATCTCAGCTGGAATTTCATCACCTCCACTAGTTTTGTTTGTAGTAATGCTTCCTAGGACACACTTGGCATCACACTCTAAGATGTCTGGCTCTAGATGAGTGACTACACCATTGTGGTTATCTGTCTCATTAAGATCTTTTATATAGTTCTTTTGCATAGTTTTCCACCTCTTCTGTGATTCTGTTAAGTCCATACTGTTTCTGTCCTTTATCGTGACTATATTTGCATGATATATTCTCTTGGTATCTCCAATTTTCTTGTAGAGATCGCCAACATCAAAAAAAGGAAAACATGTCTTTTTCATTTGGGAAGGCTTGAATGCAAAAGTAGGAAGCCAAGAGATACCTGAAATAACTATCAAGTTTGCCACTGAGTTAAAAAACAAAGCAGGACAAAGGCTAAAATAATTTTGCTAGGGGAACACAGTGGTCATAGAAAACATCCACTTTCAACAACACAAGGAATGACTCTACCCAGGGACATCACCAGATGGTCAATACCGAAAGCAGACTGATTATTTTCTTTGCAGCCAAAGATGGAGAAGCACTACAGAATTAGCAAAAACAAGGGCAAGAATGAACATTGACATTTTAGGAGTTAGGGAATTAAAATGAACAGGAGTGGGTGAATTTAATTCAGATGACCATGATTTGGAACTATAATGTAAAAGTAGGAAGTCAAGAAATACCTGGTGTAACAAGCAAGTTTGGCCTTGGAATACAAAATGAAGCAATGTAAAGGCTAATTGAGTTTTACCAAGGCAATGCTCTGGTCACAGCAAACACCCTCTTCCAAGAAAACAAGAGATGACTCTATACTAGGAGATCACAGTGGTCAATACCAAAATCACATTGATTATATTCTTTGCAGTCGAAGATGGAGAAGCTCTATACAGTCAGCAAAAACAAGACTGAGAGATGAATGTGCCTCAGATCATGAACTCAATCGCATAATTCATACTTAAATTGAAGAAAGTAGGGAAAACCACCAGGCTATTCTTGTATGACCTACATAAAATCTCTTGCAATTATACAGTAGAAGAAACAAATAGATTTGAGGGATTAGATCTGAGAGAGTGCCTGAGGAACTATGGATGGAAATTTGTAACAGAAGGTAGTGATCAAAACCATCCTTAAAAAAAACCCCAAAATCCTCAAGAAAAACAATGGCAAAAAGTAAAAATGGTTGTCTGAGGAGGCCTTACAAATAACTGAGAAATGAAGAGAAAAAATAAGATCATTTGAATGTCACACTCTAAGATGTCTGGCTCTAGATGAGTGACTACACCATTGTGGTTATCTGTCTCATTAAGATCTTTTATATAGTTCTTTTGCATAGTTTTCCACCTCTTCTGTGATTCTGTTAAGTCCATACTGTTTCTGTCCTTTATCGTGACTATATTTGCATGATATATTCTCTTGGTATCTCCAATTTTCTTGTAGAGATCGCCAACATCAAAAAAAGGAAAACATGTCTTTTTCATTTGGGAAGGCTTGAATGCAAAAGTAGGAAGCCAAGAGATACCTGAAATAACTATCAAGTTTGCCACTGAGTTAAAAAACAAAGCAGGACAAAGGCTAAAATAATTTTGCTAGGGGAACACAGTGGTCATAGAAAACATCCACTTTCAACAACACAAGGAATGACTCTACCCAGGGACATCACCAGATGGTCAATACCGAAAGCAGACTGATTATTTTCTTTGCAGCCAAAGATGGAGAAGCACTACAGAATTAGCAAAAACAAGGGCAAGAATGAACATTGACATTTTAGGAGTTAGGGAATTAAAATGAACAGGAGTGGGTGAATTTAATTCAGATGACCATGATTTGGAACTATAATGTAAAAGTAGGAAGTCAAGAAATACCTGGTGTAACAAGCAAGTTTGGCCTTGGAATACAAAATGAAGCAATGTAAAGGCTAATTGAGTTTTACCAAGGCAATGCTCTGGTCACAGCAAACACCCTCTTCCAAGAAAACAAGAGATGACTCTATACTAGGAGATCACAGTGGTCAATACCAAAATCACATTGATTATATTCTTTGCAGTTGAAGATGGAGAAACTCTATAAAGTCAGCAAAAAAACAAGACTGAGAGATGAATGTGCCTCAGATCATGAACTCAATCGCATAATTCATACTTAAATTGAAGAAAGTAGGAAAACCACCAGGCTATTCTTGTATGACCTACATAAAATCTCTTGCAATTATACAGTAGAAGAAACAAATAGATTTGAGGGATTAGATCTGAGAGAGTGCCTGAGGAACTATGGATGGAAATTTGTAACAGAAGGTAGTGATCAAAACCATCCTTAAAAAAAACCCCAAAATCCTCAAGAAAAACAATGGCAAAAAGTAAAAATGGTTGTCTGAGGAGGCCTTACAAATAACTGAGAAATGAAGAGATGCAAAAGGCAAAGCAGACAAGTAAAGAGATATCCATTTGAATGTTCAGGAGAATAGAAAGGAGTGATAAGAAATCCTTCTTAATTGAACAATGCAAAGGAGGCAGAGATTGAAATAATGAATTTACTAACTGCAGAAGCCAATGATTTCCAGCAGACACCAGAAATTATAAGAGGCAAAGAAGGATTCACTTGTACGTGTTTCAGAGAAATTATGGACTTGCCAACACCTCGATTTCAGGCTTCAAACCTTCTTAAATTACATTTCTATTATTTTACGCTTCCCAGTTTTGCAGTCCTTTTTTACAGCAGCCCTAGGAAGGTAATATAGCCACCAAGGTATCAGATATATGAGAAAAACAACAAAATTTCTTGAACCCTTCAGTTTAGGCCACCTACCAGGTGTTAGAAGTTCAGGTGTTATAGCTATCTAGCCTTGCTACCTGAGATATTATATCTTCCTTGTTGAATTATTTCACTTTATGTGGAAAGACCCTCTATCCAACTCTTCCAAACTCACCATATTCACTGTGCCATTACTTTCTTGCTGCTATATTTTATTTTTCAATTCTTTGAAAATATTTAAATTTTTATTGAATTTGAATTGATTTACACTGTGTCAGTTTTCAGGTGTAGAGGAAAGTGATTTATTTTTATGTATATATAAATTGTAAATATATACATACATATTCTTTTTCAGATTCTTTTCTCTTATAGGATATTAGAAAATATTGAGTATAGCCCTCTTTGTTGTATACTAGGTTCCTTCTGCTTGTCTATTTTACATATAGTAGTGTGTATATGTTAATCCCAAAGCCTTAGTTTATTCTGCACCCTTTTCTAATCCCCTTTGGTAACCATGCATTGTTTTTCTGTATTGGTAAGTCTATTTCTATTTTGTAAATAAGTTTTTGCATGGTATTTTATATTCCATATATGTGATATCATATATTTGTCTTTATCTTTCTGGCATTAGTTAGTATAGTAATCTCTAGGTTTGCATCCATGTTGGTGCAGATTGCATTATTTTGTTCTATTCTGTGACTGAGAAATATTCCATTCTATATATGTACCACATCTTTATTCACTTATCTGTAAATTGACATTGATATGGCTTCCATGTCTTGGCTATTGTAAGTAGTGCTGCTATGAAACTTTGGGGTGCATTATCTTTCTGAATTATAGCTTTCTATTGCTGTGATCTTGATTTATTTGCCACACCTCCTGAAATCAAGCTGAGATAAAAATGGGCCAAATGCAGTAAATTCAGACTAGAAATAAAGTTAGAGAGGGAGAGTCTTCGTGAAGAACTGCATAGAAATATGTTAATAGAGAGAATAGATTGGAAGTCTGCAGTTCTCAACTATATTAGACTAGTTTACTCTGTGAAAGTAGACTTACTGTGTGCAATGAGAGTCATAGGTATAGAAAGTTATCTATATATTTGTATATTTAGAACATAAATGTAAAGTCATAATCTTTATACAGAAAAGAGAAAAAGTATATATCAAAAAATACTTTCATATGCTAATGTTCAGAAAAAAATGTACTAATACACAGATGTGTACAGAGTTTCCAAAATGTCTCCTAATTTATACTATTGTTAGTCTTACAAATCACTTTTCAAAGTAAAATACAAGAGAATCTTGCTTACAGAAAGTGAGCATTCATATAAGAGGAGTTAATAGTTCATTGTATAGACAGGTAGCCCATAGTAAAGCTTTGCACATTTTGACATTCAGAGAATAAGCTGTTGTATGAGAATAAAGTCCTACCTCCTAATATAAATAAAAGATCAATGCATCCTGTTTCATCACTTTGTGGCAAATATAGAAAGAAAAAGGTGAATAGTGACAAATTTTATTCTCTTGGGCTTGGAAATCACCCTGGATGGTGACTGCCACCATGAAATTAAAAGACAGTTGCTCCTTGGAAGAAAAACTATGGCAAACCTAGACAGCATATTAGGCAGGGATGTCACTCTGCTGAGAAAGATCTATGTAGTCAAAACCATGGTTTTTCCAGTAGTCATGTAGAGATGTGAGAGCTAGACCATAAAGAAAGCTGAGTGCTGATGAACTGATGCTTTTGAATCAGTGCTGGAGAAGACTCTTGAGAATCCCTTGGAGAAGAAGGATGTCAAAACAGTCAATCCTAAAAGAAATCAACCCTGAATATTCATTAAAAGTACTGATGTTGAAGTTGAAGCTCCAATAGTTTGGGCCTCTGATACAAAGAGCCAACTCACTGGGAAAATACCCTGATGATTAGAGAGACTGAGGGCTGGAGTAGAAGAGAGTAATTGATGATGAGCTGTTTGATAACTCAATGCACATGAGTTTGAGCAAACTGTAAGAAATAGTGAAGGACAGGGAAGCCTGGAATACTGTGTTCCATGGGGCTGAGAAAAGTCAGACATGACTGAGCAATTGAAGAAAAACCAAGTGAAAATAGAGCCCCAAAGACAGCTGTGAACTAGGGAACAATCCATCAGCAGAACATGACCATGTCACCTTGATATTCAATTTCCACCCTCTAAAATTATGATAAACAAAATCTGTTGTTTATAAGCTATCTAGTTAGTGGTATTTTGCTGTAACAACTTGAACAGACTAAGACAACAGACTTGGGGGTTAAACAAAAACAAAATAGATTGCCAAAAAACATTCAACAGAAGCTCTGGGAGAGTTAAAAATATGAAAAGCAGTTTCATATTGTAAAGCAAATTATCTAACAAATACAAGAGAAAGAATAAGAACACAGAATCAGGTTTTCAGAAAACACATGCAACTGTAAACATTTCCCAGTGTTGAAGTCTAACATACATCTTTATTTTGAAATAATATTGGCATTATTCTCTTGCCCACTTTGAGAAATAAATAAGATAAAATTTGACCTGCACCAAGAAATATCCACAATGACTTTTATAATCCTTAGTATAAGCAGAAAATATTTCAAAGACTCTAATGATGATATAGATAGAGGAAAACATTCCCATCAAATACAAATAAAAATAAAAAAAAACATATGTTATGTTATAATAATGTAGATTTTAATTGGCCACAGAGTTCCTGTATTATGGAACAGTGAGAAATTACTTTAAAATTATGAATGAATATAATTTGGGATTTAAAACTTAAGATATTCAAATATTACTGATAGAAAATTCAAGACATAGCTCAACAGTATTTACTCAAAAAACTTACCTGTATTAACTTTTCATGTATTTTATCATTCACTTAATGACACAGTGTAGTTGCAGAAGACTTAGTATGCAGGTAAATGTTGACATAACACAGGAAGGAAGCAAAATCATGTCCAAAATTCAAAGTTGTGCAGTAGCATGAATAAAAACAGGTCTGAAGACTCTTTTCTTAAGAACTGTCAAAATTTTGAGGTAAGAGGTAAAAGAGAAAACTCTAGTCATGAGACACAGATTAACATGAAGCTATGAGGGCTTCCCCTGGTGGTCCAGTGGGTGGGGACACCGCCTTGCAATGAAAGGGGCGCCAGTTCAATCCCTGGCCTGGGAGGATCCCACGTGCTGCGGAGCGGCTGGACCTATGTGTCCAATTACCGAGCTGGAGCTCTGGAGCATGTGTGCCCAGAGCCGGCGCTTTGCAATGACAGATGCCACCGCGATGGGAGGCCCACAGGAGCCAGGGAACAAAGACGGATGAAAATGGAGAAATGAAAGACCAATAGAAGTGGCCAGCCCACTCCCCTCCCTCCCCAACCCGACCCCTGCCCAAAATAAATAAATAAATCTTTAAAACAAACAAACAAATAAAAAACATAAGCTATGATAATTCATTTTATTTTCTTTTAATTCAGTGAAGGAGAAAAGCAACCAGAAATTCTTGGAGAAGGCAAGTAAACAGCTAAAGCAATACTTTAAATATGCAGCTAGGGGGAGGAGCCAAGATGGCGGAGGAATGAGGGGAAGATTTCACCAGCTCCCCAACAGAATCACCAGAACTAATCAAGAAAAGAACCACCACCAACAAACCAGCCGCTAGATGACAGACGAATTCCATCGGTCCGCGAGAGTAGAAGAGTGAATAGACAGAAATTTCCTGGATCTAGGGTTCTAAGAATCCTCTATCCTAACCTCCACGCCGGACCACACCAACAGAGAGCGCGCCAGCAAGTGCCCTAAAAGGGGGCTTAAGCAGAGCCTCGGGGGAGAAAGGGCAGCACTCAGCGTGAAAACTCCAAGAATCCGCCCGGATCGACGGCAGAAATTAAGACACTGCGAAGATAGGATACCGGAGCAGGGCCGAGCAGAATGCGCTTGCTGCCTAGCGACCTTAGGCCGGACTAAACGAGACGGGAGGGAGCCCCCAGTGTGAGGATCGCAACGCTCCGACGCCGGGAGAAAATCGCGACTTTCCGCCTGGCACCAGGTGAGTTCAAACACTCCTAGTGGGGGACTGGCTGAAGGGGAAGTCACCCACAGATTGCTGACCAGGGACCAGGCTCGAGCCGGACAGGGAACCTTGTGCCTGCCTTTGGGACTTGGAGGCACAACTGGCAGTGCGGGTGTGCCAGTGGCGGAGGAGTTCCTGCACCCCCATAGCTGCACCCCCATAGCTACACCTGCAGTGGAGGAAGTCGGGAGAAGGGCAGGTATTTGAGGTATAGAGAATCACAGCTTCAAATGACAGAGGAGGAGATAGACAAATTATCTGAAAGAGAATTCAGAAAACCTATTCTAATGAGGATGCAAAACACCGAAAACAGAATATTAGAGGAAATTAGTGCATTGAGAAAAGACATGCAGGAAATGAAAAATAAGCAAATAGAGACCACCAACTCAATTGCTGAACTCAAAAATACGATAGAAGGCCTCAACGGTAGAGTATCTGAGGCTGAAGAATGGATAAGCATGCTGGAAGATAGACTGGTGGAAATAACTGGTGAGGAACAGAACAAAGCCAAAAGAATGAAAAGAACTGAGGATAGCCTAAGAGACCTATGGGACAATATCAAACGCACCAACATTAGAATTATAGGAGTCCCAGAGGAAGAAGAAGGGAAGAAAGGTTACGAAAAAATTCTTGAAGAGGTTATAATAGAAAACTTCCCCAGTATGGGAAAGGAAATAGTCAGCCATGTCCAAGAAGCACAAAGAGTTCCATACAGGATAAAAAAACCACCGAAAAAGATTTCCCGGAGCTAGGGTTCTGAGAATCCTCTATCCTAACCCCCACGCCGGACCGCACCAACGGAGAGCACGCCAGTAAGTGCCCTAAAAGGGGGCCTAAGCAGTGTCTCGGGAGAGAAAGGGCAGCACTCAGCGTGAAAACTCCAGGAATCCACCCGGATCACCGGCAGAAATTAAGACACTGCGAAGATAGGATACCAGAGCAGGGCCGAGCAGAATGCGCTTGCTGCCTTGCAACCTGAGGCCGGACTAAACGAGACGGGAGGGAGCCCCCAGTGTGAGGATCGCAACGCTCCGGCCGGGAGAAAATCGCGACTTTCCGCCTGGCACCAGGTGAGTTCAAACACTCCTAGTGGGGGACTGGCTGAAGGGGAAGTCACCCACAGATTGCTGACCAGGGACCAGGCTCGAGCCGGACAGGGAACCTTGTGCCTGCCTTTGGGACTTGGAGGCACAACTGGCAGTGCGGGTGTGCCAGTGGCGGAGGAGTTCCTGCACCCCCATAGCTGCACCCCCATAGCTACACCTGCAGTGGAGGAAGTCGGGAGAAGGGCAGGTATTTGAGGTATAGAGAATCACAGCTTCAAATGACAGAGGAGGAGATAGACAAATTATCTGAAAGAGAATTCAGAAAACCTATTCTAATGAGGATGCAAAACACCGAAAACAGAATATTAGAGGAAATTAGTGCATTGAGAAAAGACATGCAGGAAATGAAAAATAAGCAAATAGAGACCACCAACTCAATTGCTGAACTCAAAAATACGATAGAAGGCCTCAACGGTAGAGTATCTGAGGCTGAAGAATGGATAAGCATGCTGGAAGATAGACTGGTGGAAATAACTGGTGAGGAACAGAACAAAGCCAAAAGAATGAAAAGAACTGAGGATAGCCTAAGAGACCTATGGGACAATATCAAACGCACCAACATTAGAATTATAGGAGTCCCAGAGGAAGAAGAAGGGAAGAAAGGTTACGAAAAAATTCTTGAAGAGGTTATAATAGAAAACTTCCCCAGTATGGGAAAGGAAATAGTCAGCCATGTCCAAGAAGCACAAAGAGTTCCATACAGGATAAACCCCAGAAGAAACACACCAAGGCACATTCTAATCAAACTAACACAGACTAAATATAAAGACAGATTACTAAAAGCAGCTAGAAGCAAACAACAAATAACATATAAAGGAAACCCCATACGTCTAACTGCGGATCTCTCAACAGAAACACTGCAGGCCAGAAGAGAATGGCAAGACACATTTAAACAGCTAAAAGAGAATAATCTGCAACCACGAATTCTCTACCAGCAAAAATCTCATTCAGAATCGATGGAGAAGTCATAAGCTTCTCAGAAAAGCAAAAACTAAAAGAATTCTGTACCACAAAACTAGCCCTACAACAAGTGTTAAAGGGCCTGATATACCCAAAAAATACAAGAGTAGAAGAAGTCCTACAAATGAAACCCCAGACTTCTAAGAAGATGACAATAGGAACATTCATATCAATAACTACTTTGAATGTAAATGGATTAAATGCTCCAAACAAACGACACAGGTTGGCCGAATGGATCAAGAAACATGACCCATACATATGCTGTTTACAAGAGACCCACTTCAGACCTAGAGAAACTCATAGACTGAAAGTGAAAGGCTGGAAAAAGATATTCCATGCAAATGGAAATCAAAAGAAAACTCGAGTAGCAATCCTCATATCAGACAAAATAGATTTTAAAGTAAAGAAGATTCTAAGAGACAAGGCAGGTCACTACATCACATCATGATTAAGGGATTCATCCAAGAGGAAGACATAACAGTCATGAACATCTATGCACCCAACACAGGGGCACCTCAATACATAAGACAGGTACTTTCAGACTTAAAAGAAGAAATCAATAATAACACAATAATAGTAGGAGACTTTAACACTCCTCTCGCACCAATGGATAGAACATCTAAAAAGAAAATAAAGAAACACAAGCCTTAAATGCCACACTAGAAAAGATGGACCTCATCGATATCTTTAGGACGTTCCATCCAAAAGCAGAAGAATACACTTTCTCAAGTGCTCATGGAACATTCTCCAAGATAGACCACATCTTGGGCCACAAATCTAACCTCAGTTAATTCAAGAAAACTGAAATTATATCAACCATCTTCTTGGACCACAACGCAATGAAACTAGAGATCAACCACAGGAAAAGAACCGCTAAAAATACAAACACATGGCGATTAAACAACACTTACCTAAAAAACCAACTGATCACTGAGGAAATCAAAGGAGAAATTAAACAATTCCTAGAAGAAAATGACAATGAATATACGACCGTGCAAAACTTATGGGATACTACAGAAGCAGTCCTAAGGGGGTAATTTATAGCAATACAATCCCACCTCAAGAAACTAGGAAAATATGAAGCAGATGACCTAACCCTCCACTTAAAACAATTGGAAAAGAAGAACAGAAGCATCCCAAAGTCAGCAGAAGACGAGAAATTATAAAGACTAGAGCAGAAATAAATCAGAAAGAAATGAAAGAAACTATAGTTCGAATAAATAAAACAAAAAGCTGGTTCTTTGAAAAGGTAAACAAAATTGACAAGCCTCTGGCAAGACTCATCAAGAAAAAGAGGGAGAAGAACCAGATCAACAAAATCAAAAATGAAAAAGGAGAGATTACAACGGATAATGCAGAAAACCAAAGGATTCTAAGAGACTATTATGAGCAACTCTATGGCAACAAACTGGACAACCTGGAAGAAATGGACAGTTTCTTGGGGAAGATCAATCTCCCAAGACTGAGCCAGGAAGAAACAGAAACTTTGAACAACCCAATCACAAGCTCACAAACCGAATCTGTGATTAAAAATCTACCCAAAAATAAAAGCCCAGGACCAGATGGCTTCACAGCCGAATTTTACCAAACATTTAAAGAAGACCTAATGCCTGTCCTTCTAAAACTCTTTCAAAAAATTGCACAGGAAGGAACACTTCCAAACACATTCTACGAGGCCACCATCACCCTGATACCAAAACCAGGCAAAGACAACACAAAAAAGGAAAGTAACAGACCAATTTCTCTGATGAACTTAGATGCCAAGATCCTCAACAAAATCCTAGCAAACAGAATTCAACGACACATCAAAAAACTCATACATCATGATCAATTCGGGTTCATCCCAGGCATGCAAGGATTCTACAACATCCACAAATCAATCAATGTGATACACCATATTAACAAACTGAGAGACAAAAATCACATGATCATCCCAATAGATGCAGAAAAAGCCTTCAACAAAGTACAACACCCATTCATGATAAAAACTCTTCAGAAAATGGGCATAGAAGGAACCTATATCAACATAGTGAAAGCCATATATGAGAAGCCCACAGCGTTATCCTCAACAGTGAAAAACTGAAAGCATTCCCTCTAAGATCAGGAACAAGACAGGGGTGTCCACTTTCACCACTACTATTCAACATAGTCCTGGAAGTTCTAGCAACAGCAATAAGAGAAGAGAAAGAAATCAAAGGAATCCAGATTGGAAAGGAAGAAGTCAAGCTCTCTCTTTTTGCAGGTGACATGATATTATACATAGACAATCCCAAAGACACGGTTACAAAAGCTACTAGATCTAATCAACGAATTCAGCAAATTTGCAGGATACAAAGTCAACACACAGAAATCACTGGCATTCCTATACACGAACAATGAAAAATCAGAAAATGAAATCAAAGAGGCAGTCCCCTTCACCATCGCAACCAAAAGAATCAAATATCTAGGAATAAACCTACCCAAAGAAACAAAAGAACTGTACACAGAAAATTACAAGACACTCATGAGAGACATTAAAGAAGAGTTAAACAGATGGAGAGATATTCCATGTTCCTGAGTAGGCAGAATCAATATTGTGAAAATGACCATACTACCAAATATCATCTACAGATTCAATGCAATACCTATCCAACTTCCATTTACATTTTTCACAGAACTACACCAAAGAATAACACAGTTCATATGGAAACCCAAAAGACCTCGAATAGCCTAGGCAATCCTGAGAAAGAAAAACGGAGTTGGAGGGATCAGCCTCCCTAACTTCAGACTCTACTACAAAGCAACAGTCATCAAGATAGTATGGTACTGGCACAAAAACAGAACTATAGACCAATGGAACAAGATAGAGAACCCAGAGATAAAGCCATGCACCCTTGGGTACCTTATTTTTGATAAAGAAGGCGAACATATAAAATGGGACAAAGACAGCCTCTTCAACAAGTGGTGCTGGGAGAATTGGACAGCTACATGCAAAAAAATGAAATTGGAACATTCCCTGACACCATACACTAAGATCAACTCAAAAATGGATTAAAGACTTAAATGTAAGACCAGAAACGATCAATCTCTTAGAGGAGAATATAGACAAAACCCTTAAGGGCATAAATCAATTCAATATCTTCTCTGACCCACCAACTAAAATAGCAGAACTGAAAAGAAAAATGAACATATGGGACCTCATGAAATTTAAAAGCTTTTGTGCAGCAAAAGAAATTACAAAAAAGCTCAACAGACACCCCACAGAGTGGGAGAAAATCATAGCAAATGAAATAACAGACAAAAAATTAATCTCCAAAATCTACAAGCAACTGAGACAACTCAGCACAGGGAAAACGAACAACCCAATCAAAACATGGGGAAAAGATCTAAAGAGACGCCTCTCCAAAGAGAACATACAGATGGCCCAAAAGCAAATGAAACGATGCTCAACCTCACTTATTATTAGAGAAATGCAAATTAAAACTACAATGAGGTATCACCTCACACCCGTCAGAATGGCCATCTTCAAAAAATCTGCAGACAATAAATGCTGGAGAGGGTGAGGAGAAAAGGGAGCCCTCTTACATTGCTGATGGGAATGTAAATTGATACAGCCTCTATGGAAGACAGTCTGGAGATTTCTTAAAAAACAAAAAATAGAAGCACCCTATGACCCAGCAATCCCACTCTTAGGCTTATATCCTGATGAAATCAAAACTGAAAGAAGCACCTGTGCCCCAATGTTCATGCAGCTCTCTATACAATAGCCAAAACATGGAAGCAACCTAGATGTCCATCGACGAATGAATGGATACAGAAGCCCTGATACATATATACAATGGAATACTACTCAGCTGTTAAAAGCAGTGCAGAAGACTCAGTCCTAATGAAGTGGCTGGCTCTAGAACCTATCATAAAAAGTGATGTCAGTCAAAAAGAGAAAGACAAATACAGTATATTAACACACATATATGGAATTTAGTAGGACGGTCTTGATATCACACACAGGGAACTCATGGAAAAAAAGACAGAGCATAGACATAGGGACATCATGGCGAAGAAATTGGAGGGGGAAGCATGGAGGAAGTAACAAGGAAACCTATAGTGTTATTTGTGGAAAAGATAGCTAGTGTCATAGTGCTAAGGAAATAAGAGTGCTTACAATGGCTTGGGGCGAAGGTCTGGAGGGGTGGGATCGGGGGATCTGGGCGGGTGGGGACCATGGATGTGCATATGACTGATCTGGGAATGTATATGTCTGTGAACAACAAAACTCTGTGAATCTTTAAAATAAAGAATTTAAAAAAAAAAAGGAAAAAAAAATATGCAGCTGAATAAAATATGGCAATATTTTATGCAGTTAAGGGCTTATTGAAACATTACTTAATCTCACTCCTAGGAACACCATAATTTCCTGTGGTTTGGGAGAATTAACTGTAGGATTAAATATATATATATATATATATGGATTTCCAGTCAACAGTACTTAAAGTCGTAATGATATATATTCTGTTTTTGATGTTTAGATTTTCAGATCTACCTGTAAACAAAGCAAATAAGACCTAGCTATAAATTCTACGCAGACAGTAATATTTAGAACTTCCATATTCTTGCTGCAGGAATTCAGAGGAGGCTTCTATACCGTCATCCATGGAAAGGAAGGAGGGACCCAGTCCCAGGGCTTTTTGCACATTTTTGGTGAACCAGCTCCCAATATTCATAGTCTCGCTGTCAGTATGAGAATTCTCATATGATGCCTCGCAGCTCTGTTTATACTGGTCACCACCAGCATTTAAGACTCTTGGTCATCCCTTATTGCAAACAGGCACTCCTAACTGTGGCCACATAATTTACTCTTCTCCAATTCTTATATCCCCTTTACAATGCATTTTATGACACTCTGTCCATCAGTCTTATCTTTTGCATCATCAGTCTTTTCTCTGATCTTCTATGCACTTCTTGGCATCATGATTGACCCTTTATTGAAGCTACATAAAAGACAGTGATTAATCCTGAAGAGCAATAAGCCCCAAGTAACAACTTCCCTAATTTCCAGTCTCAATCAATGACCTATTTCACTAGTCCATTAAGAAAATAAATCAATAGGAAATCTGTTGTGTTCCCACCCCCTTAACTACCACTGTGCCTGTGTTTTTGTGCACATAGTTTGTATTCACTGTTGTGAGCAAAATTGTTCATTTGATCTTGTTCAGTTGCTGTCATGTCTGAATCTTTGCAGCCCCATGGACGACAGCACACCAGGCTTGACCATCTTTCATTATCACATGGAGTCTACTAAAATTCATGTTCTTTGAGCCAGTGATGCAATCCAAACATCTCACCCTCTTTCATGCCATTCTCCTATTGCCCTCAGTCCTTTCCATCATCAGGGTCTTTTCCAGTGAATCAGCTCTTCATATTAGGTATCCAAAGTATTAGAGCTTCAGCATCAGGCCTTCCAATAAATATTAGGAGTTGGTATCCTTTACAACTGACTGGTTTGATCTCCATGTTGTTCAAGGGACTCAAGAATCTTCTCCAGCACAATTCAAAAGCATCAATTCTTTGGTACTCAGCCTTCTCTATGGTTCAACTCTCACATAGGTACACGACTACTGGAAAAACCATAGCTTTGACTTATACCAAGAACCCCTGTTTAATTCTACGCAGACAGTAATATTTAGAACTTCCATATTCTTGCTGCAGGAATTCAGAGGAGGCTTCTATACCGTCATCCATGGAAAGGAAGGAGGGACCCAGTCCCAGGGCTTTTGCACATTTTGGTGAACCAGCTCCCAATATTCATAGTCTCGCTGTCAGTATGAGAATTCTCATATGATGCCTCGCAGCTCTGTTTATACTGGTCACCACCAGCATTTAAGACTCTTGGTCATCCCTTATTGCAAACAGGCACTCCTAACTGTGGCCACATAATTTACTCTTCTCCAATTCTTATATCCCCTTTACAATGCATTTTATGACACTCTGTCCATCAGTCTTATCTTTTGCATCATCAGTCTTTTCTCTGATCTTCTATGCACTTCTTGGCATCATGATTGACCCTTTATTGAAGCTACATAAAAGACAGTGATTAATCCTGAAGAGCAATAAGCCCCAAGTAACAACTTCCCTAATTTCCAGTCTCAATCAATGACCTATTTCACTAGTCCATTAAGAAAATAAATCAATAGGAAATCTGTTGTGTTCCCACCCCCTTAACTACCACTGTGCCTGTGTTTTTGTGCACATAGTTTGTATTCACTGTTGTGAGCAAAATTGTTCATTTGATCTTGTTCAGTTGCTGTCATGTCTGAATCTTTGCAGCCCCATGGACGACAGCACACCAGGCTTGACCATCTTTCATTATCACATGGAGTCTACTAAAATTCATGTTCTTTGAGCCAGTGATGCAATCCAAACATCTCACCCTCTTTCATGCCATTCTCCTATTGCCCTCAGTCCTTTCCATCATCAGGGTCTTTTCCAGTGAATCAGCTCTTCATATTAGGTATCCAAAGTATTAGAGCTTCAGCATCAGGCCTTCCAATAAATATTAGGAGTTGGTATCCTTTACAACTGACTGGTTTGATCTCCATGTTGTTCAAGGGACTCAAGAATCTTCTCCAGCACAATTCAAAAGCATCAATTCTTTGGTACTCAGCCTTCTCTATGGTTCAACTCTCACATAGGTACACGACTACTGGAAAAACCATAGCTTTGACTTATACAGACCTTTGTTGATAAAGTGATAACCTGTTGTCTCTGTTTTTTTAACACTCTTTCTATGTGTGTCATAACTTTTCATTTGAGGAGAAAGTGTCTTTTAACTCTGTGGTTATAGTCACAATTCACAGTGATTTTTGAGCCCAAGAAAGGAGAGTCTCTCAGTGTTTCCACTTTTCCCCTGTCTATTTGCCATGAAGTGATGGGACTAGATGCCGTGATCTTAGTTTTTTGAATTTTTAGTTTTAAGGCAGATTTTTCACTCTCCTTTTTCAGCTTCATCAAGAGGTTCTTTAGTTTTTCTTCATTTTTTGCTATTTGAAGTCAATTCCTCATTATTTTCTTCCCAAGGACGTTGCTCCAAAAATTCTTTTCTCAATGTTATATCATGTGATTATTTCTCTACCAAATCTGTTCTGTCATACAAGCTAGTGATATTCACCATCTTAAAAAAGCAAACTGCCATCTATTTTCTAAAAAATCAATAGTAATAATAATCCCTGAAAGACTTGTTCACATCCAGTTCCTAATTCATCCCCAGACATAAAACTATAATAGCTCTTGTCAATATTATTAACTCTCCCAAAGCCTCATCTTACTAGACATAAGTAATTTGGCAAATTTTACTGCCTTGCATTCTTTTTTTTTTTTTTTTAATTTTGACCTCTTTTATTGGTTTTCTATTTATTTACTTTCATCATTTTTATTCTTTGGCCTATGTGGGCCTCCCATTGCAGTGGCCTCTCTCATTACAGAGAACCAGCTCTGGGCACATGAGATCCAGAGCACTGGTTCCTAATTGGACACACTGGTCCAGCTGTTCCACAGCACGTGGGATCTTCCCAGGCCTGGGATCGAACCAGTGCCCCTTGCACTATAAGGTGGATTCCCCACCCACGGGACCACCAGGGAAGCCCCATTAGTTTCTTAATTGATCATTCTACTTCTGTTTTTGATCCCTTACAGTAAATTTTCACCCAAACTGTGATTCTCAGAGAGTGTATGTTAAAGCACATCATTTCTCTCCTCAAAATTTTGCATTGACTTTACAGCTCAGAAACAGTAAAGCCTATGCACTTGCGATAGTCCACAATGCATTGCTTTGAAGGAATAATCCCTGTTAACCTCATGCCCTATCTCCATCAACGCCCCAAGACTGGCTCTTTGCTAACACACCAAGCATGTTCTTATACTTCAGGGTCTTCCTCTACATGTTTCCCTAAATGAAACAGTCTTTAGCTAGACACCCAAGTGCCTCATTGCCCTACTTCTTCATATTATATAGGTCTCTGCTCAGATATCACCATACCAGGGTCTTTAACATATTTAGCATGAAAAAATGGTAAAGAAGAGAAACTATACAGATGTTGAGAAAATGGAGCATATGTATTCCTAGACCTGAGTGCACGTGCCATGTTGAAGTTGGTAAAAAATGGAGCATATATTTCTTGTGGTGTGATTTCCAAAGTGAGAACCTGGAAGAACAAACTTATGTCAAGTGTCTCTGTGTTTCAACCCCAAAAGACTGAGAGAGATTGAGACACTTTAGATAATTTATCAATCATTAATCCAGATGGTTTTAATTTCTAAGTCATAGTCATGTGACACTAAAGAGACTAGGATCTCACTAATAGCCACTGACACAGCTTCAAAAGGGGCTGTGAAATTTAACTAGGTATCCAGTAAGGAGGGTGGGCTAACCATGCATCCTAAGACCAGTCTAGGTCCTCATTTCTGATTTCCCATAAAAATTCACATGCAACAATCAGGGAAATTCAGAAATCTAAACAATACATAGTTTTATCAAACTACAAACCAGACAGTTTCCTATTTTGAAGCTCTTTTGGATTGTGGCAGTATTTTTTTTTTTTTTTACCTCTTTGGGGGGTGTGGTGGGGAGGGAGCGGGATGGGTGGGCCACTTCTATTGGTCTTTCATTTCTCTATTTTCATCCGTCTTTGTTCTTTGGCTCCTGTGGGCCTCCCATCGCGATGGCCTCTGTCATCGCAGAGCACCAGCTCTGGGTGCATGCGCCCCAGAGCTCCGGCTCGGTAATTGGACACATCAGTCCAGCCGCTCTGCGGCACGTGGGATCTTCTCAGACCAGGGATCGAAAGGCGGTGTCCTTACCCACTGGACCACCAGGGAAGCCCTGTGGCAGTATTTTGATGTAATGAAGTATGAAGTAGAAACATGTTTGTACAAATCTCTAATAGAACTCAGAAAGCTGTGCCTTAATCAAAGTAATATATGTTTTATGATACATATAAGTTATTTTACAATTCATATTATGCATATGACATGTGTGTGTGTGTACGCGTGTGCGTGCTCAGTCATATGCAACTCTTTGCAGCCCCAGGTTCTGTATCCTGCCAGGTTCTTCAGTCTCTGTGATGTTCCAGCCTAGAATACTAGAATGGCTTGCCATTTCCCTTTCCAGGGAATTTCCCTGATCTGGGCATTGAAAGCGTATCTCTTGCATTTGCTGCCCTAGAAGGTAGATTTTTTACCACTGAGCCATCTGCAAAATGCAATAGTTCTCAAAATAGTGATAATATAGGAGACTTTTTGGTAGTCAAATATCTGATTTGATTTGCATGAAATTTTACCTTTGGTTACTAACATCTCTCTGGCTAACTCTGAGTACTTAGTTGATCAAAATTTATTATTGTGACCATCAGTCTATGTCTTTCACTATAACTTTTCAATGATTAGTTCCTTGGGAAGAAAATGTTGGTTGAATTAGAAAAATAAGCTTTGCATATTTAGGAAGTCACTGTCCTTTTATGTTTTTGTTTGTTTGTTTTTGTGGTGTGTTTAATTTTGTTTTGGTTTGCTTTATTGTTGTAACCTTTATTTGACAGGAATAGCCCACCCCAACCCTACCAATCTATTGTTCTATTGGAATGTAGAATGAGTTTCTCTTTAGCCCTGACAGAGGCAGAGATGTTGTTTAATTCTGCTGAGAAGAGATCAGATTTGATGGAAATAAAGATCTATCTGAGTCGTAATTTGCTTGTGGCTTTGTCTCTCCTCTGCCACTAGTCACTGAAATAAAGATTAGTCCATGATTGCTTCTTTATTCAGTTTTGTTAGTTTCCATTTGCTACTAGGAAATTTGTAAAATGCTCTAATTTTAGAACCCATTACTTAATGTTATCTTACTAATCACTGCTGTGCTCATAGCTCTATTTTTATAAACTATTAGCACAAATATAACTTAAACAACATTTCTATAACCATTGAGAGTACTCCATAATACTGGCTTTCAAATTATATCATCTTTGTCAATCATAAAGCCTTCTGGAGTGATTGTCAATAAAGTTTTTGCTCCATTTATCATCTTGACCCAGCAAAGACCAACTGACCCTTGACTGTCTGTCAGCTTTTGCTTCTTATTGATGAGTCTATTTATAACTGTAGCATCATCAATTTTTCAATTTAAGATACAGTTCCAAAATGGCAAGTTTGGGCCTTTCAATAATTACTTAGGTCCTTTCTGCTGACCTTTGTCTTTCTCATGGTGAACATTTCGCTAAGGTAGGTTCTTTCCAGCTGAGCCACAGGAGAGTCAATTGGACTCCTCTTTGGAAGTGAGTATATCTTCTGACAGTTTTTTATTCAGTCAGACTGCACTCACTCTTATGTTATTCCTCATACCTTAATGGCTCCCCAAACTGTTTGATGTATGTGTGTGTGCATCAGTGTGAAGTATCCTTTTTTCTTCCATGGTCCTTGGAAATATTAAAGATTTTATATTTTAGAAAAATATTATTTCCTCAGTCATGGAATTTACTTGCCAAATTCATTTATATTACCCATTTGTCCAGTCAACATTAGTCAGGGACTGAGATTTCCAAATATAAAAAACTCTTTTTTATTCATTGTCAAAGTTGTCATTGAAGTATAAATGATAATGTGATTAATGGACCATAATCTGAGAGACAGTTTATTAAGAAAAGGTGGTCCTCATTTATTAAATATATAATTTTAGTGGAATTTTAAATGTGAACTTCTGTTGGACAAAATGTACTTTGAAAAATTTATAATACTACTACTATGGTTGAAGTTTTATCACAAATATTCCCTATTTTTAAATAAATAAAGATTAGTCCATGATTGCTTCTTTATTCAGTTTTGTTAGTTTCCATTTGCTACTAGGAAATTTGTAAAATGCTCTAATTTTAGAACCCATTACTTAATGTTATCTTACTAATCACTGCTGTGCTCATAGCTCTATTTTTATAAACTATTAGCACAAATATAACTTAAACAACATTTCTATAACCATTGAGAGTACTCCATAATACTGGCTTTCAAATTATATCATCTTTGTCAATCATAAAGCCTTCTGGAGTGATTGTCAATAAAGTTTTTGCTCCATTTATCATCTTGACCCAGCAAAGACCAACTGACCCTTGACTGTCTGTCAGCTTTTGCTTCTTATTGATGAGTCTATTTATAACTGTAGCATCATCAATTTTTCAATTTAAGATACAGTTCCAAAATGGCAAGTTTGGGCCTTTCAATAATTACTTAGGTCCTTTCTGCTGACCTTTGTCTTTCTCATGGTGAACATTTCGCTAAGGTAGGTTCTTTCCAGCTGAGCCACAGGAGAGTCAATTGGACTCCTCTTTGGAAGTGAGTATATCTTCTGACAGTTTTTTATTCAGTCAGACTGCACTCACTCTTATGTTATTCCTCATACCTTAATGGCTCCCCAAACTGTTTGATGTATGTGTGTGTGCATCAGTGTGAAGTATCCTTTTTTCTTCCATGGTCCTTGGAAATATTAAAGATTTTATATTTTAGAAAAATATTATTTCCTCAGTCATGGAATTTACTTGCCAAATTCATTTATATTACCCATTTGTCCAGTCAACATTAGTCAGGGACTGAGATTTCCAAATATAAAAAACTCTTTTTTATTCATTGTCAAAGTTGTCATTGAAGTATAAATGATAATGTGATTAATGGACCATAATCTGAGAGACAGTTTATTAAGAAAAGGTGGTCCTCATTTATTAAATATATAATTTTAGTGGAATTTTAAATGTGAACTTCTGTTGGACAAAATGTACTTTGAAAAATTTTTATAATACTACTACTATGGTTGAAGTTTTATCACAAATATTCCCTATTTTTAAATAAATAAAAAAATAGCATGAAATTATTTTCCACAGTATGAAATTATTTACAGCAGCAGTAGACCCAGTTTTTAGATACAGGCATCAAAATGTGTGTGTTTGGGAGGCTGGGAATTTATGCAGCTTGACTCCCTTGCATCTGGAGGTCGACAGCTGGTTATTATGTACATCTAATTTACCGGCACGGTAAATACTGTGAGTAAATAGATCAATTCACCAAAGGTCTATGGTTCAATAGGCTTAGAGCTTCATGCTGAAAATAAAATACGGAATAAATTACGATAAACCTTTTCCACATTACCTCAATATGTAAAGAACTCCCACTGTGGAAAAAGGTACTGAAAGAATGTCTTTGATATACTTATGTGGATGACAATAAACCCAGCCTTGATCTGCTTTATGAAGCTATTGTAACAATATTAATAATGTTTGACCATGTAACAGTTGCTGGACAAATGGAATATCTATTTTCAATATCAAATTGTTTATCTTTAAAAGAAAATCAATTAGCATTTTTTTCTACTGATAGAACATTAGGGGAAAATTACATAAATGAAGTTTCAGAGCATGTAGACAAAAAATAGTTTGTATATAAAACACAGAATTTTGGATTAAGTTCAAGGACAGTCATTTGTGTTAAGCCAGGAATTATACCTAATATTTGAGAATACAAGAATACATATCCAATAATTTAAGGAGTAGCTCTTTTCACTGTGTTAACCATTGAAGACAATGATTATAAAATGCAGTCTACCATCTAATCCTAAAAGGATAATTCAGATCTTACATATAAAACAGTGTATATCTCTTCTCCATCTTTTTATATAATTACTAAAATCTAAAATGAGAACAACATCATTGAGAATAACCACTAGTAAGTCTCATCAATGATTAAATAAATTCTCAGATCAATCATTCTTGCTCATGCCTGCTAGAAAGCAATATTTCTTTTCTATTTTAAATCAGCTTTACTGAACTAAGTTTTACATTCCATAAACTTACTGCTTTTTAAGGGTTATTTCAATGGGCTCTGAGAAATGTATACAGTTATGTGTCTGCTACAAAATCAACATATAGAATATGATCGTCATTACAGGGACTTCCACTGTTCTCTATTATACATCATGTCCCTCCCCCAAACACATCCCTTTGCAATGGTTGTTCTGTTCTACTCATCTTTCTGCTCTAGACCTTCTATGAATGCACTCATGCAGTATGCATCCTCTCTGTTCAGCTTCTTCCACTTACCACCTTGTGTCTGAGATTAATATATTTTATGACATGCATCAGAATTTTGGACTTCTCTGGTGTCTCAGATGGTAAAGAATCTGCCTGTCAGGTAGGAGACTTGGGTTCGATCCCTGAGTTGAAAAGATCTCCTGAGGAGGAGGCCATGGCACCCCACTCCAGTATTCTTGCCTGGAGAATTCCATGGACAGAGGAGCTTGGCAGGCTACAGTTCATGGGCTTGCAAAGAGGCAGACAGGGCTGAGTCACTAACATACTTTCTCTATTCACATTCATCAGAAGTTTGATTCTTTTTAATTACTAAGAGTAATTATATAATCCTTTCTTCAGATGCAATCAAACGTGGATTCTATGACTTTAGCTTTTCAATGGTTCTGCTCTTTTAAAATCTTAGCCATGTTCTAATGAATGTGCCTAGTTTTCAAAGCAGGATTTAGAGAGAAGTGGATCTTTCTTAGGTGTGAATAAGCTTTGTTACCTTTATCTGTTCCAACACAGAAAACGTTTCGCTTATGCTTACTTGCTTTCAACTTAGGTCTGATTGTTAAAATGATCCTATATCATTTTCAGAAATTGAATGAAATTTTTCTGTAACTCATGGCAACTTAGTATTGTATTTACAATTTTGAGAGCTTAATGGCCTCCTCTTTCAAAATATTTCAGATACTATGTTCTTTTAACCTAGTATCAAACTGACTTGATACTCTCCTTGTGAAAGTATCTTTAATTATTTATTGTATTTCATATTCTCATGTGTTTGTTTTATAATTCCAATGTAATATCTTTATTTTCAAAGTTTCTAAGCTACAATCTTGTTTATTTTCTTTTTTCAATAAACTTACTGCTTTTTAAGGGTTATTTCAATGGGCTCTGAGAAATGTATACAGTTATGTGTCTGCTACAAAATCAACATATAGAATATGATCGTCATTACAGGGACTTCCACTGTTCTCTATTATACATCATGTCCCTCCCCCAAACACATCCCTTTGCAATGGTTGTTCTGTTCTACTCATCTTTCTGCTCTAGACCTTCTATGAATGCACTCATGCAGTATGCATCCTCTCTGTTCAGCTTCTTCCACTTACCACCTTGTGTCTGAGATTAATATATTTTATGACATGCATCAGAATTTTGGACTTCTCTGGTGTCTCAGATGGTAAAGAATCTGCCTGTCAGGTAGGAGACTTGGGTTCGATCCCTGAGTTGAAAAGATCTCCTGAGGAGGAGGCCATGGCACCCCACTCCAGTATTCTTGCCTGGAGAATTCCATGGACAGAGGAGCTTGGCAGGCTACAGTTCATGGGCTTGCAAAGAGGCAGACAGGGCTGAGTCACTAACATACTTTCTCTATTCACATTCATCAGAAGTTTGATTCTTTTTAATTACTAAGAGTAATTATATAATCCTTTCTTCAGATGCAATCAAACGTGGATTCTATGACTTTAGCTTTTCAATGGTTCTGCTCTTTTAAAATCTTAGCCATGTTCTAATGAATGTGCCTAGTTTTCAAAGCAGGATTTAGAGAGAAGTGGATCTTTCTTAGGTGTGAATAAGCTTTGTTACCTTTATCTGTTCCAACACAGAAAACGTTTCGCTTATGCTTACTTGCTTTCAACTTAGGTCTGATTGTTAAAATGATCCTATATCATTTTCAGAAATTGAATGAAATTTTTCTGTAACTCATGGCAACTTAGTATTGTATTTACAATTTTGAGAGCTTAATGGCCTCCTCTTTCAAAATATTTCAGATACTATGTTCTTTTAACCTAGTATCAAACTGACTTGATACTCTCCTTGTGAAAGTATCTTTAATTATTTATTGTATTTCATATTCTCATGTGTTTGTTTTATAATTCCAATGTAATATCTTTATTTTCAAAGTTTCTAAGCTACAATCTTGTTATTAAAAATGACTTTTCTTTTGTTAAAGAAAACACTGATAGGAAAATATATATATTCTTAGCATAAATATAGTTTTGTTTGGTCTTTTCTAGCCATCCTTCAACTTCTTAAAAAATAAGATGTTTGGGCAAAAACCAACTGATGCTATTGCTGGTGATTTTTCAAATGTCTCACAATAAGGGCATTTTCTTGGTGTTTGGTGTTTGTTTGTTTGCTTGTTTTGCTGTTTTTTTTTTTTTGATAGATATAACCATTCACAAACATGGAATGTAGTATGTTATATGCAAAATTGCAGTGTTATTAATATAGTGTTAATATTTTTGGTATCTAGATAGACACTGGTCTTTATTAACTCATATTCCCTGAAAACAACTCTGTTGTTTAGGGAGTTTTATTAATTCTTTCTTTTCTCCCTCTTGGTCCCTCTATCTCCCTCTCCTTATCCCCTTGCCGTTTCTCTGAATCACTCTCTCTTTATTTATATATTTATTCTTTTTTTTAGGGGGGGGCGAGTGGGCCACTTCTATTGGTCTTTCATTTATCTTATTTTTCATCCATCTTTGTTCTTTGGCCCGTGTGGGCCTCCCATCACAGTGGCTTCTGTTGTTGCAAGCACTGGCTCTGGGCGTGTGCGCTCCAGAGCTCCAGCCCGGTAACTGGACACACAGTCCAGCCGCTCCATGGCATGTGGGATCCTCCCAGGCCAGGGATCAAACTGGCGCCCCTTGCACTGCAAGGCACTGTCCTTACCCACTGGACCACCAGGAAAATGCTTTGTTACCTTTATCTGTTCCAACACAGAAAACGTTTTATGCTTACTTGCTTTCAACTTAGGTCTGATTGTTAAAATGATCCTATATCATTTTCAGAAATTGAATGAAATTTTTCTGTAACTCATGGCAACTTAGTATTGTATTTACAATTTTGAGAGCTTAATGGCCTCCTCTTTCAAAATATTTCAGATACTATGTTCTTTTAACCTAGTATCAAACTGACTTGATACTCTCCTTGTGAAAGTATCTTTAATTATTTATTGTATTTCATATTCTCATGTGTTTGTTTTATAATTCCAATGTAATATCTTTATTTTCAAAGTTTCTAAGCTACAATCTTGTTATTAAAAATGACTTTTCTTTTGTTAAAGAAAACACTGATAGGAAAATATATATATTCTTAGCATAAATATAGTTTTGTTTGGTCTTTTCTAGCCATCCTTCAACTTCTTAAAAAATAAGATGTTTGGGCAAAAACCAACTGATGCTATTGCTGGTGATTTTTCAAATGTCTCACAATAAGGGCATTTTCTTGGTGTTTGGTGTTTGTTTGTTTGCTTGTTTTGCTGTTTTTTTTTTGATAGATATAACCATTCACAAACATGGAATGTAGTATGTTATATGCAAAATTGCAGTGTTATTAATATAGTGTTAATATTTTTGGTATCTAGATAGACACTGGTCTTTATTAACTCATATTCCCTGAAAACAACTCTGTTGTTTAGGGAGTTTTATTAATTCTTTCTTTTCTCCCTCTTGGTCCCTCTATCTCCCTCTCCTTATCCCCTTGCCGTTTCTCTGAATCACTCTCTCTTTATTTATATATTTATTCTTTTTTTTAGGGGGGGGCGAGTGGGCCACTTCTATTGGTCTTTCATTTATCTTATTTTTCATCCATCTTTGTTCTTTGGCCCGTGTGGGCCTCCCATCACAGTGGCTTCTGTTGTTGCAAGCACTGGCTCTGGGCGTGTGCGCTCCAGAGCTCCAGCCCGGTAACTGGACACACAGTCCAGCCGCTCCATGGCATGTGGGATCCTCCCAGGCCAGGGATCAAACTGGCGCCCCTTGCACTGCAAGGCACTGTCCTTACCCACTGGACCACCAGGGAAGCTCCACTCTCTCTTTTTGAAATCACACTATCTTTGTTTTCCTCTTGTCCTTTTGGCCTCTTGCCTGTAGATTTTCCTGGCTCCATTTTTCTTTCTAAAATTCATGAAAACCTGAGATTTCAGCTTCCTTCCATCATTCTCTTTATTATGTTTAGATCTCCCCTAATATATTCATGTCATTTCAGTATCCATAATTTCTAAATATAAGCATTTAGTTCTGAACTTTTATTCAAAATTATGGTTTTGAATTTCCATGCAGAATGCCTCCCTCTGGATACTTTAGCTTCAAGTTAAGCAAGCATTCAATCAATTCCTCATTTTGCTATAATCGATTTTGTAGATTTCCAATTTCTTTTAGTGATTCTCTTGTCTCTTAATGCCCGGGTTCTAGAACTATGCAGCATTTTTCTTCATTCTCTCTTACTTTAGTCCTGTTGACTTTTCTCTCCAAATTATTATGCATATACATAATTTATACAGACATTTTATTTTACAAACTGAGGTTCTGTTTATTTTAAACTTTTTATTTTATATTGGAGCTTGGTCAATTAATAACGTTATGATCATTTCAGGTGGACAGCAAAGAAACTCAGTCATACATATACATGATCCTAATACATATCCTTCTTAACATTGTCTCTGTATTTACTCTAGCTTGGGACAATGTCGCCCAGTTTTGAGCTATTGCAGTTGTTTCCTTTGTTTCTTTTCTCCTCTTTTCCAAACACTTCCACCTGTTTTAGATACATTATTCTTTAAAAATATCACTTTTTTATTGCATACATTTGCCTACAATATTTTAATACCTATATGAAATGTCAAGGATCAAGCTAATACAGTTAACTAATAGAAGGTTAAAGTTGGCTGGCTGTAAAGTAAGAAAGGATTCCACACTGTTAAATTGGATTTAGTGATTGAATAATGTGTAATGGTTATAGATTTAGCTGTGCTTGTACCTGTAGGTGGATGAAGAAAACAAGTAATATATATATATGTCAAATGCAATTTTCAGTCTTGTTGGGACCAGGTTTTAAAATTTAATAGTTATACATAAAGCACATGTACCAAAAGTTCTATTCAGGGTGAACGTAGTCAAAAAAATAAATAAAAAAGAGTCAGATAAGTTGGGTGGAGTGATCTAGTCAAGGATGATACTGAGCAGAGAGTTAGATGGAGAGGAGTTAGTAAAATTACAATGAGAACCGATAGTGTCTCATATATTCTCATATAAGTGAATTCCAAAAGGGAGTTTAACTGATTAAGATTTACTCTTAAAAGCTACAATTTATTGAAGCAACGCAGAATTCCTTTGCAAATACCATTTTAAGGAACTCTGACCTTAATGGGTAACAATCCATCTGGTTAAGTACTAAAGGCTCAAATAATGTATCTGCTTAACTTCCAAGCTCTACAAGAGTTATTTTCTGCGGTAATACCAGCCCCTAATTAAGACATCAGCTTCTTTCATAGGTGTATGGACAAGTCGCTAAAGATGGCTGTTTTCTTGCACTCTTTTCAACCCTGCTTGACCAGTGCCTGCTTCACCTGCACCCTACTAACATGACTGACCTTCCTACATACTTGTCCCAGACTTCATTTGGGGATGGTTCTAGCTTTAAGTTAGGACTCTCTACCATGCTTGTCAAAGGGACAATGAGCGATGTGCTCCTCTGCTGGTTTCCCTGGTAACCAATGAACCAAACTGAGATCAATTTCCCTATAACTGGTAACCTTTTCCCCTGGAATGGAAGACTATCACCAAGTCCTGCCCAAGTCCTATAGCATATAGTGGGGAGTAGCTCAAGATCCCTTCTTCAGACATGAACAATCCCCAATCTGTTAGACCATTGATATCTCTGTTCTTGACTCTCAGTTTTTTCTTAGATCTTAAAGATAGGCAAGTATAAGACTTGTAGGCCTGTGGCGTGTAAACCAACAATAATTCAAATATTTTTATTTCATTTATTTTTTTGACATAGCTATTTTTTGTGTTAGTTTCTGTTGTACAACACAGTGATTCAGTTGTACCTATATATAATACTTTGCATCTGCTAATCCCAGTTCATCTCTTCCCACACCCCTTGGTAACTACGAGTCTATTCTTTTCTGTCCATCTGTTTCTCTTTTGTAAATAAGTTCATTTGTATTATACTTTAGATTCCACATATAAGTGATATCATGGTATTTGTCTGTCTATTTCTGACTTACTTAATTTAGTAGGATCTTCTTTATGTTCATCCATGACGTTGCAAATGCCACTGTTGATCTCTCTCTAAATTATGTCCAACCCTTTGTAACCCCATGAACTTCAGCACACCAGGCTTCCCTGTCTTTCAGTCTCACAGAGTTTTCTCAGATTCATGCCCATTGAGCCAGGGATGTTATATTACCTTCTCATCTTTTGCTGACCCATTATCCATTTGTCTTCAGCCTTTCCCAGCAACATGGACTTTTCTAGTAAGTCTACTCTTGGCATCAGGTGGCCAAAGTATCAGAACTTCAGGTTCAGTATCAGTCCCTCCAATATTTAGGGTTGAGTTCTCTCATAATTGACTGGTCTGATCTCTTTGCTTTCCAAGGGACTTTCAAGAGTTGTCTCCAGCACAATAGTTGCAAAGCATCAGTTCTTAGGTAGTCAGTCTTCTTTATGGTCCAACTCTCACATTCACACATGGCTATTGGAAAAACCATAGCTTAGAGTATATGGGCTTTCGTTGTCAAAGGTACGCCTCTGTTGTCTAGTTTGTCTCTTTATGGCTGAGTAGTAGCCCATTGTAAATTTGTGCCACATCTACATTATCTATTCATCAGTCGAAGGATATTTAGATTGCTTGTTATCTTGGTTACTGTGAATAATGTTGCAATGGGGTGGGGGTGGGGGTGACCTGGACCACCTCTGGGGAGTTCCTAAGAAATTACTGGGCCTCTGGATATGAAAAAATGAGTGATGACATGGATAGCTCAGATAGTCCTCGAACTCCAGATACGTTTTTTAGACCTAAAATTCGCCCTTTAGAAAGTGAGATAAGTTCAGAAGGAGAAAAGGAATGGGTAAATATGATGTTACCTAAAGGAGGAACATATATTAATCTAAAAGGCAAGAATATTGTGTCCAAAAGAAGTCAGAGAAATTTTGAATCAGTGAAAGAAAGTTCCTCTAGCAAGGCAGAAAGTGAAACTTCACCTGAGTCACAGCCACCCCATAAGAGTAAGCGGGGTAAGCATGAGAAGTAAAGAAAGAATTTTTTAAAACAATGTGTCATTATTCTTAGGTATAGGGAAACTGGAGTTAGAATAAATCGCCTGCCCTGATCTAGCACAGGGTGTTAAAGTTCCATGGTTCAGATTTTTCCTTAATCATGAGTTTGAATGATTTGAAGGGAAGAAAGTATTTGATTCCAAGGATTTGATTTGAATGTGTTTTAATCAAGTGAAATAAAGTTAACTTTATGTAATGCTTCAATAAATATAAAGCTGAAATAGAGAAGTGATGAGTTAATGATTTATTAAGTGAATCAGTATGTTTAGAGAGAAAGGTTATATAAATTAAGCGGTTGAGAAAACAATTAAAAATCAAATAGTTAGAAACAAAGAAATTATAAAGAAATTGGAAAGAAAGGAAAATTTTATTTTAAAAAGAGTGATGATTAGATTGTGAGGCAGCTTGCTCATACGGCTTGAACATGAGAGGCTCTCCAGCTCTGGGGTAAGAATATTGTATTTTTGTTGATTGAGTTCTGAACTTTTAAACCTTTTTGTTATGTTTTGACTATGATTATTGATGCACAGCTATGTTGTATTAAGTTGATTATCAAGACATATAAATGTTGCTTTATTCTCTTGCAATCAATTTGGTCTTGATTTGAACTCAATGCCTTTTTACTGTTGAAGTTCTAGTCTCAAATTAGAGGGAACTATAGAGTATAGGTTGAAGTTTTCTGATAATAGTACTGGGGCAATTGAGTCTTTCCCCAATCCTATTAATTATAAACAAGTAACTATATTCTGCCTGCAGCAGTGGGGGCAGGCAGGCATTTTTTGAATGATGCTTTTGTCTGAGTATATGCCCAGGAGTGGGACTGCTGGATCATGCATCAACTCTAGCTTTTTGAAGAACCTCTATGCTGTTTCCATAGTGGCTGCACTAATTTACATTCATAAAAAGTCTACAAGGATTTCCTTTCCTCCATATCCTCACTAGCATTGATTATTTGGAGCCGTTTCAATGATGGCATTCTGAATATTGTGAGGTGGTACCTCACTGTACTTTTGACTTTCATTTCTCGAATTAGTGATGTTGAGCATCTTTTCATGTGCCTGTTGGCCATCTGTATGTCTATTTTTGAAAAATGTCTACTTAGGACCTTTGCCCATTTTTTTAATTGGGTTGCTGTGCTTTTCATTATTAAGTTGTATGAGCTGTTGTATATTTCAAAGTTATAACTATTGAAATTATTTATAATATGAAAGAACTATGCAGTGTGTTTGATTAGGATAAGAAATTTACTTTTTTAAAATTTATTTATTTTATCTTTTTTAAAAAAATTTACAGAGTGTCGTTATTCACAGACATATATGTTCCAAGATCAGTCGTATGCATATCCCTGGTCCTCTCCCACCTTCCAGTTCCCATCCCCCGATCACAGCCTTCCAGGTCATCGCACCAAACCCTTATAGGAACTCCTATTCCTTTGGCACAATGACAATAGTTATCTTTTTCACATATGATAGTATAGGTTTTTATGTTACTCTCTCTATGCCTCCCACTCAATGTTCATTCCCCACAATGTCCATATATCTATTCTCTTTGTCTGGTTTTCTATTGCTTCACTGTGAGTGTTATTAATACCCTTTAACTAGATTCCATATATATTTGCTAGCATACTGTACTTGTCTTTCTTTTTTTGACTTACTTCACTTTTTATGATAGGTTTTAGATCCATTCACCTCATTAGGATTGATTCTTCTGCATTTCTTTAGCAGCTGAGTAGTATTCCATTGTATATATGTACCAGAGTTTCTTTATTCATTCATTCATCAATGGACATCTATGTTGCTTCCATGTTCTGGCTATTGTATAGAGAACTGCAATGAACATTGGAGTACAGGTGCCTATTTCAGTTTTGATTTCATCAGTGTATAAGCCTAAGACTGAGATTGCTGGGTCATGTGCTGCTTCTATTTTTAGATTTTAGGGAATCTCCTAGAGACAACTCTAGCTTTTTGAAGAACCTCTATGCTGTTTCCATAGTGGCTGCACTAATTTACATTCATAAAAAGTCTACAAGGATTTCCTTTCCTCCATATCCTCACTAGCATTGATTATTTGGAGCCGTTTCAATGATGGCATTCTGAATATTGTGAGGTGGTACCTCACTGTACTTTTGACTTTCATTTCTCGAATTAGTGATGTTGAGCATCTTTTCATGTGCCTGTTGGCCATCTGTATGTCTATTTTTGAAAAATGTCTACTTAGGACCTTTGCCCATTTTTTTAATTGGGTTGCTGTGCTTTTCATTATTAAGTTGTATGAGCTGTTGTATATTTCAAAGTTATAACTATTGAAATTATTTATAATATGAAAGAACTATGCAGTGTGTTTGATTAGGATAAGAAATTTACTTTTTTAAAATTTATTTATTTTATCTTTTTTAAAAAAATTTACAGAGTGTCGTTATTCACAGACATATATGTTCCAAGATCAGTCGTATGCATATCCCTGGTCCTCTCCCACCTTCCAGTTCCCATCCCCCGATCACAGCCTTCCAGGTCATCGCACCAAACCCTTATAGGAACTCCTATTCCTTTGGCACAATGACAATAGTTATCTTTTTCACATATGATAGTATAGGTTTTTATGTTACTCTCTCTATGCCTCCCACTCAATGTTCATTCCCCACAATGTCCATATATCTATTCTCTTTGTCTGGTTTTCTATTGCTTCACTGTGAGTGTTATTAATACCCTTTAACTAGATTCCATATATATTTGCTAGCATACTGTACTTGTCTTTCTTTTTTTGACTTACTTCACTTTTTATGATAGGTTTTAGATCCATTCACCTCATTAGGATTGATTCTTCTGCATTTCTTTAGCAGCTGAGTAGTATTCCATTGTATATATGTACCAGAGTTTCTTTATTCATTCATTCATCAATGGACATCTATGTTGCTTCCATGTTCTGGCTATTGTATAGAGAACTGCAATGAACATTGGAGTACAGGTGCCTATTTCAGTTTTGATTTCATCAGTGTATAAGCCTAAGACTGAGATTGCTGGGTCATGTGCTGCTTCTATTTTTAGTTTTTAGGGGATCTCCATACTGTCTTCCATAGAGACCATATCAATCTACATTCCCACCAGCAATGCAAGAGGGTTCCCTTTTCTCCACACCCTTTCCAGCATTTAATGTCTGTCGATTTGTTGATGATGGCCATTCTGACTGGTGTGAGGTCATATCTCATTGTAGTTTTGATTTTCATTTCTCTAATAATAAGTGAGGTTGAGCATCGTTTCACATGCTTTTGGGCCATCTGTATGTCCTCTTTGGAGAGGTGTCTGTTTAGGTCCTTTGCCCATTGTTTGATTGGGGTGTTTATTTTTCCGGTGCTGAGTCGTCTTGAGTTGCTTGCAGATTCTGGACGTTAATTATTTGTCTGTTATTTCATTTGCTGTTATTTTCTCCCATTCTGTGGGTTGTCTGTTCACTGTTTTGTAGTTTCTTTTGGTGTACAAAAGCTTTTAAGTTTCATTAGGTCCCACATGTTAATTTTTCTTTTTAGTTCCACTCTTCTAGTAGGTGGGTCAGAGAAGATCTTGCTTTGATTTATGTCCTTGAGTGTTTTGCCTATATTCTTCTCCACGTTTTAGACTTTCTGATCTTACATTTAGGTCTTTTAATAGATTTTGTTCACTTTGTGTTTCCCATGCATGGCTTTCACTATGTTGAGGTAAGTTTATTCTATGCCCAGTTTTTGAAGACTTTTTAGAATAAATGGATGTTGTACTTCTTCAAAGGCTTTTTCTGCATCTATTGAGATTGTCATGTGATTTTCAACACTCAGTTTGTTGATATGGTGTATCACATTGATCAATTTGTGGATATTGAAGAATCCTTGCATGCCTGGGATGAACCCAACTTGATCACGATGTATGAGCTTTTTGATGTGTTTTTGGATTTTGTTTGCTAGGATTTTGCTGAGGATTTTGGCGTCTGGATTCATCAATGAAATTAGCCTATAATTTTCTTTTTTGTGTGTTGTCTTTGCCTGGTTTTGGTATCAGGGTGATGGTGGCCTCATAGAATGTATTTGGAAGTATTCCTTCCTGTGCAATTTTTTTGACAAGTTTTAGAAGGACAGGTATTAGCTCTTCTTTAAATGTTTGGTAGAATTCACCTGTGAAGTAATCTGGCCCTGGGCTTTTATTTGTGGGTAGATTTTTGATCACAAAGTTGATTTCTGAGTTTGTGAGTGGATTTTTCATAGTGTCTATTTCTTCCTAGTTGAGTCTTGGGAGATTAATCTTCTCCAAGAAACTGTCCATTTCTTAGAGGTTGTCCAGTTTACTGCCATATAGTTGTTCATAATGGCCTGGCCTCTTATAATCCTTCAGATTTCTGCCTTATCTGTTGTAATCTCTCCTTTTTCACTTTTGATTTTGTTGATCTTGTTCTTCTCTTTTTTTTTTTTTTTTCTTGATGAGTTTGGCCAGTGGCTTGTCCATTTTGTTTATCTTTTCAAAGAACCAACTTCTCCTTTAGTTGATTTTTACTATTGTTTCTTTTTCATTTTCTTCTGCTCTGATTTTTATGATTGCTCTTCTTCTGCTGATTTTGGGGTGTTTTTATTCATCTTTCTCCAGTTGTTTTAAGTGTAGGGTTAGGTCGTCTCTTTGATATATTTTTCTTGTTTCTTGAGGTAGGATTGTATTGCTATAAACTTTCCTCTTAGAACTGCTTTTGCAGTATCCCATAGGTTTTGCACTGTGGTGTCTTCATTGTCATTTCTTCTAGGATTTACTTTTATCTTTGCTTTGATGTGCTTGGTAATCAGTTTGTTTTTTAGGTATGCGTTTTTTAATCCCTGTGTGTTGGTGTTCTTAGCATTTTTTTTTCCTGCAGTTGATCTCTAGTCTCATTGCTTTGTAGTCAGAGAAGATGGTTGATACAAATTCAATTTTCTTGAAGTGACTGAGGTTTGATTTGTGGCCCAAGATACGGACTATCCTGCAGAATGTTCCATGAGTACATGAAAAGAAAGTGTATTCTTCTGTTTTGAATGGAAGGTCCTAAAAATATCAATGAGGTCCGTCTCTTCTCTTTTTTTTTAAAGATTTATTTATTTATTTACTTTTTTTGGGGGGGCGGGGGTCGGGTTGGGGAGGGAGGGAGTGGGCGGGCCACTTCTATTGGTCTTTCATTTCTCTATTTTCATTCGTCTTCATTCTTTGGCTCCTGTGGGCCTCCCATCGCGGTGGCGTCTGTCGTCGCAGAGCACCGGCTCAGGGCGCATGCGCTCCAGAGCTCTGGCTCGGTGATTGGACACATCGGTCCAGCCACTCCACGGCACGTGGGATCTTCCCAGGCCAGGGCTCGAACTGGCGCCCCTGCACTGCAAGGCGGTGTTTGTGAGTGGATTTTTCATAGTGTCTATTTCTTCCTAGTTGAGTCTTGGGAGATTAATCTTCTCCAAGAAACTGTCCATTTCTTAGAGGTTGTCCAGTTTACTGCCATATAGTTGTTCATAATGGCCTGGCCTCTTATAATCCTTCAGATTTCTGCCTTATCTGTTGTAATCTCTCCTTTTTCACTTTTGATTTTGTTGATCTTGTTCTTCTCTTTTTTTTTTTTTTTTCTTGATGAGTTTGGCCAGTGGCTTGTCCATTTTGTTTATCTTTTCAAAGAACCAACTTCTCCTTTAGTTGATTTTTACTATTGTTTCTTTTTCATTTTCTTCTGCTCTGATTTTTATGATTGCTCTTCTTCTGCTGATTTTGGGGTGTTTTTATTCATCTTTCTCCAGTTGTTTTAAGTGTAGGGTTAGGTCGTCTCTTTGATATATTTTTCTTGTTTCTTGAGGTAGGATTGTATTGCTATAAACTTTCCTCTTAGAACTGCTTTTGCAGTATCCCATAGGTTTTGCACTGTGGTGTCTTCATTGTCATTTCTTCTAGGATTTACTTTTATCTTTGCTTTGATGTGCTTGGTAATCAGTTTGTTTTTTAGGTATGCGTTTTTTAATCCCTGTGTGTTGGTGTTCTTAGCATTTTTTTTTCCTGCAGTTGATCTCTAGTCTCATTGCTTTGTAGTCAGAGAAGATGGTTGATACAAATTCAATTTTCTTGAAGTGACTGAGGTTTGATTTGTGGCCCAAGATACGGACTATCCTGCAGAATGTTCCATGAGTACATGAAAAGAAAGTGTATTCTTCTGTTTTGAATGGAAGGTCCTAAAAATATCAATGAGGTCCGTCTCTTCTCTTTTTTTTTAAAGATTTATTTATTTATTTACTTTTTTTGGGGGGGCGGGGGTCGGGTTGGGGAGGGAGGGGAGTGGGCGGGCCACTTCTATTGGTCTTTCATTTCTCTATTTTCATTCGTCTTCATTCTTTGGCTCCTGTGGGCCTCCCATCGCGGTGGCGTCTGTCGTCGCAGAGCACCGGCTCAGGGCGCATGCGCTCCAGAGCTCTGGCTCGGTGATTGGACACATCGGTCCAGCCACTCCACGGCACGTGGGATCTTCCCAGGCCAGGGCTCGAACTGGCGCCCCCTGCACTGCAAGGCGGTGTCCTTACCCACTGGACCACCAGGGGAAGCCCAGGTCCGTCTCTTCTAGTGTGTCATTTCAGGCTCATATTTCTTTATTAATTTTCTCTTTTGATGATCTGTCCACTAGTGTGAGAGGAATGTTAAAGTCTCTTACTATTATTGTGCTATTGTAGATTTCCTTTTTTATGTCTGAAAGTGTTTGTCTTATGCATTGTGGTGCTCCTATGTTAGATGAATAGATATTTATGATTGTTATGTCTTCCTCTTGGATAGATCCCTTGATCATGATGTAGTGACCTGCCTTGTCTCTTAGAATCTTCTTTATTCTAAAATCTATTTTTTCTTATATAGGGATTGCTACTCCAGCTTTCTTTTGATTTCCATTTGCATGGAATATCTCTTTCCATTCTCTCACTTTTACTCTATGAGTGTTTCTAGGTCTGAAGTGGGTTTCTTGTAAACAGCATATATATGGGTCTTGCTTCTGGATCCATTCAGCCAGCCTCTGTCTTTGGGTGGAGTGTTTAGTTCATTTACGTTCAAAGTAATTATTGATAGGAATGTTCCTACTGTCATTTTCTTCAATATTTGGGGTTTGATTTTTAGAATTTCTCCTACTCTTGTATTTATTGTCTATATCAGGCCTTTTAACACTTGTCGTAGGTCTGGTTTCATGGTACAACATTCTTTTAGCTTTACTTCTTTCTGAAGCTTTTGACTTCTCCATCAATTCTGAATGAGATCTTTGCCAGGTAGAGAATTCTTGCCTGTAGGCTATTCTCTTTTAGACATTTAAATGTGTCTTGCCATTCTCTTCTGGACTGCAGGGTTTCTTTTGAAAGATCCACAGTTAAACGTACGGGGTTTCCTTTATATATTAATTCTTGTTTGTCCCTAGCTGCTTTAAGTATTTTGTCTTTATGTTTAGTCTGTGGTAGCTTGATTAGAACATGCTTTGGTGTGTTTCTTCTGGGGTTTATCCTGTTGGCACTCTTTGTGCTTCTTCGACTTGGTTGACTATTTCCTTTCCCATGATGGAGAAGTTTTTAACTATAACCACTTCAAGAATTTTTTCAAAGCCTTTCTTTCCCTCTTTTTCGTTTGAGATCCCTATAATTCTAATGTTGGTGTGTTTGATATTGTCCCATAGATCTCTGAGACTATCCTCAGTTCTTTGTGCTTTGTTCTGTTCTTCAGCACTTATTTCCACCATTCTATCTTCCAGCTCACTTATGCGTTCTTCTGCCTGATACTCTACTATTGAGATCTTCTATAGCATTTTTCAAGTTTGGCAATTGAGTTGTTTGACTCTATTTGCTCATTTTTCATGTGTTGCATGTCTCTTCTCAGTGCACTAATTTCCTCTAATATTCTGGTTTTGGTATTTTGAATCCTCATTGGTATCACTCTTCTGAATTCTCTTTCTGGTAGCTATTTTTTCTTATATAGGGATTGCTACTATTCTTTTGATTTCCATTTGCATGGAATATCTCTTTCCATTCTCTCACTTTTACTCTATGAGTGTTTCTAGGTCTGAAGTGGGTTTCTTGTAAACAGCATATATATGGGTCTTGCTTCTGGATCCATTCAGCCAGCCTCTGTCTTTGGGTGGAGTGTTTAGTTCATTTACGTTCAAAGTAATTATTGATAGGAATGTTCCTACTGTCATTTTCTTCAATATTTGGGGTTTGATTTTTAGAATTTCTCCTACTCTTGTATTTATTGTCTATATCAGGCCTTTTAACACTTGTCGTAGGTCTGGTTTCATGGTACAACATTCTTTTAGCTTTACTTCTTTCTGAAGCTTTTGACTTCTCCATCAATTCTGAATGAGATCTTTGCCAGGTAGAGAATTCTTGCCTGTAGGCTATTCTCTTTTAGACATTTAAATGTGTCTTGCCATTCTCTTCTGGACTGCAGGGTTTCTTTTGAAAGATCCACAGTTAAACGTACGGGGTTTCCTTTATATATTAATTCTTGTTTGTCCCTAGCTGCTTTAAGTATTTTGTCTTTATGTTTAGTCTGTGGTAGCTTGATTAGAACATGCTTTGGTGTGTTTCTTCTGGGGTTTATCCTGTTGGCACTCTTTGTGCTTCTTCGACTTGGTTGACTATTTCCTTTCCCATGATGGAGAAGTTTTTAACTATAACCACTTCAAGAATTTTTTCAAAGCCTTTCTTTCCCTCTTTTTCGTTTGAGATCCCTATAATTCTAATGTTGGTGTGTTTGATATTGTCCCATAGATCTCTGAGACTATCCTCAGTTCTTTGTGCTTTGTTCTGTTCTTCAGCACTTATTTCCACCATTCTATCTTCCAGCTCACTTATGCGTTCTTCTGCCTGATACTCTACTATTGAGATCTTCTATAGCATTTTTCAAGTTTGGCAATTGAGTTGTTTGACTCTATTTGCTCATTTTTCATGTGTTGCATGTCTCTTCTCAGTGCACTAATTTCCTCTAATATTCTGGTTTTGGTATTTTGAATCCTCATTGGTATCACTCTTCTGAATTCTCTTTCTGGTAGCTATCTCTTCTGTCTTTTGTAACTCTGTTTCTCTGATTTGTTCCTCTTTTTGTGCAGTGTTTCTCTGTCTTTTCATTATTATGTTAATGTTTGTTTCTTTATGTGTGTCTGTGTGTTGGAGGTCTTTTCCCCCCAGGTTTCATGGTTGAATTCTCCTTTCCTTTTGGTTTCTGTCCTTGTGGAAGCGTTTGGTGGTTTATGTCTTAGATGGTGTTGGGTCTTGTTTGCAGGTGGATAATATCTAGTGTTTTGTGTTCTTTGATAGTGTGGAGTTTGGAGTCAGGGCTTCCACTCCGAGGATCTTTGGTTTGATCTCTGGCCAGGGAGTATAGACTCTATATCTTGTTTGCTTTGGTGTTCAGTCATATTAGTTCCAATATAAGCGTATGAGAAACAGGAAGTGCATCCCTGATGGGTGACAGTCATAAAATCATGCAAATGTTTTCTACAATTATGGGAAAATATATACATATACAACAATAACCACAACTGAGCAGTCTTACAGGTATAAAGTATAGGAGGTTTTTCTGGCAGATGGCACAATGAAAGTTGGTACCTGACCATTAATCTCTAAGTTAATTAAAATACTTCCTGCCAAAATAAATCCAGGAGAAGGTCCCTGCTGAGAATATTACAATGAAAGCTGTTTTTAACTAAGACATGTGTTGATGGTGAGAAGGAGGAGTGTGTATGGGTAATCAGAAGGAATAGATTCATGTTACAAGGATTTTGTAGGGTTAGGTAACAAAGATTAGTGTGTATTAGAGTTTAGTACAGCTGGAAGAGAATAGTAGAGACAGGAAGATAGGAAATATTTATATAGAGTTTAGTAACAGGTATAAAAAGATTTTATAGTTACAGCTTAAAGAGAGGAATCAATGGCCAAAAAGAAAATTAAAAGTTTAAAAAGAATTAAAATTAAAAGAAGAATAAAAATAAAAAATAATGAAAAGAAAAGACAAACAAACAAACAAAAGGCTAAACATTGTCCTTGTTTTTTATCTTCTCATCTGTGTTGTGGACCTTCCTTCAGTTTGCTCTTCATGTTGTCCCAGATTTCCATAGTTGGTACTGGTGGGGGTTGGGTTTGGGGGCTGGATGGCTGCTTACATCTTAGGTTTCAGTGAATGCCAGGTTTTTTTTTTTTTTTTTTTCTGTAGTTAGCACCCTTGCAGAGCTGGTTGCTCTGGTTTCTGTTTTGCTTTCAGCAAAATGGAGACTCCACAGACAGCTCAAATGCTGGCCAGGATGGGCGAGGAGGGTGGTGCCAAGTTTCTTGGGCAGAGACCATGTTTCCCGGCCCTGTGCTGGAGGGGGCTCCCTGTTCTCACTGCACACCCCCTGATAGCCTTCAATCCCTGCTCTTGTCCTGATTTCCTCTGCCGCGGTTTTCCGCCGCCTGCAGGACTGAGGCATCTCATCCCAGGTGCCTGGCTTCGTTGCTGCAGCTCTGGGGCTGCACAGGTTGTTCGAGCTTCCAGAGTACGCACACTGCTAGATACCGGACTAAGTCTCAAACGTGGGCTCAAGCTTCCCTGTCTGACTACAGCCAGGTTTTTTGGCTGCAACCCGCGGGAGATTTCCCTGTTCCATTCCATATGGCCCCTGTAGTGTTGTCTCAGTTCAACTGGTGTCCAGCATCCCTGTACTGTTCCAGCGGGATTTTCACCCTGAGAGCTGTGTTCTGTCCTCCTGGCGCACTCCCCTGGGCTCGCACCGCCTGTTCTGGTATGGGGGTTGGTTTGTGGGGCCCTCAGTATGGGAGCTCAGGGAAAATTTTGGCTGCTCATTTTCCAAACCTTGTAGACCTGAGGAGTTCTTTTGTCATCTAGAGGTTGGTTTGTTGGTGGTGTTTCATTTCTAGATTAATTCTGGTGATTCTAACTTGGGAGCTGATGAAATGTTCCTCTCATTCCTCTGCCATCTTGGCCCCCCTCCCTCTAGAAACTTACTTCTTTTCAGTCCTCAGAATATTACCCTATAAATACCAAAATCCTCCTCAAGAGTTGTCTTAAGATTTAAAGTAATAAATAATTCCACAATTTAAAGCATCTTCTGAATTGTCCTCATACTGTATCTAAAACAATGTCTAATTCCATAAAAATTATCCACCTTGAAGAAATAATTCTTCCTATATCTGAACATTTTCTAATTGAGAATTCTTCCATGTATAATGCTTTTCTCTTGTTTTTTTATTGATTTATAGGTTTTCAGGCTTTGAAGCTCATTGATCTAATTGAGCTTTAACCAATGATTATATTTCAGCAAATTCTTTCTTTCCTAAAATGCAGTAGAACAGTTTTTTTTTTTTTTTTTTCCCTAATGCTCCAACAGCATGGAACAGTGCTTCTCATTATTGTGCTTTTTTTTTTTTTTTTCTGGATACATTTTTATTTTATTTTTATTGAAGGATAATTGTTATACAATACTGATCTTGTTTCTGCCATATAACAACATAAATCAGCCACAGATACACATATATCCCCTTTATCTTGAACCTCTCTCCCATCTCCCTTCTTATCCCATCCCTCTAGGTTGTCACTGGGTTGATCTCCCTGTGTCATGCAGAAAATTCCCACTGACTGTTTTGCATTTGATAATTTATGTTTCCATTCTACTCTCTAAGTTTGTCTCACCCTCTCCTTCACACACTGTTTCTAGAAGTCTGTTCTCTGTATTTGTGTTTCCACTGTTGTCCTTCAAAGAGGTTCATCAGGAGCATCTTTTGAGTTTCCATATATATGCATTAATATACAATATTTCTCTTTCTGACTTACTTCGCTCTGTACAATAGACTCTAGGTTCATTCACCTCATTACAGCTGACTCAGATGCATTCTATTTTTATATCAGGGCAGTATTCTATTGTATATATGTACCATTTCTGTATCCATTCATCCTAGCTATTGTAAAAGTACTGGAACTAACATTGGGGTACATGCATCTCTTTCAATTATGGTTTTATCAGGGTTATTTATTTATTATTTATTTATTTATTATGGCTGCTAGTGTGATTGTTGGATCATACAGTAGTTCTATTCCTAGTTTTTTAAAGAAGTCTCCAAAGTCTTTGACCCACCTCCTAGAATAATGGAAATAAAAACAAAGGTAAATAAAAGGGACTTATTTAAACTTAAAAGGCTTTGCACAGCAAAGGAAAATGTTTAAAGACAACCCTAAGGATGGGAGAAAGCGTTGAAACAACTGACAAAAGAGTTAATCTCTAAAATATACAAGTGACTCATGCAGCTTAATACCAGAAAATGAATGACCCAATCAACAAATGGGCAGAAAACCTAACCAAACATTTCCTCAGAGAACAAATACCAATGGCTAACAAGCATGTGAGTATTCTTGTTAAATTTGCAAAGCCCAGTCATAAATTTCTCAAAAGAGAAATAGCATTTAATATGTCTTCATTCTTTTAAATGGTTATTGTAATCTGAAGGATGTTGCTGAGTAAAATTTTATTATTTTCATGGCTAAGCAATTGATGTCTGTTCCAGACTGTTTAAAAAAATGCAATGTATGTTTTAATTAAAGTTTTTTAACACCTTTACATAAATCAAATATTGGCCCCACAGAGCACAGTAATGACAGTACCACAATACAAATCAAAATAAAAAAGTTCTGGGTCTAGTTCTACCTGTAGTCTGTGGTAATACACTTCTTTCTTACCATGAATCTCTTAGCCCAAAAGTCAGATAATTTACTGATATATGATTTTATTATTATATGGCTAAATTATCCCTATAGCTCTAAATTTCTTGAGTTTAAAAATAACCTACTTAATTTATACAATGGCATGACACTCATTTTATTATATGAACCTACTCTTTTATTGTCTTTTAAGTGAAGCATGATTCTTTGCCATTTTGCCATAATGTGTATATGTTTGGTGTATGTGTTGCGCTTATTCATTTTTCTCTCTTATTATACATAATTACTTAATATTTCAGTACTTGCTTTGTTCTGGTATTATTGCTCATTTTAAACATCCCATAAACCTAGAAAATGATGTTGTTCATTTAGATGTCTCAAAGTTTTTTGATTAAATAACTATGATGGAGAAATTCATAAATAAAATATGTTCCTCTAGTATTTCCTTAAATCAGCTTCCATACTGAAGACCAGGCAAAAATAAATGTTACTAATATCAACATGAAAGTGAAGTAAAAGTGTCAACTTCTCAGTTGTTTCCAACTCTTTGCAACCCATGGACTGTAGCCCACTAAACTCTTTCCATGAAATTCTCCAGACAATAATACTGTGGATAGTCATTCTCTTATCCAGGGGAACTTCCTGACCCAGGGATCAAACCCAAGTATCCTGCCTTGCAGGCAAATTCTTTATGGTTTGAACCACCAGGGAAGCCTAGTATTGACATAAGTCAAATTAATTTAAAAAGCTATAAGCTACAGAGCCTATTTTAAAGGTCTTGCACATTGCCCCAAACAAAAGGAAAGAACTATGCCTAGAGATAAGTTATATGCTTAATACAACCTAAAAACAAACAAAACATCAGCATAGTAAAGGAGAGCTATGATTTACTTGATGTCAATATAAGACGTTTTATCCTGATAACCAAATGTTTCCTATTTTCCAAAGCTTCAGTAAAGGATTATTACCTGTTGATTACTACCTAGGGTTCTAATCAAGAGTTACACCAGCAGATACACATTTAATAAAGGCAAAGACTGGTGAGAAGTGCATTAATTTTCTTTACCTAAGAAATCATATTGTTGTCTTGAAATCGTTTTGAGTTTATTTTTGTGTGTGTTGTTAGGAAGTGTCTTCTAGTTTCATTCTTTATGCACAGCCAAGTTTTCCCCACACCATGATTGATTTTATTATTATATGGCAAATACTACTTAATTTATTAAAATTTTTGGCATGACACTCATTTTATTATATGAACCTACTCTTTTATTGTCTTTTAAGTGAAGCATGATTCTTTGCCATTTTGCCATAATGTGTATATGTTTGGTGTATGTGTTGCGCTTATTCATTTTTCTCTCTTATTATACATAATTACTTAATATTTCAGTACTTGCTTTGTTCTGGTATTATTGCTCATTTTAAACATCCCATAAACCTAGAAAATGATGTTGTTCATTTAGATGTCTCAAAGTTTTTTGATTAAATAACTATGATGGAGAAATTCATAAATAAAATATGTTCCTCTAGTATTTCCTTAAATCAGCTTCCATACTGAAGACCAGGCAAAAATAAATGTTACTAATATCAACATGAAAGTGAAGTAAAAGTGTCAACTTCTCAGTTGTTTCCAACTCTTTGCAACCCATGGACTGTAGCCCACTAAACTCTTTCCATGAAATTCTCCAGACAATAATACTGTGGATAGTCATTCTCTTATCCAGGGGAACTTCCTGACCCAGGGATCAAACCCAAGTATCCTGCCTTGCAGGCAAATTCTTTATGGTTTGAACCACCAGGGAAGCCTAGTATTGACATAAGTCAAATTAATTTAAAAAGCTATAAGCTACAGAGCCTATTTTAAAGGTCTTGCACATTGCCCCAAACAAAAGGAAAGAACTATGCCTAGAGATAAGTTATATGCTTAATACAACCTAAAAACAAACAAAACATCAGCATAGTAAAGGAGAGCTATGATTTACTTGATGTCAATATAAGACGTTTTATCCTGATAACCAAATGTTTCCTATTTTCCAAAGCTTCAGTAAAGGATTATTACCTGTTGATTACTACCTAGGGTTCTAATCAAGAGTTACACCAGCAGATACACATTTAATAAAGGCAAAGACTGGTGAGAAGTGCATTAATTTTCTTTACCTAAGAAATCATATTGTTGTCTTGAAATCGTTTTGAGTTTATTTTTGTGTGTGTTGTTAGGAAGTGTCTTCTAGTTTCATTCTTTATGCACAGCCAAGTTTTCCCCACACCACTTACTGAAAAGACTATCTTTTATCCATTATGTATTCATGCTTTCTTTTTCAAAGATAAGGTACCCGCAGAGAGTAGCATTGAGACATACGCACTGCCATGTGTAAAAACTTAGGTAGCCAGTGGAAATTTACTGTATGATGCCAGGAGTTCAAATCAGGTGCTCTGTGACAACCTAGAGTAGTGGGATGAGGCAAGAAGTGGGAAGGAGGTTCAAAAGAGAGGGGACATATGTAGGCCTTTGGCTGATTCGTGTTGATATGTGGCAGAAACCAACACAATATTGTAAAGCAATTATCCTCTAATTAAAAATAAATGTAAATAAAAATGAAATCCCATTTCCTCAATTTTACACTTTTAACTTTTATTTATCTTCTCAGTTTTCTATATCTATAACACTTGTGTTATTTCTTCAGTTTACAGCTGCTCCCAGTTTAGTCTTATCCATGGATTTAATTAATATGTAAGTTAACTTTACATATTATTACTTGGAATAGCAAATAATGAAGCAGCTATGGTAGAACAGCAATTAAAAATGTTTAAACTCCTCAGCACACCAGTTCATTAAAAACTTTAAATAGGAGCAGAAGAGAACTAAAACATGAAAATTTACCCTGTCATTTTTTTTGATGTGCTCTAAATGCATATGAAGTATCAGTATAAATATGGCTCATATGAGCAATATTTCATGAAAATGGAAGCATTCCTCTTAACACCATATTTTCAACTTTTGAGGGATTAGCTTATTAAGTGAAAAACAAAAACAAAAACCTCTGATCTAACTCAGTTTTTAAGAAAAGCAACAACAAAAAAATAATCAAAAAGGAAAATTAAAATATACTCACACCATTAAGAAATTTTAAAGAAAATGGATGGACTGATGTTTAATAACATAATTTGTCTCATTGTGGAAGCAGTTCTTCACATTCTGAGGCAAAAAGGAAGGAAATGATGGGAGGCAGAGACAATCAAAGTGGTATATCCTGGGCTTCTAAGAATTAGTAATATGGGTCATATTTTCAGTCAAATGGGACTTCTTAAATGAAATAAAATTATACATGATGAAAGCATTTTGTGGGAAATCTGTGAAATTGCCAAACTTGAAACTGGGCGTTTATTTTTTAAATAGCCCCCTCTTTTCCTTGGGGCTTCCCTGGTAGCTCAGGTAGTAAAGAATCAGCCTGCAATGAAGGAGATTTGAGCTGACTGCTAGGTCGGGAAGGCCCCTGGAGAAAGGAATGGCAACCCACCCCAGTATTTTTGACTGGGAAATCCCATCTACTGAGAAGCCTGGTGGGCTACAGTTCATGGGGTTGCAAAGAGTCAGACACAGCTGAATGTCTAACATCTTAATAGCGCTCTCTCTCTCTCTCTCTCTCTCTTTTTATCTATAATGTAGTCTTTCCACTCCTACCTGTAATATTTTTCCTCTTCGGTATGAATACTTGCTAAGAAAATATAAAAAAGAGCATGCAAGCAAACACCAATATTTATTTACTGGGACTTGCTGTTGAAACTGTAAAATGAAGTCTGGAGAACTGAGACTTGACTAAGAGTTCAAAATACTTGGAGACAGCAGCTGTCATTGACGACTTCTGCAGTGATACTGGCAAGCAACTGTTTCAGTATCAGAACCCAGACCCCTGCTAATTTGTCAATCCTCTACATAGGCAAACCCATCCATGAATGCCTTCCATCTGTTCCAAGAGGTCCCTATGCTTGTTATTTCTTAGATGGGTACACACCATCCAACTGTGACACAAACTCACAAATCAACTGTCAGGTAGTTGAGAAGACAGAGATGTAGGAAAGCAATCTTAATTTTGAAAACACTCTGACTATTAAAAATATCAGAATTAATCCTTTTATTCCTAAATACTGTAGCTTATCAGCAGTCTTGTACAAACTCCTTTAAAAGTAAGTTGTATGCTATAGTTATTGTAATCTATTATATAGGAAACGTGTCTGGTTATTTTGGACTCCAGAAAATAACTAAAAATAGAGAGAATAGGTTTCTTTTTCTTTCAACTAATTAGAAATAACTTGCAATATCATGTGTAGTTTCTTGCTTAGCCAGGAAAATATATAATTTTGGTAAGAAAATTATACATGATGAAAGCATTTTGTGGGAAATCTGTGAAATTGCCAAACTTGAAACTGGGCGTTTATTTTTTAAATAGCCCCCTCTTTTCCTTGGGGCTTCCCTGGTAGCTCAGGTAGTAAAGAATCAGCCTGCAATGAAGGAGATTTGAGCTGACTGCTAGGTCGGAAGGCCCCTGGAGAAAGGAATGGCAACCCACCCCAGTATTTTTGACTGGGAAATCCCATCTACTGAGAAGCCTGGTGGGCTACAGTTCATGGGGTTGCAAAGAGTCAGACACAGCTGAATGTCTAACATCTTAATAGCGCTCTCTCTCTCTCTCTCTCTCTCTTTTTATCTATAATGTAGTCTTTCCACTCCTACCTGTAATATTTTTCCTCTTCGGTATGAATACTTGCTAAGAAAATATAAAAAAGAGCATGCAAGCAAACACCAATATTTATTTACTGGGACTTGCTGTTGAAACTGTAAAATGAAGTCTGGAGAACTGAGACTTGACTAAGAGTTCAAAATACTTGGAGACAGCAGCTGTCATTGACGACTTCTGCAGTGATACTGGCAAGCAACTGTTTCAGTATCAGAACCCAGACCCCTGCTAATTTGTCAATCCTCTACATAGGCAAACCCATCCATGAATGCCTTCCATCTGTTCCAAGAGGTCCCTATGCTTGTTATTTCTTAGATGGGTACACACCATCCAACTGTGACACAAACTCACAAATCAACTGTCAGGTAGTTGAGAAGACAGAGATGTAGGAAAGCAATCTTAATTTTGAAAACACTCTGACTATTAAAAATATCAGAATTAATCCTTTTATTCCTAAATACTGTAGCTTATCAGCAGTCTTGTACAAACTCCTTTAAAAGTAAGTTGTATGCTATAGTTATTGTAATCTATTATATAGGAAACGTGTCTGGTTATTTTGGACTCCAGAAAATAACTAAAAATAGAGAGAATAGGTTTCTTTTTCTTTCAACTAATTAGAAATAACTTGCAATATCATGTGTAGTTTCTTGCTTAGCCAGGAAAAATATATAATTTTGGTAAGAAAATGAAGAGATATGTAATAACAAAAATCCTGAAAGCACAGAGGTGAAATTGTGCATCACCTGAGATTAGTTTGAAGAGGTATGCCAAAGGGTTGTTAAGTAATGCTGTCTATTCTGTTTCTGAAGATTCTTAAGGAATCTACCAGTTGTTAAAGATGCAGATAAACACATCTCTGATAATGAACACTCCATTGATTATTCATAGCAAAGTTAATTATTTTCAGTTATCACTTCCAGTTATTATCAGTGTTACTCCCATAATCATTTGATTATGTAAAAATCTATATTTGCTTCAGCACATGCTGCCTGACATAAATCTCTTCTGTGTGGGATATTTATATTTCTAAGTACATTGTCTAAATGGGTTTACAAGAGCATTACTGTTCATGTCTAAACCTATGTATTATTTTTGTCTTTTAAAATTAAAATATATATAGTGAAATTGTTAGTTCCCATTTACAGTTATAAAATCTTGGCTATATTGCTCTTCTCCTCACTCCCCACTGGTAACCACCAGTTTGCTCTGTATGTATATGAATATGCTTCTTTTTTTTTTTTTTGGCCACTTCAACTGATCTTTCATTTACTTATCTTGTTCTTTGACCTTTGTGGGCCTCCCACCGCAGTGGCCTATCTTGCTCCAGAGCTCTGGCTTGGTAGTTGGACACATCGTCTAGTCACTCCGCAGCACATGGAATCTTCCCAGGCCAGGGATTGAACTGGCATCCCTTGTGCTGCAAGGCTGTGTCCTTACCCACTGGACCATCAGGGAAGCCCTGCTTCTTTTTTTGATATTCACTAGTTTGCTGTATTTTTTAGATTCCACATACATGATATTTCATATTATATTTTAATGAAGACTGGCTTCATTAACGACAGTGAGAAAGAGCAGTGACACAAAAAGATAAAGACAGAAACAAAGATAGATTATATAAAATGGGGATCAGGGGGCTAGATGCCTCCAAGAGGCATTAGCAACAATTGTCTCCACATAGAGTTTTTATTAGAAATAATTGCAATATCATGTGTAGTTTCTTGCTTAGCCAGGAAAAATATATAATTTTGGTAAGAAAATGAAGAGATATGTAATAACAAAAATCCTGAAAGCACAGAGGTGAAATTGTGCATCACCTGAGATTAGTTTGAAGAGGTATGCCAAAGGGTTGTTAAGTAATGCTGTCTATTCTGTTTCTGAAGATTCTTAAGGAATCTACCAGTTGTTAAAGATGCAGATAAACACATCTCTGATAATGAACACTCCATTGATTATTCATAGCAAAGTTAATTATTTTCAGTTATCACTTCCAGTTATTATCAGTGTTACTCCCATAATCATTTGATTATGTAAAAATCTATATTTGCTTCAGCACATGCTGCCTGACATAAATCTCTTCTGTGTGGGATATTTATATTTCTAAGTACATTGTCTAAATGGGTTTACAAGAGCATTACTGTTCATGTCTAAACCTATGTATTATTTTTGTCTTTTAAAATTAAAATATATATAGTGAAATTGTTAGTTCCCATTTACAGTTATAAAATCTTGGCTATATTGCTCTTCTCCTCACTCCCCACTGGTAACCACCAGTTTGCTCTGTATGTATATGAATATGCTTCTTTTTTTTTTTTTTGGCCACTTCAACTGATCTTTCATTTACTTATCTTGTTCTTTGACCTTTGTGGGCCTCCCACCGCAGTGGCCTATCTTGCTCCAGAGCTCTGGCTTGGTAGTTGGACACATCGTCTAGTCACTCCGCAGCACATGGAATCTTCCCAGGCCAGGGATTGAACTGGCATCCCTTGTGCTGCAAGGCTGTGTCCTTACCCACTGGACCATCAGGGAAGCCCTGCTTCTTTTTTTGATATTCACTAGTTTGCTGTATTTTTTAGATTCCACATACATGATATTTCATATTATATTTTAATGAAGACTGGCTTCATTAACGACAGTGAGAAAGAGCAGTGACACAAAAAGATAAAGACAGAAACAAAGATAGATTATATAAAATGGGGATCAGGGGGCTAGATGCCTCCAAGAGGCATTAGCAACAATTGTCTCCCACATAGAGTTTTTATTAGAAAATTTTACATGAATATATGCCATGGTGTAGGTAGGGTGTGCGCACACAAATCAGATAAACAATTCCTTCTAGGCATGGATAAATATAATCTTTTCCTGACTTCAACCAGAGATACCTGTTCAACCTAATTACTCTGTTATTTATCTTAAGGACTGCAGAGGTCCTATCTTGTTACCCACACCCAGGGAACCAGGTCATCTAAGAAACACAGCTTTCCGGAGATCCTTTCTGACTGCATTCCACTGGATGATGAGTTCAAGAGAATGTGACTTGTGTCTTAATTTTTCTCAAGTAATTCTGGTTTCAATTATAATGCTTTTTGCAAAACCCATCTCTCACAATATTTGTCTTTCTCTGACATTTTACTTAACAGAGTGCCTTCTGAGTCCACCTGTGTTGCTGGAATTGGCATATCATTCTTTTCATGGTTTAGTAATATTTCATTTTATGTATCTTTTTTATCCATTCATCTGTTGATGGACACATAGATCACTTCTATATCTTGACTATAATAAATAATGCAACTAAGAACATTGGAGTGCATATATCTTTTTTTTAAATAGTGTTTTTGTTTTCTTTCAAATATATATGAGTGGATTTTTTAGGTCTTATATTAGTTTTATTTTCAATTTTTTTTCGGAAATCTTCATACTGTTTTCCATTGTGGCTGTACCAATTTCAATTCCACCAAGTGTAGGAGGATTCATTTTGCTCAGCATCCTTGCAATCATTTGTTATTTGTGTGTGTGTGTATATATATATATTTTTTTTTTTTTGGATGATAGCACTTCTTACAGGTATGAGGTGATATCTCACTATGGTTCTGATGATTGATGATAATGAGCATCTTTTATGTGCCTATGTTTCCATATACCCTGACTCATACTCTGTCTTCCTATATGGTCCTTGATTATTTATTATCCCTTGGCTTTAGTCTTCTCACATGAACTTACTAGTGTTAATTTTGCCTTCCTCTAATTATTATGAGCATTGAATCAAATAAATACCATAAAACATTCATTATAATGTCTTAAATATAGTAGCTGCTCAATGAAAAATTCCTATGAATATATTGTTGATATCAAATAAAACTTAGTCTAAGAATCCATTCAATGATTGTTCCAATACATTTAAAAATACATTTCAGCATTGTTTTCTGCTTCAAAACTCTCAAAAGGAATCTAGAAAAAAACATACAGCATAAGGCACAGCAGGTGCAACTGATGCTACCAACTTAATTGAATTTGGGATAGTCTGTTGTCACTCTTCAGGTCCATCTGGTGTCCGCAGGGCAAACTGGTAAATTTAATACAGAAATGTTGAGAAATACCACCTCTGTATCCTGTTGATCCCAGAGGCTCCACTGATGACTGCCATCTTCCTCTATGATACGATATAACTTCTGGTTTAACATCTTGGGAATAAGTCACAGAAGCTTGCATTTGGTACCACTCTTTCTGATGGGCACACAGCCTGATATGCAAATTTCAACAATCAGGTACATCAATCCAAATTATATTCTCTTGAGCCCAGAAAATTGTTAAATTGCAAATTTCACAAGTCATGGTTTAGTAATATTTCATTTTATGTATCTTTTTTATCCATTCATCTGTTGATGGACACATAGATCACTTCTATATCTTGACTATAATAAATAATGCAACTAAGAACATTGGAGTGCATATATCTTTTTTTTAAATAGTGTTTTTGTTTTCTTTCAAATATATATGAGTGGATTTTTTAGGTCTTATATTAGTTTTATTTTCAATTTTTTTTCGGAAATCTTCATACTGTTTTCCATTGTGGCTGTACCAATTTCAATTCCACCAAGTGTAGGAGGATTCATTTTGCTCAGCATCCTTGCAATCATTTGTTATTTGTGTGTGTGTGTATATATATATATTTTTTTTTTTTTGGATGATAGCACTTCTTACAGGTATGAGGTGATATCTCACTATGGTTCTGATGATTGATGATAATGAGCATCTTTTATGTGCCTATGTTTCCATATACCCTGACTCATACTCTGTCTTCCTATATGGTCCTTGATTATTTATTATCCCTTGGCTTTAGTCTTCTCACATGAACTTACTAGTGTTAATTTTGCCTTCCTCTAATTATTATGAGCATTGAATCAAATAAATACCATAAAACATTCATTATAATGTCTTAAATATAGTAGCTGCTCAATGAAAAATTCCTATGAATATATTGTTGATATCAAATAAAACTTAGTCTAAGAATCCATTCAATGATTGTTCCAATACTTTTAAAAAATACATTTCAGCATTGTTTTCTGCTTCAAAACTCTCAAAAGGAATCTAGAAAAAAACATACAGCATAAGGCACAGCAGGTGCAACTGATGCTACCAACTTAATTGAATTTGGGATAGTCTGTTGTCACTCTTCAGGTCCATCTGGTGTCCGCAGGGCAAACTGGTAAATTTAATACAGAAATGTTGAGAAATACCACCTCTGTATCCTGTTGATCCCAGAGGCTCCACTGATGACTGCCATCTTCCTCTATGATACGATATAACTTCTGGTTTAACATCTTGGGAATAAGTCACAGAAGCTTGCATTTGGTACCACTCTTTCTGATGGGCACACAGCCTGATATGCAAATTTCAACAATCAGGTACATCAATCCAAATTATATTCTCTTGAGCCCAGAAAATTGTTACAAGATGGTCTAGGAATTCAGTTTATCCACTGTTTGCTGAACTATGTGAAGAAATGTGTTTATTACCTGATCTAAACCAGTCAGAGAACCATGATTGTGAATCAGATCTCCAGGTATTCATGCAACTCTGACATTGCAAGATCCTCCTCTAAATTTTTTATCTCTTCTTTTCCTGATACAGTTATCCAAGTAAATGGATTCCTAGACCATCTTGTAACAATACAGTTATCCAAGTAACTGAATTCCTAGACCATCTTGTAACAATTTTCTGGGCTCAAGAGAATATAATTTGGATTGATGTACCTGATTGCTGAAATTTGCATATCAGGCTGTGTGCCCATCAGAAAGAGTAGTACCAAATGCAAGCTTCTTCTCTTCTCTACAATGGGGTTTGCAGGGAGCGGCCCTGTTTCAAGGGGTTTCCTTTTAAGGAAACGTAGCTTTGGGAGCTGCCCTGGGAACAGGGGCTGATAACAGCATATCTCTCTGTCCCGCCACCCCATGTATTGTGGAGACATAGCCAAAATATCATAAAAAGGGCACCTGGAGCCTTGGGCAACAGATGAAAAGGGCCTGAGGGTGTGCATGTCCCTGAATTAATGTAATCTGAAGAAATGTGTGTTGTCTTTTAGTTGACCTAGTTAATGACATACCAGATGGAAAATAACAGGATGCAAGGTCTGAGAAACTGGACCTGAAGCACATTTCTGTTTGCTGTGTGTTATCTGATTTTGAGAAGTATAAAGTATATGAGCAAATTCAATAAACTTGTCAGCAACTTGCAGAGTTGTCTGCCTCTTTGCTGGCCCTCTCAACCCCATTTTTTCTGTCCTTCTTTCTTACTTAGCCGTTCTGCCGCTCTCTTCGGGTTCTGTTCGACTGCCGGCAGGACCAGCAGGGGTTTTGACATTTTAATTTCATTGGTCCAGCTCCACTGATGATCTGCCATCTTCCTCTATGATACGATATAACTTCTGGTTTAACATCTTGGGAATAAGTCACAGAAGCTTGCATTTGGTACCACTCTTTCTGATGGGCACACAGCCTGATATGCAAATTTCAACAATCAGGTACATCAATCCAAATTATATTCTCTTGAGCCCAGAAAATTGTTACAAGATGGTCTAGGAATTCAGTTTATCCACTGTTTGCTGAACTATGTGAAGAAATGTGTTTATTACCTGATCTAAACCAGTCAGAGAACCATGATTGTGAATCAGATCTCCAGGTATTCATGCAACTCTGACATTGCAAGATCCTCCTCTAAATTTTTTATCTCTTCTTTTCCTGATACAGTTATCCAAGTAAATGGATTCCTAGACCATCTTGTAACAATACAGTTATCCAAGTAACTGAATTCCTAGACCATCTTGTAACAATTTTCTGGGCTCAAGAGAATATAATTTGGATTGATGTACCTGATTGCTGAAATTTGCATATCAGGCTGTGTGCCCATCAGAAAGAGTAGTACCAAATGCAAGCTTCTTCTCTTCTCTACAATGGGGTTTGCAGGGAGCGGCCCTGTTTCAAGGGGTTTCCTTTTAAGGAAACGTAGCTTTGGGAGCTGCCCTGGGAACAGGGGCTGATAACAGCATATCTCTCTGTCCCGCCACCCCATGTATTGTGGAGACATAGCCAAAATATCATAAAAGGACACCTGGAGCCTTGGGCAACAGATGAAAAGGGCCTGAGGGTGTGCATGTCCCTGAATTAATGTAATCTGAAGAAATGTGTGTTGTCTTTTAGTTGACCTAGTTAATGACATACCAGATGGAAAATAACAGGATGCAAGGTCTGAGAAACTGGACCTGAAGCACATTTCTGTTTGCTGTGTGTTATCTGATTTTGAGAAGTATAAAGTATATGAGCAAATTCAATAAACTTGTCAGCAACTTGCAGAGTTGTCTGCCTCTTTGCTGGCCCTCTCAACCCCATTTTTTCTGTCCTTCTTTCTTACTTAGCCGTTCTGCCGCTCTCTTCGGGTTCTGTTCGACTGCCGGCAGGACCAGCAGGGGTTTTGACATTTTAATTTCATTTATCATGTTCATCCTTAACCTAACTTTTAGAAGATATATTGGTGACCAGTTCATACCATCCCTGGGGTTCTTGACAGGGTATTAAAATGTGTACCCTTGATGATGTCTCCTAAATAAATTTTGTCATATTAAATCTGTCATATGAATCACATTCTGTTATATAAATCATATTCTCTCCTTCTAAAAATATTGCACAATTAAATCCTACTTGTATGTCTCCAGCTCCTTCAGATACATGCTGATTAGATCATTGGAGATTGTCTTCCTTTCCTTTATTATGGGGATCAGCAAATTTCCCAACTGAGTTATACCACAACTTAAGATCAGATATATACCTAATGTGCACAACAGAGATGGATTGGACCAATTCTGAAGGGAAACATATTATATCACAGGACAGTGTTCCCTTTGTGCATTAGGTCTGACAGATGTTACCATCCGTGGATTCCCTAGGTTGTTGGAAAGGAAAAATCAATCAACGTTTTTGCAATTTAAATGATAGAGGCTTTAAAAAATATTTTTGGAGTATAGTTGATTTACAATGTTGTGTTAGTCTCAGGTATGCAGCAAATTGATTCAGTTATGCATGTATCCATATTCATCCTTTTTCAGATTCTTTTCCCATACAGTTTATTACAGAATATGGAGTAAAGTTCCTTGTGCTATACAGTAGATCCTTACTAGTTATGTATGCTATATATAGAGTAGTATTAATCCTGAGCTTCTTATTTTTTATTTTTTTATAACCATAAGTTAGTTTTCAGCATCTATAAGTATGTGACTGTTTTGTAAATAAGTATATTTGTGTCATTTTGTAGATTAGATTTCACATATGAGTGATACCATATAATATTGCTCTCTCTTTCTTACTATGATAATGTCTAGGCTCATTCATGGTACTACAAATGACATTATTTAATTCTTCTTATTGTTGAGTGACACTTCATTGTATATACACAGCATATCTCCTTTATATATTCCTCTTACAGTGGACATTTAGGTTGCTTCCATGTTTTGACTACTGTAGACTGTGCTATAATAATTGTTGGGATGCATAATCTTTTCTAATTGTAGCTTTCCCCAGATATATGCTCAGGAAAGGGAACACTAGATAATATGGGTTCTATTTTTAGTTTTTTAAGGAACCTCCATATTATTTTCCAGACTGGTTGTATCAATTAACATTCTACCCATTTTGGATTGAGATTTTTCTTTTTTTATATTAAAGTACTGCATGAGCTATTTGTATATTTTGGAGATTAATCTCTTCTCAGTCATTTCATTTAGAAATATTCTCACACATTCTAGGATTGTGTTTTGTTTTTAGATTTGACAAAATTTCAAGTCATTAAGCTGATAAGAAAGCTAGGCTTGTGATTTATTTCAAAAACTGAAGACAGTTGTGAGAAGTTTTAGAGAGTTCTGTAGCTGCATGTTATTCAAGAGCTGTTCATCTAAGAGCCTATTTTGGACTGTCTAGACCAAGACACTAGCCTTATGCAATTTGAGAGGCTTTAACACAATTTTTATTTTTGTTACCATCCGTGGATTCCCTAGGTTGTTGGAAAGGAAAAATCAATCAACGTTTTTGCAATTTAAATGATAGAGGCTTTAAAAAATATTTTTGGAGTATAGTTGATTTACAATGTTGTGTTAGTCTCAGGTATGCAGCAAATTGATTCAGTTATGCATGTATCCATATTCATCCTTTTTCAGATTCTTTTCCCATACAGTTTATTACAGAATATGGAGTAAAGTTCCTTGTGCTATACAGTAGATCCTTACTAGTTATGTATGCTATATATAGAGTAGTATTAATCCTGAGCTTCTTATTTTTTATTTTTTTATAACCATAAGTTAGTTTTCAGCATCTATAAGTATGTGACTGTTTTGTAAATAAGTATATTTGTGTCATTTTGTAGATTAGATTTCACATATGAGTGATACCATATAATATTGCTCTCTCTTTCTTACTATGATAATGTCTAGGCTCATTCATGGTACTACAAATGACATTATTTAATTCTTCTTATTGTTGAGTGACACTTCATTGTATATACACAGCATATCTCCTTTATATATTCCTCTTACAGTGGACATTTAGGTTGCTTCCATGTTTTGACTACTGTAGACTGTGCTATAATAATTGTTGGGATGCATAATCTTTTCTAATTGTAGCTTTCCCCAGATATATGCTCAGGAAAGGGAACACTAGATAATATGGGTTCTATTTTTAGTTTTTTAAGGAACCTCCATATTATTTTCCAGACTGGTTGTATCAATTAACATTCTACCCATTTTGGATTGAGATTTTTCTTTTTTTATATTAAAGTACTGCATGAGCTATTTGTATATTTTGGAGATTAATCTCTTCTCAGTCATTTCATTTAGAAATATTCTCACACATTCTAGGATTGTGTTTTGTTTTTAGATTTGACAAAATTTCAAGTCATTAAGCTGATAAGAAAGCTAGGCTTGTGATTTATTTCAAAAACTGAAGACAGTTGTGAGAAGTTTTAGAGAGTTCTGTAGCTGCATGTTATTCAAGAGCTGTTCATCTAAGAGCCTATTTTGGACTGTCTAGACCAAGACACTAGCCTTATGGAGTCTGCCATAATTTTCTGCGGAGTTTTCCAGGTTTGTTCTGGTATATTAGGCTTTAAACAGAACTACAGAAGTCAGGGAGCATAGCTTCCAACACTGAATTAAGCGGAATATTAGAGGAGAAGACTCTAAAGATCTTAAGGGAGACTGTCTCTCCCAAAAATAGCTAGGATAGTTTAGGCAAGAAGACAATGTATCTGACAGACAAGTGGGCAGACAAGTGAGCTAGGATGGGAAATGCAGAATGCTACGAATGAAGTAACAGAGAAGCAAAGGAGTCAAGGGCTTAAAAAGAGAATAGTAGTATTCAGTTTGGCATTGTTATTTGTTGTTGTTCAGTTGCTCACTCATCTCCAACTCTTTGGGACCCCATGGAATACAGCACACCAGGCTTCTCTGTCCACTCTCTTAGAGATTGCTCAAACTCGTCTGTTGAGTTGGTGTCATCCGACCATCTTGTCCTCTGTCATCCTCTTCTTCTTCCAATCATTCCAAGCTCCAGGGACTTCGCCAATGAGTCAGCTCTTCCCATCAGGTGGCCAAAGTATTAGAACTTCAACACCAGCCTTCCAAAGGAATATTCAGGGTGGATTTCCTTTAGGATTGATCAATTTGATCTCCTTGCATCAAAGGGTCTCTCAACAGTCTTCTCCAAAACTAAGCACAAAACTATATGTCATTTTTAGTTTTTAAGGAACCTCCATATTATTTTCCAGACTGGTTGTATCAATTAACATTCTACCCATTTTGGATTGAGATTTTTCTTTTTTTATATTAAAGTACTGCATGAGCTATTTGTATATTTTGGAGATTAATCTCTTCTCAGTCATTTCATTTAGAAATATTCTCACACATTCTAGGATTGTGTTTTGTTTTTAGATTTGACAAAATTTCAAGTCATTAAGCTGATAAGAAAGCTAGGCTTGTGATTTATTTCAAAAACTGAAGACAGTTGTGAGAAGTTTTAGAGAGTTCTGTAGCTGCATGTTATTCAAGAGCTGTTCATCTAAGAGCCTATTTTGGACTGTCTAGACCAAGACACTAGCCTTATGGAGTCTGCCATAATTTTCTGCGGAGTTTTCCAGGTTTGTTCTGGTATATTAGGCTTTAAACAGAACTACAGAAGTCAGGGAGCATAGCTTCCAACACTGAATTAAGCGGAATATTAGAGGAGAAGACTCTAAAGATCTTAAGGGAGACTGTCTCTCCCAAAAATAGCTAGGATAGTTTAGGCAAGAAGACAATGTATCTGACAGACAAGTGGGCAGACAAGTGAGCTAGGATGGGAAATGCAGAATGCTACGAATGAAGTAACAGAGAAGCAAAGGAGTCAAGGGCTTAAAAAGAGAATAGTAGTATTCAGTTTGGCATTGTTATTTGTTGTTGTTCAGTTGCTCACTCATCTCCAACTCTTTGGGACCCCATGGAATACAGCACACCAGGCTTCTCTGTCCACTCTCTTAGAGATTGCTCAAACTCGTCTGTTGAGTTGGTGTCATCCGACCATCTTGTCCTCTGTCATCCTCTTCTTCTTCCAATCATTCCAAGCTCCAGGGACTTCGCCAATGAGTCAGCTCTTCCCATCAGGTGGCCAAAGTATTAGAACTTCAACACCAGCCTTCCAAAGGAATATTCAGGGTGGATTTCCTTTAGGATTGATCAATTTGATCTCCTTGCATCAAAGGGTCTCTCAACAGTCTTCTCCAAAACTAAGCACAAATGCATCTCTTCTTCAGTGTTCAGCCTTCTTTATGATCCAATTTTCACATCCATTCATGACTACTGGAAACACCATATCTTTGACTATATGTACCTTTTGTCAGCAAAGTGATGCCTCTGCTTGGTCATATGTTATCTTGGTTTGTCATAGCTTTTCTTCCAAGAAGAAAGCATCTTTTAATTTTATGGCTGCAGTGACCATTTTCTGTGATTTTGGCATACAAGAAAATAAAGTCTGTGACTGTTTCCATTCTTTGTCCATCTATTTCCCATGAAGTGATGTTACCAGATGCCATGATCTTAGTTTTTGAAGGTTGAGTGTTAAGACAGTGTTTTCATTCTCCTCTTTCACTTATATCAAAAGACTCTTTAGTTCCTCTTCACTTTCTGATATAAGGGTGACATCTCTATACTGAAGTTATTCACATTTCTCCTAGCAAGCTTGCTTTGAGCTTGTTCATCCAGCCTGGTATTTTGCATGATGAACTATATATATAAATTACATAAGCAAGGTAACAATATACTGCATTGACATGCTCCTTTTCTAATTTTGAATCAGTATATGACAAATCAAGTTGTATTTATATTAGTGTTCTAGTTTTGAGCTCTGGATTCCTTCTTTATATATCCTGTCTCATCATTTCTGCATGTGTGCTATGTTACTTTAGTTATGTCTGACTCTCTGCGACTCTATGAACAGTAGACATCATTCCTAACATGCTGTGTTTCTCATCTTAGTTCAAATCTCACTTCTATATGACAAGTAGTACTAATAATGCAAGCATTATATTTATACAATTTATCACAAGAATAAAAATGAATAGACAGTTTTGAGGATGGTATATGGACATTGTCAGTACCAAGGCAGATCTCAGTTCTTTAGTGATGCCTTTCTACAATTAAAACTATAATACCCACTACTGGCTATCACTGGACCATCTTGTCCTCTGTCATCCTCTTCTTCTTCCAATCATTCCAAGCTCCAGGGACTTCGCCAATGAGTCAGCTCTTCCCATCAGGTGGCCAAAGTATTAGAACTTCAACACCAGCCTTCCAAAGGAATATTCAGGGTGGATTTCCTTTAGGATTGATCAATTTGATCTCCTTGCATCAAAGGGTCTCTCAACAGTCTTCTCCAAAACTAAGCACAAATGCATCTCTTCTTCAGTGTTCAGCCTTCTTTATGATCCAATTTTCACATCCATTCATGACTACTGGAAACACCATATCTTTGACTATATGTACCTTTTGTCAGCAAAGTGATGCCTCTGCTTGGTCATATGTTATCTTGGTTTGTCATAGCTTTTCTTCCAAGAAGAAAGCATCTTTTAATTTTATGGCTGCAGTGACCATTTTCTGTGATTTTGGCATACAAGAAAATAAAGTCTGTGACTGTTTCCATTCTTTGTCCATCTATTTCCCATGAAGTGATGTTACCAGATGCCATGATCTTAGTTTTTGAAGGTTGAGTGTTAAGACAGTGTTTTCATTCTCCTCTTTCACTTATATCAAAAGACTCTTTAGTTCCTCTTCACTTTCTGATATAAGGGTGACATCTCTATACTGAAGTTATTCACATTTCTCCTAGCAAGCTTGCTTTGAGCTTGTTCATCCAGCCTGGTATTTTGCATGATGAACTATATATATAAATTACATAAGCAAGGTAACAATATACTGCATTGACATGCTCCTTTTCTAATTTTGAATCAGTATATGACAAATCAAGTTGTATTTATATTAGTGTTCTAGTTTTGAGCTCTGGATTCCTTCTTTATATATCCTGTCTCATCATTTCTGCATGTGTGCTATGTTACTTTAGTTATGTCTGACTCTCTGCGACTCTATGAACAGTAGACATCATTCCTAACATGCTGTGTTTCTCATCTTAGTTCAAATCTCACTTCTATATGACAAGTAGTACTAATAATGCAAGCATTATATTTATACAATTTATCACAAGAATAAAAATGAATAGACAGTTTTGAGGATGGTATATGGACATTGTCAGTACCAAGGCAGATCTCAGTTCTTTTTAGTGATGCCTTTCTACAATTAAAACTATAATACCCACTACTGGCTATCACTGGACTCTAAGAAGTTTGGAATTTTTTTCTGGTATGGAAGAAATGCAATATCCGCCATCATTATTTTGAAGCAGCCTTTTTTCTCATTTAATGCCCATAAGAAGTGTTTGTCACTCAGTCGTGTCTGACTCTTTGTGGGCTACCCTGGTGGCTCAGTTGGTAAAGAATCTGCCTGCAATGCAGGACATCCAAGTTTGGGGAAGATCCTATGGAGGATGGTATAGCAAACTACTTCAGTATTCTTGCCTGGGAAATTCCATGGACAGAGGAGTCTCATGGGCTACAGTCCACAGGGTCACACAACCCATAAAAACTAATGCAATTATCCTGGAGATTTTATTAAAATTTGTCCTGACCCGCAGGCTTCGTCAGCGCAGACCTAGGATTCGTCAACGCAGGCCCTAAAGGGGGGGGAGTGGGAATTGAGAGGACAAGAGACACGAGAAATGGAGACAAGACAGGCGTCTGATCAAGTCTCGTTTTATTGTGGAAACAAGGGGGTATTTATGCTACACAGAAACAGGAAGGAGCTACTCATAAGCCAATTATGTAAAAGGTCAGATGCACACGCGCTTCCAACCCCATAGGAATGCAAGGGAAGCATGCACTGATCACGAGCACGGAAACTAGGAACCACCTATCAGAGCAATGTGCACACGCCTTAAACCACACCCCCCTACATCCACCAAGCGCCATCTTTGTGCAAACATGACGATGCTCCTAAACTGGAGGCTGCAAAGTGCGGCCAGGGCTCATGTGTGAAAGGCTCCGCTAGGCACCATCCCAAGCGGCACACCCCTGTAGCATTCATGCGCGGGAGGCTACAGAGTATGGCCGGTCCGCCCCGCGATCCCGGACAAAAATTATGAGTATTCCTGCCCTTGTATTAAAAATAATAACAATAATTAAAGAATTATCACACTTCCTGGTTTTAACATTGCCAGAGTACTTTCTTGAGGGAGTTCTGAAAAATAATAATCTCATGATCTCCTGTCACTCAGTATCTATCTTTCTCAGTGCTACAAGGAATTAAAATAGATTCAATAGCATTAAAGCTAATATTTGCCTTTAACATGTCCACTGCGTTGTATACAAGGTCAGGGTCTTCCCAGGTCCATGTTAAACTTTCAAGGCAAAGAAAGAAAACAGCAAATAATATATGCAAGAGCCTCTTTTTACCTCTTATATGAGTGAAAACATGTAAGAGCCTCTTCTCTAACCCTTATGTAAGTATGAGTGAAAATCATATGTAAAACTCCATGAATAGCCTTTACCATCAATCAAATTTCCATGCCCTTGATTTAATAGCTTCTGGTAATAATACTGAATTATCTCATGAGTTTCTTAGTATATATGTTCAATTTTTGTTATCTGTATTTATCATTAGCCTGTTGATATTTTTTACTTGAAATAGTATTAGCCTATAGAATATTTGCAGGTATATCACGGATTTCCATACTTAGCTTTTATACCTTTTTTTTTTTTTACTGGGTGCAATAAATTAGTTGTATTTTTTTATTCACACATGACTGCATTTCAATTCAAAGACCTTGGCAGCATTTTAGAATTACGATGGAATCATCATAGGACCAAATATTGATACTTTATTTCTCCAGACTGACACTAACCCATGGCAAGGAGACAGGAAGAAATAATAAATAGAATACTGAATATAAGTTTATTTCATATTAAGTAAATGGAGATGTGGCAAAATGGTGAATTAGCATTGTAGGTTAAGTGTTTAAAGCTGAAATAAAAATAATTAAATATATATGGTAGTCAAACTTTTATAGTTGCAACATTATAAGGAGATACAGAGAATGGGAATTTAGAAAATTTATTCTATGACCCGTGAAAGGAACTAAATGACAGGAGACCATAACATTACATTTGTCAGATACTTCCACAAAACACTCTGGCTGAGCTGAAGCTTCAGCAAAAGTTCTGTAAATGCCTTTTGCCAATGATCTGTTTTTAATCCTGAGTTTTGAGTATTTTCAAATATTTTCTAGATACTTTCCTCTTATTGGAGAAGGGACTTATAAATATTGTGGCCACTCTTTTTTTTTTTTTTTGCCATCCTAGTGGATTCCATATATATGTGTTAATATATTGTATTTGTCCTCTTTCTGACTGACTTCACTTTTTCTGATACGTTCTAGATCCAGCCACCTCATTGGGGCTGATTCTTCTGCATTTCTCTTTACAGCTGTGTAGTATTCCATTGCATATTGCTGCAGGCGGAGTATGATTACTTATTTCTAATTAATAGAATTGGGGAATCACTCAATTGCCCCAGTACTATTATCAGAAAACTTCAACCTACACTCTGTAATTCCCTCTAATTAGATACAAGAACTTCAACAGTAAAAAGGTATGGAGTTCAAATCAAGATCAGATTTATTGCAAGAGAGTAAATCAACATGTATATGTCTTGGTAATCAACTTAATACAACATAGCTGTGCATCAATAATCATAGTCAAAACATAACAAAAAGGTTTAAAAGTTCAAACTCAATCAACAAAAAAGTACAATATTCTTACCCCAGAACTGGAGAGCCTCTCATGTTCGAGCCACATGAGCAAGCTGCCTCACAATCTAATCATCTCTCTTTTTATAATACATTTTTCCTTTCTTTCCAATTTCTTTATAACTTCTTTGTTTCTAACTATTTGATTTTTAATTGTTTTCAACCACTTAATTTATTTAACCTTTCTCTCTAAACATATTGATTCACTTAATAAATCATTAACTCATCACTTCTCTATTTCAGCTTTATATTTATTCAAACATTACATAAAGTTAACTTTATTTCACTTGATTAAAACACATTCAAATCAAATCCTTGGAATCAAATACTTTCTTCCCTTTAAATCATTCAAACTCATGATTAAGAAAAACTCTGAATCATGGGGCTTTAAGACCTGTGCTAGATCAGGGCAGGTTATTTATTCTAACTCGAGCTGCCCTATACTGAAGAATAATGACACATTGTTTTAAAAAATTCCTTCTTTACTTCTCATGCTTCCCTCACTTACTCTTATGGGGTGGTTGTGACTCAGATGAAGTTTCACTTTCTACCTCGCTAGAGGAACTTTCTTTCACTGATTCAAAATTTCTCTGACTTCTTTTGGACACAATATTCTTGCCTTTTAGATTAATATATGTTCCTCCTTTAGGTAACATCATATTTACCCATTCCTTTTCTCCTTCTGAACTTATCTCACTTTCTAAAGGGCGAATTTTAGGTCTAAAAAACGTATCTGGAGTTCGAGGACTATCTGAGCTACCTGTGTCATCACTTATTTCTTCATATCCAGGGACCCAGTAATTCCCCAGGAATTCACCAGAGATAGTCCATGTCAATATATGTACCAGAGCTTTTAAATCCATTCGTTTGTCAACGGGCATCTAGGTTGCTTCCATGATCTAGCTATTGGATAGAGAGCTGCAATGAACATTGGGGTACAGGTGCTTCTTTCAAATTTGATTTCATCAGGGTATAAGCCTAAGAGTGGGATTGCTGGGTTGAGCGGTGCTTCTAGTTTTAGTTTTTTAAAAAAATCTCCATACTGTCTTCCATAGAGGCTGTATCAATTCACATTCCCACCAGAAATGCAGGAGTGTTTCCTTTTCTCCACACACTCTCCAGCATTTATTGTCTGTCGATGTGTAGATGATGGCCATTCTGACGGGTGTGAGGTCTCATTGTAGCTTTGATTTGCATTTCTCTAATAATAAGTGAGGTTGAGCATCGTTTCATGTGTTTTTGGGCCATCTGTATGTCCTTTTTGGAGAGATGTCTGTTTAGACCCTTTTCTCATTGTTTGAATGGGTTGTTTATTTTTCCAGTGCTGAGTTGTTTGAGTTGCTTGTAGCTTTTGGAGATACATTCTTTGTCTGTTGTTTCATTTGCTATGATTTTCTCCCATTAACTCATCACTTCTCTATTTCAGCTTTATATTTATTCAAACATTACATAAAGTTAACTTTATTTCACTTGATTAAAACACATTCAAATCAAATCCTTGGAATCAAATACTTTCTTCCCTTTAAATCATTCAAACTCATGATTAAGAAAAACTCTGAATCATGGGGCTTTAAGACCTGTGCTAGATCAGGGCAGGTTATTTATTCTAACTCGAGCTGCCCTATACTGAAGAATAATGACACATTGTTTTAAAAAATTCCTTCTTTACTTCTCATGCTTCCCTCACTTACTCTTATGGGGTGGTTGTGACTCAGATGAAGTTTCACTTTCTACCTCGCTAGAGGAACTTTCTTTCACTGATTCAAAATTTCTCTGACTTCTTTTGGACACAATATTCTTGCCTTTTAGATTAATATATGTTCCTCCTTTAGGTAACATCATATTTACCCATTCCTTTTCTCCTTCTGAACTTATCTCACTTTCTAAAGGGCGAATTTTAGGTCTAAAAAACGTATCTGGAGTTCGAGGACTATCTGAGCTACCTGTGTCATCACTTATTTCTTCATATCCAGGGACCCAGTAATTCCCCAGGAATTCACCAGAGATAGTCCATGTCAATATATGTACCAGAGCTTTTAAATCCATTCGTTTGTCAACGGGCATCTAGGTTGCTTCCATGATCTAGCTATTGGATAGAGAGCTGCAATGAACATTGGGGTACAGGTGCTTCTTTCAAATTTGATTTCATCAGGGTATAAGCCTAAGAGTGGGATTGCTGGGTTGAGCGGTGCTTCTAGTTTTAGTTTTTTAAAAAAATCTCCATACTGTCTTCCATAGAGGCTGTATCAATTCACATTCCCACCAGAAATGCAGGAGTGTTTCCTTTTCTCCACACACTCTCCAGCATTTATTGTCTGTCGATGTGTAGATGATGGCCATTCTGACGGGTGTGAGGTCTCATTGTAGCTTTGATTTGCATTTCTCTAATAATAAGTGAGGTTGAGCATCGTTTCATGTGTTTTTGGGCCATCTGTATGTCCTTTTTGGAGAGATGTCTGTTTAGACCCTTTTCTCATTGTTTGAATGGGTTGTTTATTTTTCCAGTGCTGAGTTGTTTGAGTTGCTTGTAGCTTTTGGAGATACATTCTTTGTCTGTTGTTTCATTTGCTATGATTTTCTCCCATTCTATGGGCTGTCTATTCAGTTTTTTTTTTTATTTCTTTTGCTGTATAAAAGATTTCAAGTTTCATGAGGTCCCATATGCTCATTTTAGTTTTTAGCTCCGCTATTCTAGTAGGTGGGTCAGAGAAGATCCTGCTTTCATTTACGTCCTTGAGGGCTTTGCCTATATTCTCTTCTAAGAGTTTTAGGGTTTTTGGTCATACATTTAGGTCTTTAATCCATTTTGAGTTGATCTTTGTGCATGGTGTTAGGGAAAGTTCCAACTTCATTTGTTTACATGTAGTTGTCCAATTTTCCCAGCACCATTTGCTGAAGAGGCTGTCTTGTCCCATTTTATAGTTTTGTCTCTTTTGTCAAAAATAAGGTACCCATAGGTGTGTGGCTTTATCTCTGGGTTCTCAGTCATGTTCAATTAGTCTATATTTCTGTTTTTCTGCCAGTATCATACTGTCTTGATGACTGTTGCTTTGTAGTAGAGTCTGAAGTTGGGGAGGCTGGTCCCTCCAGCTCCATTCTTCTTCCTCAGGATTGCTTTGGCTATTCGAGGTCTTTTGTGTTTCCATATGAACTGTGTTATTCTTTGGTCTAGTTATGTGAAAAATGTCATTGGTAGTTTGATAGGTATTGCATTGAATCTGTAGATGATATTTGGTAGTATGGTCATTTTCACAATATTGATGCTTCCGACCCAGGAGCATGGAATATCCCTCCATCTGTTTAAGTCTTCTTTAATATGTCATGAGTGTCTTGTAATTTTCTGTGTACAATTCTTTTGTTTCTTTGGGTAGGTTTATTCCTAGGTATTTGATTCTTTTGGTCATGGTGAATCTCCACACACTCTCCAGCATTTATTGTCTGTCGATGTAGATGATGGCCATTCTGACGGGTGTGAGGTCTCATTGTAGCTTTGATTTGCATTTCTCTAATAATAAGTGAGGTTGAGCATCGTTTCATGTGTTTTTGGGCCATCTGTATGTCCTTTTTGGAGAGATGTCTGTTTAGACCCTTTTCTCATTGTTTGAATGGGTTGTTTATTTTTCCAGTGCTGAGTTGTTTGAGTTGCTTGTAGCTTTTGGAGATACATTCTTTGTCTGTTGTTTCATTTGCTATGATTTTCTCCCATTCTATGGGCTGTCTATTCAGTTTTTTTTTTTATTTCTTTTGCTGTATAAAAGATTTCAAGTTTCATGAGGTCCCATATGCTCATTTTAGTTTTTAGCTCCGCTATTCTAGTAGGTGGGTCAGAGAAGATCCTGCTTTCATTTACGTCCTTGAGGGCTTTGCCTATATTCTCTTCTAAGAGTTTTAGGGTTTTTGGTCATACATTTAGGTCTTTAATCCATTTTGAGTTGATCTTTGTGCATGGTGTTAGGGAAAGTTCCAACTTCATTTGTTTACATGTAGTTGTCCAATTTTCCCAGCACCATTTGCTGAAGAGGCTGTCTTGTCCCATTTTATAGTTTTGTCTCTTTTGTCAAAAATAAGGTACCCATAGGTGTGTGGCTTTATCTCTGGGTTCTCAGTCATGTTCAATTAGTCTATATTTCTGTTTTTCTGCCAGTATCATACTGTCTTGATGACTGTTGCTTTGTAGTAGAGTCTGAAGTTGGGGAGGCTGGTCCCTCCAGCTCCATTCTTCTTCCTCAGGATTGCTTTGGCTATTCGAGGTCTTTTGTGTTTCCATATGAACTGTGTTATTCTTTGGTCTAGTTATGTGAAAAATGTCATTGGTAGTTTGATAGGTATTGCATTGAATCTGTAGATGATATTTGGTAGTATGGTCATTTTCACAATATTGATGCTTCCGACCCAGGAGCATGGAATATCCCTCCATCTGTTTAAGTCTTCTTTAATATGTCATGAGTGTCTTGTAATTTTCTGTGTACAATTCTTTTGTTTCTTTGGGTAGGTTTATTCCTAGGTATTTGATTCTTTTGGTTGCAATGGTGAAGGGGATTGCCTCTTTGATTTCGTTTTCTGATTTTTCATTGTTTGTGTATAGGAATGCCAGTGATTTCTGTATATTGATTTTATATCCTGCGACTTTGTTGAATTTGTTGATTAACTCTAGCAGTTCTGTAATAGTGTTTTTGCGATTTTCTATGTATAATATCATGTCGTCTGCAAAAAGAGAGAGCTTGACTTCTTCCTTTCCAATCTGGATCTGGATTCCTTTTATTTCGTTCTCTTCTCTGATGGCTGTTGCTAGAACTTCCAGGACTATGTTGAATAGTAATGGTGAAATTGGGCACCCCTGTCTTGTTCCTGATCTTAGAGGAAATGTTTTGAGTTTTTCACCATTGAGGATAATGTTCACTGTGGGTTTCCCACATATTGCTTTCACTATGTTGAGATAGGTTCCTTCTATGCACATTTTTTCAAGAATTTTTATCATAAATGGATGCTCTACTTTGTTGAACGCTTTTTTCTGCATCTATTGAGATGATCATGTGATTTTTGTATCTCAATTTGTTGAAATGGTGCATCATGTTGATTGATTTGTGGATATTGAAGAATCCTTGCATGCCTGGGTTGAACCCGACTTGATCATGATGTATGAGCTTTTTGATGTGTTGCTAAACTCTGTTTGCTAGGATTTTGTTGAGGATTTTGGCATCTAGATTCATCAGTGAAATTGGCCTATAAATTTCTTCTTTTGTGTTGTCTTTGCCTGGCTTTGGTATCAGGGTGATGGTGGTCTCATAGAATGTGTTTGGAAGTGTTCCTTCCTGTGCAATATTTTGGAAGAATTTTAGAAGGACAGGCATTAACTCTTCTTTAAATGTTTGGTAAAATTCAGCTATGAAGCCATCTGGTCCTGGGCTTTTATTTGTGGGTAGATTTTTGATCACGAAGTCGATTTTTGAGCTTGTGATTGGCTTGTTCATAGTGTCCGTTTCTTCCCAGTTGAGTCTTGGGAGATGAATCTTCTCTAAAAAACTCTCCATTTTTTTCCAGGTTGTCCAGTTTGTTACCATAGAGTTGTTCATAATAGTCTGTTAGAATCCTTTGGATTTTTGCATTATCTTTTATAATCGCTCCTTTTTCATTTTTGATTTTGTGGATCTGGTTCTTGTCTCTTTTTTTCTTGATGAGTCTGTCCAGTGGTTTTTAGATTTTATTAACCTTTTCAAAGAAGCAGCTTTTTGTTTTATTTATCTTTACCATTGTTTCTTTCATTTCTTTTTCATTTATTTCTACTCTAATCTTTATGATTTCCCTTCTGCTACCTTTGGGGTGTTTTTGTTCTTCTTTCTCCAGTTATTTTCAGCAGAAGATTAGGTTGGCTGTTTGAGATTTTCCTAGTTTCTTGAGATAGGATTGAGTTGTTATAACCTTCCCTCTTAGAACTGCTTTTGCAGTATCCCATAAGTTTTGCACTGTCATGTGTTCATTGTCATTTTCTTCTAGGAATTGTTTTATTTCTCCTTTGATTTGCTTCGTGATCAGTTGTTTTTTTTTTTTTTAGGTATGTGTTGTTTAATCTCTATGTGTGTTTTTAGCGATTTTTTTCCTGTAGTTGATCTCTAGTCTAATTGCATTGTGGTCCTAGAAGGTGGTTGATATAATTTCAATTTCTTTGAAGTGACAGAGGTTTGATTTGTGGCCCAAGATGCAGTCTATCCTGGAGAATGTTCCGTGAGCACTTGAGAAGAAAGTGTATTCTTCTGCTTTTGGATGGAAAGCCTTAAGGATATCAGTGAGGTCCATCTTTTCTAGTGTGGCATTTAAGGCTTGTGTTTCTTTATTAATTTTCTGTTTGGATGATCTGTCCATTGGTGTGAGAGGAGTGTTAAAGTCTCCTACTATTACTGTGTTATTGTCAACTTCTTCTTTTATGTCTGACAGTGTTTGTCTTATGAATTGGGGTGCTCCTGTTTTGGGTGCATAGATATTTGTGATTGTTATGTCTTCCTCTTCGATTGGTCACTTGATCATGATTTAGTGTCCTGCCTTGTCTCCTCTAATCTTCATTTTAGGGTCTATTTTGTCTGATATGAGGATTGCTAGTCCAGCTTTCTTGTGATTTCCATTTGCATGGAATATCTTTTTCCAGCCTCTCACTTTCAGTCTATGAGTGTCTTTAGGTCTGAAGTGAGTTTCCTGGAGGCAGCATATGCATGGATTGTGTTTTTGAATGCATTAAGCCCGCCTGTGTCTTTTGGTTGGGGCATTTAGTCCATTTACATTCAAAATCATTATTGATACGAATGATCCTATTGTCATCTTCTTAGATGTTATGATGGGTTTGTTTTGTGGATCTTCTCCTTCTTTTATACTTTTTGTCTATATAAGTCCCGTTAACACTTGTTGTAAGGCTGGTTTGGTGTGACTAAATTCTTTTATTTTTGCTTGTCTGTAAAGCTTTTGAGGTCTCCATCAATTTTGAAGGAGATCCTTGCAGGGTAGAGGATTCTTGGTTGCAGATTATTCTCTTTTAGCCATTTCAATGTGTCCTGCCATTCCCTTCTGGCCTGCAGAGTTTCTGTTGAAAGATCAGCTGTTAAACGTATGGGCGTTCCCTTGTATGTCACTAGTTGCTTTTCCCTTGCTGCTTTGAGAATTCTGTCCTTGTGTTTAATTTGTGTTAACTTCATTAATATGTGTCTTGGTGTGTTTCTTCTCGGGTTGATTCTGTATGGTACTCTTTGAGCTTCTTGGACTTGATTAATTTTTTTTTTTCCCATGTTGGGGAAGCTTTCAACTATAATCTCTTCAAAGATTTTCTCATAGCCTTTCTTTTTTTCTTCTTCTTCTAGAAGCCCTATAATTTGGATATTGGTGCATTTGATATTATCCTAGAGTTCTCTGGGTCTATCCTCTGCTCTTTTCATTCTTTGAGCTAGAGTCTGTTTTTCAGCAGTTACTTCTACCATTTTATCTTCCGGCTCACTTATCCAGTCTTCTGTCTCAGATACTCTGCTCTTGATTCCTTCTACAGTGTTTTTCAGTTCAACAATTGAATTGTTTGTTGCTTTTTTTTGTAAGTTCTTGTATTTCTTTATTCAGTGTGTTAGTTGTGTCTTGCAATTTCTTTGAAATTCTGTTTTCAGTGTCTTTGATCATCTTTGCTTTCATTCTTCTGAAATCACTTTCAGAAAGTTTGTCCAAATCCTCTTCATTGATTTGATCGTGTGTGTTTATAGATTGTTCCTTCACTTGTGTGGTATTTCTTTGCCGTTTCATTCTTATTATTAATTTATTAACCCTGTTTCCTGTTTCCTTTTCCCAGACTTTGAGTTACGTCTGTTGGTGTTTGTTGTTTGGAGGGGTCTCCTTATTCTGGGTGATGCTGTGGTTGGGTGATGTCAGGACTTGCATACAGTGATGCAACGCCACCTTTGTTGGCGTTCTCACTTGTATACTTTTGTCTATATAAGTCCCGTTAACACTTGTTGTAAGGCTGGTTTGGTGTGACTAAATTCTTTTATTTTTGCTTGTCTGTAAAGCTTTTGAGGTCTCCATCAATTTTGAAGGAGATCCTTGCAGGGTAGAGGATTCTTGGTTGCAGATTATTCTCTTTTAGCCATTTCAATGTGTCCTGCCATTCCCTTCTGGCCTGCAGAGTTTCTGTTGAAAGATCAGCTGTTAAACGTATGGGCGTTCCCTTGTATGTCACTAGTTGCTTTTCCCTTGCTGCTTTGAGAATTCTGTCCTTGTGTTTAATTTGTGTTAACTTCATTAATATGTGTCTTGGTGTGTTTCTTCTCGGGTTGATTCTGTATGGTACTCTTTGAGCTTCTTGGACTTGATTAATTTTTTTTTTTCCCATGTTGGGGAAGCTTTCAACTATAATCTCTTCAAAGATTTTCTCATAGCCTTTCTTTTTTTCTTCTTCTTCTAGAAGCCCTATAATTTGGATATTGGTGCATTTGATATTATCCTAGAGTTCTCTGGGTCTATCCTCTGCTCTTTTCATTCTTTGAGCTAGAGTCTGTTTTTCAGCAGTTACTTCTACCATTTTATCTTCCGGCTCACTTATCCAGTCTTCTGTCTCAGATACTCTGCTCTTGATTCCTTCTACAGTGTTTTTCAGTTCAACAATTGAATTGTTTGTTGCTTTTTTTTGTAAGTTCTTGTATTTCTTTATTCAGTGTGTTAGTTGTGTCTTGCAATTTCTTTGAAATTCTGTTTTCAGTGTCTTTGATCATCTTTGCTTTCATTCTTCTGAAATCACTTTCAGAAAGTTTGTCCAAATCCTCTTCATTGATTTGATCGTGTGTGTTTATAGATTGTTCCTTCACTTGTGTGGTATTTCTTTGCCGTTTCATTCTTATTATTAATTTATTAACCCTGTTTCCTGTTTCCTTTTCCCAGACTTTGAGTTACGTCTGTTGGTGTTTGTTGTTTGGAGGGGTCTCCTTATTCTGGGTGATGCTGTGGTTGGGTGATGTCAGGACTTGCATACAAGTGATGCAACGCCACCTTTGTTGGCGTTCTCACTTGTATACTACTCTCTAGTGTTAGGCGTTCTCTAATATTGTAGAGTTTTGAAGTCAGTGCTCCCTCCTTAAAGCTCCGGAGCTTGTTGCCTGACCAGGGAATGAAGATTTCACGGCTGGTTTGTTATGACATTAAATGATATTAAAACATATATACATGAATGAGAAACAGAAGTTATATCTTTGACAAATGGCAATGAAAATATTGTTAATACTCTCTAGCATACTGAATTATACACACAAACATATACAGCTGTGACATAACCGAAGCATTCCAACCAAGAATACAGTACAATACATTAGCATGTCGAATAGAGAAAACCAAAAATGATATCCACTAGTTAATAAGCAAAGTAAGTAGATCACAAACTGGAGAATAATACTAGAGCAGGGACCCCATTGGGGATAAGGCGATGAGGACAGAATAGACTAAGAAATATGGTGGGAAAAGGTAAAATGAAAAAGGGAGGATAGAAGAGAATTATAGAATAATACTGCAAATTTAAATATAGGGAGATAAAGATTTGTATTTATTAGAGTTTAATGCTATAGGAAAGGAGCATCATAGAAAGCAAAGAATTATAAAGGAAGTAGTATTACAAATAAAAAATTTGAAAATTAAAACAGAGATAGAAATATAGAAAAATACAGAAAAACAAAGCTAAAACAATAAAAACAAACAGAATCCCCACATAACCTTAAAACCAATGTGGGACCAAAAAAGTGTGGTTTAAAATTAAAAAGAAGAAAAAGAAAAATAATATGTAAACTTGAATATATTCAGTCTTACTGATAAGATTAGTAAGTTTGATCATCTTTGCTTTCATTCTTCTGAAATCACTTTCAGAAAGTTTGTCCAAATCCTCTTCATTGATTTGATCGTGTGTGTTTATAGATTGTTCCTTCACTTGTGTGGTATTTCTTTGCCGTTTCATTCTTATTATTAATTTATTAACCCTGTTTCCTGTTTCCTTTTCCCAGACTTTGAGTTACGTCTGTTGGTGTTTGTTGTTTGGAGGGGTCTCCTTATTCTGGGTGATGCTGTGGTTGGGTGATGTCAGGACTTGCATACAAGTGATGCAACGCCACCTTTGTTGGCGTTCTCACTTGTATACTACTCTCTAGTGTTAGGCGTTCTCTAATATTGTAGAGTTTTGAAGTCAGTGCTCCCTCCTTAAAGCTCCGGAGCTTGTTGCCTGACCAGGGAATGAAGATTTCACGGCTGGTTTGTTATGACATTAAATGATATTAAAACATATATACATGAATGAGAAACAGAAGTTATATCTTTGACAAATGGCAATGAAAATATTGTTAATACTCTCTAGCATACTGAATTATACACACAAACATATACAGCTGTGACATAACCGAAGCATTCCAACCAAGAATACAGTACAATACATTAGCATGTCGAATAGAGAAAACCAAAAATGATATCCACTAGTTAATAAGCAAAGTAAGTAGATCACAAACTGGAGAATAATACTAGAGCAGGGACCCCATTGGGGATAAGGCGATGAGGACAGAATAGACTAAGAAATATGGTGGGAAAAGGTAAAATGAAAAAGGGAGGATAGAAGAGAATTATAGAATAATACTGCAAATTTAAATATAGGGAGATAAAGATTTGTATTTATTAGAGTTTAATGCTATAGGAAAGGAGCATCATAGAAAGCAAAGAATTATAAAGGAAGTAGTATTACAAATAAAAAATTTGAAAATTAAAACAGAGATAGAAATATAGAAAAATACAGAAAAACAAAGCTAAAACAATAAAAACAAACAGAATCCCCACATAACCTTAAAAACCAATGTGGGACCAGAAGTTTATAGCAAAATAAAATGTGTGGTTTAAAATTAAAAAGAAGAAAAAAAGAAAAAATAATATGTAAACTTGAATATATTCAGTCTTACTGATAAGATTAGTAGCTTCAGTAGAATTCAACGGAGGAAATAAACACATCCACATTCACACACCCAAAAGAACAACAACAACAAAAAAAAACGGGGGGGGGGCACTGAGGGGGTTTTTAAAAAAGGGAAAAACAACTCAAAACAACAACAAAAGCAATAAAAAGAATAAGGAATAAAATGAAATTTTAAAAATCTGGCAGTGACTCCAGCTTCAGACAAAACATGAAAATAGTGTTTATGTTCTTCTGTCTCTTGCCAACTATTCAGGAATGATCAGTCTTTTTCTTGTCCTTGGCCTTTGCCCACTCTTGAGATTGTTTCTGTTTTTGTTTATTTGTTTATTGTTAAAGTGATTTTTTCATGAAGGAGGAATTTTTTCTTTTGATGAAGTTTGATGTATAAAATTTTCTTTTTATGACTACATTTCTGGAATCAAATTTAAGAACTCGTTTTATAACAGTAATTACCCAAGATTCTAGACCATGTTTTTCTTTGTTTAATGTTTTAGATGTTTTACTCATTTGCCCCTGATCCTTTGAGATATTTATTGTGCAAAACATAAGGTTGATGTTAACGGTTGTTGTCTGCCTTCAGATGTCCATTTGCTCCAGTTATATTTGTTAAAGACTCCACTTAATTCATTGAATTGCTTTTATATCTGTGTTGAAAATCAAGCTCATTTTTTGTGTGGTTCTCTTTCTGTGTTTTCTAATCTGTTCTATGAACTTTCTATCCCTCTGCCAAAATCACACTTCCTAAATATTGAAAATTCTAAGGTGAATGTGTTGAATGTGTACATGAATAGATGGATGGATGGATAGGTGTAAACATTCCATGATTTCCTAGGGTTTTTATGATGATCTCTAAACTTCTGACTATAATTCTCCACTTACTTATTTTTCATGTTTTTCCCTTATGTCCCTACTCTGGTATTCTAGTTCCCATATGTACATGCTAAGTCACTTCAGCTTTATCTGGCTGTTTATAACCCTATGGACTGTAGCTTGCCAGGGTCCTCTGTCCATAGGATTCTTCAGGCAAGAATTCCCAGGTGAGATAACATTTTACTTTTCCCCACTCTCTTAAATGATTATCTCTGATACCACTCTCTGTAATGCATTGTCTGCAAATTAATTTAATTTAATTCTATTCATACTTGTGATCCCCACTTAGAAATCAGCTCCTTCATAAATGTGACTTATCCAGTTATCAAGGTGTATACCTCATGGGTACACCTTTGACCACTAATCTACCCCATTCACATAATTTGTCACAGCAACTTGTAAATGACATTTATTCTGTTTTTTCTTTTTCTTTTTCCTTTTAAATTACTGGGAGACAGTCCTCTATGGGTATCTCATAGATAGATAGAATAAAAAGAATATAAAGGCCTGATTGCCATTTTCACCCAAGTCGTTTCTCAGAGTTTGCCAAGAATTTTGAGGAAGGAAGTAATGTCACTTTCTGGAGCAAAGAGCAGTTTCCTATAGTGCTCAGTAATCAAAGACAGACTGTTCCAAGCTTAGCCATTTTATCCTATAATGCATCCCACTTGGGGGGTACAGGCATCTATTGTGTCCACACAGAGCTCAAAGGATATCAATGCAAATGTGACAGTCACAGTTCTTGCTTTCCCCTTAGTAAAAAAGTCATTCCACTCTTACCTGTGAGCTTTGGGGCTTCTGCTGCCAGCCATGACACAGTCATAGGCAAACTCTATGCCTTTTCTGTGGGATAAAGTCAAAACTCACATTTTTTGTTAAACTCCACTTAATTCATTGAATTGCTTTTATATCTGTGTTGAAAATCAAGCTCATTTTTTGTGTGGTTCTCTTTCTGTGTTTTCTAATCTGTTCTATGAACTTTCTATCCCTCTGCCAAAATCACACTTCCTAAATATTGAAAATTCTAAGGTGAATGTGTTGAATGTGTACATGAATAGATGGATGGATGGATAGGTGTAAACATTCCATGATTTCCTAGGGTTTTTATGATGATCTCTAAACTTCTGACTATAATTCTCCACTTACTTATTTTTCATGTTTTTCCCTTATGTCCCTACTCTGGTATTCTAGTTCCCATATGTACATGCTAAGTCACTTCAGCTTTATCTGGCTGTTTATAACCCTATGGACTGTAGCTTGCCAGGGTCCTCTGTCCATAGGATTCTTCAGGCAAGAATTCCCAGGTGAGATAACATTTTACTTTTCCCCACTCTCTTAAATGATTATCTCTGATACCACTCTCTGTAATGCATTGTCTGCAAATTAATTTAATTTAATTCTATTCATACTTGTGATCCCCACTTAGAAATCAGCTCCTTCATAAATGTGACTTATCCAGTTATCAAGGTGTATACCTCATGGGTACACCTTTGACCACTAATCTACCCCATTCACATAATTTGTCACAGCAACTTGTAAATGACATTTATTCTGTTTTTTCTTTTTCTTTTTCCTTTTAAATTACTGGGAGACAGTCCTCTATGGGTATCTCATAGATAGATAGAATAAAAAGAATATAAAGGCCTGATTGCCATTTTCACCCAAGTCGTTTCTCAGAGTTTGCCAAGAATTTTGAGGAAGGAAGTAATGTCACTTTCTGGAGCAAAGAGCAGTTTCCTATAGTGCTCAGTAATCAAAGACAGACTGTTCCAAGCTTAGCCATTTTATCCTATAATGCATCCCACTTGGGGGGTACAGGCATCTATTGTGTCCACACAGAGCTCAAAGGATATCAATGCAAATGTGACAGTCACAGTTCTTGCTTTCCCCTTAGTAAAAAAGTCATTCCACTCTTACCTGTGAGCTTTGGGGCTTCTGCTGCCAGCCATGACACAGTCATAGGCAAACTCTATGCCTTTTCTGTGGGATAAAGTCAAAACTCACATTCAGCATTTAATACTAAACTATAAATCATATTTAAAAAGGCATTTCAAACATTTCATCATGGGTTCATAGGTATGCAGTCAGCATTTGACAATTTAATTGATAATTAATGGGTAAGATAATTGGCAAATTCTTATGACATGGCATAAATATGTTTGATAAAGTTAGGAGAAGTCCTTGATCTTAGAGAGATTTCCCTCTTCCCAAGCCTCCTTGATGGTTTCATCTCCTCCATAGACCCCATCTCCTTGTTTGGGCCTTTCTCTCAGTACTTAATAAATCAGCCCAATCATAGCAGTTTTTATTCTACTGCCTCAAGTGTCATATGTTTCCAGTTATTATCTTATTAGACTTTTTCTGATTAGACTATCTGCTCATTGTTGTTCTACATATGATTCCATCTGCAGGCTCCCTCCCAGGATTCATTTTCTTAAAATGTTTCTGTGTCTACTAATGGAAGATAATGTCAAAAGATACACTATGATCTGGATCTGGTCATTTTTACACCTCAAACAATGGCTACAATTTTGACAAAAAATGACAGAAAGGCATCGGCAGATCAGCAAAAATGAAAACGATCTTAAAAATGTTGATAACTGATAACAGTAATAGCATCCAACATATCTTTTTTACTCTGCACAGTTACTGTTCTAAGCATTTTTAGTGATTAAGATATTTAGATCTCAAAACCACACAAGTACACATTATTATTTGCAGTAGTACAAGTGGCGGGGCTGATTGTATTCCTTAGAGGAGAAAATGCTGAGAAACAATGACAATTTCTATGGGTATATGGTTACATTGTTCAGTAGATACAGTGTGTTCTTTTCCTATGCCTTAAATTCTATCCACAGTCCAAATTGAAATGTCAGAAAAAGGTTTCCTATAGTGCTCAGTAATCAAAGACAGACTGTTCCAAGCTTAGCCATTTTATCCTATAATGCATCCCACTTGGGGGGTACAGGCATCTATTGTGTCCACACAGAGCTCAAAGGATATCAATGCAAATGTGACAGTCACAGTTCTTGCTTTCCCCTTAGTAAAAAAGTCATTCCACTCTTACCTGTGAGCTTTGGGGCTTCTGCTGCCAGCCATGACACAGTCATAGGCAAACTCTATGCCTTTTCTGTGGGATAAAGTCAAAACTCACATTCAGCATTTAATACTAAACTATAAATCATATTTAAAAAGGCATTTCAAACATTTCATCATGGGTTCATAGGTATGCAGTCAGCATTTGACAATTTAATTGATAATTAATGGGTAAGATAATTGGCAAATTCTTATGACATGGCATAAATATGTTTGATAAAGTTAGGAGAAGTCCTTGATCTTAGAGAGATTTCCCTCTTCCCAAGCCTCCTTGATGGTTTCATCTCCTCCATAGACCCCATCTCCTTGTTTGGGCCTTTCTCTCAGTACTTAATAAATCAGCCCAATCATAGCAGTTTTTATTCTACTGCCTCAAGTGTCATATGTTTCCAGTTATTATCTTATTAGACTTTTTCTGATTAGACTATCTGCTCATTGTTGTTCTACATATGATTCCATCTGCAGGCTCCCTCCCAGGATTCATTTTCTTAAAATGTTTCTGTGTCTACTAATGGAAGATAATGTCAAAAGATACACTATGATCTGGATCTGGTCATTTTTACACCTCAAACAATGGCTACAATTTTGACAAAAAATGACAGAAAGGCATCGGCAGATCAGCAAAAATGAAAACGATCTTAAAAATGTTGATAACTGATAACAGTAATAGCATCCAACATATCTTTTTTACTCTGCACAGTTACTGTTCTAAGCATTTTTAGTGATTAAGATATTTAGATCTCAAAACCACACAAGTACACATTATTATTTGCAGTAGTACAAGTGGCGGGGGGCTGATTGTATTCCTTAGAGGAGAAAATGCTGAGAAACAATGACAATTTCTATGGGTATATGGTTACATTGTTCAGTAGATACAGTGTGTTCTTTTCCTATGCCTTAAATTCTATCCACAGTCCAAACATACATTGAATAGGATGAGAATTCCACTGGATATTCATTAGAACTTCAGCCTGATATTCCTAAAATGTTAGACAGGAGGGAATGTGTACTCCTGGGATCATTCCTTAGAGGGACTTTTAGGGATTCTCACTTCTCACTAGCCCATTGCGGGGATTACAGATCATCAGTTGCATGATTCCCCATCATGAGTGCATCTTTCCCTATCTATCTTCCTAGTGTTAACGGTTGTCTAAAGCAATCCCAGGTTAATCTAAAGCAAAACTTTCATCCTGGATTGTTGTGGATCATCTCAAAATGTCCACTGGGTATCTGACGTCTGAACCCCAGGAGTAACCTCAGTCTTGCCTGATATTCTTATACCCACACAACTGAAGTCTGGCCCAGGCTCACCACTTACAAGCTAACTCCAGCTCTCCTGAGCTTCCCAGTGAAGACAGAACCATCATGTGTGTATTTAAATTCTCAACTCTCCATTTGGACTGTCTCCTCTCATCTCCATAAGAGTGACATAATTACTGCACTTCCCTAGTGGTCCAATGGGTAGAGGGTTCCCTTTGCGGTGCACTGAGCACTGGTTTGATCCCACGTGCTGAGGAGCAGCTGGACTGGGGTGTCCTCTTGCGAGCCAGTGCTCTGCAGTGCATGTGCCCAGAGCCGGTGTTCTGCAACTAGAGAGGGTGCTGCAGTGGAAAAACCACACAAGCCAAAGAATAAAGATGGCTGAAAAACAAATGATGATTTAGAGGCAAAAAAATTTAAAAAAGTAATGAATCAGGCAATTACTTCTTTTGTCTTCCCATAGAGCTAGTATAAAGGAGACAAATCATATCCTTCAACATGAAGGATTATAATTATAGCATCATGTCCTTCAAAACAACTTGAATAGAATATCTCCAAGGCAGAAAGATTTCTAATTGATCTCAGTCCACTTAGTTATTCATGCAGCTCCTGTATATTTTAACTTTTTAACTTTTTCCTAAACATTTGGCTAGCCATTTTATTAATGGATTGTTAATTTAAAAATAGTATAAATCTGCTAGCTATAAATTCAACTACCATGATCCAGAATGATTCTGTACATTTTGGTGAGTTTGGAGAACTTTTTTTTTTCTTTCTTTTTTTTTTTTTTTATCATGTTATTATTCAGTTGTTCAGGCATATCCAACTCACTGCAACCCCATGGACTATAGCATGTCAGGCTTCTGTCTTTCATGATCTCTCAGAGCTTGCTCAAATTCATGTCCAACAGGTCGGTGATGCCATTCAATCATCTTGTGCTCTGTTGTCCCCTTCTCCTCCTGCCTTCAATCTTTCCCAGCATCAGTATCTTTTCCAATGAGTCGGCTCTTCACACATCAGACCAAATATTAGAGCTTCCACTTCAGCATCACTCCTTCCAGTGAATATTCAAGGCTTATTTTCTTTAGGATTGACTGGTTTGGTCTCCTTGCAGCTCAAGGGACTCTCAAGAGTCTTCCAAAACCACAATTCAAAGGTATCAATTATTTAGCCCTCATCCTTATTCACAGTGCAACTCTTACATCCATACATGACTATGGAAAAAAACATAAGCTTGACTATACAGACCTTTGTAAATATGTTTGTTGCTATATAATTTTTATGATGGTGAAGATAATTATTTATTTACTATCAGTGAAGAATCTGCCTATCAGTGCAGGAGATGTGTATTCAACCCTTAGGTCAGGAAAATCTCCTGGAGAAAGGAGTCACAACCTAATCCAGTATTCTTGCCTGGGAAATCTCATTGAAAGAGGAGCCTGGTAGGCTACAGTCCATGAGGTTGCAAAAAGTCTAGGACAACAACAAATAAAAAGTAATGAATCAGGCAATTACTTCTTTTGTCTTCCCATAGAGCTAGTATAAAGGAGACAAATCATATCCTTCAACATGAAGGATTATAATTATAGCATCATGTCCTTCAAAACAACTTGAATAGAATATCTCCAAGGCAGAAAGATTTCTAATTGATCTCAGTCCACTTAGTTATTCATGCAGCTCCTGTATATTTTAACTTTTTAACTTTTTCCTAAACATTTGGCTAGCCATTTTATTAATGGATTGTTAATTTAAAAATAGTATAAATCTGCTAGCTATAAATTCAACTACCATGATCCAGAATGATTCTGTACATTTTGGTGAGTTTGGAGAACTTTTTTTTTTCTTTCTTTTTTTTTTTTTTTATCATGTTATTATTCAGTTGTTCAGGCATATCCAACTCACTGCAACCCCATGGACTATAGCATGTCAGGCTTCTGTCTTTCATGATCTCTCAGAGCTTGCTCAAATTCATGTCCAACAGGTCGGTGATGCCATTCAATCATCTTGTGCTCTGTTGTCCCCTTCTCCTCCTGCCTTCAATCTTTCCCAGCATCAGTATCTTTTCCAATGAGTCGGCTCTTCACACATCAGACCAAATATTAGAGCTTCCACTTCAGCATCACTCCTTCCAGTGAATATTCAAGGCTTATTTTCTTTAGGATTGACTGGTTTGGTCTCCTTGCAGCTCAAGGGACTCTCAAGAGTCTTCCAAAACCACAATTCAAAGGTATCAATTATTTAGCCCTCATCCTTATTCACAGTGCAACTCTTACATCCATACATGACTATGGAAAAAAACATAAGCTTGACTATACAGACCTTTGTAAATATGTTTGTTGCTATATAATTTTTATGATGGTGAAGATAATTATTTATTTACTATCAGTGAAGAATCTGCCTATCAGTGCAGGAGATGTGTATTCAACCCTTAGGTCAGGAAAATCTCCTGGAGAAAGGAGTCACAACCTAATCCAGTATTCTTGCCTGGGAAATCTCATTGAAAGAGGAGCCTGGTAGGCTACAGTCCATGAGGTTGCAAAGAGTCAAATAGGACAACAACAATAAAAGATAATTAAATAAAAGAAAACTAATTTTAACAAATTATACAATATAAATAAATAATTTAATAAAAATAATTACTTTAATGTAATATTCATTATTTTAAATTTGTTATTCTGTTTAAGTTGATTACAGTTTTAATTTTTTTATGTAAACCAATTCAGTTCAGTTCAGTTGCTCAGTCATATCCAACACTTTGCAAACCCATCGACTGTGGGACACCAGACTTCCCTGTCCTTCACCATCTCCCGGAACTTGCTCAAACTCATGTCTATTGACTCCATGACACCATCCAACCATCTCTTTCTCTGTCATCCCCTTCTCCTTCTGCCTTCTATTGTTCCCAGCATCAGGATCTTTTCCAGTGAGACATCCCTTCACATCAGGTGACCAAGGTATTAGAGCTTCAGTGTTAGCATGAGTCCTTCCAATGATTATTTGGGGTTGATTTTCTTTAGGACTGACTGGTTTTCTCTCCTGGTGGTCCAAGAGACTCTTAAGAGTCTTCTCCAACACCACAGTTTAAAGGCATCAATTCTTTTGGTGTTCAGTCTTTTTCTTTTTTTCTTTTTAAAGGCTAAATGCCAAAGATTTATTTTTTTATATATTTTTTATTTTTGGCTGTTCTGGGGTTTCACTGCTGCCACAGGCTTTCCTCTAGTTGCAGATAATTGAGGCTACTCTCTAGTTGAGGTGAGCAGGCTTCTTGTTGAGGTGACTTCTCTTGTATTGTAACTTGGGCTCTAGGGCACACCTGCTTCAGTAGTTTCTGCACATGATTTGAATAGTTGCTGCTCCAAGGCTCCAGAGCACAGGCTCACTAGCTGTGACTCACAGGTTTAGTTGCTCCGCAGCATGTGAGATCCTCCCAGATCAGGGACAGAATCTGTATGGCCTGCATTAGGAGGTAAACTCTGTACCACTGCAGCACCAGGGAAGCCCCACTCAGTTTTCTTTATGGTCCAATTCTCACATCCATACACAACTACTGGGAAAGCAATACCTTTGACCATATGGAATTTTGCCTGCAAAAATAGTGTCTCTGATTTTTGATATGCTGTCTAGGTTTGTTATATCTTCTCTTCTAAGGGGCAAGCATATTTTAATTTCATGATTGTAGTCATCATCAACAGTGACTTTGGAGCCCAATAAAATAAAATCTGTCACTGTTTCCATTATTTGCCCAGCTATTTGCAATGAAGTGACGGGATGGGATACCATAATCTTTGTTTTTTGAATGTTGAGTTTTAGGCCAGCTTTTTCACTCTCCTCTTTCACCTTCATCAGGAGGCTATTTAGCTTGTCTTTGCTTTGCCATAATGGTTGTATCATCTGCATACTTGAGTTTATTGATAATTTCCTGACAATGTTGAGTCCAGCTTGTGCTTCATTAGGACAGGTGTTTCCTATGATGTACTTTGCATATAAGTAAAATAAGCAGGGTGATAATATATAGCCTTGACATTCTCCTTTTCCAATTTTGAACCAATCTGTTGCTAGGAGGCAGTTAAGGTGTTTTGTTATTCCCATTTCTTTCAGGATTTTCCTGTTTTTTTTTTTTTTTTTTTTTTTGTGATTCACACAGTTAAAGGCTTTAGCATAGCCAATGAAGCAGAAGTAGATGTTTTGTGGAATTGCCTTGCTATTTCTGTAATCCAACAGATGCTTACAATTTGATCTCTGGTCCCTCTAAATCCAGCCGGTATATCTGGAAGTTCTCAGTTCACATACTTTTGAAGCCTATATTGGAGGATTTTGAGCACTGCTTTACTAGTGTGTGAAATGAGTACAATGGTCAGTAGTTTGAACATTTTGACATTGCCTTTCTTTGATATTGGAATGAAAATTGACCTTTTCAGGCCTGAGATCACTGCTGAGTATTCCAAATATGCTGTCATATTAAGTGTAGCACTTTAAAAGCATCATCCTTTAGGATTCAAAATAGCTCAGCTGGAATTCTATAATCTTCACTAGCTTTGTTCATAGTAAGGATTTCTAGTGCCCACTTTACTTCACACTCTGATATATCTGACTCTAGGTGAATGAACACATGATCGAAGTCATTTGACTCATTAGATTATTTTTTGTATATTTCTTCTGTGTCTTCCTTCCACATCTTATTATCTTCTGCTTTTGTTAGATCCATACTGTTTCTGTCCTTTATTGTGCCTATCTGCATGAAATGTTCCCTTGGTATCTCTAGTTTTCTTAAAGAGTTCTCTAGTCTTTCCCATTCTGATATTTTTCTCTATTTCTTTGCATTGTTCACTTAACAAGGGTTTCTTATCTCTCCTTGCTATTCTCTGGAACTTTGTATTCAGATGGGTATATCTTTCCTCTTGCCTTTGTCGTTCACTTCTCCCTTCTCCTCAACTATTGGCAAGGCCTCCTTAGACAATCATTTTGCCCTTTTGCAATTCTTTTTCCTGGAAATCATTTTGATCACTGCCTCCTATACATTGTTACAAACCTCTGTTTATAGTTGTTTAGGCACTCTGTCTATAAGATCTAATCCCTGAGTCTATTTTTAATATTCACTGTATAATTGTAAGGAATTTGATTTAGGTCATGTCTGAATTGCCTATTGGGTTTCCCTACTTTCTTCAATTTACATCTGAATTATGCAGTAAGGTGTTCATAATCAAAACCACAGTCATCTCTCAGTCTTATTTTTTCTGACTGTATAGAGCTTCTCCATCTTCATCTGCAAAGAATATAATCAATGTGATTTTCGTATTGACCATTGTTATCTTGTGTAGTCGTCTCTTGTGTTCTTGGAAGATGGTGTTTGCTGTGACCAGTGCATTCCCTTGGCAAAACTCTATTAGCCTTTGCTCTGCTTCATTTTGTTTTCTAAGGCCAAACTTGCTTGTTACTCCAGGCATTTCTTGACTTCCTACTTTTGCACTATAGTTCCCAAACATCATCATCTGAATTAAATTCATCCGATCCTGTCCATTTTAATTCACTAACTCCTAAGATGTCAATGTTCATATTTGCAATCTCCTGTTTGACTGCATCCAATTTATCTTGATTCATTGACCTAACATTGCAGATTCCTATGCAATGTTGTTCTTTTCAACATTGGACTTTGCTTTCACCACCAGACATATCCACAACTGGTCATTGTTTCCACTTCAGCCCATCTTTTTCATTCCTTATGGAGCTATTTCTCCACTCTTTTCCAGTAGCACTTGGGCATCTACTGGCCTGAGGAGTTCATCTTTCAGTGTCACATCCCTTTGCCTTTTTATACTGCTCATGGGGTTCTCAAGGCAAGAATATTGAAGTGGTTTGCCATAGTGGACCATGTTTTGTCACAACTCTCCACCATGATCTGTCCATCTTGGGTGGTCCTACCATGGTTTCTTTCAGTTAGACAAGGCTGTGATCAATTTGATCAGTTTGTTTAGTTTTCTGTAATTGTACTTTTCATTCTGTCTGTTCTCTTATGGATGGAGTACAAGCCTTGTGGAAGCTTCCTGATGGGAGGGACTGTCTGGAAGAAAACTGAATCTTGCTATGGTGGACAAGGCCATGTTCAGTAAATTTTTATTCCAGTTATCTGCTGATGGGTGTAGCTGTGTTCCTTCTTGAAATTTGTCCTAAGGCCAAAAGGACTTATGCCAGCATGCTGCACTGGAACTGCTGTTTAAAATGTCTGTGACCACATGATAGGCCACTGTTAACCCATGGTTCCTCCAGAGACTCACAAAAACTCAGAAATAAGTCTGGCTCAGTCTCGTGGGGTCACTGCTCCTTTCTCCTGGGTCCAGCTGAGCACAAGGTTTTATTTGAGCTCTCCAGAGTCTGTTTCCCCAGTCCTTCTCGGTGGCTCTATAGTCCATCCCATAGTGACCTCCTCCAAGAGGACTCAGGCCACATGCCTTTCCTCAAAGAACTGCTGCAGGCCACTGCTGACCTGTGCCTACACAGGAGATATTCACACACTCAAAGGCAGGTGTGGCTTAGTCTCCTGTGGAAGTTATTGCTCCTTTACCTGGGTCTTGGTGTACACAATGTTTTTTTCTTTTCTTTCTTATTATTATTTTCTTTTTGCACCCTCCCAGCATTTCTTGTGGGTATGAGGTTTGATTTTAAAAACGTGATTGTGCCCCTCCTACCATCTTGCTGCAACTTCTCCTTTGCTCTGGTATGTGGGGTATCTTTTTTTTTGGCCTGATCCAACATCCTCCTGTTGATGGTTATTCAGCAGCTAGTTGCAATTTTAGTGTTGTCACAGGAGAAGATGAGTGTACATCCTTGTACTCCTCCATCTTTGAGAGATGGTTAACAGTTTTATGATTAACAATTAGCTAACCATAAAAACATAGAACAAAAGGATTCATGACTATTTGACCTGCATCAGTTTGAGTCTAGACACAGTATCCATGCATCTTGACAGCACAGTTGAAGTTTCACTGACCTTGGAAAATTAAAAGCTTGTTCAACAGTGTATGTTATGAATCTTTGACAGATAGGATCACTAAGTCTATCAGAAATATTTTCCTAGTTATGTTAATCAACCCCTTCCATTGGATTTTTCCTCACACCAGTCTCAAAGTAATATATCTGACTAGAGTCATCTTATCTATTTTATGAAAGAGGGGAATTTAAAAGATTAATTGCAATACCTGGAATTCAACAAAAAATTGGATCAAAATTTGTTTCCTTTTAAAGAGTTGCCATTGGGGGATTTGCTTCTTGATCTGGTGTCTAAATATCACTCTCTGGATTGTTTCATTTGTTTCATCCTACTTGTTCTGACATGATAACTTCATGGCATTAGAAAGTATCCTTCTGATCGGGATTAGTAGTTTAATACCCAAGGAGTATCTGACTTAAAAGGAGAGGTCTATGGTTCAGTGCATAAGAACTTTGGCTCATCTTCTGAACGATACATTTTTCTATACATATTTTCCCATTTGTAAAAACAATATCCTTCTTAGTATTATTTTGAAGATTAAAAATAGTGGTTAATATTAGTTCAGGAGTAATGAAAAGTGAAAGTGAAAGTCACTGAGTCATGTCCAATTTTTTGCGACCCATGGAAGAACCATGGAATTTTTCAGGCAAGAATATTAGAGCGGGGGCTTCCCCTGGTGGTCCAGTGGATAAGGACACCGCCTTGCAGTGCAAGGGGCGCCGGTTCGATCCCTGGCCTGGGAAGATCCCACGTGCCGTGGAGCAGCTGGACCGAAGTGTCCAATTACCGAGCCAGAGCTCTGGAGCGCATGTGCCCAGAGCCGGCACTCTGCAACGACAGACGCCACCGCAATGGGAGGCCCACAGGAGCCAAAGAACAAAGACAAATGAAAATAGAGAAATGAAAGACCAATAGAAGTGGCCCGCCCGCTCCCCTCCCCAGCCCGACCCTCGACCAAAATAAATAAATAAATAAATCTTTTAAAAAATAATAATATTATTAGGGCGAGTAGCCTTTCCCTTCTCCAGGGGATCTTTCCAAACCAGGGATTGAACCCAAGTTGCTCACATTGTGGGCTAATAGGATATCAGTTTCATTTTAATTCTATGAAGTTGGCAGATAGGATCACTAAGTCTATCAGAAATATTTTCCTAGTTATGTTAATCAACCCCTTCCATTGGATTTTTCCTCACACCAGTCTCAAAGTAATATATCTGACTAGAGTCATCTTATCTATTTTATGAAAGAGGGGAATTTAAAAGATTAATTGCAATACCTGGAATTCAACAAAAAATTGGATCAAAATTTGTTTCCTTTTAAAGAGTTGCCATTGGGGGATTTGCTTCTTGATCTGGTGTCTAAATATCACTCTCTGGATTGTTTCATTTGTTTCATCCTACTTGTTCTGACATGATAACTTCATGGCATTAGAAAGTATCCTTCTGATCGGGATTAGTAGTTTAATACCCAAGGAGTATCTGACTTAAAAGGAGAGGTCTATGGTTCAGTGCATAAGAACTTTGGCTCATCTTCTGAACGATACATTTTTCTATACATATTTTCCCATTTGTAAAAACAATATCCTTCTTAGTATTATTTTGAAGATTAAAAATAGTGGTTAATATTAGTTCAGGAGTAATGAAAAGTGAAAGTGAAAGTCACTGAGTCATGTCCAATTTTTTGCGACCCATGGAAGAACCATGGAATTTTTCAGGCAAGAATATTAGAGCGGGGGCTTCCCCTGGTGGTCCAGTGGATAAGGACACCGCCTTGCAGTGCAAGGGGCGCCGGTTCGATCCCTGGCCTGGGAAGATCCCACGTGCCGTGGAGCAGCTGGACCGAAGTGTCCAATTACCGAGCCAGAGCTCTGGAGCGCATGTGCCCAGAGCCGGCACTCTGCAACGACAGACGCCACCGCAATGGGAGGCCCACAGGAGCCAAAGAACAAAGACAAATGAAAATAGAGAAATGAAAGACCAATAGAAGTGGCCCGCCCGCTCCCCTCCCTCCCCAGCCCGACCCTCGACCAAAATAAATAAATAAATAAATCTTTTAAAAAATAATAATATTATTAGGGCGAGTAGCCTTTCCCTTCTCCAGGGGATCTTTCCAAACCAGGGATTGAACCCAAGTTGCTCACATTGTGGGCTAATAGGATATCAGTTTCATTTTAATTCTATGAAGTTGGCACTATTATTATTATCATTTAGAGATGAGGAAATTGAGAAATTTAAGCATTTAAAGCCATCCCTTTTTCATGGTAATGTAGCTAATAAACAGAATGAATGGTATGGGAACCCAAGTCATTTGGGTCTAACCCATCTTGAAAACTGAAGACAATTATCTAGTAAGTATCCCAAAATAATAGTTTTTCTCAGTATTATTCCACTAACTGGTCGGTTTAAGTTGATTAATATCAATAAGGCAAAATAACAGGTGAACTTTCCCACTACTATTTTCTACTGTTGAATACACTCTGTATGTTCTCTGCAACAGGATCTTGGGATAGAAATCTTGGGACAGAAACACTCAGCCACTTTATAGACACTCTCTTCTCTGGTCACTATGTTCAAGAAGTCTGCCTGTGGCCAGATCCAACACATGCTACTCTGCTATGGGAAGAACTCCTTTAAGTCCTGTCTTGCAGACTAAATTTTGGAAACTACCTTTTTCTCCTCAGCACACTGAGAGCCTTCGGTCACTGCTGAAGCACATGTCAGCACCACGTGAGATATTCTTACTTCAGTGGATGTTTGCATTCAACTGTGGTGTAGGCTATGTCAGTTTTCAAGGTCTACCATGCAGAGAAGCATCTTTACTGAAGACACAGATACCAAATGAAAGCAAGAATTGGTATAGGGAGGCAAATATAGAGGTAGAGATGAGAGAGAGAGAGACAGGGAGAGATAAACCTCTGTAAAAATGAAGTTGTCCAGGAAGCCATAAAGATCTCCCTAGGACTATGCAACTTGTAACTGACATAGAATCTCTTATTACCCATACTCAGCCTCCAAGGATCATTGGGTTTGAAAATGTCTAGGTGTAAAATGACAATAGAAAGTTGGTATGTCTGTCATCCTGATTCCATCTGTAACTAACTTGTTAGTTGTCTCTGCTCAAACTGGATCAGCTTGAGCTTGAAAGCAAGACTCAGACACACATTCACTTGCTGCCAGTAGACATTCCTTGTCCTAGTGCTTTTGAAATCAAATCTTTGGAACCAATGTCACTGGTGTCCTTGGTCCTAAGGCTCTACAATCTGATGTCTGACCAGGTTGAAGAGTTAAGGCAACAACTTTATTAAATTCTTTGTTTACACTTCCTGAAACATGCTGGGTTTAGGTTGAAGGGATGCATATCATCAAATCTATATATACACTTCAAAGCAAAAAGGCAAAAAACCTTGATGATTCTACAGAGTTTGGTGACAAATAGAATAAGATGCTGCCCTGATGACAAGGTGGTGGTGGTGATGATGATAATGACATGCTTGTAGTTTGAAAAGAAAAACAATTGACTCAATTTACTGGGTCATTATCATTTGTCACAAGGTGCACAATATTATATCAAAGTATTTACTATGAAACTAAGGAAAGAAACAACAACAACAAAAAAACACAATTGCCCAGGAATATAGTTTGTTATTTTGTTAGGCTAGAAGAAGTGGATCAGAACTTTTAAGTGATAAAGCACCTGGATTCCAGTAGCCAATGGAAATTCTATCAACTTATTTGCCTACATCCTTCTTGTCACAATATTTACAGGACTACTGGTTATAATACAAGAACCATTTTTGATATCCACAAGAAATATATGATCCTTCTCTATTTTTTCCAGAGTAGAAATTATACTGAATCATCAGGAAAGTCTTTTTAAGACATTTACCTCTATCCTCATGTGATTTTTCCATGAATTAAAACATACAGAGTGAAAGAAAAGAAACTCTTGTATTACTAATTAAGTTTTTCTTTTTCATTTTGATATTTTATTTTCCTTCCAACTATGTAAAATCAGAAAATGAATGAATAACTGGTGCATTCTTAGATAAGTGTAGAATGATGTATTCTTTCACATTCCTTATATATCCAATATACAGAGTAACATTAATTTTCAATTGTTGACTTCCTTTGTTCATCCATTTGCCTCCTTCCTGAAAATAATTTTCATGTATATTAAATTTTTCTCTATATTTGATTCATGATTTTAAATGTACAACCAGGCTCAAGTTAGCCTTATATTCAATTTTAAAATGAAATAATAGAAAATATAAAAGATTTTCCACTTTTAGCCACAACTTCTATAAATACAAGCAAATATCAATTAAACTATAAAATCTGTAGAAGTTTAAAAAGCACTAAACAAGCAGTAGCAAAATGTTACTTATTTGTACACATGAAGAAAGCATATCATTAAGGGACTAATTTCCAAATATTTATCAAAATTAATTTAAAAATTTTAAATTTGTGTTTACTTTCAAATATTACAGTAAAGCAAAGCATTTGAGTTCAATTATAAAATCCAAATTTTTAAGTGGAATATTGGTATGTTAGGTTTATTATGAAAAGAGGAAATATCAAATGTGTCTCTGAATAAATTTAAGTGTGATATATTAGGAGGTTTTGTTTTAACAAATTATGATCTATAACTGATCATGTGCCTATATTTCAGCTGATAACTTTGAAGAGCTCATTGTGTATATTAAGACTGAAAATTCTCAACTCAGTGTTGTGTGTGTGTGTGTGTGTGTGTGTGTGTCTGTTATACAGAGTGAGTATGTCAAAGAAAGAAAGATAAATTGTATACTGACACATACATATGGAATCTAGAAAGATGGTACTGATAAATGAATATGCAGAACAACGATGAAGAGGTGGATATGGAAAACAGTCTTATGGACATCGGATTGAGGGAGGGGGAATATATTGTGGGACTAGGAGATCTCACACATGGGCTCTGTGATGACCTGGAGAGGTGGGATAGGGAAGGATATGGGAGGGAGGTTCAGAGGGGTGGACATATATATATTTATGGTGTACTCAGGTTGATGTGTGACAGTAAACAACAAAAACCTGTAAAAAGAAATAAGTGAAATGAAATAAAAATGCAAGTGAGGAGATTAATATCGGGAAGATATGTATTTGGCAATTGGTACTATATGTACAACATTAGAAACTGTGGATTCAGATACACCTAGTCAAAGGCAAGTAGAGTGAGGAATCAAAAAGCACAAGATAAGAAATATATAAACAAACTGAACAAAAAAGATGAAATAATAAAAATTAATTACATAATGTACAACAGAATTTGAGTAAAAAATATCGAGGCCATGTCATCTGTTTAAAGGATTTTGCCTTTAAGGTTTCATAGGCATTAAGTAAAGTTCTACATATTATATCTGTACATTAAGGTAAAATCTTTAGAAGAAATGCTCTATAATGAGAAGTTCTTTGTACCTAGCTATGACACTAATTTAGAAGAAATGGAATCTATTCCAGTAAACAAGCAGTAGCAAAATGTTACTTATTTGTACACATGAAGAAAGCATATCATTAAGGGACTAATTTCCAAATATTTATCAAAATTAATTTAAAAATTTTAAATTTGTGTTTACTTTCAAATATTACAGTAAAGCAAAGCATTTGAGTTCAATTATAAAATCCAAATTTTTAAGTGGAATATTGGTATGTTAGGTTTATTATGAAAAGAGGAAATATCAAATGTGTCTCTGAATAAATTTAAGTGTGATATATTAGGAGGTTTTGTTTTAACAAATTATGATCTATAACTGATCATGTGCCTATATTTCAGCTGATAACTTTGAAGAGCTCATTGTGTATATTAAGACTGAAAATTCTCAACTCAGTGTTGTGTGTGTGTGTGTGTGTGTGTGTGTGTCTGTTATACAGAGTGAGTATGTCAAAGAAAGAAAGATAAATTGTATACTGACACATACATATGGAATCTAGAAAGATGGTACTGATAAATGAATATGCAGAACAACGATGAAGAGGTGGATATGGAAAACAGTCTTATGGACATCGGATTGAGGGAGGGGGAATATATTGTGGGACTAGGAGATCTCACACATGGGCTCTGTGATGACCTGGAGAGGTGGGATAGGGAAGGATATGGGAGGGAGGTTCAGAGGGGTGGACATATATATATTTATGGTGTACTCAGGTTGATGTGTGACAGTAAACAACAAAAACCTGTAAAAAGAAATAAGTGAAATGAAATAAAAATGCAAGTGAGGAGATTAATATCGGGAAGATATGTATTTGGCAATTGGTACTATATGTACAACATTAGAAACTGTGGATTCAGATACACCTAGTCAAAGGCAAGTAGAGTGAGGAATCAAAAAGCACAAGATAAGAAATATATAAACAAACTGAACAAAAAAGATGAAATAATAAAAATTAATTACATAATGTACAACAGAATTTGAGTAAAAAATATCGAGGCCATGTCATCTGTTTAAAGGATTTTGCCTTTAAGGTTTCATAGGCATTAAGTAAAGTTCTACATATTATATCTGTACATTAAGGTAAAATCTTTAGAAGAAATGCTCTATAATGAGAAGTTCTTTGTACCTAGCTATGACACTAATTTGAAGAAGGAAATGGAAATCTATTCCAGTATTTTTGTCTGGAAAATCTCATGGGGAGGGGAGCCAGTCCATGGGATCACAAAGAGTAGGACGGGAATGAGCGACTAACACACACACACACTCACACACACACTACGCTAATAGTTGAGAATTCTCAATCTGACTGTATTCAATGAGCTCTACAAAGCTATGAGGTAAATTAATTTTTAATTGATGGATTTTGAGAAGAACATATTGATTATTATTTGATTATTTTAAAAAAAATCTTGAATTTTGTCAAAACCATTATCAGCATCAGTTGAGATAATCATGGGCTTTTATTCTTCAGTTTGTTGGTGTCGTATAACACATTAACTGGTTTGCTAGTATTGACAAATCCTTACATCCCTGGAATAAACCACATTTGACCATGGTGTATGATCCTTAAATATATTGTTGGATTTTGTTCACCAGTACTATGTTGAGGGTTTTTGCATGTATGTTCATCAGTGATATTGACCTGTAATTTTATTATTATTATTATTATTATTATTATTATTATTATTATTATTTTATTATTGTGCTACCTTTGCCTGATTTTTGTATTAGGTTAAGGGTGAACTCACAAAATAAGTTTGGGAGTGTTCCTTACTCTGCAATTTTTTGGATAGTTTCAGAAATACAGGATTAATTTCCAAAATATGCAAACATCTTTTACAGCTCAATATCATAAAAATAGAAGAAATAAATATACATTTCTCCAAAGAAGAAATACAGATAACCAGATACAGATACCATGAAAAGGCATTCAACACTGTTGAGTAATAGAGAACTGAAAATCAGAACTGCAACTAGATATCAACTCACTGGTCAGAATAACCATTATCAAAAAGTTTACAAACAATAATTTCTGGAGAGGATGTAGAAAAAAAGAGAACCCTCCTACACTGTTTTTGGGAATATAAATTGGTGCAGCCACTATTGAGAATAGAATGGATCTTCATTGAAAAACTAAAAATAATTTATAAAAAAAAACTAAAAATAAAGCTACTATATGATCCAGCGATCCCACTCTTGAGCATGTATCAGGAAAAGATGAAAACTAATTCTAAAATATATATGTAACCCAAAGAGTACTATTTACAGCTGTGGAGCCCTGAAGGAAAGAGGGCTTTTGCAAGCATAAGGAAGCTTAAGCACATATTTGCAGTTGGTGCTAAAAGGATGCCTACAGGAAGAGACAGGGCATGATTTAAGGTCCATTGTCAAAACTTCTGATTGATCCCCCTGGTTTCCGCGCTCTGGGCAATGCAGGCTCACCGTGAGTTCCTATTGCAATGTAGATACGTGATTGCTCGACCTTTAGCTTGATTGGTGTAACTATAGGAAGTTCCTTGCAAACCCCTCTTCGTTTGCCTATAAAAACTGTTAGTTTACTCTAATAAACCGGAACTGCTCTGACAGAACCCCTGCCGTATCTGATTGTCCCTGGCATGCACCAGCGGGCTGGAGGGGGCATGGCAGCAAGGCCCATCTCTCTCCGAGATCTCCCGGTTCCGCCGGGGGTAATCCCGCTGCCTTCCCTTTCTGTGGAAGGTCCCCGCATACAGCAACAAGACATGGAAGCAAACCAAGTATTCACTGACAGAAGAATGGATTTAAAAAAATAAGACATGTATACACACACACACACATACACACACACACACAATGAAAAATTATTCAGCCATAAAAGAATGAAATAATTCCATTTGCAGCTACACAGACAGATCTAGAAATTGTCATACTACACGAAGTCAGACAAAAATAAATATTATATGATATCACTTATATATAAACAAATATATAAGTGAACTAATTTACAAAACAAAAGTAGACACACAGACAAGGAAAACATATAGTTACTGAAGGGTAAAGTTGAGGAGGGATAAATTAAGAGTTTGGTATTAGCATATACACACTACTATATGTAAAACAGATAAACACGGATCTACTGTATAGCACAGGGAAATTTATTCAATGTATTATTCTATAGTAGAATAAAACTGAGAAAATAATATGCATGTATAACTATGAATCCCATGCTGTACACCTGACAGTAATACAAAATTTTAAATGAACTATACTTCAATATTAAAAAGTCTTATAAAAAGATTTGTTGATTCTTGAAGTGTTTCATTTTGAAATAAGTTGCTTATGCACATTTGTTATGAAAAATACTAAGATGTGTTTCAAATTAGATCCTTCTTAATAAGATAAATGAGCAGTTTTCTGTTAAACCAGCATATTCCTGATGAGCTACCTGATTACACCATATTTATATGTTCCAGAAAAGCTTCAGTGCAATGGACAATCACTCTTTTAGGCATGATTTAGTTCATGGCTATGCACTGAAGTCTCATAATAGTCAATATTTTTCTACATTTCTTTCAAATTTTTGGCTAATGAAGACAGTATTTTTTCCTTGCAGTTAAAAAGGAGAAAATATTAAAGCAAACCTATAATCTCAAATTTTATGATTAGTTCATTGAAGGTCACTGTATCGCATAATTATTTAGGAAACTTGTATAGTATACATCAAATTTTGAACTCACATCATACTCAAATTTTCCACTCAATTCCTTTCCTTATTCCAGGCCTAACACATAGCAAGGGAATGGCCCTAGGTAACACTGAATATAATCTATTTACTCTGCTCCTCTCCACTCTTTCTGCTCCCTGCCATAAGGTCAAATGTATGTGTGTGTGTGTATGTGTGCTAAGACCAAACACACACACACACACTTATCCCAAGAACTTTCTTGTTTTTTTGTACTTATTTGACTGTAGTAGAAGGCAGCTGATAATATCTTCTCTAATACATTCCTTTAAAAAAAAAATAGTCTCTCTAAGGAGTCTCTGGCATCCTGTCATTTTCATAAGAGTAATGGTGCTACATATAACACTTTAAAAAGTTAATATTCTGAGACTATAGGAACATTTATAATTAATACACATACAGTTTTATACTTATCATCATCAATTTAGTACCTTTTCTGCTTAAAGGAAGGGATAAATTAAGAGTTTGGTATTAGCATATACACACTACTATATGTAAAACAGATAAACACGGATCTACTGTATAGCACAGGGAAATTTATTCAATGTATTATTCTATAGTAGAATAAAACTGAGAAAATAATATGCATGTATAACTATGAATCCCATGCTGTACACCTGACAGTAATACAAAATTTTAAATGAACTATACTTCAATTTTAAAAAAGTCTTATAAAAGATTTGTTGATTCTTGAAGTGTTTCATTTTGAAATAAGTTGCTTATGCACATTTGTTATGAAAAATACTAAGATGTGTTTCAAATTAGATCCTTCTTAATAAGATAAATGAGCAGTTTTCTGTTAAACCAGCATATTCCTGATGAGCTACCTGATTACACCATATTTATATGTTCCAGAAAAGCTTCAGTGCAATGGACAATCACTCTTTTAGGCATGATTTAGTTCATGGCTATGCACTGAAGTCTCATAATAGTCAATATTTTTCTACATTTCTTTCAAATTTTTGGCTAATGAAGACAGTATTTTTTCCTTGCAGTTAAAAAGGAGAAAATATTAAAGCAAACCTATAATCTCAAATTTTATGATTAGTTCATTGAAGGTCACTGTATCGCATAATTATTTAGGAAACTTGTATAGTATACATCAAATTTTGAACTCACATCATACTCAAATTTTCCACTCAATTCCTTTCCTTATTCCAGGCCTAACACATAGCAAGGGAATGGCCCTAGGTAACACTGAATATAATCTATTTACTCTGCTCCTCTCCACTCTTTCTGCTCCCTGCCATAAGGTCAAATGTATGTGTGTGTGTATGTGTGCTAAGACCAAACACACACACACACACTTATCCCAAGAACTTTCTTGTTTTTTTGTACTTATTTGACTGTAGTAGAAGGCAGCTGATAATATCTTCTCTAATACATTCCTTTAAAAAAAAAATAGTCTCTCTAAGGAGTCTCTGGCATCCTGTCATTTTCATAAGAGTAATGGTGCTACATATAACACTTTAAAAAGTTAATATTCTGAGACTATAGGAACATTTATAATTAATACACATACAGTTTTATACTTATCATCATCTTTGTAATTTAGCAGTACCTTTTCATGCTGGCTTCAAAATTTCTTAGAAACAGCCATTCCAGAATCATATATAATGTAGACGATCTGGTAGAAATGTAAGTATAGTTTAATACAAAACCTAAAATTTTAGTACGTCCTGAATACTGGTGTCATGGGCACCGTGTTCGGAACTTACTCTGATTACTATGCTCACTAGTTCCCGCTAAGAGAAACTATATTAAATAGCTCAGAGACTTTTCTGCGAACACAGCGTGGTCCCCTCAGGGTGTGAGCCTCAGACCTCGACAGTAAAGTATCTTGGTCTCAAGTATTGTCAAACCAAGAGTGGGTTTATTAATCATCAGATAAAGGCAAGCAGAAGCAATCAGAAATAATCAGAAATGATCAGAACTCAATCAAATGTAAACAGTTGTTCTTATCCCAGAGCTGGAGAGTCTCGACCTCACATCGGACGCAGCCGGTGGGCGAGGCTAATGCACAATCCTCCCCTACCCCTTTTTATATTTTTTCCAACTAGAAATCTCAAGCTAATTAATAATCCTGAAGAAGATTTTTGTCTCTCTAGAGATGCAAAAGAGGTCATCACCAGAGCCCTTTCTCCCCCACCAACACCATTGCTCTTGAGGAGAAACACTCTTAAAATTCTTAAGTTACAAAGAGTTTGTAAAGTGTGTGATTAGCATTAAAAAGTGGTAAGAGGAAGAACCTTTATACTCTGTATTGGTCTCAGAGAGGCAAGGCTTGCAGGCAATGCTTATCCTTAGTGTGAGGAGACTTTTGTCTGCTCAGCCTGGATATTTTTTTTTTTTTAATTTTTTTGTGAGAAATGAACATGTCTCCAGTTGTCCACAACACTGGTAGCCCAGCTCAAAGGATGTTGTTACAATCCTAGGGAAAAGAAAACTGAGATATCTCAGTAATATAGTCTGATAATATTTTAATTATAATAAAGGTTGTCTTTTTTTGTATATAGAAAAAATGAGAATATCACTGCCGTAAATATGATTTGAGCTAGTTTTCTGACTAAATGTGTATAGATATGTGTACAGTTTGATACATTTATTTCTATGCATGCGCAACATGTAGCATAAACAGAAGTCTAGATTTTAATCCATCCTTCCCATTTATTCTTTTCTCAGTGCCTGTAGAACTTTTATATCTGGGTAGATAGATTGATAAATAGTTGTATAGATCACATGTAGGTTAGGTTATGGGAACCAAGAGTTTCATACAGAATTAAACTTCTACTGTCAAATTGCTCACTTTATAGAGTAGGTTAAAAACATCAGCATGATAACACATGGCATGTTGTTTATAGATTATATACATATTTTGTTCTTACTGAATGATGTTATTTAGCTTATGATGAAAAAAACTTCACTGTTCTAGTTTGAGCTTCATGACTGCTCTTCTCAATATTTCACCTTCAAAAGAAGGAAGCTTGTTGCTGTGGATATTTAGACACCAGATCATCAGTGGTTGCTAGGGACCCAGCAGAGTATAAACTTATGGGGTTTTCCCATGTAATCTTTCCCTCTGTATGTGTTAAATTCACTCTAAGTTTGAAATTTGGGGTTATTTCAGTTTTAGTTGAAATCAAACATAGGTCATTTCTAAGAGATGCTGTTAGTTTTGTAACTGATGCATAAATTTCATTTACTCTCTCCTTGCATGCTCTCTCCATGCACATACCAAGATCCATCAGCCCAGAAATAACCTAAAACACCTCTAATTTTCTAAGAATGAGTAGACAACTTGTCTCTTGTTCTCAGAAACTAGTAGTACTGTAGGTTGTTGGAGGAGATGGGATTTACCACTATGTATGTATGTGTACACAATTGAAAAGTTAATATGGGAAAAATGTAGGATTATATCAAAGTTTCTCTAATTATTTGATAGGACATTAACAGTTCTGTGCAATGTCTTCATCTTTTCAAAGGATAATCAGAACATTACAGCATGGTTTTGCTCTACAGTTACACTTACAGTGAATTTTATTCCAGCAAATATTCATAATCATATTTTAAGTGCTTCTTTTTTACCCCGAAGTTTAATAAAGGTTGTCTTTTTTTGTATATAGAAAAAATGAGAATATCACTGCCGTAAATATGATTTGAGCTAGTTTTCTGACTAAATGTGTATAGATATGTGTACAGTTTGATACATTTATTTCTATGCATGCGCAACATGTAGCATAAACAGAAGTCTAGATTTTAATCCATCCTTCCCATTTATTCTTTTCTCAGTGCCTGTAGAACTTTTATATCTGGGTAGATAGATTGATAAATAGTTGTATAGATCACATGTAGGTTAGGTTATGGGAACCAAGAGTTTCATACAGAATTAAACTTCTACTGTCAAATTGCTCACTTTATAGAGTAGGTTAAAAACATCAGCATGATAACACATGGCATGTTGTTTATAGATTATATACATATTTTGTTCTTACTGAATGATGTTATTTAGCTTATGATGAAAAAAACTTCACTGTTCTAGTTTGAGCTTCATGACTGCTCTTCTCAATATTTCACCTTCAAAAGAAGGAAGCTTGTTGCTGTGGATATTTAGACACCAGATCATCAGTGGTTGCTAGGGACCCAGCAGAGTATAAACTTATGGGGTTTTCCCATGTAATCTTTCCCTCTGTATGTGTTAAATTCACTCTAAGTTTGAAATTTGGGGTTATTTCAGTTTTAGTTGAAATCAAACATAGGTCATTTCTAAGAGATGCTGTTAGTTTTGTAACTGATGCATAAATTTCATTTACTCTCTCCTTGCATGCTCTCTCCATGCACATACCAAGATCCATCAGCCCAGAAATAACCTAAAACACCTCTAATTTTCTAAGAATGAGTAGACAACTTGTCTCTTGTTCTCAGAAACTAGTAGTACTGTAGGTTGTTGGAGGAGATGGGATTTACCACTATGTATGTATGTGTACACAATTGAAAAGTTAATATGGGAAAAATGTAGGATTATATCAAAGTTTCTCTAATTATTTGATAGGACATTAACAGTTCTGTGCAATGTCTTCATCTTTTCAAAGGATAATCAGAACATTACAGCATGGTTTTGCTCTACAGTTACACTTACAGTGAATTTTTATTCCAGCAAATATTCATAATCATATTTTAAGTGCTCTTTGCAGTAAATTATAATGTTTGAAATTAAACTTTCCATAAACTAGAAGATCATAAAATACAATTTAGGTGTATATGGAGGGATCATCCAGAGAGAGAGGGTAAATAAGGCAAATACAAATAACTTTTTTACTTAACCCGTAGAAACATCTATTTAGATGTCAAATGTAATTTCTAAAGAGAATTGACTCATCCTCAACATATCACTCATTAATAATGACAAATAAAGGTCATGATTTCCTGAATGGAAGATTTTTTTTTGTTTTTTTTTCTTGGTACAACGGAAAAGTAAAACTGATTTAAATGTAACGTGTTTTCTCTGTGTGATTCTACTGGGAAAATAATACAATATATTAGTTCACAGGTATATATCCTTGCAATTACTTTCATGAAAGAAAGCAAAGCTATCTTCTAAATAAATGAGGTAATTATACAACTATTGTATTCTGCTGGTAAACTACTTCACTGATTCTTAGTGTGACTGGTAAGGCTTTATAAAGACTGAGTAGAGATGTGGAACCAAATTTGATTTATGTTCAGTATAACATTTCTTATAAAATCATTTTGCATTTTACAGGCATTTTACTTACAGTAATGAATGATTTATTTTAGGTTTACATATGATATGTTTACAGTGAAATGGTCAAATGAGTGAAGTTAAATAAAATAATATACCTTAATAATTTCTTAATCAAAATGTCTTTGATTTGCATGCTAAACATCAATGTAAACATAAAACTAAAGAGTAAGACTATATAATTTCTGATTTTTAAACTGAAATGTATCTAAAATCAATTATACATAAGTAAAATTTGCCCCAATAATCCTGAAAATATAAAAAGTCCTGATGCTATTTATTTTTCTAAAAGTAAGGCATTGCACCTAAAATAAATTCTGATGTAACAGTAGATACATGTCGCATTGCAAAAAGATAAAATGATTTTCTTTTTTAGTTTCTGCTTCCTTTAATTTTATTTTGAATGATTTTAGTAGCTCATCAGTAGAGGGAGCAATGCCTTTCTCCTAGTAGGGTTCTGTCTTTCTCCTAGTGGGTTCATTAGCATTTTGTATAACACAGGGGCTAAAAGTGCAAGAAAATTTGTATTTCAACTCCAGCTATGAAACCTGAGAAAGTTATTTAACTTTGTGGGATCTGTTTTATCCATGACTGTCATGGATATTGATTTTATCAATGAATATCAAGAACTGAATATCCAGAGAGAGAGGTAAATAAGGCAAATACAAATAACTTTTTTACTTAACCCGTAGAAACATCTATTTAGATGTCAAATGTAATTTCTAAAGAGAATTGACTCATCCTCAACATATCACTCATTAATAATGACAAATAAAGGTCATGATTTCCTGAATGGAAGATTTTTTGTTTTTCTTGGTACAACGGAAAAGTAAAACTGATTTAAATGTAACGTGTTTTCTCTGTGTGATTCTACTGGGAAAATAATACAATATATTAGTTCACAGGTATATATCCTTGCAATTACTTTCATGAAAGAAAGCAAAGCTATCTTCTAAATAAATGAGGTAATTATACAACTATTGTATTCTGCTGGTAAACTACTTCACTGATTCTTAGTGTGACTGGTAAGGCTTTATAAAGACTGAGTAGAGATGTGGAACCAAATTTGATTTATGTTCAGTATAACATTTCTTATAAAATCATTTTGCATTTTACAGGCATTTTACTTACAGTAATGAATGATTTATTTTAGGTTTACATATGATATGTTTACAGTGAAATGGTCAAATGAGTGAAGTTAAATAAAATAATATACCTTAATAATTTCTTAATCAAAATGTCTTTGATTTGCATGCTAAACATCAATGTAAACATAAAACTAAAGAGTAAGACTATATAATTTCTGATTTTTAAACTGAAATGTATCTAAAATCAATTATACATAAGTAAAATTTGCCCCAATAATCCTGAAAATATAAAAAGTCCTGATGCTATTTATTTTTCTAAAAGTAAGGCATTGCACCTAAAATAAATTCTGATGTAACAGTAGATACATGTCGCATTGCAAAAAGATAAAATGATTTTCTTTTTTAGTTTCTGCTTCCTTTAATTTTATTTTGAATGATTTTAGTAGCTCATCAGTAGAGGGAGCAATGCCTTTCTCCTAGTAGGGTTCTGTCTTTCTCCTAGTGGGTTCATTAGCATTTTGTATAACACAGGGGCTAAAAGTGCAAGAAAATTTGTATTTCAACTCCAGCTATGAAACCTGAGAAAGTTATTTAACTTTGTGGGATCTGTTTTATCCATGACTGTCATGGATATTGATTTTATCAATGAATATCAAAACTGTATTCACTGACACAATAATAGGTATTCTTGTGCCTAGGGACACTAGAGAAATTATAAAATTTTATTGAAATTACCGACAGAAAAAAACCGCTGAAAAATGTGAAGAACTGTCACTGAATAGAACAAAAAAAGTTTGTTTATAAGGGATGAGGTAGAGTGTTGTCATTTTTAGTCTTGACTAGGAACATGTGCTTAGGCTAACTCAAAGTTTTTGCCTATCTGTGCATGTCCAGGAATAACCAAGGAAACACTGCAAGTGTTGTTCTGATTTTGTAAATAAATTTTAGCGAATGGATGAATTTGCAAATAGGTAAACTTCAAATGATTAGGGTCCATTGTTATTTGGTGGGGATATGAGGCTTAAGATTATTATATACATAAGTCTAAGTAATGATAAGAAAGCAGAAATATAACTAGATAGACTGCTCCTGGCATTATTTCATCTGCTACCTACACTTCCTAATTTTCTAGTTAATGGTTTAATAAGTCACAATTCTGAGACTTAGTTCTGTGCAGGGTCTGTTCAGGAGGTAAAGTTTACTGAATCGAAATTACCTTTATGTCTTCTAGCTGAGGATGCAACCAAGAACATTGTCACTTCACTGGAGGGCCACTTAAACCATGGTCAGACTTCCTCTGAGACTTTGGAATATTGATGTTGATGTTGCCTTCTTATGAGGATCCTTGACACTCCTTGCCAGTTGAGCCTACCAGACCTATGAGAGCGCAGAATTTTTTTCACCTTCTAGCATGAGATATAACTTTAACAAAAACAATGTTTTCTTAGTTTCTTATGGAATAATGAATCTACCTGTTTTCTCCATTTACTCTGATGAAAAAAAAAATTCCAAAGTAAGACAGCACTGAATATTTGTGGTTGGAGAACAATAGTGGAAGTTTCAACAAAATAATTAATTTGGAGTTATGTAATGAGACTTTAAAAGTGTGCCATAATCCATAGGGGAAAAAAAATGATGTAGAATTTTTGAAAGATTCGATTAAGAGAAAGATTCAGGAGACATGGGCTCACTTTCTGGACAGAGAAGATTTCCTGGAAGATAAAATGGCAACCCACTTGAGTATTCTTGCCTAGAAAATTCAATAGAGAAAGGAGCTTTGTGGGCTACCGTCTATGAGCTGGCAGAGTTGGATAGGACTCAGTGACTGAGCACAGAGCATATTAAGATGGAGAAAAGATAAGATACAGTCTAACCAAAAATATTTGCAAGATGCCCAGTTGATAAAGGGGCAATATCCAAAATATTCACCAGGAGGTGGCACTGTGTGGGTGGCTGTGGCACAGAGATGATGGGTGTGGCCAAGCTGGAAATGCTGACAGCTGACTTTACAGGTGATCATTACTGGTTATTTCAAAAGACCTGTTAGGACCAGTCTTCTCTTTGGCATCATTTGCCAGCAACAAGCCTGTGACCTTGTGAATAGCCTCAGTTGGCTCTGGGGGCTGATACTGGCCTGGGTAGGTCTCTGGGTCCAGGCTGTGCTGTCTGCATGATAATCTGGCTTCTGGATATTTCCCTTGCTGCATTTCTTTCAGATGGCCATCTCCTGTACTCTAAAGATGCTCAGAAAACTGTCTGAAGCTGTTCTTAATTTCTGAACCTGGTTCTTCTACTTCATTTCTCTACTTTTCGAGGATGGAACAATCTCACTGTTGCAGCCAGTCATCAGGGATCAGAAGTTCAGTGAGCATGGGCTTCTGTACTTTGCTGCCATAATCTTCACCCTTATGATGGAGACACAGTTTGCTGATTTGGAGCAGAGGTTGGAGGCAGGGCTTGGAAGATTTTCATTTGTCAATATTGAAAAGATTCTGTGTGTATTGTGGGCTATCCATTTTAGTGCATGCACTTTGTGTTATAATATTCCTCTCAAGACTGCTTTAACTTTGTCTCTGATATTTGATGTATTTTCATTGTCTTTTTTTCCTAAGTATTTCATGTGTGCTTAGTCACTCAGTTGTGTCAACTCTTTGTGACTATTGCCTGGCAGGCTTCTCTGTCTATGGGATTCTCCATGCAAGAACACTGGAATAGATAGCCATTCTCCTCTCCTGGGGATCTTCTTGTCCAGGGGAATGAAATGGGGTCTTCTGAATTACAGTTAGATTCTTTACCATCTGAGTCACCAGGGAAGCCCCTAAAATGCTTCCGTAAATATTTTCTCTTTGATATGTCAGTAAGACCTCTTGTTTAGTGTTCTGAGATTGCCTTACTCTCTTTCTGTTTTTGATAACTAATTTAATTCCACTGTGGATACAGGATGCATTTTGTATGAGTTCAGTTTTTGTACATTTTTTTAGGTTGTTTTATGGTCCAGAATGCAGTGTGTATTCTTTCAAGTTTGTCAACTCTTGAAAAGAATATATCTTCTACTCATTTTCATGGAGTGTTCTATGATTTTTGATGGATTCTGGTGATGAAAGTTGCTGAGTTCTGTATAACTGCTGAATCACTCTGTAGGTGTCCTATCAATTGTTTCAAAAGGAGTAACAACATCTTTAACCAAATACAGGCATCTGTATTTCTCCTTTCAGGTCGATCATATTTTGTGTTTTTCTTCTCTACGCCTGAGTGCAAGCCCACATAAGTTTTTGTCATTTTTTCTGATGGATTGATATTTCTTTCATGATGTAATCTCTCTCCCCACCCAGTGACTTTCTTTGCTCTGAAGTTGAATTGATTTGATATTAACATAACCAATTTGGTTTTCTTTTCATTGATAATTGTGTGATATTTTTTGCTATTTTAATTCAACCTCCTAAGTAATTATATTTGAAAAGTTTCTTGCCATCAACATATTGCTGAGTCATATTTTTTGATCCACCTTATCAACATGTGCTTTAACTATACAACTGATACATTCTGCCCATCTTACATTTGATGTTATTATCGATATATTAGACCTTAAGTCTGCATTATTTGTATATCTGTATATATACTGTTCCCTCTGTTATTCCTATCTAGACTTTCTTTTTCTTGAGTTAGTTACTTGAACCATTTTTTTCATAATTCTATTTTGATATATCTATAATGTTTCTGAAATGTTTTCCTTTATACAGTTTTATTAATGATTGTTTAGGTATTACACCATGAATATATTTTACTGCTATTATCATTTTAACAGCTTGTTTGAAAAAATGAAGACTTCCTTCCATTTATGTACTTTTACCTTCCTTTTTAAAATTATTGTCTTAAATGTTTCCTGTGCATATTACCTAGAACCACACCAGAAAGAATTATAATTTTCATCTTCAATCACCAAAAGTAATTTAAAAGACTCATGAGAAAGGTGTCTACTGTATTCATTACTCATTTACTAATTGTTCCCTTTCTCCTTTTCTGATATCCTGGTTTCATTTTTGTTGTTCTTTTAAGTCTGTTGGTAACAAATTTTCTTAGTTTTCCTTCATCAGAGAATATCTTGATCTTCCCTTTATTCCCAAGGATATTTTCACTGTCTATGGGATTCTGTTGACAGTTTTGTTCTCTCAGCACTTAAAAAATACTTTCTCCCGGCTTCAATGGTTGCTGAAGAGATACCTATTGTCTTCTAATTTAATTCCCCTGTAGGTGAAATGTCATTTTTCTTTGAGTACATTCAAGATTTTTCTTTCTCCTTAGTTTTCAAAAGCTTAATTATAAAGGAACTTGTTAAGTATGTCTTCAGGTTTATTCTTTTTAGAATTCACTCTGCTTCTTAAACTTACATTTAGAGGATTTGTTTCCAAATTGTTAAGCTTTTCACCATTATTATTTGCAGTACTTTTTTTATTATTGCCTTTTTCTCCTTTTCTTTATGGTTATTTAATCACTTAGGCATGCTGTCACAGGCACTGTGCTGCAGCTTACCCTGATTCCTATTCTTATTAGTTCTCACTAAGACACACTATCTTAAATAGATCAGAGACCTTTTACAGTCACAGTGTAGTCCCCTCAGAGTCTTGAGTCTCGGACTTGGACAATAAAGTGTCGTGGTCTCGAATATTGTCAAACCAAGAGTAACTTTATTAATCATAGTACATATAATAATCAGAATCAATTCAATTAATCTGAATCCAAATAAAGGCAAGCACAAATGATCAGAACTCAATCAAATAATCAGAAGTTCTTATCCCAGAGCTGGAGAGTCTCAATCTCACATTGGGCTCAGTCGATCTCTATGAGCGAGCCTCCCGCACAATCTTACCTTACATTTTTATATTTTCTCAGCTTGAAATCTCAAGTTAATTAGTAATCACAAAAGTGGCTATTACAAGAGCTTTTTGCTCCTCTAGAGACACAAAAGTGGTTACTACTGGAGCTTTTTGCTCCTCTACTAGTGCCTAGGTAAACACCTTTATCCCCGAGGGGAAACACGTGTTTGTACAGAAAACATTCTTATAATTCTTAAACTACAAAGGGAACTATGAGTTGTAAAAAGCGTGTTACACTATAGCTAAAAAAGGCACAAGTGGAAGAGTTTTTGTGCTCTGTACTAGTGCTTAGGTAAACATCAATGTTTGTCAAAGGTGATAGTTTAAGTCTAAAAGGCCCAGGCTTTTATCAGTAACTAGCTACTTAGTCATCCTCGGAGGAGGTCTCAGAGAGGCAGGGCTGCAAGCAGTGCAGTGCTTATTGCTAGTGTGAAAAGACATTTGTCCACTCGGCCTGGGTATTTTTTCTTGATCTTTCCTGTGAAAAGCGAACATGAAACCATCCCTTTGTACTAATGACCACCCTTGTGGAAGCATGTGACATACCAACCAAGTTAGAGGTGTCTCCTTCCCCACATAGTGGCAGTCTCTGCAAATAACCTAACTTCTCTTCCTCATCACTTTCCCCATCGGAACTGTTCTCACAATTAGGGTCCCAATATCTGTCAGTGAAGATGCCTTTGCTTGCCTATGACACTGCCCAAGTCTTGAGACTCCATGGACTGCAGCACCTCAAACTTCCCTGTCCTTCACCATCTCCTAGTCTTTGTTCAAACTTGTATCCTTTGAATCAATGATGTCTTCCAGCTATCTCATCTATTGGCATCCCCTTCTCCTCCTGGACCTGAACTTTTCCAGCATCAGGTTCTTTTCAAATAAGACTTCGGCTTCCATCAGGTAGCCAAATCATTGGAAGTCCAGCTCCATCGTCAGCATCATTTCTTCCAATGAATTTTCAGGGTTGATTTCTTTTAGGATTGACTGGTTTGATCTTCTTGCAGTCCAAGGGACTCTGAAAAGTTTTCTCCAGCACCACAGTATGAAAACATCAATTCTTTGGCACTAGCCTTCTTTATGGTCTGCCTCTCACATCCATACATGACTACTGGGAAAAACATAGCTTTAACTATATATACTTTTGTTGGCAAAGTGATGTTCCTTCTTTTTTAATGTACTGTCAAGGTTTCCATAACTTTTCCTCCAAGGAACAAGCACCTTTTAATTTCATGCCTATAATCACCATCCTCAGTGATTTTGGAGCCCAAGAAAACAAAGTCTGTCATTGTTTCCATTGCTGGCCCATCTATTTTTCATGAAGTGATAGAAGCAGATGCATGATCTTAGGTTTTGAATTCTGATTTTTAGGCCAGTTTTTTACTCTCCTCTTTCACCTTCATCAAGAGGCTCTTTCATCAAGGGTGCTGTCTTCTGCACATATGAGGTTATTGATATTTCTCCTAGCAATCTTGATTCCAGCTTGAGTTTCATCCAGCTTGTGATTTTTCATGTAAACAAGCAAGGTGACAATATACAGTATTGCTGTACTCCTGTCCCAATTTTGGACCAGTCTGTTATTCCATGTCCAGTTCTAATTGTTGCTTCTTGTCCTGCATACAGGTTTCTCAGGAGGATGCTAAGGTCATTTGATAGCCCCATGTCGTTCAGAATCCTCCACAGTGTGCTGTGATCTACATAGTCCAAGACTTTCATGTAGTCAATGAAGCAGAAGTTTTTCTGGAATTGCCTTGATCTTTCCATGATCCATTTGATGTTGGCATTTTGATCTCTGGTTCCTCTGCCTTTTCTAAGTCCAGCTTGTACATCTGGAGGTTTTCTGTTCATGTATTGTTGAAGCCCTGCTTAGAAGATTTTTGAGCATGACCTTGTTATTATGTAAAGTGAGCACAGTCGAGTGGAAGGTGGCAATTTGGACATTCTTTAAGAATCATTGTCCTTTGGTGTTGGAATGAAAACTGACCTTTTCCAGTCCTGTGGCCACTGCAGAGTTTTCCAAATTTGCTGACATATTGAGTACAGCACTTTAACAGCATCATCTTAGGATTTGAAATGGTTCAGCTAGAATTCTATCCCCTCCATTAGGTTGTCTGTAGTGTTGCATCCTAAGGCCCACTTAACTTCACACTTCAGGACGCCTGGCACTAGGTGAGTGATCATACTATCATGGTTATCTGGATCATTAAGATCTTTATTGTATAGTTATTTTGTGTACTCTTGCTACCTCTTATTATCTTCTGTTTCTGTTAGGTCCATACCATTTTTGTCCTTTATTGTGCCTTTCTTTGTAAGGCCTTTTCTTATAGGGCTCCAAAAGTCTAACAGGTCACATATTCTTTTCTATCATTCTCTACTGTTTAAATTGCATGTGATTTCTATTCACATTTCCTAATTTCCAACCACCTTTTCTTTCGGTTCTTCTTGGCCCATCAGTTAAGATTTTTATTTTTGATATGCTGTTTTTCAATTCTAAAAGTTGTACTTTGTTCTTACATCTGTATATGTATGTTTGTGTGTGTGTATGTATGTATGTATGTATGTATATATATATATATATCATACTTTATCTTATTTTTACAGGGGTTCCTATTTTTTGTCTTTTATTTCAAGCATGTTTGTGATAGTTCCTTGAACAATTTTTGTGACGCCTACTTTAAAATCTTTCTGAAAAAATACAGTATCTTTTTCTTCTTTGTTTTGGTATCAATGATTGATTGATCTCATTCAGTTTGTGTTCCTCCTGTTTCTATGTTTGCAGAAATGAAAGCCCAGACCTTACTGTATTATGTTGGAAGACTCTGAATATTATTTGAACTTCGCCTTTAAGCTGGTTTTTTCCAAAAGCATTTTCGGAAGGAAAGATGTATTTCACGGTCACTAGGTGGAGCTAGAATTCCTGATTCACTACTGGTTTTCACTTGATACCCAGTAAGGAAGGAGCTCCTCATTACCTATGGCCAGGCTGGGGAACTTGGTCTCCACCCGGTCTACACAGACAGCCCTTCAGAGGAAACCATCTTTCCACGGTGGCATAGGTGATTGCAATTTGGACATTCTTTAAGAATCATTGTCCTTTGGTGTTGGAATGAAAACTGACCTTTTCCAGTCCTGTGGCCACTGCAGAGTTTTCCAAATTTGCTGACATATTGAGTACAGCACTTTAACAGCATCATCTTAGGATTTGAAATGGTTCAGCTAGAATTCTATCCCCTCCATTAGGTTGTCTGTAGTGTTGCATCCTAAGGCCCACTTAACTTCACACTTCAGGACGCCTGGCACTAGGTGAGTGATCATACTATCATGGTTATCTGGATCATTAAGATCTTTATTGTATAGTTATTTTGTGTACTCTTGCTACCTCTTATTATCTTCTGTTTCTGTTAGGTCCATACCATTTTTGTCCTTTATTGTGCCTTTCTTTGTAAGGCCTTTTCTTATAGGGCTCCAAAAGTCTAACAGGTCACATATTCTTTTCTATCATTCTCTACTGTTTAAATTGCATGTGATTTCTATTCACATTTCCTAATTTCCAACCACCTTTTCTTTCGGTTCTTCTTGGCCCATCAGTTAAGATTTTTATTTTTGATATGCTGTTTTTCAATTCTAAAAGTTGTACTTTGTTCTTACATCTGTATATGTATGTTTGTGTGTGTGTATGTATGTATGTATGTATGTATATATATATATATATCATACTTTATCTTATTTTTACAGGGGTTCCTATTTTTTGTCTTTTATTTCAAGCATGTTTGTGATAGTTCCTTGAACAATTTTTGTGACGCCTACTTTAAAATCTTTCTGAAAAAATACAGTATCTTTTTCTTCTTTGTTTTGGTATCAATGATTGATTGATCTCATTCAGTTTGTGTTCCTCCTGTTTCTATGTTTGCAGAAATGAAAGCCCAGACCTTACTGTATTATGTTGGAAGACTCTGAATATTATTTGAACTTCGCCTTTAAGCTGGTTTTTTCCAAAAGCATTTTCGGAAGGAAAGATGTATTTCACGGTCACTAGGTGGAGCTAGAATTCCTGATTCACTACTGGTTTTCACTTGATACCCAGTAAGGAAGGAGCTCCTCATTACCTATGGCCAGGCTGGGGAACTTGGTCTCCACCCGGTCTACACAGACAGCCCTTCAGAGGAAACCATCTTTCCACTGGGTGGTGTTGAAAGTCGTTGCTCTTTTAAGGTTTTCCTCTGATACCACTTCATTGGTGGAGGTTAAGGACAGCACATTTTATCCAGGTGGGGTCTAGATTTCAAGCTCTCCACATACTCTCCACTGATATCACAGTGGGAAAATAATCTTGTTAATGGTAATTGGACATGAAAGTCCAGTTTATCTCCTGGGACACCTCAGAAAGCACTCTAATAGTAATGTTGAGAAGTACATGAGAGCCTCAAAAGAAAGTAGAAGTGTAGGCTCACAATTTGGCTCTTTCTAGCATGGGTGGAACTGAGAATCATTCTTTTTGCTGTACTGGTTTAACATAGTAGAGGTGCTACTGACTTATATTTCTGTCTTCCTAAACTTTTCCTGTCCTGTTCCTTTATCTAGTAAGGACCAGTTTTGTTGGAGACGTTTGTGTCCTGGGCCTTTGGCACTTTTAGGATGCTTAGTTTTTTCACCTCCAAATTCGGAGCATATGAACTAAAAATAAAACCCAAAGAACTCATCACCATGTTATTCTGTAGACCCTCAAGCTCCTATATCTTTCAAAGTCTTCTTATGTTTTATTTTTATTTCATTGTTCAGGATTTTTCATTCTACTTAAGAAGAAAAATATGACATTTCATCTTTTCAGAAATAGAAGTTCATCTTTTCCCTTTTATTCTATCTTAGTCATTATATTTAAAGTAGGTCTTTTCAGATCTTATACAGTGGTTCAGAAAAACTCAGACACTCTTTGTCTTTTTTTTAAAACATTTATTTATTTATTGGGGAGGGGGGGGGGGGGGGAGGGAGATGGGTGGGCGACTTCTATTGGTCTTTCATTTGTCTGTTTTCATCCATCTTTGTTCTTTGGCCCATGTGGGTATCCGATCGCAGTGGCCTCTGTTGTGTCAGAGCACTGGCTCTGGGCGCATGTGCTCCAGAGTTCCAGTACGGTAATTGGGCACATCAGTCCAGCCACTCCATGGCATGTGAGATCTTCCCAGGCCAGGGATCGAACTGGTGCCCCTTGCAGTGCAAGGCGGTGTCCTTACCCACTGGACCACCAGGGAAGCCCTCCTTGTCTTTTAATTAGTGTCTTTAGATGATTCACATTTAAATTTGGATTGACATAAACCAATTGGCAATTGCTACTTATTTATTGACAGAGGTTTAATTTGCTTTTTTATCTGGTTTTAATTGAGCATTTTATATGATTCCATTCTATCTCCTTTCTCGTATATAGTTTAAAATGTTGGGCTTCTCTGGTAAGTGAAAGTCCATTTATCTCCTGGGACACCTCAGAAAGCACTCAATAGTAATGTTGAGAAGTACATGAGAGCCTCAAAAGAAAGTAGAAGTGTAGGCTCACAATTTGGCTCTTTCTAGCATGGGTGGAACTGAGAATCATTCTTTTTGCTGTACTGGTTTAACATAGTAGAGGTGCTACTGACTTATATTTCTGTCTTCCTAAACTTTTCCTGTCCTGTTCCTTTATCTAGTAAGGACCAGTTTTGTTGGAGACGTTTGTGTCCTGGGCCTTTGGCACTTTTAGGATGCTTAGTTTTTTCACCTCCAAATTCGGAGCATATGAACTAAAAATAAAACCCAAAGAACTCATCACCATGTTATTCTGTAGACCCTCAAGCTCCTATATCTTTCAAAGTCTTCTTATGTTTTATTTTTATTTCATTGTTCAGGATTTTTCATTCTACTTAAGAAGAAAAATATGACATTTCATCTTTTCAGAAATAGAAGTTCATCTTTTCCCTTTTATTCTATCTTAGTCATTATATTTAAAGTAGGTCTTTTCAGATCTTATACAGTGGTTCAGAAAAACTCAGACACTCTTTGTCTTTTTTTTAAAACATTTATTTATTTATTGGGGAGTGGGGTGGGGAGGGAGGGAGATGGGTGGGCGACTTCTATTGGTCTTTCATTTGTCTGTTTTCATCCATCTTTGTTCTTTGGCCCATGTGGGTATCCGATCGCAGTGGCCTCTGTTGTGTCAGAGCACTGGCTCTGGGCGCATGTGCTCCAGAGTTCCAGTACGGTAATTGGGCACATCAGTCCAGCCACTCCATGGCATGTGAGATCTTCCCAGGCCAGGGATCGAACTGGTGCCCCTTGCAGTGCAAGGCGGTGTCCTTACCCACTGGACCACCAGGGAAGCCCTCCTTGTCTTTTAATTAGTGTCTTTAGATGATTCACATTTAAATTTGGATTGACATAAACCAATTGGCAATTGCTACTTATTTATTGACAGAGGTTTAATTTGCTTTTTTATCTGGTTTTAATTGAGCATTTTATATGATTCCATTCTATCTCCTTTCTCGTATATAGTTTAAAATGTTGGGCTTCTCTGGTGGTCCAGTGGGTAAGGACACCGCCTTGCAGGGCAAGGGGTGCCTGCTCCATCCCTGGCCTGGGAGGATCCCGCGTGCCACGGAGTGGCTGGACCGATGTGTCCAATTACTGAGCTGGAGATCTGGGGCGCATGCGCCCAGAGCCGGTGCTCTGCAACAACAGAGGCCACCGCGACGGGAGGCCCACACGGGCCAAAGAACAAAGATAGATGAAAATGAACAAATGAAAGACCGATAGAAGTGGCCCGCTTGCTCCCCTCCCTCCCCAACCCCCCCAAATAAATAAATAAAAATTTAAAAATAAAATAAAATAAAATAAAATGTTCATTATTTACTAATATAACAGATCCTTTCTTGTGTAATTCATACACCTTACAACAGAATATTCCTAATCCTTTCCTCCCATCCTTTACGTAATTGTTGTCATACATTTCATTAATGTTTCCTATGTGCTATAATCACCAACTTTCATTATTTATGATTTAAACTAATATTATATAAGGTGGAATACCTACTTAGAGTCAACAGATTTTTTTTTTTTTTTGCTTCCTAAGTTTTGGAAATTGTTTCTCCAAAGTACTTTTTAATTTTATTTTGATAAGTGCTTGGGGTTATTTCTCTATGACAAATACTATAATTTTAAAATCACTTGTTTTTATCATGCAAGCTCTGACTCATTGGAGTGGTTCCTGTTAGTACTCTCTTCCATTATTTCTCCAGGAAATGTATTCATTTTAACTATTAAACTGATTGTTGTATATGAAACACAAGCCTGGGTATATACTAGAAATATGCTGTAGTTCTTAGTCTTCACTGTGGCCTCACAGATTAAAATCCATAATAAAACATCTGCCTAAAGAGTTCAGGCCTGAAAACATGATTTCCCTCCAGATTCTCATGATCTGTCAATCATGTAGCCCTTCTGACTAAAGTAGGAGAAAGGGAAGATGAGTGGGAACTGTAAGTGCCATCTCCTTTATACCACTTTTAAAGTATGTTTATTAGTAAACTGTTTTGTAAATCTAGATTATATTTGAAAGGTGAAGACTCATTATACTTTATAAAATCTCAGACATATAATTATATTCAATTATGTAATATATTAGTAACTTTGAAAATAATCCCCTCATTTTATCTTGAAAGTATTTTCATGTTTAAAAGAAGGCAATTATTTGAGATAAATTATTTAAAAAGCTAATTTCATGATTAGTATGCCCTCTAATTTTGCAAGAAACCATCCTGTGGATTTCCTTTCCCTTTAGGCAGTGAGGATTTCATTATTGAGACCACCTGTGGATGGTGTGATTGAAAATTTTAATCTGTGCACAATCACCTCATCATTTTGATATTTTGATGCAAATCTCTAGACAATCATGGACATTACAATAAAAAAAAAAAAAAGGTTTCCCTGGTGGTCCAGTGGGTAAGGACACCGCCTTGCAGTGCAAGGGGCCCGGTTTGATCCCTGGCCTGGGAAGATCCCACGTGCTGCGGAGTGGCTGGATCCATGGGTCCAATTACTAAGCTGGAGCTCTGGAGCGCATGTGTCTAGAGCTGGTGCTCTGCGACAACAGAGGCCACTGCGATGGGAGGCCCACATAGGCCAAAGAACAAAGATGGATGAAAATGGATAAATGGAAGACCAATAGAAGTGGCCCACCTGCCCCACTCCCTCCATAACCCACCCCCTCCCCCAAAAAAGAAAAAAAAGAAAAAAGCTTAGGAAGTTCAATTTTAGTCCAAATTCCTCAAATTTCATTTTAGTCCGAAATAAACGTGAGACACTGCTAATTTAAAGAAACTTCTTTTGCTCAATTTTATTGACTTTGACGTGAAAATGATAGCAACTTAGTCCTGTCTAACTCCTTGTGATCCCATAGATTGTAGCCTGCCAGTCTTCTCTCTCCATGGAATTTTCTAGGCATGATTACTAGAGTAGATAGCCATTCCCTTCTTCAAATCTTCCTGGCTTAGTAATCCAACACTTTACAGGCAGATTCGTTATGATCTGAACCACTAGTAAAAGATCAGTAGCCTGTATTTATTAGGGTCTATCTCTGGATTTCCTAGTCTGTATCACTGAATTGTTAGTCCATTCTTTGACCAGTACCACTTTTAAAGTATGTTTATTAGTAAACTGTTTTGTAAATCTAGATTATATTTGAAAGGTGAAGACTCATTATACTTTATAAAATCTCAGACATATAATTATATTCAATTATGTAATATATTAGTAACTTTGAAAATAATCCCCTCATTTTATCTTGAAAGTATTTTCATGTTTAAAAGAAGGCAATTATTTGAGATAAATTATTTAAAAAGCTAATTTCATGATTAGTATGCCCTCTAATTTTGCAAGAAACCATCCTGTGGATTTCCTTTCCCTTTAGGCAGTGAGGATTTCATTATTGAGACCACCTGTGGATGGTGTGATTGAAAATTTTAATCTGTGCACAATCACCTCATCATTTTGATATTTTGATGCAAATCTCTAGACAATCATGGACATTACAATAAAAAAAAAAGGTTTCCCTGGTGGTCCAGTGGGTAAGGACACCGCCTTGCAGTGCAAGGGGCCCGGTTTGATCCCTGGCCTGGGAAGATCCCACGTGCTGCGGAGTGGCTGGATCCATGGGTCCAATTACTAAGCTGGAGCTCTGGAGCGCATGTGTCTAGAGCTGGTGCTCTGCGACAACAGAGGCCACTGCGATGGGAGGCCCACATAGGCCAAAGAACAAAGATGGATGAAAATGGATAAATGGAAGACCAATAGAAGTGGCCCACCTGCCCCACTCCCTCCATAACCCCCCCCCCCCCCCAAAAAAGAAAAAAAAAAAAAAAACTTAGGAAGTTCAATTTTAGTCCAAATTCCTCAAATTTCATTTTAGTCCGAAATAAACGTGAGACACTGCTAATTTAAAGAAACTTCTTTTGCTCAATTTTATTGACTTTGACGTGAAAATGATAGCAACTTAGTCCTGTCTAACTCCTTGTGATCCCATAGATTGTAGCCTGCCAGTCTTCTCTCTCCATGGAATTTTCTAGGCATGATTACTAGAGTAGATAGCCATTCCCTTCTTCAAATCTTCCTGGCTTAGTAATCCAACACTTTACAGGCAGATTCGTTATGATCTGAACCACTAGTAAAAGATCAGTAGCCTGTATTTATTAGGGTCTATCTCTGGATTTCCTAGTCTGTATCACTGAATTGTTAGTCCATTCTTTGACCAGTACCACACTATCTTGATTTATATAAAAGTTGATTAGGGTCACTTTTCCAACTTTGTTCTTTAACATTTTGTTGAAGCTTGGTCTTTTGCCTCTATGTGCATTCTCATGGCACAGTGGTAAAGAACCCACCTGCCAATATAGGAGATGCAAAGATGTGGATTTATCCCCAAGTCAGGAAGTCTCCCTGAAGGAGGAAATGGCTACCCACTACAGGATTCTTGCCTGGATACTTCCATAAACAGAAGAGCCTGGCAATCTACGGCCCTTGGTGCCACACAGAGTCAGACATGACCAACATGAGCACTCATACAATATAAGTGGTACTATGATTTCTATTAAAACCCCACCTGTTCCTTGCTGAAACACAGAAAAGCAATTGACTTAAATATTAATCTTTATTCTGTCACCTTGCTATAATTGCTTATTAGTTTAAGAGGATATTTGTCATCCTTTCAGTTACTTAATTGACAATTTTGTCATCTATGAATGAAGATAGTATTATTTTCTCCTTCCCAATTAGAAAACTATTTTTCTCCTTGTCTTATTATATTATCTATGGCTTTCAATATAATGTTAAAAAGGAGTGGTGAGAAGGTACATCCTTAGTAGAAAAGCTTCAATTTTCTCATGTTTAAGCATGATGTTAACTGTAGATAATTTTTGATAAATAATCTATCAAGCTGAGAAAGTAGCCCTATTTTTATAATAGTTTCAAATCCAGTGCTTCTTCATGTATCAATATGAGGATTTATTTTTCTTTCTTGGCTTGTTGATATAGGTGATTATGTTAATTTTTAAAAATGAAATTATCCTTGCCTATCTGTGAAAAATCCCACCGGGTCATGGCATATAATTATTTTGTACATCATTAGATTCTATTTGCTGATAGTTGTGTTTAGAATTTTATACCAATGCTCATGAGAGAAATTGGTCTGTAGATTTTTGCAAAATTTGTGATCTGTAATTTTAGTGTAGTGCTGACATCGTAGAATGTGTTAAAAAGTCAATTTTCTGTTTCTGTCTTCTGAAAGAACTGAGAAAGTATTGGTATAATTTCTTCTTTAAGTGTTTGGTAGAATTCATCAATGAGCCCAATTGTTTCTTGTGCTTTCAGTTTTGGAACATTATTAATAATTGATTCATTTTTAATTTAGGCCAATTCAGCCATCTGTTTATTATTTGGTGAGTTTTGGCAGATTATCTTTCCAGGAATTAGTTAATTTCCTCCAGGTTATCTAGTGTTCCTTCAGCCATAGTTATTTAATTTCTTTATTATCCTTTGTGTTTCTATGGTATCTACAGTAAATTTCCTACTTTCACTTTTGATATTATCGGTAGTAATTTGTGTCTGCTCTCTTTTTTCTTTGTTATCCTGGCTAAAAGCTTATTAATATTATCACGTTATTTTTCAAAGTATCAACTTTTTGTTCCATTTATTTTCTGTACTGATTTTCGGATTTCAACTTAGCTTATTTTGAATTTAATTCTCTTTTTTCCCCCTCATTTTTATGTGGAAAGTTCTTCTCTTGATGGAGTTTAGAGCTTTCATCTTTTCTACTATGTACATTTAATGCTATAAATGTTATTCTAAGCACTCCTTTGGCTGTAGCCCTCAAATTCTGATAAGCTGTTTCTGAGGATAAGTTAGTTAAAAAAATATCTTGAAATTTCTCTTTAAATTTTGTTTGACACATGTGTTTTGAAGTGTGTTGCTTAAGCTCCATGTATTTGATTGGGGCTTATCCAGTGTATCTATTTCTAGGTTAGTTTCATCTAGTCTGAGAGTAGTCATTGCATTATTTCTGTTCCTTTAAATTTGCTGTGTTCTATGGCTCAAAGTGGGGTCTATCTTTGTGAACATCTTACGTGTGCTTGAGAAAAATGTGTATTGGATGAAGTAGTTAATAGATGGTTATATTCAGTTAATTGAGTGCGTTGGTGCTTTTTAAAAATATTATTGGCAATTTTATTTACAATGTTATGTTACTTTCAGCTGTATAGCAAAGTGATCCAGCTATATGCATACATATTTCCCCTCTTTTTGTTTTGGATTTTCTTTCCATTTGGGTCCCCATAGAACATTGAATAGAATTTCCTATACTATACAGTGGATTCTCATTAGCTAATTTATACATTGTATTAATAGTGTATAGTGTTGTTTTCAGCTGTGTCATTGATTTTTCTGGCTGTATATCCATGCATTTGGAAAAAGGATGTTAAAGTTTCCAACAATGACACTGGGTTCATCTGTTTATCTGTAGGTTCTACCTGTTTTTGACCTGCGTTGTTTGATACTCTGCTCTTAGGCAAATACATGTCTTAAAAAGTTAATTCCTTTATCATCATGTAGTGTCCTTCTTTGTCTCTGACGACAATCCTTGGTATCAGTTGTGTCTGAAATTAATAGAGAGACTCTTGCTTTTTCTTCATTTGTGTTAGTATGGTATATTTTTCACCATCCATTTGCTTTCAATCTATGTATCTCTATATGTAAGGTGAGTTTCCTTTATATGACATATAGTTTAATCATGGTTATTGATCTACTGTGGCAAAACTTTTGTCTTTTGATTGGTACATTTAGATCTTGAAATTTAAAGTGATTATTAATAGACCTACTATATTAGTTCTTGTTTGTTCTTTGTTTTCTTTTTGTTTGTTCTAAGCACTCCTTTGGCTGTAGCCCTCAAATTCTGATAAGCTGTTTCTGAGGATAAGTTAGTTAAAAAAATATCTTGAAATTTCTCTTTAAATTTTGTTTGACACATGTGTTTTGAAGTGTGTTGCTTAAGCTCCATGTATTTGATTGGGGCTTATCCAGTGTATCTATTTCTAGGTTAGTTTCATCTAGTCTGAGAGTAGTCATTGCATTATTTCTGTTCCTTTAAATTTGCTGTGTTCTATGGCTCAAAGTGGGGTCTATCTTTGTGAACATCTTACGTGTGCTTGAGAAAAATGTGTATTGGATGAAGTAGTTAATAGATGGTTATATTCAGTTAATTGAGTGCGTTGGTGCTTTTTAAAAATATTATTGGCAATTTTATTTACAATGTTATGTTACTTTCAGCTGTATAGCAAAGTGATCCAGCTATATGCATACATATTTCCCCTCTTTTTGTTTTGGATTTTCTTTCCATTTGGGTCCCCATAGAACATTGAATAGAATTTCCTATACTATACAGTGGATTCTCATTAGCTAATTTATACATTGTATTAATAGTGTATAGTGTTGTTTTCAGCTGTGTCATTGATTTTTCTGGCTGTATATCCATGCATTTGGAAAAAGGATGTTAAAGTTTCCAACAATGACACTGGGTTCATCTGTTTATCTGTAGGTTCTACCTGTTTTTGACCTGCGTTGTTTGATACTCTGCTCTTAGGCAAATACATGTCTTAAAAAGTTAATTCCTTTATCATCATGTAGTGTCCTTCTTTGTCTCTGACGACAATCCTTGGTATCAGTTGTGTCTGAAATTAATAGAGAGACTCTTGCTTTTTCTTCATTTGTGTTAGTATGGTATATTTTTCACCATCCATTTGCTTTCAATCTATGTATCTCTATATGTAAGGTGAGTTTCCTTTATATGACATATAGTTTAATCATGGTTATTGATCTACTGTGGCAAAACTTTTGTCTTTTGATTGGTACATTTAGATCATTGAAATTCAAAGTGATTATTAATAGACCTACTATATTAGTTCTTGTTTGTTCTTTGTTCCCTTATTCTTTGTTACTGCTTTTGTCTGTCACTCCTTTGGGGTCTTTGTGGTTTTATATGATTCCATTTTTTCTTCTAGGGCTCCCCTGATAGTTCAGTTGGTAAAGAATCTGCCTGCAATGCAGGAGAGCAGGGTTTCATCCCAGAGTTGGGAAGATCCCCTGGAAAAAGAAATGGCAACCCACTCCAACATTCTTATCTGAAAAACCCATGGACAGAAGAGCATAGCAGGTTACAGTCCATGGGGTCACAGGACTTGAACACAACTATTTTTTGCATGCTAAAAAAACTGCTATTTTGAGCATATAATGTGATTCTATTTTCTTTTTTCACTATTTCACTTATATTTCTTTTTCTTTTCACTTTTTAATGTTTTTTTTAGAGTTTTCAATGTACACTTACAACTAATTCCAGTCTACTTTCAACTGGGACTATACTACTTCACAGATAATATGTACAGTTTTTGAAAACAAAATAACCCAAATTTCATTTTATTGTTTATGCCATTTTTATCATTTCACTTATAATAAGTATAAGTAAGCATATACATGAAATACACATAAGCATAGATAGTTGAATACCTTATTGATGTTTTTACTTTGAACATACTATTATGTATTAAATCAATGAAGAATATATATATTTTTAAAATTTTATCTTCACATATTCCTTCTTTCATGCTCTTGCTTTATGTAGATCCATGGTTATAACTTATTTTCTGCTTTCTTCTTTGCCAAGCAAATCCACTAAGAACAACTACATGTCTTAAAAGTTAATTCCTTTATCATCATGTAATGCCCTTCTTTGTCTCTGACGAATCCTTGGTATCAGTTGTGTCTGAAATTAATAGAGAGACTCTTGCTTTTTCTTCATTTGTGTTAGTATGGTATATTTTTCACCATCCATTTGCTTTCAATCTATGTATCTCTATATGTAAGGTGAGTTTCCTTTATATGACATATAGTTTAATCATGGTTATTGATCTACTGTGGCAAAACTTTTGTCTTTTGATTGGTACATTTAGATCATTGAAATTCAAAGTGATTATTAATAGACCTACTATATTAGTTCTTGTTTGTTCTTTGTTCCCTTATTCTTTGTTACTGCTTTTGTCTGTCACTCCTTTGGGGTCTTTGTGGTTTTATATGATTCCATTTTTTCTTCTAGGGCTCCCCTGATAGTTCAGTTGGTAAAGAATCTGCCTGCAATGCAGGAGAGCAGGGTTTCATCCCAGAGTTGGGAAGATCCCCTGGAAAAAGAAATGGCAACCCACTCCAACATTCTTATCTGAAAAACCCATGGACAGAAGAGCATAGCAGGTTACAGTCCATGGGGTCACAGGACTTGAACACAACTATTTTTTGCATGCTAAAAAAACTGCTATTTTGAGCATATAATGTGATTCTATTTTCTTTTTTCACTATTTCACTTATATTTCTTTTTTTCTTTTCACTTTTTAATGTTTTTTTTAGAGTTTTCAATGTACACTTACAACTAATTCCAGTCTACTTTCAACTGGGACTATACTACTTCACAGATAATATGTACAGTTTTTGAAAACAAAATAACCCAAATTTCATTTTATTGTTTATGCCATTTTTATCATTTCACTTATAATAAGTATAAGTAAGCATATACATGAAATACACATAAGCATAGATAGTTGAATACCTTATTGATGTTTTTACTTTGAACATACTATTATGTATTAAATCAATGAAGAATATATATATTTTTAAAATTTTATCTTCACATATTCCTTCTTTCATGCTCTTGCTTTATGTAGATCCATGGTTATAACTTATTTTCTGCTTTCTTCTGAACTTTTTTGAGTTTTTCTCTCAAAGCAAATCCACTAAGAACAACTTCCCTCAATTTATCTTTGTCAGAAAAAGTCCATTTCTCCTTCATTTTGAAAGGTAGTGCACAAGATACAGTGTCTAATTTGGTTGTCATTTTTTGTCAATTCCATAAATATTTCTGTTTATTCTCTTCTTGCCTTCATCTTTTCTCATGATAAGTGGGATGTTTTTCTTATCTTTGTTCTTCTCTATGCAAAGTGCATTTTCCCTCTGCCTACTTTTATAAGGTTTTTCTTTATTTTCTATTTTGTATAATTGAAAAATATGTGCTGTGGTGTGACTTTTGAAAAGTTATACTTCTTGGTATTCTGTTGTTACTTAATTGAGTCTAATGGACCTTTCTCTCAAGTCTAGCCCAGCTGGCTGTGGTTCTCAGCCTCTGAAAGGCTGGGTTCTTTTCTAATTCTACTTTGAGTAGGCAAATAGCAAACTGAAACTGAGACTGACGCAGTGCAAACTTTATTCATTGATCAAAGAATTTAGAATTTCTGAGCTCACAGATATCCACCTAGAGAGATTAAATTAATTATAAAGGGTAAAGACAAAGAAAGGAGGAAGGAGTAAGGGTAATGATGGCATTTGCCTTGGTCTGGGGTCAGGGGCAGGGTTTTTTAGAGAGAGTAGGTGCCACTCACATCTTATATTTTTGTGGTCCTTAGTCTTTGGTCCTGGCTGCTGGTATGTGTATCATTTAATATGCAAATACAGTTACATTGTGTATCATGAGATTCAGGGTTTGTTGAAGGTCAGATTTGTTGCCTGCCATTTTGCGCCCAGCTGGTTTCATCTGGAGTGGTTTGTTTCTAGCTTCCTTTCTTATGCATGGGCCCTTTAATCTTAAAACTTATGTAAGCTCTAGAGAAGGGTGGATTTTTTTATTTAATTTATTTTAATTGGAGGATAATTACAATATTGTGGTGGTCTTTGTCATATAACAACATGAATCGGTCACAGGTATACATGTGTCTCCCCATCCTGAACCTCTCTCCCACCTCACTACCCTAGCCCTCGGAGGCATTGGGTGCCTTGCTTCATGCATCGGACTTGCACTGGTCCTCTATATTTTACATATGATAGTGTACATAATTCAATGCTACTCTCTCAAATCATCACATGTTTGCCTCTCCTATTAAGTCCAAAAGTCTGTTCTTTACATCTGTGTCCCATTTGCTGCCCTGCACGTAGGATCATCGGTATTGTCTTTCTAAATTTCACTTATATGCGTTAATATACAGTATTTGTTTTTCTTTTCTTTGTTCTTCTCTATGCAAAGTGCATTTTCTCTGCCTACTTTTATAAGGTTTTTCTTTATTTTCTATTTTGTATAATTGAAAAATATGTGCTGTGGTGTGACTTTTGAAAAGTTATACTTCTTGGTATTCTGTTGTTACTTAATTGAGTCTAATGGACCTTTCTCTCAAGTCTAGCCCAGCTGGCTGTGGTTCTCAGCCTCTGAAAGGCTGGGTTCTTTTCTAATTCTACTTTGAGTAGGCAAATAGCAAACTGAAACTGAGACTGACGCAGTGCAAACTTTATTCATTGATCAAAGAATTTAGAATTTCTGAGCTCACAGATATCCACCTAGAGAGATTAAATTAATTATAAAGGGTAAAGACAAAGAAAGGAGGAAGGAGTAAGGGTAATGATGGCATTTGCCTTGGTCTGGGGGTCAGGGGCAGGGTTTTTTAGAGAGAGTAGGTGCCACTCACATCTTATATTTTTGTGGTCCTTAGTCTTTGGTCCTGGCTGCTGGTATGTGTATCATTTAATATGCAAATACAGTTACATTGTGTATCATGAGATTCAGGGTTTGTTGAAGGTCAGATTTGTTGCCTGCCATTTTGCGCCCAGCTGGTTTCATCTGGAGTGGTTTGTTTCTAGCTTCCTTTCTTATGCATGGGCCCTTTAATCTTAAAACTTATGTAAGCTCTAGAGAAGGGTGGATTTTTTCATTTAATTTATTTTAATTGGAGGATAATTACAATATTGTGGTGGTCTTTGTCATATAACAACATGAATCGGTCACAGGTATACATGTGTCTCCCCATCCTGAACCTCTCTCCCACCTCACTACCCTAGCCCTCGGAGGCATTGGGTGCCTTGCTTCATGCATCGGACTTGCACTGGTCCTCTATATTTTACATATGATAGTGTACATAATTCAATGCTACTCTCTCAAATCATCACATGTTTGCCTCTCCTATTAAGTCCAAAAGTCTGTTCTTTACATCTGTGTCCCATTTGCTGCCCTGCACGTAGGATCATCGGTATTGTCTTTCTAAATTTCACTTATATGCGTTAATATACAGTATTTGTCTTTCTCTTTTTGACTTACTTCGCTCTGAAAAATAGGCTCCAGGTTAATCCACCTCATTAGAACTGATTCCAAAGCATTGCTTTTTGCAGCTGAGTAGTACTCCTTACCCATTCATCTCCAGAGGACATCTAGTTTGCTTCTATGTCCTAGTTATTATAAATAGTGCTATAGTGAACATTGGGGATACAGGTGTCACTCTCAATTCAGTTTTTCTCAGGGTGTATGCCCAACAGTACGATTCCTGGTTCATATGGCAGTCATGAAGACACTAGAGACCTCTTCAAGAAAAGTAGAGATACAAGAGAACATTTTATGCAAAGGTGGGCAGAATAAAGGCTATAAACACAATGGACATAACAGAAGATATTGAGAAGAGATTAAAAGAATAAAATTTAAAAAAAGAAAAGAACAGAAAAAGAATATATAGAAGAACTATACAAAAAAGATCTTAATGGCTCAGATAACCATGATGGTTTGATCACTCACCTAAAGCCAGACATCCTAGAGTGTGAAGTCAAGTGGACCTTAGAAAGGATCACTGTGAACATAGCTAGTGGCAATGATGGAATTTCAACTGAGCTATTTCACATGCTAAAAAAAATGATGTTGTTACAATGTTGAATTCAATAAGCCAGCAAATTTGGAAAACTCAGCAGTGGCCATCGGACTGGCAAAGGTCAGTGTTAATTGAAATCCCAAAGAATGCTCAAACTACCACACAATCTACACAAATTACATCAATTTATTTTAATTGGAGGATAATTACAATATTGTGGTGGTCTTTGTCATATAACAACATGAATCGGTCACAGGTATACATGTGTCTCCCCATCCTGAACCTCTCTCCCACCTCACTACCCTAGCCCTCGGAGGCATTGGGTGCCTTGCTTCATGCATCGGACTTGCACTGGTCCTCTATATTTTACATATGATAGTGTACATAATTCAATGCTACTCTCTCAAATCATCACATGTTTGCCTCTCCTATTAAGTCCAAAAGTCTGTTCTTTACATCTGTGTCCCATTTGCTGCCCTGCACGTAGGATCATCGGTATTGTCTTTCTAAATTTCACTTATATGCGTTAATATACAGTATTTGTCTTTCTCTTTTTGACTTACTTCGCTCTGAAAAATAGGCTCCAGGTTAATCCACCTCATTAGAACTGATTCCAAAGCATTGCTTTTTGCAGCTGAGTAGTACTCCTTACCCATTCATCTCCAGAGGACATCTAGTTTGCTTCTATGTCCTAGTTATTATAAATAGTGCTATAGTGAACATTGGGGATACAGGTGTCACTCTCAATTCAGTTTTTCTCAGGGTGTATGCCCAACAGTACGATTCCTGGTTCATATGGCAGTCATGAAGACACTAGAGACCTCTTCAAGAAAAGTAGAGATACAAGAGAACATTTTATGCAAAGGTGGGCAGAATAAAGGCTATAAACACAATGGACATAACAGAAGATATTGAGAAGAGATTAAAAGAATAAAATTTAAAAAAAGAAAAGAACAGAAAAAGAATATATAGAAGAACTATACAAAAAAGATCTTAATGGCTCAGATAACCATGATGGTTTGATCACTCACCTAAAGCCAGACATCCTAGAGTGTGAAGTCAAGTGGACCTTAGAAAGGATCACTGTGAACATAGCTAGTGGCAATGATGGAATTTCAACTGAGCTATTTCACATGCTAAAAAAAATGATGTTGTTACAATGTTGAATTCAATAAGCCAGCAAATTTGGAAAACTCAGCAGTGGCCATCGGACTGGCAAAGGTCAGTGTTAATTGAAATCCCAAAGAATGCTCAAACTACCACACAATTACATTCAATTCACATGCTGACAAGATCACACTCAAAATTTTCCAAGCTGGGCTTCAACTGTATATGAACCAAAATTTTTCAGATGTAAAAACAAGATTTAGAAAAGGAAGAATAATCAGAGATTAAATAGCCAACCTCCATTGGATCATAGAGAAAAACAAGAGAAATCCAGAAAAAAATCTACATCTGCTTCACTGACTATATGAAAGCCTTTGACAGTGTGGATCACAACTGTGGAAAATTCTTAAAAGTGATGGAAATACCACACCACCTTACCTACTACCTGAAAAATCTATGTGCGGGTCAAGAAGTAACAGTTAGAACTGGGCATGGAACAACGAACTGGTTCAAAACTGGGAAAGGACTACATAAAAGCCGCACATTGTCACCCTGCTTATTTAATGTATATACAGAGGACATCATTTAAAATGCTGGTTTAGTGCAAGCTGGAAGTAAGATTGAGGGAAGAAATATCAATAACCTCAGGTATGCAGATGACACCACCCTTATGGTGAAAGTGAAAAGTAACTAAAGAGCCTCTTGATGAAGGTAAAAGAAGCGTATGAAAATGCTGACCTAAAAGTCAACATTCTAAACATGAATTCATGGCATCTGGTCCCAACACTTCATGCAGATAGATGAGGAAACAAAGGGAACCGTGACAGATATTTTTTTCTTGGGGTCTATAATCACTGGGGATGTGACTGCAGCCATAAAATCAAGACACTTGCTTTGTGCAAAATTTATGACAAACCTAGACAGTGTATTAAAAAGCAAAGACATCACTTTGCCAACAAAGGCCTCCATAGTCAAACGTATGCTTTTCCCAGTAGTCATGTATGTATGTGAGAGTTGGACCATAAAGAGGGCTGAGCACTGAAGAACTGATGCCTTTGAACTGTGGTGTTGGAGAAGACTCTTGAGAATGCCCTCGGCAGCAAGTAGATTAAACCAGCTAATCCTAAAAGAAATCTATTAAATATTCATTGGAAGGACTGATATTGAAGCTGAAACTCCAATATTTTGGCCATCTAATAGGAAAATTTTACTCATTGGAAAAGACCCTGATGATGTGAAAAATAAAAGGCAGAAGAAGAAGGGAATGACAGAGGACAAGATGGTTGGATAATATCACTGATTCAATGGACATGAGTTTGAAGAAACTCTGGAAGATGGTGATGGAGAAGGAAATGGCAGCCCACTCCAGTGTTTTTGCCTGGGGACTCCCATGGACAGCCGGTGTTGGGTGGGCTACAGTTCTACAGTTTATGGAATTGCAAGGGTTAGACATCACTTTGTGACTAATCATCACCACCACCAGGAAATGGTGAAGTACAAGGAAGCCTGCCATGATGCAGTCTAAAGGGTCTCAAAGAGTCAGACACAACTAAGCGACTGAACTGAACTTATAGCTGTTCATTTCCAATTTTTTAAGAACTCACCGCACTGTTTTCTGTAGTGGTTGTACCAGTGTGCATTTCGATCAACAGTTTAAGAGGATTTTCTTTTCTACTTACTCTCTCCAGCATTCGTCATTTGTAGGCTTTTTGATGATGGCCAACAGTTAGAGCAGATCTAGCAACAGTGCAATAGTCCTGAATTTTTGGTTTGGTGTCTGATATTAATTAGGGAAAATTGTCAATCATTGTTTTGAATATTTCTTTTTTGCCTTCTTTGGTCTTCTCATATTTACATGAATATCTTTTGTAGTTATTCTACAGTTCTTGGTAGTTCACTTCAGTTTTTTCAGTCATTGTTCTCTTTGCTTTTCAGTTTCTGAGGATCCTAGTGATACATTCTGAAAACCAGTGTTTCTCCTCCCCTATTCATAAGTCGCATAACAAGCCCACCAAAGGGAGTATTTATTGCTCTTCCCCTTTTTAAAATATCATTTATTTTGGGTTCTTTCTTAGAATTTCCATTTCCCTGCTTATATATTTTGCATCTGTTTTTGAGTGCTCTCTATGTTATCTATTAGAGGCCTTTCCAATTTCCAGTCTAATCATACCCTTGCCATGCCTGATTCTGGTGTTTGTTCTGTCCTTTTGATTTTTTTTTTTGCCTTTTAGTATGCATTCCCATTTTTTTTTTTTATGATAGCAAAATGTGATGTACCAATAAAAAGGAACTGCTGTAAATGGATTCTTAGTAAAGTGGTAGCAAGGCATGAAAGGAAAGGAAGCACACTTTAGTCCTCTAACGTTTAATCTCTCAATCTTGTCTGACTCTTTGAAACCTCATGGACTATAGTCCACCAGGCTCCTCAGTCCATGGAATTTCCCAGGCAAGAATACTGGAGTGGGTTGTCATTTACTTCTCCAAGGGACAGTCTTGACGCAAAGATTGAACCGGTGTCTCCTGCATTGACATGTGGATTCTTTACCTCTGACCCACCAGGGAAGTACCTACAGGTCAGTTAGCCTCTGATAATACCCCAAAGAGTTAGTCTCTGCTCAACTAGTTGCCCCTTAGAGCAGGCCTTATTAAGCCAGAATATTCTCCTGTTTTTCAAAATGGTTTCTTTCTCCAGCCATCTGACAGAAGCTGGAAGGGTTTTTCTGGGAACCTGCTTAAGCTCTTAGAGGTAAATTTCACATATTATGGAGTTTTTGACTCTGACACTTGTCTGCCCCGCACCTCCTGCTCTTCATCAATTATAGTACAGATTTTCCTACCTTGGCACCAATATCTGCAGTGGTTCATCTTCCTAGTTTCTCCTCTGGGAAGATGGGCCTGCCTCTGTGTGTCTGCCTGTCTGTCTTTCCTAGCCTGAAGATAGTGTTTTTTTCCTGTTCTCTGTCTTGTCTTCTGGATCCAAAAAGAGTTGTGGATTTTTCAGTCTGTTCAATATTTTAACTGTTAGGCTAGCATGATAACTTCCAAGGTCTTTATAGGCAGAACTGGAAACTGGCAGTTGATCTAATGGTCTTGGGAAAAAAAAAATATCTGTGCACAACTGAAAAAGTAAAAATTCCATTAAGACTGTACTTCAAATGGACTTTGGAAAAAATATGTTCCTTTTTGGTTAGTTTTCATATAAAAGTATATTTGTAAAAAAGAAAAACTTTATTTCCTACATTGGGAACTAAAGGGACATATACACATTCACATGAAAATTGATATGGTGGTTCAAAAAAGTTTAAGGGAATAGTGATGAATGAGAATTTACTTTCAGTAGAACAAGTTATAATATTTGTTTGCAAACTTCCTAGCCAAGCACAACCAAAATGGAATAGAGAAAAATGGGGTGAAGATAAAATTTCTTGAGACTTATTATCTGGTTGGATTATAAACCAGACACTCTTTAGTTAATTTAATATTCAAAATGCCTTGAGAGTGCACACTGCTATTTGAATTACAGGCTATGCAACAAAAACATGATAAATTTACAGTTTATTAAATATAATGTGACATAGAATTTTATCCCAGATGGTCTGATATAAGGAGAGAAACTTTATAATATATAAACATATTTATGAGAAGTGCTCCGAATAATTACTTTGCAAAATAAACATTTGTAAGCTTTTTTTCGAGGAAGTCAAACATGAATAGACAGAGGTGGCTGGAAATACTGTATCACTCTATGTAAAATTAAATATATCTTTGTTGACATCTAAGAATTTCTTAACTATGTTGACTTTCTGGTCCTCTATCAAGGCTTAAACTTTCTGTTTATATTATTTTGTTTTCTTGATGTGATGTATATATGTACTGTCAGTTCCGAATTCTTGAGCAGGTATAAGAGTATATCAAAATTTTCTTCTGTGTTAATATTTAATCTAGTAGACCAATATTTGAATTTTTGTAATAGTATATCATAGACCATAGACCATATATGTCTCTCAGTTCAGTGGTTTTGATTAATGTTTACCTAAAAACATTCAATTTATGAATGAATTATCAATACTATTATATATGGAGAAAAAGTCTAGAATTGTATTCTAAATTTAGTTAGTAACAACTAATTGTAGGTCGCTCTTAAAGAGCTCACTGTGTATCCACAAAGCTTTGCTTATCTTGGATGCTGTTGTCTTTAAGAAAAGCATCACAGAGTCAAACCATGTGTCATGACTTTTTGCAAATCTGTGTTCAAAATGTATCTCCACCTTGTCGTGCATACAAATCCATACTTTTGTAAATGTTACAGCGTGTATCACGGGACTCATACAGTGCAAGTAAGACATGTGGAGCAGAGCAAAGAGAAGATAGAAATGTTATAGACATACAAAGCAACTGTTAATAGCATAATGGTACTTTGGTCATAGAAAATATAGTAGATTGTTTTTTGGGTATATCTGTGTTTGTATACATGTTTTGCTATTTTAGTTGTAGATTTGGTGAAAACATAAAAATTGCCTAATTTGGAAACAGTGTTCTAATGAGCATTTATATATATAAATCTTAAGTGTCTGGAACAGTTTGCTAGTGTTCTGCAGTAAATGCTTGCTATGTTACTTTTAGAATTCTAGTTATGCTTTATCTTTCTTTCTGGTTTTTACATATTCCTCTTTCTTTTTAGACTAATTCATGAAAAAATACTGCTGGGGCTTCCCTGGGGGTCCAGTGGGTAGGGACACCATCTTTCAGTGAAAGGGGCAACGGTTCAATCTCTGGCCTGGGAAGATTCCATGTGCTGTGGAACAGCTGGACCGATGTGTCCAATTACCAACCCAGAGCTCTGGAGCACATGTGCCCAAAGCCAGTGCTCTGTGACAACAGAGGCCACTGCAATGGGAGGCCCACGGGTCAAAGAATTGGAAATACTGTATCACTCTATGTAAAATTAAATATATCTTTGTTGACATCTAAGAATTTCTTTGATTTCGTCTATCAAGGCTAAATTTTTTATATATTTTGTTTTCTTGATGTGATGTATATATGTACTGTCAGTTCCGAATTCTTGAGCAGGTATAAGAGTATATCAAAATTTTCTTCTGTGTTAATATTTAATCTAGTAGACCAATATTTGAATTTTTGTAATAGTATATCATAGACCATAGACCATATATGTCTCTCAGTTCAGTGGTTTTGATTAATGTTTACCTAAAAACATTCAATTTATGAATGAATTATCAATACTATTATATATGGAGAAAAAGTCTAGAATTGTATTCTAAATTTAGTTAGTAACAACTAATTGTAGGTCGCTCTTAAAGAGCTCACTGTGTATCCACAAAGCTTTGCTTATCTTGGATGCTGTTGTCTTTAAGAAAAGCATCACAGAGTCAAACCATGTGTCATGACTTTTTGCAAATCTGTGTTCAAAATGTATCTCCACCTTGTCGTGCATACAAATCCATACTTTTGTAAATGTTACAGCGTGTATCACGGGACTCATACAGTGAAAGTAAAACATGTGGAGAAGAGAGAAGGGAAGATAGAAATGTTATAGACATACAAAGCAACTGTTAATAGCATAATGGTACTTTGGTCATAGAAAATATAGTAGATTGTTTTTTGGGTATATCTGTGTTTGTATACATGTTTTGCTATTTTAGTTGTAGATTTGGTGAAAACATAAAAATTGCCTAATTTGGAAACAGTGTTCTAATGAGCATTTATATATATAAATCTTAAGTGTCTGGAACAGTTTGCTAGTGTTCTGCAGTAAATGCTTGCTATGTTACTTTTAGAATTCTAGTTATGCTTTATCTTTCTTTCTGGTTTTTACATATTCCTCTTTCTTTTTAGACTAATTCATGAAAAAATACTGCTGGGGCTTCCCTGGGGGTCCAGTGGGTAGGGACACCATCTTTCAGTGAAAGGGGCAACGGTTCAATCTCTGGCCTGGGAAGATTCCATGTGCTGTGGAACAGCTGGACCGATGTGTCCAATTACCAACCCAGAGCTCTGGAGCACATGTGCCCAAAGCCAGTGCTCTGTGACAACAGAGGCCACTGCAATGGGAGGCCCACGGGGGTCAAAGAACAAAAATGGATGAAACTAGATAAATGAAAGGCCAAAAGAAGTGGTCCGCCCGCCATGTTCACTCCCCAACCCGCCCCTCCCCACACCAAAAAAAAAAAAAAAATACTGCTGTTTCCTAACATACTGTGAGGCCAAATTGGTAAGTGAATAACTTAGCAATTCTATTATTTTTAAAGTGATAAATATTTTGATGTTTTTGGCACTATAATCTATCAAAATATCAGTATTTGTCCATATGGCTCATGAAGCTCTTCACATTTTTACCTATACTGTATATTAAAATATTATTATTCATTATCATGATAAAAAATAAAAATTATGATCTTTAACAACTGATACAAAAATATATTAAATTTAAAATTTTGTGGTTTTTCTTTAGTTCAAATTTTATCAAGGTGACAAAAATCAAAAAATAAATGAAAGACATTTAAAAATTACTTAAACAAAGTTTTAAAGAAATTGTCAAATTTCAAAAATGTACTTAAAATAGACATGTAAAAAAAAGTAAGTAAAAAAAAAATAAATAAAATAAAAGCAATTTAGACTCAACAGATACCAAATAGAATAAGGCAACACCACAGTAAAATTTTATGTAAAGGAAAATAAATGCAAGTGGATACTTTACATAACCATACATGAGTTTGATTTCTTGTCAATGAAATAATGAAAATAAGATAATATGAGGAAGAATGAAATTATGTGAAATGTTAATCAATGTGTTTACATTATATTGAAATATCTTTGACCACAGTTTTATTCCCTCATTCTAAAAATAATTAGTGTTATGCCTTCTCAATTACTTTTGATGATAGTTCCTTTTTGTAAAACACATCAATTTTTGATTTTAACACTATATTTATTTATTTATTTATTTTTTTTTTTAAAACCTTTATTTTACTTTTAACTTTTACAGAGTTTTGTTGTTCACAGACATGCATGTTCTCAGATTAGTCACATGTATATCCCCCCCTTCCCTCCCCTCCCGACCATCACACAGCACCCCTGAAGGATCCCCTTTTCTCACAGAGCAATGACTAGAGCTATTTTCTTCACTTATGATAGTACAGGCCTTCATGCTACTTCCCTTACGCCTCTCAACCACTGTTCCTTCCCCACAATGTCCATATGTCCACTGTCCATGTCTGTCTTTCTGTCGCTTCACTGCATGTGCCATCATCACCATCCTACTAGATTCCATATATATGTGTTAATATACTGTATTTGTCCTTCTCTTTCTGACTGACTTCACTTTTAGGATACGTTCTAGATCCAGCCACCTCATGAGGGCTGATTCTTCTGCATTTCTCTTTACAGCTGTGTAGTATTCCATTGTATATATGTACCAGAGCTTTTGGATCCATTCGTTCGTCGATGGGCATCTAGGTTCCTTCCATGTTCTAGCTATTGTATAGAGAGCTGCAATGAACATTGGGGTACAGGTGCTTCTTTCAGTTTTGATTTCATCAGGGTATAAACCTAAGAGTGGGATTGCTGGGTCATATGGTGCTTCTATTTTTAGTTTTTTAAGAAATCTCCAGACTGTCTTCCATAGAGGCGGTATCAATTTACACTAAAAGGTCGAGCTCTCAGCATTTAGAAATTGTCAAATTTCAAAATGTACTTAAAATAGACATGTAAAAAGTAAGTAAAAAAATAAATAAAATAAAAGCAATTTAGACTCAACAGATACCAAATAGAATAAGGCAACACCACAGTAAAATTTTATGTAAAGGAAAATAAATGCAAGTGGATACTTTACATAACCATACATGAGTTTGATTTCTTGTCAATGAAATAATGAAAATAAGATAATATGAGGAAGAATGAAATTATGTGAAATGTTAATCAATGTGTTTACATTATATTGAAATATCTTTGACCACAGTTTTATTCCCTCATTCTAAAAATAATTAGTGTTATGCCTTCTCAATTACTTTTGATGATAGTTCCTTTTTGTAAAACACATCAATTTTTGATTTTAACACTATATTTATTTATTTATTTATTTTTTTTTTTAAAACCTTTATTTTACTTTTAACTTTTACAGAGTTTTGTTGTTCACAGACATGCATGTTCTCAGATTAGTCACATGTATATCCCCCCCTTCCCTCCCCTCCCGACCATCACACAGCACCCCTGAAGGATCCCCTTTTCTCACAGAGCAATGACTAGAGCTATTTTCTTCACTTATGATAGTACAGGCCTTCATGCTACTTCCCTTACGCCTCTCAACCACTGTTCCTTCCCCACAATGTCCATATGTCCACTGTCCATGTCTGTCTTTCTGTCGCTTCACTGCATGTGCCATCATCACCATCCTACTAGATTCCATATATATGTGTTAATATACTGTATTTGTCCTTCTCTTTCTGACTGACTTCACTTTTAGGATACGTTCTAGATCCAGCCACCTCATGAGGGCTGATTCTTCTGCATTTCTCTTTACAGCTGTGTAGTATTCCATTGTATATATGTACCAGAGCTTTTGGATCCATTCGTTCGTCGATGGGCATCTAGGTTCCTTCCATGTTCTAGCTATTGTATAGAGAGCTGCAATGAACATTGGGGTACAGGTGCTTCTTTCAGTTTTGATTTCATCAGGGTATAAACCTAAGAGTGGGATTGCTGGGTCATATGGTGCTTCTATTTTTAGTTTTTTAAGAAATCTCCAGACTGTCTTCCATAGAGGCTGTATCAATTTACACTCCCACCAGCAATGCAGGAGTGTTCCCTTTTCTCCGCAGCCTCTCCAGCATTTATTGTCTGTCGATTTGTGGATGATGGCCATTCTGACGGGTGTGAGGTGACATCTCATTGTAGTTTTGATTTGCATTTCTCTAATTATTAGTGAAGTTGAGCATCGTTTCATGTGCTTTTTTGCCATCTGTATGTCATCGTTGGAGAGGTGTCTGTTTAGGTCCTTTTCCCATTTTTTGATTGGGTTGTTCGTTTTTCCAGTGCTGAGTTGTCTGAGTTGCTTGTAGATTTTGGAGATTAATTCTTTGTCTGTTGTTTCATTTGCTATGATTTTCTCCCACTCTGTGGGGTGTCTGTTGAACTTTTTTGTAATTTCTTTTGCTGTACAAAAGCTTTTAAGTTTCATTAGATCCCACATGTTCATTTGTCTTTTTAGTTCCACTATTCTAGTAGGTGGGTCAGAGAAGATCTTGCTTTGATTGATGTCCTTGAGGGTTTTGCCTATATTCTCCTCTAAGAGTTTGATGGTTTCTGGCCTTACATTTAAGTCTTTAATCCATTTTGAGTTGATCTTTGTGTATGGTGTCAGGGTATGTTCCAATTTCATTTTCTTGCATGTAGCTGTCCAATTTTCCCAGCACCATTTGTTGAAGAGGCTGTCTTTGTCCCATTTTATATGTTCGCCTCCTTTGTCAAAAATAAGGTACCCATAGGTGCGTGGCTTTATCTCTGGGTTCTCGATCTTGTTCCATTGGTCGATATTTCTGTTTTTGTGCCAGTACCATACTGTCTTGATGACTGTTGCTTTGTAGTAGAGTCTGAAGTTGGTGAGGCTGATCCCCTCAGCTCCATTCTTCTTCCTGAGGATTGCTTTGGCTATTCGAGGTCTTTTGTGTTTCCATATGAACTGTGTTATTCGTTGGTCTAGTTCTGTGAAGAATGTTATTGGAAGCTTGATAGGGATCGCATTGAATCTATAGATGACATTTGGTAGTATGGTCATTTTCACAATATTGATTCTCCCGACCCAGGAACACGGAATATTTCTCCATCTGTTTAAGTCTTCTTTAATGTCTCTCATGAGTGTCTTGTAATTTTCTGTGTACAGTTCTTTTGTTTCTTTGGGTAGGTTTATTCCTAGATATTTGATTCTTTTGGTTGCGATGGTGAAGGGGATTGCCTCTTTGATTTCATTTTCTGATTTTTCATTGTTTGTGTATAGGAATGCCAGTGATTTCTGTATATTGATTTTGTATCCTGCAACTTTGCTGAATTCGCTGATTAACTCTAGTAGTTTTGTAATAGTGTCTTTGGGATTTTCTATGTATAATATCATGTCATCTGCAAATAGAGAGAGTTTGACTTCTTCTTTTCCAATCTGGATTCCTTTGATTTCTTTCTCTTCTCTTATTGCTATTGCTAGAACTTCCAGGACTATGTTGAATAGTAGTGGTGAAAGTGGACACCCTTGTCTTGTTCCTGATCTTAGAGGGAATGCTTTGAGTTTTTCACCATTGAGGATAATGTTCGCTGTGGGCTTCTCATATATGGCTTTCACTATGTTAAGATAAGTTCCTTCTATGCCCATTTTTTGAAGAGTTTTTATCATAAATGGATGCTGTACTTTGTCAAAGGCTTTTTCTGCATCTATTGAGATGATCATGTGATTTTTGTCTTTCAATTTGTTGATATGGTGTATCACATTGATTGATTTGCGAATGTTGAAGAATCCTTGCATGCCTGGGATGAACCCAACTTGATCGTGATGAATGAGCTTTTTGATGTGTTGCTGAATTCTGTTTGCTAGGATTTTGTTGAGGATTTTGGCATCTAGATTCATCAGTGAAATTGGCCTATAATTTTCTTTTTGTGATGTCTTTGCCTGGCTTTGGTATCAGGGTGATGGTGGCCTCGTAGAATGTGTTTGGAAGTGTTCCTTCCTGGGCAATTTTTTGGAAGAGTTTTAGAAGGACAGGCATTAGCTCTTCTTTAAATGTTTGGTAGAATTCACTTGTGAAACCATCTGGCCCTGGGCTTTTATTTTTGGGTAGATTTTTGATCACAAGGTCGATTTCTGAGCTTGTGATTGGCTTGTTCATAGTTTCTATTTCTTCATGGTTGAGTCTTGGGAGATTAATCTTCTCTAAGAAACTGTCCATTTCTTCCAGGTTGTCCAGTTTGTTGCCATAGAGTTGTTCATAATAGTCTCTTATAATCCTTTGGATTTCTGCATTGTCCGTTGTAATCTCTCCTTTTTCATTTTTGATTTTGGTGATCTGGTTCTTCTCTCTCTTTTTCTTAATGAGTCTGGCCAGTGGTGTGTCGATTTTATTGACTTTTCGGAAGACCCAGCTTTTTGTTTTATTTATCTTTACTATTGTTTCTTTTGTTTCTTTTTCATTTATTTCTGCTCTGATCTTTATGATTTCCCTTCTTCTGCTGGCTTTGGGGTGTTTTGTTCTTCTTTCTCCAGTTGTTTTAAGCGTAAGGTAAGGTCGTCTGTTTGAGATTTTCCTAGTTTCTTGAGGTGGGATTGTAATGCTATAAACTTCCCTCTTAGAACTGCTTTTGCAGTATCCCATAGGTTTTGCACTGTCGTGTGTTCATTGTCATTTTCTTCTAGGAATTGTTTTATTTCTCCTTTGATTTCCTCAATGATCAGTTGGTTTTTTAGGTATGTGTTGTTTAATCTCCATGTGTTTGTGTTTTAGCGGTTTTCCTGTAGTTGATCTCTAGTCTCACTGCATTGTGGTCCGAGAAGATGGTTGATAGAATTTCAGTTTTCCTGAGTTGATTTGCGAATGTTGAAGAATCCTTGCATGCCTGGGATGAACCCAACTTGATCGTGATGAATGAGCTTTTGATGTGTTGCTGAATTCTGTTTGCTAGGATTTTGTTGAGGATTTTGGCATCTAGATTCATCAGTGAAATTGGCCTATAATTTTCTTTTTTTGTGATGTCTTTGCCTGGCTTTGGTATCAGGGTGATGGTGGCCTCGTAGAATGTGTTTGGAAGTGTTCCTTCCTGGGCAATTTTTTGGAAGAGTTTTAGAAGGACAGGCATTAGCTCTTCTTTAAATGTTTGGTAGAATTCACTTGTGAAACCATCTGGCCCTGGGCTTTTTTTTTTGGGTAGATTTTTGATCACAAGGTCGATTTCTGAGCTTGTGATTGGCTTGTTCATAGTTTCTATTTCTTCATGGTTGAGTCTTGGGAGATTAATCTTCTCTAAGAAACTGTCCATTTCTTCCAGGTTGTCCAGTTTGTTGCCATAGAGTTGTTCATAATAGTCTCTTATAATCCTTTGGATTTCTGCATTGTCCGTTGTAATCTCTCCTTTTTCATTTTTGATTTTGGTGATCTGGTTCTTCTTTTCCTTTTCTTAATGAGTCTGGCCAGTGGTGTGTCGATTTTATTGACTTTTCAAGAACCAGCTTTTTGTTTTATTTATCTTTACTATTGTTTCTTTTGTTTCTTTTTCATTTATTTCTGCTCTGATCTTTATGATTTCCCTTCTTCTGCTGGCTTTGGGGTGTTTTTGTTCTTCTTTCTCCAGTTGTTTTAAGCGTAAGGTAAGGTCGTCTGTTTGAGATTTTCCTAGTTTCTTGAGGTGGGATTGTAATGCTATAAACTTCCCTCTTAGAACTGCTTTTGCAGTATCCCATAGGTTTTGCACTGTCGTGTGTTCATTGTCATTTTCTTCTAGGAATTGTTTTATTTCTCCTTTGATTTCCTCAATGATCAGTTGGTTTTTTAGGTATGTGTTGTTTAATCTCCATGTGTTTGTGTTTTTAGCGGTTTTTTTCCTGTAGTTGATCTCTAGTCTCACTGCATTGTGGTCCGAGAAGATGGTTGATAGAATTTCAGTTTTCTTGAATTGACTGAGGATTGATTTGTGGCCCAAGATGTGGTCTATCCTGGAGAATGTTCCGTGAGCACTTGAGAAGAAAGTGTATTCTTCTGCTTTTGGATGGAAAGTCCTAAAGATATCAATGAGGTCCATTTCTTCTAGTGTGGCATTTAAGGCTTGTGTTTCTTTATTAATTTTCTGTTTGGACGATCTGTCCATTGGTGTGAGAGGAGTGTTAAAGTCTCCTACTATGATTGTGTTGCTGTCAATGTCTTCTTTTATGTCTGAAAGTGTTTGTCTTATGTATTGGGGTGCTCCTGTGTTGGGAGCATAGATATTTATGATTGTTATGTCTTCTTCTTGGATGGATGCCTTAATCATGATGTAGTGACCTGCCTTGTCTCTTAGAATCTTCTTTACTTTAAAATCTATTTTATCTGATATGAGGATTGCTACTCCAGCTTTCTTTTGATTTCCATTTGCATGGAATATGTTTTTCCCAGCCTCTCACTTTCAGTCTATGAGTGTCTCTAGGTCTGAAATGAGTTTCCTGGAGGCAGCATATGTATGGGTCGTGCTTTTGGATCCATTCAGCCACTCTGTGTCTTTTGGTTGGGGCGTTTAGTCCATTGACATTCAAAGTAATTATTGATACAAATGATCCTATTGTCATCTTCTTAGATGTTATGATGGGTTTGTTTCGTGGATCTTCTCCTTTTATACTTGTTGTCTATATAAGTCCCTTTAACATTTGTTGTAAGGCTGGTTTGGTGTGACTAAATTCTTTTAATTTTTGCTTGTCTGTAAAGCTTTTGATTTCTCCATCAATTTTGAAGGAGATCTTGGCAGGGTAGAGGATTCTTGGTTGCAGATTATTCTCTTTCAGCCGTTTAAATGTGTCCTGCCATTCCCTTCTGGCCTGCAGAGTTCCTTGAGGTGGGATTGAATTGCTATAAACTTCCCTCTTAGAACTGCGTTTGCAGTATCCCATAGGCTTTGCACTGTCGTGTGTTCACTGTCATTTTCTTCTAGGAATTGTTTTATTTCTCCTTTGATTTCCTCAATGATCAGTTGGTTTTTAAGGTATGTGTTGTTTAATCTCCATGTGTTTGTGTCTTTAGTGGTTTTTTCCTGTAGTTGATCTCTAGTCTCACTGCATTGTGGTCCGACAAGATGGCTTGATAGAATTTCAGTTTTCTTGAATTGACTGAGGATTGATTTGTGGCCCAAGATGTGGTCTATCCTGGAGAATGTTCCGTGAGCACTTGAGAAGAAAGTGTATTCTTCTGCTTTTGGATGGAAAGTCCTAAAGATATCAATGAGGTCCATTTCTTCTAGTGTGGCATTTAAGGCTTGTGTTTCTTTATTAATTTTCTGTTTGGACGATCTGTCCATTGGTGTGAGAGGAGTGTTAAAGTCTCCTACTATGATTGTGTTGCTGTCAATGTCTTCTTTTATGTCTGAAAGTGTTTGTCTTATGTATTGGGGTGCTCCTGTGTTGGGAGCATAGATATTTATGATTGTTATGTCTTCTTCTTGGATGGATCCCTTAATCATGATGTAGTGACCTGCCTTGTCTCTTAGAATCTTCTTTACTTTAAAATCTATTTTATCTGATATGAGGATTGCTACTCCAGCTTTCTTTTGATTTCCATTTGCATGGAATATCTTTTTCCAGCCTCTCACTTTCAGTCTATGAGTGTCTCTAGGTCTGAAATGAGTTTCCTGGAGGCAGCATATGTATGGGTCGTGTATTTCGATCCATTCAGCCACTCTGTGTCTTTTGGTTGGGGCGTTTAGTCCATTGACATTCAAAGTAATTATTGATACAAATGATCCTATTGTCATCTTCTTAGATGTTATGATGGGTTTGTTTCGTGGATCTTCTCCTTTTATACTTGTTGTCTATATAAGTCCCTTTAACATTTGTTGTAAGGCTGGTTTGGTGTGACTAAATTCTTTTAATTTTTGCTTGTCTGTAAAGCTTTTGATTTCTCCATCAATTTTGAAGGAGATCTTGGCAGGGTAGAGGATTCTTGGTTGCAGATTATTCTCTTTCAGCCGTTTAAATGTGTCCTGCCATTCCCTTCTGGCCTGCAGAGTTTCTGTTGAAAGATCAGCTGTTAAACGGATGGGCTTTCCCTTGTATGTCACTAGTTGCTTTTCCCTTGCTGCTTTGAGAATTCTATCTTTGTGTTTAATTTGTGTTAACTTCATTAATATGTGTCTTGGTGTGTTTCTTCTCGGATTGATTCTGTTAGGTACTCTTTGTGCTTCTTGGACTTGATTGACTATTTCTTTTCCCATGTTGGGGAAATTTTCAACTATAATTTCTTCAAAAATTTTCTCATAGCCTTTCTTTTTTTCTTCTTCTTCTGGGACCCCTATAATTCGAATATTGGTGCGTTTGATATTATCCCAGAGGTCTCTGAGGCTGTCCTCTGCTCTTTTCATTCTTTGAGCTAGAGTCTGTTTTTCAGCAGTTACTTCCACCATTTTATCTTCCAGCTCACTTATCCGGTCTTCTGTCTCAGATACTCTGCTCTTGATTCCTTCTACAGTGTTTTTCAGTTCAACAATTGAGTTGTTTGTCTCTGTTACTTTTTTGGTAAGTTCTTGTATTTCTTTATTCAGTGTGTTAGTTGTATCTTGCAATTTCTCTGAAATTCTGTTTTCAGTGTCTTTGATCATCTTTACTATCATTCTTCTGAAATCACTTTCAGAAAGTTTGTCCAAATTCTCTTCATTAATTTGATCTTGTGTGTTTGTTGATTGTTCCTTCGCTTGTGTGGTATTTCTCTGCCGTTTCATTGTTATTATTAATTTTTTAAAACTGATTCTGTTTGGGATTTCCTTTTCCCAGACTTTGAGTTACGTCTGTTGGTGTTTGTTGTTTGGATGGGGCTTCTTATTCTGGGTGATGCTGGTGATTGGGTGATGTCAGGACTTGTATACAAGTGATTACCTTTGCTGGCGTTCTCACTTGTATACTGCTCTTTAGTGTTATGCGTTCTCTAGTATTGTAGTTTTGGAGTCAGTGCACCCTCAAAACCCCGTGGCTTGTTGCCTGACCAGGGAATGAAGATTTCACGGCTGGTTTGTTATGGCATTAAATGATATTAAAACATATATATGCAAATGAGAAACAGAAGGTATACCTTTGACAAATGGCAATTTAAAATTATGCAAGTACTATCTAGCGTATTGAATTATACACATGAACATATACAGCTATAACATAACCCAAGCATTCCAATCAAAAATACAGTACAATACGTTAGCACGGCGATTGTTTGTCTTGGGAGAATTCTATCTTTGTGTTTAATTTGTGTTAACTTCATTAATATGTGTCTTGGTGTGTTTCTTCTCGGATTGATTCTGTTAGGTACTCTTTGTGCTTCTTGGACTTGATTGACTATTTCTTTTCCCATGTTGGGGAAATTTTCAACTATAATTTCTTCAAAAATTTTCTCATAGCCTTTCTTTTTTTCTTCTTCTTCTGGGACCCCTATAATTCGAATATTGGTGCGTTTGATATTATCCCAGAGGTCTCTGAGGCTGTCCTCTGCTCTTTTCATTCTTTGAGCTAGAGTCTGTTTTTCAGCAGTTACTTCCACCATTTTATCTTCCAGCTCACTTATCCGGTCTTCTGTCTCAGATACTCTGCTCTTGATTCCTTCTACAGTGTTTTTCAGTTCAACAATTGAGTTGTTTGTCTCTGTTACTTTTTTGGTAAGTTCTTGTATTTCTTTATTCAGTGTGTTAGTTGTATCTTGCAATTTCTCTGAAATTCTGTTTTCAGTGTCTTTGATCATCTTTACTATCATTCTTCTGAAATCACTTTCAGAAAGTTTGTCCAAATTCTCTTCATTAATTTGATCTTGTGTGTTTGTTGATTGTTCCTTCGCTTGTGTGGTATTTCTCTGCCGTTTCATTGTTATTATTAATTTTTTAAAACTGATTCTGTTTGGGATTTCCTTTTCCCAGACTTTGAGTTACGTCTGTTGGTGTTTGTTGTTTGGATGGGGCTTCTTATTCTGGGTGATGCTGGTGATTGGGTGATGTCAGGACTTGTATACAAGTGATTACCTTTGCTGGCGTTCTCACTTGTATACTGCTCTTTAGTGTTATGCGTTCTCTAGTATTGTAGTTTTGGAGTCAGTGCACCCTCAAAACCCCGTGGCTTGTTGCCTGACCAGGGAATGAAGATTTCACGGCTGGTTTGTTATGGCATTAAATGATATTAAAACATATATATGCAAATGAGAAACAGAAGGTATACCTTTGACAAATGGCAATTTAAAATTATGCAAGTACTATCTAGCGTATTGAATTATACACATGAACATATACAGCTATAACATAACCCAAGCATTCCAATCAAAAATACAGTACAATACGTTAGCACGGCGAATAGAGAAATCCAAGAATGATATCCACAAGTTAATAAGCAAACTAAGTAGAGTACCAATTGGAGAATAATGTTAGAGCAGGATCCCGTTGGGGATAAGGCAATGAGGACAGAACAGACTAAGAAATATAGTGGGAGAGGAAAAAAGAGAAAGGGAGGATAGAAGAGAAATATAGAATAATATTGCAAAGTTAAATATAGGGAGATAAAGATTTGTATGTATTAGAATTTAGTGGTATAGGAAAGGAGCTTCAGAGAAAGCAAAGAATTATAGAGGAGGTAGTAGTACAAATGAAAAAATTATTAAAAATTAAAAGATCTAAATTTTATAGAAAAATATAGAAAAACAAAGCAAAAAATAATAAAAACAAACAAAACCCCCACAGAACCTTAAAAGGCCAATGGGGAACCAGAAGTTTATACCAAAATAAAATGTGTGGTTTAAAAGGAAAAGAAAAAAAAAAAAATTATGTAAACTTGAATATATTCAGTCTTACTGATAAGATTAGTAGCTTCAATAGAATTCAGTGAAGGAAATGAACACACCCACTCTCTCTCACACACACCCCAAGAAAAGAGAAAAAAAATAAAAAGCGGGGGGTGCAATGAGTGGGTTTGGAAAAAAGAGAAAAAAAAAATAATTGAAACAAAGTAATACAATACAAAAAATGAAATTTTAAAGTCCAGCAGTAACTCCAGCTTCAGACAAAACGTGAAAATAGTGTTTATGTTCTTCTGTCTCTTGCTGACTGTTCAGGAATTATCAGTCTTTTTCTTGCCTCTGGCAGTGGTTGGATCTGAAGACCTCTTTGACTGCTTGTTTTGGCCTATTCCAGAATTAAAGGCCCGCCCAGGCTGGCCCTGGGAGTTTCTTAATCCAAATCCTTTTCTTGCTGGGTGGAGCTAAGTTCCTCCTGTAGCTTGACCAGCAGCCCTGCAGTTTGACCAGAAGCCAAACTACAGTAGGGAAAATGGCGTCTGTCTCACAGAGGATTTATTCCCACACGCTCTATGGGAAGTACTTCCACAGTGCCCCCGACCCTGCTGCAGGCCACCGTCGACCCCCGCCACCACGGGAGACGTCAGGTTACTCAGAGGTGAGTCTGGCTCAGTCTCATGCGGGATCGCTATTCCTCTCTCCCGGATCACAGTGCGCAGAGACTTTCCAGTCCTCTTCGGCGACTCTGTGATTGGGTTAATGGTAACCTCCTCCAAAGGGAACTGAGTGCCGCCCTTCCGAGGCCTGCTCAAGGGCACTTCTAGCTCAGGGGGGCACCTGGACCCTCCAAAGCAGGTCTGGCTCAGTCCCTTGTGGGTGTTAGTGCTCCTCACCGGATTTTGATCTGCAACAGGCTTTGCGGCTTTGGCCCGCACAGCCTCTCCGGCGGGTATGAGGTTTGACTTTTAAAAGTGCGATTGCACCCCTCCTACCGTCTTGATGCGGCTTCTCCTTTGTTCTTCGATGTGGGGTGTCCTCTCTGTGATCAGATCCAACCTCCTTTCGTCGATGGTTTCCCAGGAACTCGTCGCAATTCAGGCGATTTTGCAGGAGAGATGAGTGCACGTCCTTCTACGCCGCCATCTTAGCTCCACCCTGAATGACTGCTGATTTTAACACTATATTTAAAATGTTGCAACAGCCAGAACTTTCCCGGAGCTACAGTTCTAAGAACCCACTGCACTGACGGAGAGCAAGCCAGCAAATGCCCTAAAAGGGGGCCTAAGCGGAGCCTCGGGGGAGAGAGGGCAGTGATTAGTGTGAAAATTTCAAGAATCTGCCCAGATCCCCGGATCGCCAGCAGAAATTAAGACACTGCGAAGATAGGATACTGGAGCAGGGCCGGGTGGAACTAGTGCTGCCTAGTGAGCTGGAGCCGGAAGGGAACGCCCAGTGAGAAAATCGCGCCACTTGGCTGGGAGAAAATCGCGACTTTCCGCCTCACACTGGGTAAGTTCAAAAACTCCTAGTGGGGGGCTAGCTAAAGGGGAAGTCAAGTCGTCCACAGATTGCTAACCAGGGACTGGGTTCGAGCGAACAGGAGGCTTGCGCCTGCCTTGGGACTTGGATGCATAAGTAGGGAAAATGGCCCTAGGCCCTTGGGAAGTACTTCCACAGTGCCCCCGACCCTGCTGCAGGCCACCGTCGACCCCCGCCACCACGGGAGACGTCAGGTTACTCAGAGGTGAGCCTGGCTCAGTCTCATGCGGGATCGCTCTTCCTCTCTCCCGGATCACAGTGCGCAGAGACTTTCCAGTCCTCTTGGCGACTCTGTGATTGGGTTAATGGTAACCTCCTCCAAAGGGAACTGAGTGCCGCCCTTCCGAGGCCTGCTCAAGGGCACTTCTAGCTCAAGGGCACCTGGACCCTCCAAACCAGGTCTGGCTCAGGCCCTTGTGGGTGTTAGTGCTCCTCACCGGATTTTGATCTGCAACAGGCTTTGCGGCTTTGGCCCGCACAGCCTCTCCGGCGGGTATGAGGTTTGACTTTTAAAAGTGCGATTGCACCCCTCCTACCGTCTTGATGCGGCTTCTCCTTTGTTCTTCGATGTGGGGTGTCCTCTCTGTGATCAGATCCAACCTCCTTTCGTCGATGGTTTCCCAGGCACTCCGCGCAATTCAGGCGATTTTGCAGGAGTGATGAGTGCACGCCCCTTCTACGCCGCCATCTTAGCTCCACCCTGAATGACTGCTGATTTTAACACTATATTTAAAATGTTGCAACAGCCAGAACTTTCCCGGAGCTACAGTTCTAAGAACCCACTGCACTGACGGAGAGCAAGCCAGCAAATGCCCTAAAAGGGGGCCTAAGCGGAGCCTCGGGGGAGAGAGGGCAGTGATTAGTGTGAAAATTTCAAGAATCTGCCCAGATCCCCGGATCGCCAGCAGAAATTAAGACACTGCGAAGATAGGATACTGGAGCAGGGCCGGGTGGAACTAGTGCTGCCTAGTGAGCTGGAGCCGGAAGGGAACGCCCAGTGAGAAAATCGCGCCACTTGGCTGGGAGAAAATCGCGACTTTCCGCCTCACACTGGGTAAGTTCAAAAACTCCTAGTGGGGGGCTAGCTAAAGGGGAAGTCAAGTCGTCCACAGATTGCTAACCAGGGACTGGGTTCGAGCCGAACAGGGAGGCTTGCGCCTGCCTTGGGACTTGGATGCATAACTGTCAGTGCACAAGCGCCAGTGGCAGAGGAGCCCTTGCACCCCCATAGCTACACCCGCAGCGGAGGAAGCTGGGAGAAGCGCAGGTATTGGAGACTACCTGTGGGTGTGCGGCAGAGCTGGGGCGCCCCCACCCAACATGGGACTGCACACTCCGCGGCCCCCAGCCCGACGGACTGGGATCAGTCCGCCATCCCTGCTAGCACCTGAGCTTGCAGCAACACCTTATTTGGCTGAAAACAAACCATAGCAACCGGTGCCATAAGGGAAAGGCTACATCATCAAGACAACACAATTGAGAGCAGATTGGCTTCCACCAGACAGATGAGAGGATGAAAACCAGGGACAGTATTTAGCTTTTTTTGTTTATTTGTTGTGGACAGTTCTGTTTATTTGTTTGATTGGTGAGGTTTGGGTTATTTATTTTGTTTTTGTCTCTTCTTATTAAGTTTTTCTTCCCTTCTCAATTTTTTAATTTTCTTTTTTTCTTTTTTTTTGATTTTTAATTTCTTTTTCTTTTCTAATTTTAAATCGTGGAAACTTCTAATTTTCTTTCCTCTTTCCCACTGCTTTCTCCCTCTATGTTCTAAATGTAAAACTTTCTCCTATCTACCACTATACTCTAGGTAAATATTTCCTACCTTCCTGTCTCCACTATTTTCTTCCAGTTGCACTAAACAATACAACATGCTAATCTTGGGTACATAACCCTATAAAATCCTTCCAAGATGAATCTATTCCTTCTCATTACCCATACACTCTCCACCTCCTCACCTCCAACACATGTCTTAGCTAAAAATTGCTTTCAATGAAATAGTCCAAGCCAGGACCTTGCCGCAGATCTATTTTTCCAGGCACTATTTTAATTAATTGAGCTTAACGGGCAAGTATCATCTTTGATTGTGTCATTTGACAGAAAAATTTCCTATGCTTTATCACTGTAAGACTGGTTAGATGCGGTTATTGCTGTGTATGTATGATTATGTTAGAAAACATCTGCATGCTTTTATGACTGTCACCCATCAGGGACACACCTCTTGTTCTTCAGATGCTAGTATTTGAACTAATACCACGGAAAACCATAAAAAACCAGACATAGACTCTACACCCCTGACCAATCATCAAACCAAGGATCCTCTGAGTAGAAGCCCTGATTGCAAGACCCCACACTATCAAAAACATACAAGACTAGAGATTGCTCACCTGTAAACAAGACCTAACACTACCCAAGACACAAACCATTGAACCCTTCTACAAGGACAAAAACACAAAGGAAGGTAGAATTCAACCAAGAAGCCTGGTGTAGAAAAGAACTTCATACACACAGACACACAAAAAGAAACAAAAACTAACCTAATAATGAAAAGACAGAGAAACACTGCACAAATGAAGGACCAAGCTAGAGAAACACAGCTTCAAATGACAGAGGAGGAGATAGACAAACTGTCTGAAAGAGAATTCAGAAAAACTATACTAAAGAGGATGCAAAACCCCGAAAGCAGAATATTAGAGGGAATTAGTGCATTGAGAAAAGACATGCAAGAAATGAAAAATAAGCAAATAGAGACCACCAACTCAATTGCTGAGCTCAAAAATACTACAGAAGGTCTCAACAGTAGAGTATTGGCAGCAGAAGAACAGATAAGTGAGCTGGAAGATAGAATGTTGGAAATATGTGCTGAAGAACAGAAGAAAGCCGAAAGAATTAAAAGAACTGAGGATAGCCTAAGAGACCTATGGGACAATATCAAACGCACTAACATTAGAATTTCAGAAGTTCCAGAAGAAGAAGAAGGGAAGAAAGGCTATGGAAAATTTCTTGAAGAGGTTATACTTGAAAACTACCCCAGCATGGGAAAGGAAAGAGTCAACCAAGTCCAAGAAGCACAAGGAGTTCCATACAGGATAAACCCCAGAAGAAACACACCAAGGCACATTCTAATCAAACTAACACAGACTAAATATAAAGCCAGATTATTAAAAGCAGCTAGGAGCACACAACAAATAACATATACAGGAAACTCCATACGTCTAACTGTGGATCTCTCAACAGAAACCCTGCAGGTCAAAAGAGAAAGGCAAGATACATTTAAATGGCTAAAAGAGAACAACCTCCAACCAAGAATTCCCTAACCAGCAAGAATCTCATTCAGAATTAATGGAGAAGTCAAAAGCTTCAAAGACAGACAAAATCTAGAAGAATTCTGTACCACAAAACCAGCCCTACAACAAGTGTTAAAGGGACTGATATACCCAAAAATACAAGAGTAGGAGAAGTCTTACAAATCAAACCCCAAACTTCTAAGAGGATGACAATAGAAACATTCGTATCAATAATTACTTTGAATGTAAATGGATTAAATGCTCCAACCAAATGACACAGGGTGACTGAATAGATCCAGAAACATGACCCATATATATGCTGTTTACAAGAGACATTTAAATGCTGGAGAGGGTGCAGAGAAAAGGGAACCCTCTTGCATTGCTGGTGGGAATGTCAATTGATACAGCCTCTATGGAAGACAGTATGGAGATTTCTTATAAAACTAAAAATAGAAGCACCTTATGACCCCAGCAATCCCACTCTTAGGCTTATATCCTAATGAAATCAAATATGAAAGAAGCACCTGTACTCCAGTGTTCACTGGAAGCAACCTAGATGTCCATCGATGAATGAATGGATACAGAAGCCCTGGTACATATACACAGTGGAATACTACTCAGCTGTTAAAAGAAATGCAGAAGACTCAGTCCCAATGAAGTGGTTGGCTCTAGAACCTATCATAAAAAGTGAAGTAAGTTAAAAAGAGAAAGACAAACACAGTATACTAACACACATAAATGGAATCTAGTAGGACGGTCTGGATAACACATGCAGGGAACTCATGGAAAAAGAGAGAGCATAGACATAGGGACATTGTGGGAAGAAATAGGGAGGAGGCATGAGGATGTGGAAAGTTAGCCCCAAGGAAAGAGTCAACCAAGTCCAAGAAGCACAAGGAGTTCCATACAGGATAAACCCCAGAAGAAACACACCAAGGCACATTCTAATCAAACTAACACAGACTAAATATAAAGCCAGATTATTAAAAGCAGCTAGGAGCACACAACAAATAACATATACAGGAAACTCCATACGTCTAACTGTGGATCTCTCAACAGAAACCCTGCAGGTCAAAAGAGAAAGGCAAGATACATTTAAATGGCTAAAAGAGAACAACCTCCAACCAAGAATTCCCTAACCAGCAAGAATCTCATTCAGAATTAATGGAGAAGTCAAAAGCTTCAAAGACAGACAAAATCTAGAAGAATTCTGTACCACAAAACCAGCCCTACAACAAGTGTTAAAGGGACTGATATACCCAAAAATACAAGAGTAGGAGAAGTCTTACAAATCAAACCCCAAACTTCTAAGAGGATGACAATAGAAACATTCGTATCAATAATTACTTTGAATGTAAATGGATTAAATGCTCCAACCAAATGACACAGGGTGACTGAATAGATCCAGAAACATGACCCATATATATGCTGTTTACAAGAGACATTTAAATGCTGGAGAGGGTGCAGAGAAAAGGGAACCCTCTTGCATTGCTGGTGGGAATGTCAATTGATACAGCCTCTATGGAAGACAGTATGGAGATTTCTTATAAAACTAAAAATAGAAGCACCTTATGACCCCAGCAATCCCACTCTTAGGCTTATATCCTAATGAAATCAAATATGAAAGAAGCACCTGTACTCCAGTGTTCACTGGAAGCAACCTAGATGTCCATCGATGAATGAATGGATACAGAAGCCCTGGTACATATACACAGTGGAATACTACTCAGCTGTTAAAAGAAATGCAGAAGACTCAGTCCCAATGAAGTGGTTGGCTCTAGAACCTATCATAAAAAGTGAAGTAAGTTAAAAAGAGAAAGACAAACACAGTATACTAACACACATAAATGGAATCTAGTAGGACGGTCTGGATAACACATGCAGGGAACTCATGGAAAAAGAGAGAGCATAGACATAGGGACATTGTGGGGAAGAAATAGGGAGGAGGAGGCATGGAGGGAGTGCCATGGAAATATATACTGTCATGTGTGGAAAAGATAGCTCTTGTCATTGTGCTAAGGGAATAGGAGTGCTTACAGTGGCGTGGAGCCATGATCCATAGGGGTAGGAAGGTGGGAAGGGTGGGGGTAGGAGCCAGGGATATGCATATGAGTGATCTGGGAACATACATGTCTGTGAACAACAAAACTCTGTTAAACCTTTAAAATAAAGAATTAAAGAAAGAAAGAAAGAAAGAAAGAATACACAAAACAAAATAACCCATAAACTGGGAGAAAATATTGGCAAATGATATAACCAACTAGGTATTAGACACCACAATCTATAATCATCTCATGAAGGTCAACATCATCAACACAAACAACCCTACCCAATAGTGGGCAGAAAACCTAAATAGAGGGCTTCCCTGTTGGTCCAGTGGCTAGAGAGTCTGCCTTGCAATGCAAGGGACGCCAGTTTGAATCCTGACTTGCAAAGATCCCACATGCTGAGGACCAGCTGCACTGGGGTGTCCAATTACAAGCCAGCCCTCTGGATCACATATTTCGACAGCCAGTGCTCTGCAAGGAGAGGCCACTGCAATGGGAGGCCCCTGCAATGGGAGGCCCACACGTGATGAAAAATAAACGATTCCTTAGAGGCAAAAAAAAAAAAAAAGCACACAATTCTTTAAAAAATAATAATAAGAAGAAGAAAACCTAAATAAACACTTCTCTAAAGAGGACATAACGGCCAAAATGCACATTAAAAGTGTTCAACATTGTTAATCACTATTTATAGGATAAATGCCAATAAAACTACATGAGATATCACTTCACAATTCATAATGGTAATCATCAAAATAATCCACAAACAAAAACTCCTGAAAAGGGTGGGGAGAGAAGGGAATACTACTTCACTGTTGTAGGGATGTAAATTGCTGCAGCAATTTTGGAGAACAGTATGGAGGCTCCTTAAAAAAAGCTGCAAATAGAACTACCGTATGATTGAGCAACCTGGCTCCTGGGCATATAATCCAGAAAATAACATGACCTGAAATTATACATGCATCAGAGTATTCATTGCAACACTGTTTATAATAGACAAGACATGAAAGAAACCTAAATTGTATCAACAGAGGAATGGATAAAAAATAAGTGGTACATATATTCATTGGAGTATTATACAGCCATAAAAGAGAATGAAATAATATCATCTGCAACAACATGGATGGACATAGAGATTGCCGTACTGAGTGAAGTAAGTCAGTGAAGGAGAAATAGCTTATGACATCCTTTTTATGTGGAATCTAAAACAACATGATACAAATGAAGTTGATTACAAAACAGAAATAGATTCAGAATTAGAGAACAAACTTCTGGTTGCCAGAGTAGGGGACTATTTAGGGCAGAAGGGATAGTTAGGGAGTTTGGGACGAACAGGTACAAACTGCTGTATTTTAAAAGGATAACCAATAATGTATATAGCACAGGGAACACTGCTCAATGTCATATGGCAGCTTGGATGGGAGGGGAGTTAGAGATAAGAATAGATGCATGCATACGCATGGCTGAACTTTGTTTTCTACCTAAAACTATCACAACATTGTTAATCAGGTCTTTGTTGTTGTTTAGTTGCTACATCATACCCAACTCTTTTTCAACCCCGTGTACAGTAGCCCACCAGCTCCTCTGTCCATGCAGTTTCCCAGGTAAGAATGTTTGTGTGAGTTGCCATTTCCTTCTCCAGGATATTTCCTGAACAAGGAGTAGAAACCCTGTATCCTGCATTTTCAGGCAATTCTTTACTAGTGAGATACCAGGGAAACTCATACAAAATAAAGTATAATTTAATTAAAAAAAAAAAAGGATCAAGTTTTACCTAAATGTATAATAGACTTAAGTGTAAAACATTTAAAAGTCTAAAAAAAAAAATTGGTACCTAAGACAAGGTAAGAAAAATTCATACTCATGATCCTAAAAGGTATGTTAATAAAAATGTTAAAATATATAAACTGACTTATTTAAAACTAAAAGGTTTTTATTCATTATAAAGAACATGATAATTAGATTAAAAACAAGATCAAATTGAGATAAAGTATTGGCAAATTGCATATATAACAAATGAGTTACATTCATAGCATATAAATAGCTATGTATTAGTGGGAATTGCTTAAACATACAGATAAATTTGAGGATAGGTGACGGTTACTAGTTTAAATCCTCCAATGAATTACTTAGAAGTTGTTTTTTTTTTTTTGGTAATGTTCAATGATTTTCAGAGAGATTTTCCCATATTGATTATTGATATTCAGTACTTTTGCTCATATATATGCATATAACATTTAGATAAATCTAGAGAACTGATTATTTTATTTTCATATAATGACCTCACTGTCTGTGCTCTGAAGTCTATTTTCTGTAATACTAATATATTGAGCTTAATTTTAATTCCTGTTTGCCATTGTGTTGGGAGTTTAACATAATCACTCTCAAATTCAGTGTTATGTTTTTAATCTGGTTCAGTCAATTTTGAAGGAATTACACTCTTTCATTTCTGATTACCAAAACTTTTACATGTAATTGATAACTGTTTCATAATTCTTGGATAATTATGGTGATATAATGAAATGTGGCACATTGAAAACAACTGGAGTATACTCTATTTTATATTCCCTGAGGAGTTATCAAAAAACTGAACCTACAAGTTCACTTTTTTCATCTCTCTAAGGGATAGCAAGCTGATCGATGTCAAGATCAAATCATCACAATTCTGTCAAAAGAAACAGAATTATATTGAAAGAAAATTTGCTCATTTCTTTAGAATATGGATAACTATTTCCTATGCAATAATAATGTGATTGAATACTTCATACTAAAAATTTCAAAACATAGATGTGGAAGTGGTTATACATATTTTGGAAAAGTAATCAGATGAAAGAAACTATATTAAATATATTCATTGTCACCCAGAATATGTAACAGCATAGCTACATTATCAATTTCTTTAAACAAAATTATTCAACACACTGGAATTCTGAATTCTCATTTTAACATAGTACGTTATTGTCTTTCTGCTTTCTTTCTGTTCTTTTCTCTCTATATCTAGAATGCTCAAGATACTCCATCATCTCCTAGCACCATCATCCACCTGACACAACAGGTTGAAACAATAATATTCCTCAATGATAAGTACAGATGAGATAAGAAAAAGTCACGTTGAGTTTATCCCAGGCATGCAAGGACTCTTCAATATGCACAAATAAATTAATGTGATACACCATATCAACAAATTGAAAGACAAAAGCCTCATGATAATCTCAATAGATGCAGAAAAATCCTTCGACAAAATACAGCATACATTTATGATAAAAACTTGTCAAAAAATGGTCATAGAAGGAACCTATATCAAGATAGTGAAAGTCATATATGAAAAGCCCACAGCTAACATTATCCTCCATGATGAAAAACTGAAAGCATTCCCTCTAAGATCAGGAACAAGACAGCATTCTTGTTATTATTATTCAACATAGTCCTGGAAGTTCTAGCAATAACAATAAGAGAAGAAAAAGAAATAAAAAGTAACCCAGATTGGAAAAGAAGTCGCGTCTGATTGTCCCCTGTACTAGCCAGGGGTCTGGGGGGCGGACAGTCAAGATTTGCCTTTCTCAGAGATCTCCCAGTTCAGCCAGGGGCAATCCCGCTGCCTTCCCCTTTTTGCAGAAAGTCCCACAGAATAAAATTGCAGGAGTGGATATCCTTTCTTCTTTATCCAGAGAGAATGCTTAGCTTTTAGTCATTGAGTAGGATTTTAGTTGTGTGTGTGTGTGTATATATATATATATATATATATATGTATGTATATATATACCCATTTTTTTATAATGGAGCAAAAATCAAGCTGGAAACAAGATTGTTGGGAAAAATATCAGGAATATCAGATATGACAATAACAAAAATATATTGATAGTAAATGAAGAAGGACTAAAGAACCTCTTGATGAGGTAAAAGCTTAAAAATGTGTAAAAGTTTAAAACTAAACATTAAAACAAATAATAAGATCATGGAATCCAGTTCCTTCATTTCATGGCAAATAAAAGGGGAAAAAGTAGATACAATGACAGACTATATTTTTTCGGGGTCCAAGTCACTGTGGACAGTAACTACAGCCATGAAATGAAAAGACTCTTGCTCCTTGGAGGGAAAGCTATGACAAAAATATATATCATATTAAAAAGCAGAGTCATGAATTTGTTGACAAATGTGCATCTAGTCAAGTCTATGGGCTTTTTTTAGGAATTGTATACAGATGTGGGAATTGGACCAAAAGAAGACTGAGTGCTAAAGAATTGATGTTTTTGAATTGTGGTGCTTAAGAACACTTGAGATACCCTTCAATAGCAAAAAGATCAAACCAGATTATCCTAAAGGAAATCAGCTCTGAATATTCATAAACTATATCAAGATAGTTGAAAAGTCATTTATGATAAACTTGTCAAAAAATGGTCATAGAAGGAACCTATATCAAGATAGTGAAAGTCATATATGAAAAGCCCACAGCTAACATTATCCTCCATGATGAAAAACTGAAAGCATTCCCTCTAAGATCAGGAACAAGACAGCATTCTTGTTATTATTATTCAACATAGTCCTGGAAGTTCTAGCAATAACAATAAGAGAAGAAAAAGAAATAAAAAGTAACCCAGATTGGAAAAGAAGTCGCGTCTGATTGTCCCCTGTACTAGCCAGGGGTCTGGGGGGCGGACAGTCAAGATTTGCCTTTCTCAGAGATCTCCCAGTTCAGCCAGGGGCAATCCCGCTGCCTTCCCTTTCTGCAGAAAGTCCCCACAGAATAAAAATTGCAGGAGTGGATATCCTTTCTTCTTTATCCAGAGAGAATGCTTAGCTTTTAGTCATTGAGTAGGATTTTAGTTGTGTGTGTGTGTGTGTGTATATATATATATATATATATATATGTATGTATATATATACCCATTTTTTTATAATGGAGCAAAAATCAAGCTGGAAACAAGATTGTTGGGAAAAATATCAGGAATATCAGATATGACAATAACAAAAATATATTGATAGTAAATGAAGAAGGACTAAAGAACCTCTTGATGAGGTAAAAGCTTAAAAATGTGTAAAAGTTTAAAACTAAACATTAAAACAAATAATAAGATCATGGAATCCAGTTCCTTCATTTCATGGCAAATAAAAGGGGAAAAAGTAGATACAATGACAGACTATATTTTTTCGGGGTCCAAGTCACTGTGGACAGTAACTACAGCCATGAAATGAAAAGACTCTTGCTCCTTGGAGGGAAAGCTATGACAAAAATATATATCATATTAAAAAGCAGAGTCATGAATTTGTTGACAAATGTGCATCTAGTCAAGTCTATGGGCTTTTTTTAGGAATTGTATACAGATGTGGGAATTGGACCAAAAGAAGACTGAGTGCTAAAGAATTGATGTTTTTGAATTGTGGTGCTTAAGAACACTTGAGATACCCTTCAATAGCAAAAAGATCAAACCAGATTATCCTAAAGGAAATCAGCTCTGAATATTCATTGGAAAGACTGATGCTGAAGCTGCAATACCTTGGCCACCTGATGCCAAGAACTGAGTCATTGGGAAACACTCTGATGCTGAGGAAAATTGAGGGTAGGAGAAGAAGGGGACAACAAAGGATGACAAGTAGATAATGTCACTGATTCAATGGACATGTTTTGAACAAACTCTCAGAGACATTGACGAGCAGATGAGGCTAGTTTGCTACAGTGCATGTGGTTGAAAAGGGTTGAATTTAGTGACTGAACAAAAATATGTAGGGATATGTTCCTTATTTAGACACTTTCTAGAGAGATTTTATCATACATGGATGTTGAATTTTATCAAAAGCTTTTTCTTCATATATTGATATGATTATGTGATTTTTATTCTTTAGTATGTTAATGTGCTGTGTTGCCCTCTGTGGGGATATTGAAAAATCCTTGTATCACTGGAATAAATTCTACTTAATCATAGTATATGATCTTATTAATGTATTGTTGGATTCAGCTAGCTGATATTTTGTTGAAGAGCTTTGTATCTATTTTCATCAGTGATATCGGCCTTTAATTTTCCTTTTTTTGTGTTATCATTGTCTGGCCCTTCCATAAGGATGATGCTGGCCTCAGAGAATGAGATCAGAAGTATTCCTTCTTCTGTGAGGGAGATTAACGAATAATCCCATCCAAATTGCAGACAGTGATGCTACTTAGAAATATTTTTCCATATAAGTTATATGCTCTTACATATCATTACCTTTTATTCAAACAAATCAACAATTGGGATCCAAAATATGTCTCTATGTTAAGCACGATGTCAAAATCAGGGAAAAAGTAGATACAATGACAGACTATATTTTTCGGGGTCCACTTACATTGCCATGAAATGAAAAGACTCTTGCTCCTTGGAGGGAAAGCTATGACAAAAATATATATCATATTAAAAAGCAGAGTCATGAATTTGTTGACAAATGTGCATCTAGTCAAGTCTATGGGCTTTTTTTAGGAATTGTATACAGATGTGGGAATTGGACCAAAAGAAGACTGAGTGCTAAAGAATTGATGTTTTTGAATTGTGGTGCTTAAGAACACTTGAGATACCCTTCAATAGCAAAAAGATCAAACCAGATTATCCTAAAGGAAATCAGCTCTGAATATTCATTGGAAAGACTGATGCTGAAGCTGCAATACCTTGGCCACCTGATGCCAAGAACTGAGTCATTGGGAAACACTCTGATGCTGAGGAAAATTGAGGGTAGGAGAAGAAGGGGACAACAAAGGATGACAAGTAGATAATGTCACTGATTCAATGGACATGTTTTGAACAAACTCTCAGAGACATTGACGAGCAGATGAGGCTAGTTTGCTACAGTGCATGTGGTTGAAAAGGGTTGAATTTAGTGACTGAACAAAAATATGTAGGGATATGTTCCTTATTTAGACACTTTCTAGAGAGATTTTATCATACATGGATGTTGAATTTTATCAAAAGCTTTTTCTTCATATATTGATATGATTATGTGATTTTTATTCTTTAGTATGTTAATGTGCTGTGTTGCCCTCTGTGGGGATATTGAAAAATCCTTGTATCACTGGAATAAATTCTACTTAATCATAGTATATGATCTTATTAATGTATTGTTGGATTCAGCTAGCTGATATTTTGTTGAAGAGCTTTGTATCTATTTTCATCAGTGATATCGGCCTTTAATTTTCCTTTTTTTGTGTTATCATTGTCTGGCCCTTCCATAAGGATGATGCTGGCCTCAGAGAATGAGATCAGAAGTATTCCTTCTTCTGTGAGGGAGATTAACGAATAATCCCATCCAAATTGCAGACAGTGATGCTACTTAGAAATATTTTTCCATATAAGTTATATGCTCTTACATATCATTACCTTTTATTCAAACAAATCAACAATTGGGATCCAAAAATATGTCTCTATGTATAAGCACGATGTCAAAATCACCCTTTCCTTGTTGTTAGACACTAACTTATCTGACTATTTGTGACAGTATGAACCTCCACAACAAATTTCTCTGTCCTTCATTATCTCCCATATTTGCTCAAACTTGTGTACACTGTGTCACTGATGTCATCCAACCACCTCATCCTCAGTTGCTCTATTCTCCTCCTGCCTTCACTTTTTCCCAGCATTTGGGCCTTTTTGAACGAATCAACTTTTCACATAAGGTGACCAAAGTACTTCAGGTTCAGCATCATTCCTTCTAATGAATATTCTTTGATGAGTTCCTTTTGGATTGACTGGTTTGGTCTCTTTGCTGTCCAAGGGACCCTCAAAAGTCTTTTACAGCATCACAGTTTTTAAAAAAATTTAGTTACTTTAACAGAGTTTTGTTGTTTACTGCTATACATAAACCCAAATCAGTCATAGGTATACACTTGACTCCCCCCACTTAAACTTCGCTCCTATCTCCCTCACCATCTCGCCCCTCCTGGTTATTGCATAGCCTCTGCGTAAGTTTGCTTAGTCTTACAAAACATTCACACTGGCTGCCTCTTTTACATAAGGTAATGTGAGTTTCCATATATCTCACCCACTTCTCCCTCTCCACAATGTCCACAAGTCTGTTCTCTATGTCTGATTCTCCATTGCTGCTCTGTATATACATTTATCAGTACCATCTTTCTAGATACCATACATATGTGTTAGTATATCTGTCCTTCCCTTTTTGACTCACTTCACTTTGTATAATAAGTTCTAAGTTCATCTACCTCATTAGTAGGACAGACTCAAATGCATTTCTTTTTATGACTGAGCAATATTCCATTGTATATATATCACAGCTTCTCCATCTATGCATTTGTTAATGGACATCTAGGTTGCTTCGACGTTCAAGCTATTGTAGAGTAATGCAGTGAGCTTCGGTGTACATGTGTCTCTTTCAATTTTAATTTCCTTAGGATATATGCCTAGTAGTGGAACCACCATATGGTGGTTCTGTTCCTAGTTTTTTAAGGAAATCTCATAATGTCTTCCATAGTGACTGTATCAACTTACATCCCCACCAGCAGTGCAAGAGAGTTACATTTAATCCACACTCTCTGTAGGATTCATTTTCTGTAGATGTTTTGAGGATGGACATTCTGACTGGTGTGAGGTGACATCTCATTGTAGTTTGATTTGCATTTCTCTAATAATGAGCAACATTCAGCATCTTTTCATGTGTTTTTTGGGGCATTGCATGTCTTCTTTGGAGAGATGTCTGTTTAGGTCATTTTTCCCTTTTATGATTGGGTTGTTTTTTTTTTTTTTGGTGTTGAGTTGAAATAGCTGCCTTTATATTGTGGAAAATAATCACACTTTTAAAAATTTACTATTATTTTCTCCCATTCTGAGTGTTGTCTTTTCACCTGATTTATAGTTTCTTTTGCTACAGAAAAGCTTTTAAGTTTAATTAGATCCAATTTGTTTATTTTTATTTCCATTACTCTAGGAGGTGGATCATATCTTGCCTTGATTTATGGCATCAAGTCTCCTGCCTATGTTTTCCTCTAATAATTTTAGGGTTTCTGGCCTTACATTTAGGTCTTTAATCCATTTTGAGTTTATGTTTGTGTATGGCGTTAGGAAGTGTTCTAACTTCATTCTTTCACATGTAGCTGTCTATAGTTTTCCCAGAACCATTTATTGAAGAGGCTGTCTTTGTTTCATTGTATATTTTCTCCTCCTTTGTAAAAAATAAGGTCCTCATAGGAGCGTGGGTTGGTCTCTGGGTCCTATATTTTGTTCCTTGATCTATATTTTTGTTTTTGTGCCAGTGCCATACTGCCTTGATAATTATTACTTTGTAGTATAGCCTGAGGTGAGGCAGGTAAATTCCTCCAACTTCCATCTTCTTTCTCAATAATGCTTTGGTACCCAGGGTCTTTTGTATTTTCATATGAACTGTGCTATTTTGGGTCCAGTACTCAAATGCATTTCTTTTGACTGAGCAATATTCCATTGTATATATCACAGCTTCTCCATCTATGCATTTGTTAATGGACATCTAGGTTGCTTGACGTTCAAGCTATTGTAGAGTAATGCAGTGAGCTTCGTGTACATGTGTCTCTTTCAATTTTAATTTCCTTAGGATATATGCCTAGTAGTGGAACCACCATATGGTGGTTCTGTTCCTAGTTTTTTAAGGAAATCTCATAATGTCTTCCATAGTGACTGTATCAACTTACATCCCCACCAGCAGTGCAAGAGAGTTACATTTAATCCACACTCTCTGTAGGATTCATTTTCTGTAGATGTTTTGAGGATGGACATTCTGACTGGTGTGAGGTGACATCTCATTGTAGTTTGATTTGCATTTCTCTAATAATGAGCAACATTCAGCATCTTTTCATGTGTTTTTTGGGGCATTGCATGTCTTCTTTGGAGAGATGTCTGTTTAGGTCATTTTTCCCTTTTATGATTGGGTTGTTTTTTTTTTTTTTGGTGTTGAGTTGAAATAGCTGCCTTTATATTGTGGAAAATAATCACACTTTTAAAAATTTACTATTATTTTCTCCCATTCTGAGTGTTGTCTTTTCACCTGATTTATAGTTTCTTTTGCTACAGAAAAGCTTTTAAGTTTAATTAGATCCAATTTGTTTATTTTTATTTCCATTACTCTAGGAGGTGGATCATATCTTGCCTTGATTTATGGCATCAAGTCTCCTGCCTATGTTTTCCTCTAATAATTTTAGGGTTTCTGGCCTTACATTTAGGTCTTTAATCCATTTTGAGTTTATGTTTGTGTATGGCGTTAGGAAGTGTTCTAACTTCATTCTTTCACATGTAGCTGTCTATAGTTTTCCCAGAACCATTTATTGAAGAGGCTGTCTTTGTTTCATTGTATATTTTCTCCTCCTTTGTAAAAAATAAGGTCCTCATAGGAGCGTGGGTTGGTCTCTGGGTCCTATATTTTGTTCCTTGATCTATATTTTTGTTTTTGTGCCAGTGCCATACTGCCTTGATAATTATTACTTTGTAGTATAGCCTGAGGTGAGGCAGGTAAATTCCTCCAACTTCCATCTTCTTTCTCAATAATGCTTTGGTACCCAGGGTCTTTTGTATTTTCATATGAACTGTGCTATTTTTGGGTCCAGTTCTGTGAAAAATATCATTGACAGTTTGATAGTGATTGCAATAAATCTGTAAGTTATATTTAGTAGCATGGTCATTTTCAGGAAATTGATTCTTCTAACTCAGGAACATGGAATATCTTTCCAACTGTTTATATAATCTTTGATTTCTTTTGTTAGTGTCTTTTAATTTTCTGTGTACAGTTCTTTCATCTCGGGAAAGATAGGTTTAGATAGGTTTATTTTTAGATACTTTATTCTTTTTGTCACAGTGGTGAATGGGCTTGCTTCCCTGAGTTCTCCTTCTGATTTTTCACTGTTAGTATATGGGAATTCAAGTGATTTCCGTGTATTGATCTTTTTTTTATTATTCTTTATTTTAAAGGTTTAACAGAGTTTTGTTGTTCACAGACACGTATGTACCCAGATCAGTCGTATGCATACACATGGTCCCCACCCCCTCAGTTCTCCCCATCCCACCCCTCCAGATATTCGCCCCAAGCCATTGTAAGCACTGCCATTCCCTTATTCACAGACATGTATATTCCCAGATCAGTCATATGCATATCCATGGTCCCCAGGCCCCCAGTTCCCCCCATCCTACCCCTTCAGAACTTCTCCCAAGCCATTGTAAGCACCTTTCCCCTTTGCAATGACAAGAGCTATCTTTTCCACACATAACAGTATAGGTTTCCCCCCCCCCATGCTATTTTAGGGTTCTGATTTAGTTTTACCATTTTGAGTTTATGTTTGTGTATGGCGTTAGGAAGTGTTCTAACTTCATTCTTTCACATGTAGCTGTCTATAGTTTTCCCAGAACCATTTATTGAAGAGGCTGTCTTTGTTTCATTGTATATTTTCTCCTCCTTTGTAAAAAATAAGGTCCTCATAGGAGCGTGGGTTGGTCTCTGGGTCCTATATTTTGTTCCTTGATCTATATTTTTGTTTTTGTGCCAGTGCCATACTGCCTTGATAATTATTACTTTGTAGTATAGCCTGAGGTGAGGCAGGTAAATTCCTCCAACTTCCATCTTCTTTCTCAATAATGCTTTGGTACCCAGGGTCTTTTGTATTTTCATATGAACTGTGCTATTTTTGGGTCCAGTTCTGTGAAAAATATCATTGACAGTTTGATAGTGATTGCAATAAATCTGTAAGTTATATTTAGTAGCATGGTCATTTTCAGGAAATTGATTCTTCTAACTCAGGAACATGGAATATCTTTCCAACTGTTTATATAATCTTTGATTTCTTTTGTTAGTGTCTTTTAATTTTCTGTGTACAGTTCTTTCATCTCGGGAAAGATAGGTTTAGATAGGTTTATTTTTAGATACTTTATTCTTTTTGTCACAGTGGTGAATGGGCTTGCTTCCCTGAGTTCTCCTTCTGATTTTTCACTGTTAGTATATGGGAATTCAAGTGATTTCCGTGTATTGATCTTTTTTTTATTATTCTTTATTTTAAAGGTTTAACAGAGTTTTGTTGTTCACAGACACGTATGTACCCAGATCAGTCGTATGCATACACATGGTCCCCACCCCCTCAGTTCTCCCCATCCCACCCCTCCAGATATTCGCCCCAAGCCATTGTAAGCACTGCCATTCCCTTATTCACAGACATGTATATTCCCAGATCAGTCATATGCATATCCATGGTCCCCAGGCCCCCAGTTCCCCCCATCCTACCCCTTCAGAACTTCTCCCCAAGCCATTGTAAGCACTCCTATTCCCTTAGCACAATGACAAGAGCTATCTTTTCCACACATAACAGTATAGGTTTCCATGTTACTCCCTCCATGCTTCCCCCTCCCTATTTCTTCCCCACAATGTCCCTATGTCTATGCTCTCTCTGTTTTTCCATGAGTTCCCTATGTGTGTTATCAAGACCGTCCTACTGGATTCCATATATGTGTGTTAGTATACTGTGTTTGTCTTTCTCTTTTTGACTTACTTCACTTTTTATGATAGGTTCTAGAGCCAACCACTTCATTGGGACTGAGTCTTCTGCATTTCTTTTAACAGCTGAGTAGTATTCCACTGTGTATATGTACCAGGGCTTCTGTATCCATTCATTCATCGATGGACATCTAGGTTGCTTCCAGTGAACACTGGAGTACAGGTGCTTCTTTCATATTTGATTTCATTAGGATATAAGTCTAAGAGTGGGATTGCTGGGGTCGTAAGGTGCTTCTATTTTTAGTTTTTTAAGAAATCTCCATACTGTCTTCCATAGAGGCTGTATCAATTGACATTCCCACCAGCAATGCAAGAGGGTTCCCTTTTCTCTGCACCCTCTCCAGCATTTATTGTCTCTCGATTTGTGGATGATGGCCATTCTGACGGATGTGAGGTGGTATCTCATTGTAGTTTTAATTTGCATTTCTTTAATAATGAGCGAGGTTGAGCATCGTTTCATGTGCTTTTGGGCCATCTGTATGTCCTCTTTGGAGAGGCGTCTCTTTAGATCTTTTTCGCATTTTTTGATTGGGTTGTTCGTTTTCCCTGTGCTGAGTTGTCTGAGTTGCCTGTAGATTTTGGAGATGAATTCTTTGTCTGTTGTTTCATTTGCTATGATTTTCTCCCACTCTGTGGGCTGTCTGTTGAGCTTTTTTGTAATTTCTTTTGCTGTACAAAAGCTTTTAAGTTTCATTAGGTCCCACATGTTCATTTTTCTTTTCAGTTCTGCTATTTTAGTTGGTGGGTCAGAGAAGATCTTGCTTTGATTGATGTCCTTGAGGGTTTTGCCTATATTCTCCTCTAAGAGTTTGATGGTTTCTGGTCTTAACATTTAGGTCTTGAATCCATTTTGAGTTGACCTGTGTGTGTGGTGTCAGGGAATGTTCCAACTTCATTTTTTTTGCATGTAGCTGTCCAGTTCTCCCAGCACCACTTGTTGAAGAGGCTGTCTTTGTCCCATTTTATAGTTTCTCCTTCTTTATCAAAAATAAGGTATCCATAGGTGTGTGGGTTTATCCCTGGGTTCTCTATCTTGTTCCATTGGTCTATAGTTCTCTTTTTGTGCCAGTACCACACTGTCTTGATAACTGTTGCTTTGTAGTAGAGTCTGAAGTTAGGGAGGCTGATCCCTCCAACTCCATTTTTCTTTCTCAGGATTTCTTTGGCTATTCGAGGTCTTTTGGGTTTCCATATGAACTGTGTGATTCTTTGGTCTAGTTCTGTGAAAGATGTCAGTGGTATTTGAATAGGTATTTCATTGAATCTGTAGATGATATTTGTTGGTATGGTCATTTTCACAATATTGATTCTTCTGACCTAAGAACATGGAATATCTCTCCATTTGTTTAAGTCTTCTTTAATTTCTCTCATTAGTGTCTTGTAATTTTCTGTGTACAATTCTTTATTTCTTTGGGTAGGTTTATTCCCAGATATTTGATTTTTTTGGTTGCAATAGTGAAGGGGATTGCTTCTTTGATTTCATTTTCTTATTTTTCATTGAATGTGTATAGGAATGCCAGTGATTTCTGTATGTTGACTTTCTGTCCTGCGACTTTGCTGATTTGGGGATTTTCTATGTATAATATCATGTCGTCTGCAAAAAGAGAGAGCTTGACTTCTTCCTTTCCAATCTGGATTCCTTTGATTTCTTTCTCTTCTCTTATTGCTGTTGGTAAGACTTCCAGGACTATGTTGAATAGTAGTGGTGAAAGTGAACACCCTTGTCTTGTTCCTGATTTTAGAGGGAATGCTTTCAGTTTTTCACCGTTGAGGATAATGTTCCCTGTGGGCTTCTCATATATGGCTTTCACTATGTTAAGATAAGTTCCTTCTATGCCCATTTTAGTTGGTGGGTCAGAGAAGATCTTGCTTTGATTGATGTCCTTGAGGGTTTTGCCTATATTCTCCTCTAAGAGTTTGATGGTTTCTGGTCTTAACATTTAGGTCTTGAATCCATTTTGAGTTGACCTGTGTGTGTGGTGTCAGGGAATGTTCCAACTTCATTTTTTTTGCATGTAGCTGTCCAGTTCTCCCAGCACCACTTGTTGAAGAGGCTGTCTTTGTCCCATTTTATAGTTTCTCCTTCTTTATCAAAAATAAGGTATCCATAGGTGTGTGGGTTTATCCCTGGGTTCTCTATCTTGTTCCATTGGTCTATAGTTCTCTTTTTGTGCCAGTACCACACTGTCTTGATAACTGTTGCTTTGTAGTAGAGTCTGAAGTTAGGGAGGCTGATCCCTCCAACTCCATTTTTCTTTCTCAGGATTTCTTTGGCTATTCGAGGTCTTTTGGGTTTCCATATGAACTGTGTGATTCTTTGGTCTAGTTCTGTGAAAAATGTCAGTGGTATTTGAATAGGTATTTCATTGAATCTGTAGATGATATTTGTTGGTATGGTCATTTTCACAATATTGATTCTTCTGACCTAAGAACATGGAATATCTCTCCATTTGTTTAAGTCTTCTTTAATTTCTCTCATTAGTGTCTTGTAATTTTCTGTGTACAATTCTTTATTTCTTTGGGTAGGTTTATTCCCAGATATTTGATTTTTTTGGTTGCAATAGTGAAGGGGATTGCTTCTTTGATTTCATTTTCTTATTTTTCATTGAATGTGTATAGGAATGCCAGTGATTTCTGTATGTTGACTTTCTGTCCTGCGACTTTGCTGATTTGGGGATTTTCTATGTATAATATCATGTCGTCTGCAAAAAGAGAGAGCTTGACTTCTTCCTTTCCAATCTGGATTCCTTTGATTTCTTTCTCTTCTCTTATTGCTGTTGGTAAGACTTCCAGGACTATGTTGAATAGTAGTGGTGAAAGTGAACACCCTTGTCTTGTTCCTGATTTTAGAGGGAATGCTTTCAGTTTTTCACCGTTGAGGATAATGTTCCCTGTGGGCTTCTCATATATGGCTTTCACTATGTTAAGATAAGTTCCTTCTATGCCCATTTTCTAAAGAATTTTGATCCTAAATGGGTGTTGTACTTTGTCCAAAGCTTTTTCTGCATCTATTGAGATGATCATGTGATTTTTGTCTCTCAGTTTGTTGATATGATGTATCACATTGATTGATTTGCGGATGTTGAAGAAGCCTTGCATGCCTGGGATGAACCCGGCTTCATCATGATATATGAGTTTTTTGATGTGTCGTTGAATTCTGTTTGCTAGAATTTTGTTGAGGATCTTGGGATCTAAGTTCATCAGAGAAATCGGCCTGTAATTTTCCTTTTTTTGTGTTGTCTTTGCCTGTTTGGGTATCAGGGTGATGGTGGCCTCGTAGAATGTGTTTAGAAGTTTTCCTTCCTGTGCACTTTTTTGAAAGAGTTTTAGAAAGACAGGCATAAGCTCTTCTTTAAATGTTTGATAGAGTTTGCCTGTGAAGCCATCTGGCCCTGGGCTTTTATTTCACAGATTCGATTTCTGAGCTTGTGATTGGGTTGTTCATAATTTCTGTTTCTTCCTGCCTCAGTCTTGGGAGATTAATCTTCCCCAAAAACTGTCCATTTCTTCCAGGTTGTCCAGTTTGTTGCCATAGAGTTGCTCATAATAGTCTCTTAGAATCCTTTGGATTTCTGCATTATCTGTTGTAATCTCTCCTTTTTCATTGATTAAGGAATGCCAGTGATTTCTGTATGTTGACTTTCTGTCCTGCGACTTTGCTGATTTGGGGATTTTCTATGTATAATATCATGTCGTCTGCAAAAAGAGAGAGCTTGACTTCTTCCTTTCCAATCTGGATTCCTTTGATTTCTTTCTCTTCTCTTATTGCTGTTGGTAAGACTTCCAGGACTATGTTGAATAGTAGTGGTGAAAGTGAACACCCTTGTCTTGTTCCTGATTTTAGAGGGAATGCTTTCAGTTTTTCACCGTTGAGGATAATGTTCCCTGTGGGCTTCTCATATATGGCTTTCACTATGTTAAGATAAGTTCCTTCTATGCCCATTTTCTAAAGAATTTTGATCCTAAATGGGTGTTGTACTTTGTCCAAAGCTTTTTCTGCATCTATTGAGATGATCATGTGATTTTTGTCTCTCAGTTTGTTGATATGATGTATCACATTGATTGATTTGCGGATGTTGAAGAAGCCTTGCATGCCTGGGATGAACCCGGCTTCATCATGATATATGAGTTTTTTGATGTGTCGTTGAATTCTGTTTGCTAGAATTTTGTTGAGGATCTTGGGATCTAAGTTCATCAGAGAAATCGGCCTGTAATTTTCCTTTTTTTGTGTTGTCTTTGCCTGTTTGGGTATCAGGGTGATGGTGGCCTCGTAGAATGTGTTTAGAAGTTTTCCTTCCTGTGCACTTTTTTGAAAGAGTTTTAGAAAGACAGGCATAAGCTCTTCTTTAAATGTTTGATAGAGTTTGCCTGTGAAGCCATCTGGCCCTGGGCTTTTATTTCACAGATTCGATTTCTGAGCTTGTGATTGGGTTGTTCATAATTTCTGTTTCTTCCTGCCTCAGTCTTGGGAGATTAATCTTCCCCAAAAACTGTCCATTTCTTCCAGGTTGTCCAGTTTGTTGCCATAGAGTTGCTCATAATAGTCTCTTAGAATCCTTTGGATTTCTGCATTATCTGTTGTAATCTCTCCTTTTTCATTTTTGATTTTGTTGATCTGGTTCTTCTCTCTCTTTGTCTTGATGAGTCTTGCCAGAGGCTTCTCAATTTTGTTTACCTTTTCCAAGAACCATCTTTTTGTTTTATTTATCCGTACTATAGTTTCTTTCATTTCTTTCTGATTTATTTCTGCTCTAATCTTTATAATTTCTCATCTTCTGCTGGCTTTGGGATGTTTTTGTTCTTCTTTTTCCAATTGTTTTAAGCGGAGGGTTAAGTCATCTGCTTCATATCTTCCTAGTTTCTTGAGGTGGGATTGTATTGCTCTAAATTTTCTCTTAGAACTGCTTTTGTGGTATCCCATAGGTTTTGCACAGTCGTATATTCATTGTCATTTTCTTCTAGGAATTGTTTTATTTCTCCTTTGCTTTCCTCAGTAATCAGTTGGTTTTTTAGGTACGTGTTGTTTAATCTCCATGTGCTTGTATTTTTAGAGGTTTTTTTTTTCCTGTAGTTGATCTCTAGTTTTATTGCATTGTGGTCCGAGAAGATGGTTGATATAATTTCAGTTTTCTTGAATTGACTGAGAATTGATTTGTGGCCCAAGATGTGGTCTATCCTGGAGAAAGTTCTGTGAGCACTAGAGAAGAAATTGTATTCTTCTGCTTTTGGATGGAACGTCCTAAAGATATCGATGAGGTCCATTTTTTCTAGTGTGGCATTTAAGGCTTATGTTTCTTTATTAACTTTCTTTTTAGATGATCTATCCATTGGTGTGAGAGGAGTGTTAAAAAGTTTATATTTTTCTTTCCTGTGCACTTTTGAAAGAGTTTTAGAAAGACAGGCATAAGCTCTTCTTTAAATGTTTGATAGAGTTTGCCTGTGAAGCCATCTGGCCCTGGGCTTTTATTTCACAGATTCGATTTCTGAGCTTGTGATTGGGTTGTTCATAATTTCTGTTTCTTCCTGCCTCAGTCTTGGGAGATTAATCTTCCCCAAAAACTGTCCATTTCTTCCAGGTTGTCCAGTTTGTTGCCATAGAGTTGCTCATAATAGTCTCTTAGAATCCTTTGGATTTCTGCATTATCTGTTGTAATCTCTCCTTTTTCATTTTTGATTTTGTTGATCTGGTTCTTCTCTCTCTTTGTCTTGATGAGTCTTGCCAGAGGCTTCTCAATTTTGTTTACCTTTTCCAAGAACCATCTTTTTGTTTTATTTATCCGTACTATAGTTTCTTTCATTTCTTTCTGATTTATTTCTGCTCTAATCTTTATAATTTCTCATCTTCTGCTGGCTTTGGGATGTTTTTGTTCTTCTTTTTCCAATTGTTTTAAGCGGAGGGTTAAGTCATCTGCTTCATATCTTCCTAGTTTCTTGAGGTGGGATTGTATTGCTCTAAATTTTTCTCTTAGAACTGCTTTTGTGGTATCCCATAGGTTTTGCACAGTCGTATATTCATTGTCATTTTCTTCTAGGAATTGTTTTATTTCTCCTTTGCTTTCCTCAGTAATCAGTTGGTTTTTTAGGTACGTGTTGTTTAATCTCCATGTGCTTGTATTTTTAGAGGTTTTTTTTTTCCTGTAGTTGATCTCTAGTTTTATTGCATTGTGGTCCGAGAAGATGGTTGATATAATTTCAGTTTTCTTGAATTGACTGAGAATTGATTTGTGGCCCAAGATGTGGTCTATCCTGGAGAAAGTTCTGTGAGCACTAGAGAAGAAATTGTATTCTTCTGCTTTTGGATGGAACGTCCTAAAGATATCGATGAGGTCCATTTTTTCTAGTGTGGCATTTAAGGCTTATGTTTCTTTATTAACTTTCTTTTTAGATGATCTATCCATTGGTGTGAGAGGAGTGTTAAAGTCTAGTACAATTATTGTGTTATTATTGATTTCTTCTTTTAAGTCTGAAAGTATCTGTCTTATGTGTTGAGGTGCCCCTGTGTTTGGATGCATAGATGTTCATTATTGTTATGTCTTCCTCTTGGATGAATCCCTTAATCATAATGTAGTGACTTGCCTTGTCTCTTTGAATCTTCTTTACTTTAAAATCTATTTTGTATGATAGGAGGATTGCTAGTCCAGCTTTCTTTTGATTTCCATTTGCATGGAATGTCTTTATCCAGCCTCTCACTTTCAGTCTATGCATGTCTCTAGGTCTGAAGTGGGTCTCTTGTAAACAGTATATATATGGGTCATGTTTCTTGATCCATTCAGCCAGCCTGTGTCATTTGGTTGGAGCATTTAATCCATTTACATCCAAAGTAATTATTGATATGAATGTTCCTATTGTCATCTTCTTAGAAGTCTGGGGTTTGATTTGTAAGACTTCTTCTACTCTTGTATTTATTGGCTATATCAGGCCGTTTAACACTCGTTGTAGGGCTGGTTTTGTGGTACAGAATTCTTTTAGTTTTTGCTTGTCTGAGAAGCTTTTGACTTCTCCATCGATTCTGAATGATATTCTTGCTGGGTAGAGAATTCTTGGTTGAAGGTTATTCTCTTTTAGCCGTTTAAATGTGTCCTGACATTCTTTTCTGGCCTGCAGGGTTTCTGTTGAGAGATCCGCAGCTAGACGTATGGGGTTTCCTGTATATGTTATTTGTTGTTTGCTCCTAGCTGCTTTTAGTAATCTGTCTTTATATTTAGTCTGTGTTAGTTTGATCTTCTAGTTTTATTGCATTGTGGTCCGAGAAGATGGTTGATATAATTTCAGTTTTCTTGAATTGACTGAGAATTGATTTGTGGCCCAAGATGTGGTCTATCCTGGAGAAAGTTCTGTGAGCACTAGAGAAGAAATTGTATTCTTCTGCTTTTGGATGGAACGTCCTAAAGATATCGATGAGGTCCATTTTTTCTAGTGTGGCATTTAAGGCTTATGTTTCTTTATTAACTTTCTTTTTAGATGATCTATCCATTGGTGTGAGAGGAGTGTTAAAGTCTAGTACAATTATTGTGTTATTATTGATTTCTTCTTTTAAGTCTGAAAGTATCTGTCTTATGTGTTGAGGTGCCCCTGTGTTTGGATGCATAGATGTTCATTATTGTTATGTCTTCCTCTTGGATGAATCCCTTAATCATAATGTAGTGACTTGCCTTGTCTCTTTGAATCTTCTTTACTTTAAAATCTATTTTGTATGATAGGAGGATTGCTAGTCCAGCTTTCTTTTGATTTCCATTTGCATGGAATGTCTTTATCCAGCCTCTCACTTTCAGTCTATGCATGTCTCTAGGTCTGAAGTGGGTCTCTTGTAAACAGTATATATATGGGTCATGTTTCTTGATCCATTCAGCCAGCCTGTGTCATTTGGTTGGAGCATTTAATCCATTTACATCCAAAGTAATTATTGATATGAATGTTCCTATTGTCATCTTCTTAGAAGTCTGGGGTTTGATTTGTAAGACTTCTTCTACTCTTGTATTTATTGGCTATATCAGGCCGTTTAACACTCGTTGTAGGGCTGGTTTTGTGGTACAGAATTCTTTTAGTTTTTGCTTGTCTGAGAAGCTTTTGACTTCTCCATCGATTCTGAATGATATTCTTGCTGGGTAGAGAATTCTTGGTTGAAGGTTATTCTCTTTTAGCCGTTTAAATGTGTCCTGACATTCTTTTCTGGCCTGCAGGGTTTCTGTTGAGAGATCCGCAGCTAGACGTATGGGGTTTCCTGTATATGTTATTTGTTGTTTGCTCCTAGCTGCTTTTAGTAATCTGTCTTTATATTTAGTCTGTGTTAGTTTGATTAGAATGTGCCTTGGTGTGTTTCTTCTTGGTTTATCCTGTATGGAACTCTTTGTGCTTCTCGGAAATGGTTGGTATTTCCTTTCCCATGCTGGGGAAGTTTTCCACTGTAACCTCTTCAAGAATTTTTCGTAAACTTTCTTCTCCTCTTCTTCCTCTGGAACTCCTATAATTCTAATGTTGGTGCATTTGATATTGTCCCATAGGTCTGTGATGCTATCTTCAGTTCTTTTAATTCTTTCGGCTTTGTTCTGTTCCTCACCAGTTATTTCCACCAGTCTATCTTCCACCTCGCTTATCCGTTCTTCATCCGCTAATACTCTACTGTTGAGGCATTCTATAGTATTTTTGAGTTCAGCAATGGTGTTGGTGGTCTCTATGCTTATTTTTCATTTGTTGCATGCCTTTTCTCAATGCATTAATTTCCTCTAATATTATATTTTCGGTGTTTTGCATCCTCATTAGTATAGTTTTTCTGAATTCTCTTTCAGGTAATTTGTCTATCTCCTCCTCTGTCATTTGAAGCTGTGATTCTCTAGCTTGGTCCTTCATTTGTGCAATGTTTCTCTGTTGTTTCATTATTAGGTTAGTTTTTGTTTCTTTGTGGGTGTCTGTGTGTACGGAGTTCTTTTCCCCACTAGGCTTCTTGGTTGAATTCTCCCTTCCTTTGGGTTTCTGTCCTTCTAGAATGTTTCAATTGTTTGTGTCTTGGGTGGTGTTAGGTCTTGTTTATAAGTGAACAATCTCTAGTGTTGTATGTTCTTTGATAGTGTGGTGTCTTGGAATCAGGGCTTCTACACCGAGGATCCTTGGTTTGATTATTGGTCAGGGGGTGTTGGCTCTATGTCTGGTTTGCTATGGTGTTCCATGATATTAGTTCAAATACTAGCATCTGAAGAACAAGAGGTGTGTCCCTGATGGGTGACAGTCATAAAAGCATGCAGATGTTTTCTAACGTAGTTATAAGATATATTTACATACACAGCAATAGCCACATCTAACCAGTCTTACAGTGACAAAGCATAGGATATTTTTCTGGCAAATGACACAACCAAAGATGGTACTTTCCTGTTAAGCTCTGAATTAATTAAAATACTGCCTGGATAACTAGATCTTGGGTAAGGTCCTGGCTTGGACTATTTCATTGAAACCAATTTTTACCTAAGACATGTGTTGGGAGTGAGGAGGTGGAGAGTGTATGGGTAATGAGAAGGAATAGATTTGACTTGGAAGGATTTTATAGGGTTATGTAGCCAAGATTAGTGTGTTGTATTGTTTAGTGCAGCTGGAAGAGAATAGTTGAGACAGAAAGGTAGGAAATATTTATCTAGAGTATGGTGGTAGATAGGAGAAAGTTTTAGATTTAGAACATAGAGGGAGGAAGGAGTGGGAAAGAGGAAAGAAAATTAGAAGTTCAAGAATTAAAATTTAAAAAAAGTAATAATACTTAATTTCAAAAAAAAGTAATTAAAAATTAAAAAGGGAAAAGAAACTTATTAAGAAGAGACAAAAGGGAAAAAAAAAACAAAAAAAAAACAAACCAAACCTGACCAATCAAACGAATAAACAGAACCGTCTGCAACAGATAAGCAAAAAAGCTAAATACTGTCCCTGGTTTTTATCCTCTCATCTGTCTGGTGGAAGCCAGTCTTCTCTCGATGGTGTTTTATTGATGATGCAGCTTTTCCCTCATGGCACCGGTGTGCAAGCTCAGGTGCTGGCTGGGACGGTGCTGATCCCAGTCCATCGGGCAGGGGACCGCGGCGCGCTGCGCAATCCTGTGTTGGGCGGGGCTGTCCTGGCTCTGCTGTGCACCCACCGGTAGCCTCTGATACCTGCCCTTCTCCCGGTTTCCTCCTCTGCAGGTGTAGCTAGTGGGGTGCAGCTATGGTTGTGCAGGGGTTCCTCCGCCACTGGCACGCACGCACTGCCGGTTATGCCTCCAAGTCCCAAAGGCAGGCACAAGCTTCCCCGTCTGGTTTGAGCCTGGTCCCTGGTCAGCAATCTGTGGGCGACTTCCCCTTCAGCCAGTCCCCCACTAGGAGTGTTTGATCTCACCCGGTGCCAGGCGGAAAGTTGCGATTTTCGACTGGCCAAGTGGCGCGATTTTCACACTGGGGTGCTCCTTCCCATCTCCCGGTCGGTCGCTAGGCAGCACACCCCCCGTTCCGTTTGGTCTCAGGTCGCGAGGCTGTAAGCTCGTTCTGCTCGGCCCTGCTCCGGTATCCTATCTGTGCAGTGTCTTAATTTCTGTCCGTGATCCGGGCAGATTCTTGGAGTTTTCACGCTGAGCGCTGCCTTCTCTCCCCCAAGGCTCTGCTTAGGCCCCCTTTTAGGGCACTTGCTGATGCGCTCTCTGTCGGTGCGGTTCTGCGTGTGGGTTAGGATAGAGGATTCTTAGAACCCTACCTCCGGGAAATTTCTGGCTATTCACTCTTCTACTCTCGCGGACCTATGGAATTCTTCTGTCGTCTAGCGACTGGTTTGTTGGTGGTGGTTCTTTTCTTGATTAGGTCTGGTGATTCTGTTAGGGAGCTGGTGAAATCTTCCCCTCATTCCTCCGCCATCTTGGCTCCTAGCCCCTAGCGTATTGATTTTGTATACTGTGACTTTGCTAAATTCACTGGTTAACTCCAGTAATTTTCTGAAAGTGGTTTTAGGGTTTTCTATGTAAAGTATCATGTCATCTGCAAAGAGTGAGAGTTTTAATTCTTCTTTTTCAATCTGGGTTCTTTTTATTTCTTTTTCTTCTCTAATTGCTGTAGAAAAACCTTCCAAGGATATGTTGAATAATAGGGGTGAGAGTGGACACCGCTTTCTTGTTCCTGATTTTAGAGAAAATGTTTTCAGTTTTTCACCATTGAGACTAATGTTTGCTGAGGGCTTATCATATAGGGCTTTCACTGTGTTTAGGTGCGTTCATTCTATGCCCATTTTTTGAAGAGATTTTTATCATCAATGGGTGGTAAATTTTGTCAAAGATATTTCTGAATCATTTGAGATCATCATGTGATTTTTATCTATCAGTTGATATGATGTATCACTTTGATTTATTTGCAGATATTGAAGAATCATTGCATGCATGGAATAAACCCAACTTGATCATGGTGTATGAGTTTTTGTATTTATTGCTGAATTTTGTTTGCTAGAATTTTGTTGAAGATTTTTACATTTATATTCATCAGTGATATTGATCTGTAATTTTCTCTTTTTTTGGTTGTCTTTACCTGGTTTTAGAATCAGGGTGACAATGGCCTCGTAGAATGAGTTTGTAAGTCCTCCTTCCTGTGCAATTGTTTGCTGAGTTTAACAACATTAGCTAACATTAGCCCCCCTTCCCCTAATTGCTCCGGTATCCTATCTGTGCAGTGTCCGTGATCCGGGCAGATTCTTGGAGTTTTCACGCTGAGCGCTGCCTTCTCTCCCCCAAGGCTCTGCTTAGGCCCCCTTTTAGGGCACTTGCTGATGCGCTCTCTGTCGGTGCGGTTCTGCGTGTGGGTTAGGATAGAGGATTCTTAGAACCCTACCTCCGGGAAATTTCTGGCTATTCACTCTTCTACTCTCGCGGACCTATGGAATTCTTCTGTCGTCTAGCGACTGGTTTGTTGGTGGTGGTTCTTTTCTTGATTAGGTCTGGTGATTCTGTTAGGGAGCTGGTGAAATCTTCCCCTCATTCCTCCGCCATCTTGGCTCCTAGCCCCTAGCGTATTGATTTTGTATACTGTGACTTTGCTAAATTCACTGGTTAACTCCAGTAATTTTCTGAAAGTGGTTTTAGGGTTTTCTATGTAAAGTATCATGTCATCTGCAAAGAGTGAGAGTTTTAATTCTTCTTTTTCAATCTGGGTTCTTTTTATTTCTTTTTCTTCTCTAATTGCTGTAGAAAAACCTTCCAAGGATATGTTGAATAATAGGGGTGAGAGTGGACACCGCTTTCTTGTTCCTGATTTTAGAGAAAATGTTTTCAGTTTTTCACCATTGAGACTAATGTTTGCTGAGGGCTTATCATATAGGGCTTTCACTGTGTTTAGGTGCGTTCATTCTATGCCCATTTTTTGAAGAGATTTTTATCATCAATGGGTGGTAAATTTTGTCAAAGATATTTCTGAATCATTTGAGATCATCATGTGATTTTTATCTATCAGTTGATATGATGTATCACTTTGATTTATTTGCAGATATTGAAGAATCATTGCATGCATGGAATAAACCCAACTTGATCATGGTGTATGAGTTTTTGTATTTATTGCTGAATTTTGTTTGCTAGAATTTTGTTGAAGATTTTTACATTTATATTCATCAGTGATATTGATCTGTAATTTTCTCTTTTTTTGGTTGTCTTTACCTGGTTTTAGAATCAGGGTGACAATGGCCTCGTAGAATGAGTTTGTAAGTCCTCCTTCCTGTGCAATTGTTTGCTGAGTTTAACAACATTAGCTAACATTAGCTCTTCTCTAAATGTTTGGTAGAATTCATCCATGAAACTATCTGGCCCAGGGCTTTTATTCTGGGGGAAATTTTGGTCCACAGATTCGATTTCTGAGTTTGTAATTAGGTTGTTCATACTTTCTATTTCTTCCTGGCTCAGTCTTGGAAGATTGAACATATCTTAAAATCTGTCTATTTCTTCCAGATTGTCTAATTTATCGTCATATTGTTCTTCATAGTAATCTCTTATAATCCTTTGCATTTCTGTATTATCTGTTATAACCTATCTTTTTCATTTCTGATTTTGTTGATTTGATTCTTCTCTATTTTTTTTCTTGATGAGTCCAGCTAGAGGTTGTGTCAATTTTGCTTATCTTTTCAAGGAACAAACTTTTATTTTTATTGATATTTACTTAATTTTTTCTTTCATTTCTTTTTCATTTATTTCTGCACTGAGCTGTATGATTTCTCTTCTTCTGCTGACTTTGGGGGTTTCTTTTGTTCTCCTTTTTCCAGTTATTTTAAGTGTAAAATTAGGTTGACTTTTTGGTGTTTTGTTTTGTTTTGTATTTTTCCTTGAAGTAGGATTGTATTGCTATACATTTCTCTCTTAGAACTGCTTTTGTTGCACCCCACAGGTATTGACTTGTTGTGTTTCCATTTTTATTTTGCTAGGAATTATTTTATATCCCTTTTGATTTCTTTGATAATCTGTTCACTACTTAAAAATATATTGCTTAAACTCCATGTGCTAGTTTTTTTTTTTTTTTTTTAACTGTGTTTTTCTTTTTATTGATACCTAGTCACATAGTACTGTAGTCAAAAAAGGTGGTTGCTATGATTTCAATATTCTCAAGTTTACTGAGGTTTGATTTGTGACCCAAGATGTGGTCTATCTTGGAAAATGTTCCATGTGTACTTTAGAAGAAAGTGTATTGTTCTGAATTTCCATGTAATGTCCTGAAAATATCAGTTAGATACATTTCTTCTAATGAATGGTTTAACTCTTCGGTTTTCTTGTTAATTTTATTTTTTGATGATTTGTCCATTGGTGTAAGAGGGATGTTAAAGTCTCCTACTATTTTTGTGCTACTGTCAATTTCTTCTTTTATGTCTGAAAGTGTTTGCCTTATGTATTGAGGTGCTCCTGTGTTAGGTATGTAGATATTTATGATTGTTATGTCTTACTCTTGGATTGATTATTGTGTAGTGTCCTATTTTCTCTCTTAATAATGTTCTTTATTTTAAGGTCTCTTTTGTCTGATACTAGCATTGGTACTCCAGCTTTCTTTTGATTTCCATTTGTATGGAATATATTTTTCCATCTTCTCACTTTTAGTCTATATGTTGTGTTTAAGTCTGAAGTGGGTTTCTTGTAAACAGCATATATGCAGATTTTGTTTTTGTATCCATTCAACCTATTTGCGTTTTCTGGTTTGAACATTTAATTCGTTTACATTTAAAGTAATTATTGATACAAATCCTCCTGCTGCCATCTTCTTAACTATTTGGTATTGGTAGATCTTTTTCTTCTCTTGTATTTGCTGACTATATAAGGCCTTTTAACATTTGTTGCAATACTGATTTGGTGGTGTTAAGTTCTCTTAACTTGAGCTTGTCTGTAAAGCTTTTGATTTCTCCATTAATTTTATATGAGATCCTTGCCAGTTAGTGTAGTCTTGATTGTAGAATATTCTCTTTTAATACTTTAAATATGTCTTTCCTTTCCCATCTGGCCTGCAGAGTTTCTGTTCAAAGATCACCAGAAATGAATGGGATTTCCCTTGGATGTCATTTGTTGCTTTCTCCTTGCTTCTTTTAGTAGTCTTCCTTTGTGTTTAGTCTAAGTTAGCTTGATTAGTGTGTGTCTTGGTGTGTTTCTCCTGGGGGTTATCTTGCATGGGATTTATACTTCTTGAACTTGGTTGATTATTTCCTTTCCCATACTGGGGAATTTTTCAGCTATAATCTCTTCAAAAATTTTCTCATACCAATTTTTTTTTCTCTTCTTCTTCAGGGACCCCCTTTAGTTTGAATGTTGGAGCATTTGATATTATTCCAGAAGTCTCTTCAACTATCCTCAGTTCTTTTCATTCCTTTTACTTTGTTGTTCAGCAGTTATTTCCACCATTCTATCCTATAGCTCACTTATCATTTTTCTACACAGATATTGTACTATTGATTCCTTCTAGAGGATTTTTAAATTTAGCAATTGAATTATTTGTGTGTGTTTGTTTGTTTTATTTCTTCTATCTTTTTTTTCAGCGTGCTAATTGATTCTTACATTTTCTCTATTAATCTGTTTTTGGTGTTTTGGATCATCATTCGCATCTTTCTTCTGACTTCTGTTTCAGATAGCTTATTTAATGCAACTTGGTTCATTCAAATTCTTGTGTTTTCAGTTTGTTCTTTCATTTGCGTGGTACAGCACCACATTTTGAAAGCATTAATTCTTTGGTGTTTTCGGGGACCTTCCACAGAAAGGGAAGGCAGCGGGATTACCCCCGGCTGAACCCGGAGATCTTGGAGAAAGGCAAATCTTGAATTGCCCGCCCCGCAGCCCACTGGCTGAGGCAGGGGACAATCAGACGCGACAGGGGTTCCATCGAAGTAGTTCCACTTTATTAATGAAGATCCACAGCTTTTATAGGCAAGTGAAGGGGGTTTTGCACGGGACTTCCTATAGATTACACCAATCAAGCTAAAGGTCAAGCAATCATTCATGAGCGTGGCAGCCAGGGGAACCAATCAGAAATTTTGACCATCAATTAACAATTTAGATCACGCCCTGTCTCTTCCTGTAGGCGCCATCTTAGCTGCAAACATGTGCTTAAACTTCTTTAAACAATGCACTTAAGCTTCCCTTCATTTCCATGTCCCTTCCTGTAGGCGCCATCTTAGCTGCAAGCTGAAACAATGTGCTTAAGCTTCTTTTCACTCCCACACCCTCCTGTAGGCGCCATCTTAGCTTCAAGCTGAAACAATGTGCTTAAGCTTCCTTATGCTTGCAAAAGCCCTCTTTCCTTCAGGGCCCCACATCTCCCTCTTTTATTTTAAAATTAAGAGACTTTTGTTGAGGCAATGCGTAGAGCTAAGAAGTGGCCAGCCTCTAGCCTCGTCTGCTCTCCCTTGCGGCTGTGCCTGTCTTAGGTCGAGCATTTGATATTATTCCAGAAGTCTCTTCAACTATCCTCAGTTCTTTTCATTCCTTTTACTTTGTTGTTCAGCAGTTATTTCCACCATTCTATCCTATAGCTCACTTATCATTTTTCTACACAGATATTGTACTATTGATTCCTTCTAGAGGATTTTTAAATTTAGCAATTGAATTATTTGTGTGTGTTTGTTTGTTTTATTTCTTCTATCTTTTTTTTCAGCGTGCTAATTGATTCTTACATTTTCTCTATTAATCTGTTTTTGGTGTTTTGGATCATCATTCGCATCTTTCTTCTGACTTCTGTTTCAGATAGCTTATTTAATGCAACTTGGTTCATTCAAATTCTTGTGTTTTCAGTTTGTTCTTTCATTTGCGTGGTACAGCACCACATTTTGAAAGCATTAATTCTTTGGTGTTTGCGGGGACCTTCCACAGAAAGGGAAGGCAGCGGGATTACCCCCGGCTGAACCCGGAGATCTTGGAGAAAGGCAAATCTTGAATTGCCCGCCCCGCAGCCCACTGGCTGAGGCAGGGGACAATCAGACGCGACAGGGGTTCCATCGAAGTAGTTCCACTTTATTAATGAAGATCCACAGCTTTTATAGGCAAGTGAAGGGGGTTTTGCACGGGACTTCCTATAGATTACACCAATCAAGCTAAAGGTCAAGCAATCATTCATGAGCGTGGCAGCCAGGGGAACCAATCAGAAATTTTGACCATCAATTAACAATTTAGATCACGCCCTGTCTCTTCCTGTAGGCGCCATCTTAGCTGCAAACATGTGCTTAAACTTCTTTAAACAATGCACTTAAGCTTCCCTTCATTTCCATGTCCCTTCCTGTAGGCGCCATCTTAGCTGCAAGCTGAAACAATGTGCTTAAGCTTCTTTTCACTCCCACACCCCTCCCTGTAGGCGCCATCTTAGCTTCAAGCTGAAACAATGTGCTTAAGCTTCCTTATGCTTGCAAAAGCCCTCTTTCCTTCAGGGCCCCACATCTCCCCCTCTTTTATTTTAAAATTAAGAGACTTTTGTTGAGGCAATGCGTAGAGCTAAGAAGTGGCCAGCCTCTAGCCTCGTCTGCTCTCCCTTGCGGCTGTGCCTGTCTTAGGTCGGGACAGAGCACTATTCAGGCAGAGCCCGTCATGGGATCAGGCAGCAGCTGCGGCGGCCCTCCTGTCTTAGGCCTGCTCTGCATGGTGTTCTCTTACCCGTCACTGGCTAACCAGCCATTTCGCGGGGGCCGGACGGAGTTTTTAGAGCGTTCTCCATTCAAAGGCCTCATTATATGTCTCAATTCATTTCTTGAGGGGCCATATCGACCCAGGGGTTTTGTGGGTGCCCAAAGTAGGGCTCTTTTTCTAGGACCTGAGCAAGCATAATTATTTTGTTGTAACTGTCTATTGTGACCCATAACGCCCTTGACCTTAAACAGTATAGCTAGCAAGACAACAACAACAAACAGATAGAAAGCATTTTTAAACCAGGTGAAAGGGCTTTGTATCCATAGCCAAAAGTCATTAACCCCCTTTTGTCAGGCAAAACCAGGGATTTTTCACGTCACAGTCCAGGTGTGCCAGAACCCTTAATATCGACAGCTCTGGAGTGTAGATCAAGCTGTTGCTGGAGTCCCATTATGGCAGTCCTCAGGTGTTCAAGTTGGTGTAGGCTGGTCTGAAGTCCCTGGGCAGAGGAGGTGGATATTGTTTACTGCCGTGATGGTGTGCATTTGTTGAACTCCAAACACGGATGTTGTTACTGTTGTACCTATTAAGGAGAGAAAGAGAGAGAGAGACGCCTCAAGAACTTTCTGTTCTTGGGCCTGATATATGGTCATATTTTATCTGCAGCAGATTCTAAGGTTTGATCCTTGTTTTGTGGCATAAATTTAAGATTTCTCGCCTGTACCCATATAGGGTTGGGTTCCCCAATGGGGAATATGCACCCAAATCCTTTCCCCATAGTAAGGAGTGGATCAGGCCCCTTCCATTGTCCAGTGATGGGGTCCTTCCATCTCACTTGCACTTCAGGCTTTATTTCGTGGTTGGACCAGTGTTTTTGAAAGGGTGCCATCAGTTTTTTTTTTTGAAAAATTTAAAATGTTTAGGGGAAAGAGTGCCATTCCAAGTTGCTGGTGAGGGCTTATTCCCCCTTTTTGTTTTTGTAATTGGGCCTTTAAGTTTTGATGATGACATTCAATTATGGCCTGTCCTTGAGGGTTGTATGGGATCCCTGTGATGTGACAGATTTGCCATAGTTGGAAAAAGTTTTGTAAATTTTTGCTAACAAAGCAGGGAGTATTGTCTGTTTTTATCTGATAAGGTAGACCCAGAGTTGCAAAGCATTGTAAGAAATGACTCTGGGCATGTTTTGCTTTTTCTCCTGAGTGGACTGTAGCCCAGCAGGCATGGGAATAAGTATCAATGGATACAAAAATGTACTTGAGTTTTTTAAAGGGAGAAAAGTGAGTGACATCTGTCTGCCACAACATATTTGGCCTCAGTCCCTGAGGGTTTACTCCCGGAGATTGTAAGGGAGGAACTTGCAAATGAGGGAGGCAAGACTTACAAGTATGCACAATTTTCTTTAAATCTTTGATGGGGATCTGTGGGTTATATTTTATTTGAGGTATAATTAGGACTGCAGCCCTCCTGGAGGCAGCACCCCAGATAGCTCTGAGAGACTGCTCCAAAGAGTTAGGGGAAGAAAGTCAACACAATGGTTTCAATTTGGGGGAAATTTAAATGTCAAAGAAAGGGTTTTTTTTTAAAGGCTTTTGTTTCACAAATGGCTTGTGCCCTACATGAGGATGTGATATCTTCATGAAGGATTTTAGCATTTTTTTAGTTGTGAGGAGATGCAGGGATTGAGATAATAAAAGCTCTTTTTAGAAGTCATTTACCTATCTAAAGACCTGTTCCACCAGACTTCCCTGAGCACAGTCTTACCCCACCCTGATTTCTTTCAGGGGGTGTTTCAGTGGGATGTTTTCCTATCTCCTTGGGCCTGATATATGGTCATATTTTATCTGCAGCAGATTCTAAGGTTTGATCCTTGTTTTGTGGCATAAATTTAAGATTTCTCGCCTGTACCCATATAGGGTTGGGTTCCCCAATGGGGAATATGCACCCAAATCCTTTCCCCATAGTAAGGAGTGGATCAGGCCCCTTCCATTGTCCAGTGATGGGGTCCTTCCATCTCACTTGCACTTCAGGCTTTATTTCGTGGTTGGACCAGTGTTTTTGAAAGGGTGCCATCAGTTTTTTTTTTTGAAAAATTTAAAATGTTTAGGGGAAAGAGTGCCATTCCAAGTTGCTGGTGAGGGCTTATTCCCCCTTTTTGTTTTTGTAATTGGGCCTTTAAGTTTTGATGATGACATTCAATTATGGCCTGTCCTTGAGGGTTGTATGGGATCCCTGTGATGTGACAGATTTGCCATAGTTGGAAAAAGTTTTGTAAATTTTTGCTAACAAAGCAGGGAGTATTGTCTGTTTTTATCTGATAAGGTAGACCCAGAGTTGCAAAGCATTGTAAGAAATGACTCTGGGCATGTTTTGCTTTTTCTCCTGAGTGGACTGTAGCCCAGCAGGCATGGGAATAAGTATCAATGGATACAAAAATGTACTTGAGTTTTTTAAAGGGAGAAAAGTGAGTGACATCTGTCTGCCACAACATATTTGGCCTCAGTCCCTGAGGGTTTACTCCCGGAGATTGTAAGGGAGGAACTTGCAAATGAGGGAGGCAAGACTTACAAGTATGCACAATTTTCTTTAAATCTTTGATGGGGATCTGTGGGTTATATTTTATTTGAGGTATAATTAGGACTGCAGCCCTCCTGGAGGCAGCACCCCAGATAGCTCTGAGAGACTGCTCCAAAGAGTTAGGGGAAGAAAGTCAACACAATGGTTTCAATTTGGGGGAAATTTAAATGTCAAAGAAAGGGTTTTTTTTTAAAGGCTTTTGTTTCACAAATGGCTTGTGCCCTACATGAGGATGTGATATCTTCATGAAGGATTTTAGCATTTTTTTAGTTGTGAGGAGATGCAGGGATTGAGATAATAAAAGCTCTTTTTAGAAGTCATTTACCTATCTAAAGACCTGTTCCACCAGACTTCCCTGAGCACAGTCTTACCCCACCCTGATTTCTTTCAGGGGGTGTTTCAGTGGGATGTTTTCCTATCTCCTTGGGGGCATTCTCTCTTAAAGTGCCTCGGTTGGCCGCAGTTATAGCAGTGTCCTGATTCGGGTGAGGCGGGGGGCTCCTGGAATGAGGCCCTGTCTGTAGCCATTACAGCGGATAAAGCTTTAGTCATTGTCTCAGAGAGAGCCTCAGTTTGAGCCTGAAGGGCATTGGTGATAGAGCGGGCTTGGTGGTTTTGTGTGCCTATATCTTTAGAGCACACAATCCGTCCCTCAATGGAACGATCTTTTTGTCCTGTGCAGGCAAATTTATGGTCTGTATTCGTTCCCTCCCAAACTGACATTCTGAGGAACTGATCTCTTAAAGATCCTGGAGGAAACTTTCTCTGGAGGCTCTTTTCTACACGATGTTCAAAAGTGGCAAGGTCTTCGCTATTCTTTTTTGTTATACCTGATATGGGGGGTTCAGTAGGGCTCTCAGCAAGTTTTTTCCAGGCAGCCAGACATATAGACCTTACTTGATCTTGATAAGGGGCAAGGATGGCGGCCTGCTGAATACCAGTGCTCCATCGGTCTGCCGTTCCCGATAGCATTCCAAAAGTTATTGGAATGACGGGATTGGCAGCCTGGTTTCTCTCTGCTTGAGCATGGCATTCCTCTTTGAAGAAGGCACACCACTTGATATAAATGTTACTGGGAAGTACTGCCTTACATAGCATCTTCCAGTCTTGGGTGGTACAAGGTTGGTGGGCTAGCCCTTGGAGTATGGTTTCTGCCCATGGGGAGTTTGGGCCGTCCTCAGCTACCGCCTTTTTAAGTTCCTTTAGGTCATTGGCCTCCCATGGATACCAGGCGTCTGGTCTGTTTCCCCCCGGGTTAACGTTACAGGAAAAGCTTGGGTTGGGCCCATGAAGGGCGCTGAGGGCCCCCCAGGATCTTCAGGATAGGTCCTCTCTCTCCAAGGTGACCCCAGTGCCTTCCCTACCCGCGGAGCCTCTGTGATCTCTTTAAGGGGGGGAGGGAGTGTGGAGCGCAGTCCTGTGTCTTGAGGTCTTGACCCCGAGTGATTGGGGAAATGCTCATCATAGCTAATTTCGTCTTCATTTATAAACGAGTTCCAGGCTCTGTTAAGAGCTTGGATATAGTTTCCCATGTTGTTGAAAAAGAGCAGAAAAGAAAGACAACTGAGGACAACCACCAAAAATCCTAACGGGAGTGGTGGCGGCCGGGAAGTTGGGCTCACGTCGTGTTTGTGAAACAGTGAAGGAGTCCCTAGTGTTGCACGGACATTGTCTTGCTGTGGGCGGGCGCTCTAAGAGGCTCTGGCCCGTTCCGTGACCCCCTTATCCTGTCACGGGAGTCTTCAAGCGGCAGGCGCCCTAATGGCTTTTAAGTGCCTGACCCATGCCTGCAATGGAGAGATTTAGGCCCCGTTCTCAATTTGAAATATAGAAAAGAGAGACTTCCACTCAGTCGGGCTGCCGGTACTGGGGCGAACTATCTTAAAGCCTTCTGAAGTCACCAGAGAGTGGCCCTGGCCAGACCTCATCAGTTGCTTTTTGGACTGTCCACCTGTTCGCTGGAAGTCTCGAATCGGATAGAATGTGAAAGTAGGAATTAAAGTAAAGAAGGAGGAACAAAGAAAAGCAGCGTTCAGTATTTTTGTGACTACCCTAAATCCCCACCCTCTCGGGAGTGGCACGATAAAGGGGAAGACTCACCTTGAAATCCGGATTACTCCAAGAAGATGCCCCTCTAGAGGGAGGCGCCACGCTGAGGCCCGTCGGCTGCTTCGTCGGTTCTCTTTCAAACCCACACGGTGATGCTGCCTTCTACTTTCTCGCAGTCAAGCCCCATGTTGGGCGCCAGCTTCTGCGGGGACCTTCCACAGAAAGGGAAGGCAGCAGGGATTACCCCCGGCTGAACCGGGAGATCTCGGAGAAAGGCAAATCTTGAACTGCCCGCCCCGCAGCCCACTGGCTGAGGCAGAGGACAATCAGACGCGACAGGGGTTCCATCGAAGTAGTTCCGCTTTATTAATGAAGATCCACAGCTTTTATAGGCAAGTGAAGGGGGTTTTTGCACGGGACTTCCTATAGATTACACCAATCAAACTAAAGGCCAAGCAATCATTCACGAGCATGGCAGCCAGGGGAACCAATCAGAAATTTTGACCATCAATTAACAATTTAGATCACGCCCTGTCTCTTCCTGTAGGCACCATTTTAGCTGCAAGCTGAAACAATGTGTTTAAGCTTCTTTTCACTCCCACACCCCTCCCTGTAGGCGCCATCTTAGGTCCAAACTGCAAACATGTGCTTAAGCTTCCTTATGCTTAAAACGGTCCTCTTTCAATTCAGAGCCCCACAGGTGTTCAGTCTTCTGTATAGACAAACTCACATCTGTTCATGACTACTGGAAAAACATAATTTTGATTAGATTGATCTTTGTCAATCTGTATCTGTATCTGTTTTTTAGTACACTGTCTAGATTTGTCATAATTTTTTTTCCCAAGAAGTGTCTTTTAATTTCATGTTTTCAGTCACCATCTGCAGTGACTTTTGGAGCCTAAGAGCTCCTGTAAAATATTTTGAACCTCTGTCCATAGTTCTCTTGGCACTCTCTAATGCCTTGAATCTATTTGTTCCTTCCACTGTATAATCATAAAGGATTTGATTTAGGTCAAAATTGTATGGCCTAGTAGTTTCCCCTACTTCCTCAATTTAAGTCTGAATTTTGCAATAATAGGATTATTTGAACAATATTTTCCTAATAAGATACTTTAATTGACAGTTATCACATATAACCATTCCAAGTTCAGTAATCTATAGGTTATTTTTTTAATAAGTATATCTGTAAAAGAAATGATAAACAAGTAGGAAAGAAGAAGAAATGAAATACATTGATAAACAACAAAACATCAAAATTTCACCAAAGTAATGCTTGAAAGAGGTATATTATCTGGGATTCATTCAGTGCCTTTGAGGAACTTTTTTAATTATTTAAAAATTGCTGCACTTCTTTTTTTAAATTTGAAATCAAGCAGACTTCAGTTTATTTTTGCTCAATTAATGTTTCTAATTTTCCTCACAAACACATATCAGGTTTTTGCTTTTGAAAGAATTAAACACAGGTGCTAAAATGATCAGTTTCCTCATATTTTTTTCTGTGTACATGTGCTATGGAAAGTCATTAAGTCTCTGTAAAAGACACATTTTCCCAATTCATTACACCTAAAGAAACTGACAGGAAAAATGTGCTGCCAACAAACGAGTCACTGAAGACTTCTCTTGCGTATTTTGAAAGCAGGTGTTTCATGTGCAGTTTGCCAGAAACAAAATGTTTTTCAGGTGCATAGAGAATATCATCTTTGTACAAAAAGAGAAACAGTGATAACTACTCCTCATAGAGTTTTCCTCAACATGAGAACATTGTAGAATTGTTACATTAAGGATAGACTGGGACACAAAATATTTGATAGCCTAAGTGCACCTATCCAGTCAGATTGCATGTTAAATACTCATCCCAGAATGGATGGAGACAAAATGCCAGAAGATGAGGATGGGCGTGGTCAACATACCTTTTATATAAAATATGAGGCTTTTCCAAACCCTGCAAGTTAAGTGCTATTGTATCTACTTGATAAATGGCAAAACTGAGGCTCACATTTTATGCAGCTTTCTCCAAATCACACAGTTCATAAAGGTTGTATCAGACTTTATATCAATGTCAGTGTGATTGGAAAACCTCATTTCAGTGTCCTGAATTCTTGTCTTGGTCTCTATTCTCTTATTCTTGGAATTTGAGCTCCCTGAGATTGCAATACTTCATATAACTTAAAGAAAAGTGAGCATTTTAGCCATCTGTGTATGTCTAGCCAAAACAACAACCTGGTATTTCTTTGTGAGTAGAAGTAGAAATATTGATGGTGAACAGGATCATGCTACTTTATGAAAAGACTGGCAAAAATGGCCTGTAATGTTTCTACTTTCCCAATATTTGAGTTTTGACTCAAAACCACCATTGAAGTACTGTTTATTTGATTCATTTTATCTTTTGCTGGAGTGAACATGTACTATGGGTAGACTTGATTCACAGGTTCTATGTTAGCATAGAGCCTAATGGAAATTTCTGTTATTGTCTTTAATTTTCCTCACAAACACATATCAGGTTTTTGCTTTTGAAAGAATTAAACACAGGTGCTAAAATGATCAGTTTCCTCATATTTTTTTCTGTGTACATGTGCTATGGAAAGTCATTAAGTCTCTGTAAAAGACACATTTTCCCAATTCATTACACCTAAAGAAACTGACAGGAAAAATGTGCTGCCAACAAACGAGTCACTGAAGACTTCTCTTGCGTATTTTGAAAGCAGGTGTTTCATGTGCAGTTTGCCAGAAACAAAATGTTTTTCAGGTGCATAGAGAATATCATCTTTGTACAAAAAGAGAAACAGTGATAACTACTCCTCATAGAGTTTTCCTCAACATGAGAACATTGTAGAATTGTTACATTAAGGATAGACTGGGACACAAAATATTTGATAGCCTAAGTGCACCTATCCAGTCAGATTGCATGTTAAATACTCATCCCAGAATGGATGGAGACAAAATGCCAGAAGATGAGGATGGGCGTGGTCAACATACCTTTTATATAAAATATGAGGCTTTTCCAAACCCTGCAAGTTAAGTGCTATTGTATCTACTTGATAAATGGCAAAACTGAGGCTCACATTTTATGCAGCTTTCTCCAAATCACACAGTTCATAAAGGTTGTATCAGACTTTATATCAATGTCAGTGTGATTGGAAAACCTCATTTCAGTGTCCTGAATTCTTGTCTTGGTCTCTATTCTCTTATTCTTGGAATTTGAGCTCCCTGAGATTGCAATACTTCATATAACTTAAAGAAAAGTGAGCATTTTAGCCATCTGTGTATGTCTAGCCAAAACAACAACCTGGTATTTCTTTGTGAGTAGAAGTAGAAATATTGATGGTGAACAGGATCATGCTACTTTATGAAAAGACTGGCAAAAATGGCCTGTAATGTTTCTACTTTCCCAATATTTGAGTTTTGACTCAAAACCACCATTGAAGTACTGTTTATTTGATTCATTTTATCTTTTGCTGGAGTGAACATGTACTATGGGTAGACTTGATTCACAGGTTCTATGTTAGCATAGAGCCTAATGGAAATTTCTGTTAGCTTGTACTTTAAAGGTATACATATTTACATTCATAATCATTATATCTTACATAGAATCTCAAAACACAAGATGTACCATCTCACCCAGAAGCAAATCACAACTGTACTGACTCATAGATAGGAGTTAGAAAAGAAGAGCACTTTAACGCAGGATATCAGCTGAGTGAATTTCATTTCTAACCCAATCCTTACACTTAACCAATTGTGAACATAACTACTTAAAATTTTTGGCATTTTAGTTTTTTTTTTCTCTACCTAATGAGCTTCAAAGCTCTACCTTAGTGTGTAGTCTTTAACATTAATGAGATAGTAAACCTAAATAACTAATGAGAATACATATCTTTTGTTGTATACATTATGATGTTAATAAATGCTGTTGGTTTCATTGCAATGAGAATCTACATGTCTGGATTTCACCTGTGTTCTGAAAGAATATTTAGAATGAACATGTACAAAACTGATAAAATTTCAACATTAAGATTTCTCAGTTCATTGCTGTGTATGACACTTAATAGATTTCCCTGTATGATTTCATATGAATATTCATTTTTTCAAAAAATAGGATACAAAGAGGTTTATATATACCAAATGACACTGATGAGATTTTTATGCATACAATGTGCCTCATTCTTAGATTTGTATTTTGGAGGATTATAGAACTTAATCTAGTAACCTATGGCCAGGCCCTCTGTAGGTCCTGAGGGAATTTTATTTTGAGTTAAATATTATGGAAATTCACATGAAATATGAGCACGTGATAGTACATAATCCTATATAATGCTTTTATACTTTCTGTTCATATGTTTTTATATATTCTACTTCTAAATATTTTGTATGGTCCATAATACTTGGTTTTCATGTTCACATTAAAAATTAATACTTATTTAAATAAGTTAAAAATATAACAATATGGGTTACATTAGCCCACACCTTTATGATATCCTTTGCTTCTCCTTTCTTTCTATTGATGTGGACTTTCATCTGGAATAAATTTCTTTCATTTCTCAATAAATTCCTTTAGTCAATTTTTCATTTTATCTTTTGCATTATTTAGTTACAGAGTTGCCTTTGATTCCTACTTGAAAATAACTTTTTTCTGCTGTTCTTCCATCTTCTTCACTTTAATCTCTTCCAAATCACTGCTCAATTTTTAATAATTTATAATAGCTAAAATTTGTGTCTTTAGTGGCTCATTTGTTGTTCGCTTTTTTGAATCTTATTCACTTGATCATGCGTCATATTTTCCTGTTTCTTTGAACTTATATATATATAAATATATATACTAAATATTGTGTGTAAAAGTGAAAGACTCAAAAAAGCCTTCTTTTAGCTTCCACAGGGAATAGATCAGTTTGTATTTTTGCCAGTTTGCATTTTGGAAGATCCTATAATTGGGATTGTTGACTAAAATGTCAAAGGCATAGATATTTTTTTCAGTATATTCCCAAATGAATTTTTATCTAAGTAGAAACCTTTGCAATCTTTCAAATAATAGCACTGTATCTATTGTGATAGCCATGATGTTAAAATATGTTATCCGACTAATTTTTATTTATTTTGCCAAAGAGGTAAAAAATGAAACCTGTGGGTTGCGCTACTTGGTCTCCATTTTAGTTCTCATAAAATGTCAATGATTGTCCTTTATACATTGTAAATGTTTGCCTTTTTTTTTTTTTCCCCACACACTAAGTAGACTCACCGAAGTAAGACAAAAGAATTAGAAGAGATGAGAAAAAGGAGGAGGTCAGAGAGATCAAATGTGTAAGAATTTGATTCGTTACTGGGGACTCTGAATGTGATAGAAAGGACCATGAGTCAAACAATGTGGGTGGCCTCCAGAAGCTGAGTGTAGCTCCTCTCAATAGCCCATAGGAAAAATCACATGAAACTAAATTATGTCAACAACTTGAATGATCCTGGAAGTTTCTCCTGATAAGATCAGAGTTTTATGGGGTCCTCTGCAAAGAGATATTCTTTTTTTAAATTTGATTTTCTTTAACATTGGCCTCTTTTTTTTGTTATTTATTTATTTATTTTCATCCATCTTTATTCTTTGGCCTGTGTGGGCCTTCCATCGCAGGGGCCTTTCTTGTTGCAGAGCACCAGCTCTCAGCACACGCAATCCAAAGCACTGGCTCATAATTGGACACAGCGTTTCAGCTGCTCGGCAGCATGTGGGATCTTCCTGGGCCAGGGATCGAACTGGTGCCCCTTGTATGCATGGCGGACTCTTTACCCACTGGACCACCAGGGAAGCCCCAGGTCTGAACTTCTAACCTTTGGGACTACAATACAATAAATCATGGTATCTGCCTATTTATAGAAGAGTTCTAGAAAAAAATAGGCTTCCCAGATGATGCTAGTGGTTAAAAAAAAAAGGAACAGCTAATGCAGAAGGCATACGAGATGCAGGTTTGATCCCTGGCATGGAAAGATACCCAGCATTCTTTTATTATTATTATTATTATTATTAATTAATTTATTTATTTTATTTATTTTATTTGACTGTGCCAGGTCTTAGTTGTGGCATCCAGGACATTAAGTTGCAGCACATGAGATCTAGTTCCCTGACTAGCCCCTTATATTAGGAACATGGAGTCTTAGCCACTGGACCACTGAAGAAACACCTACTCCACTATTCTTGCCTGGAGAATCCCATAGACTTTGGAGTAGCAAAAGGTCTATAGGATCTCAAAGAGTCAGACAGGACTGAAGCGACTTAGCAGCAGCAACATAGAAAGAAACATGAAATGGAACAATTGAAAATAATGAAATAGATTATGGTAGAGTGACCAGTTAAGATTTAAGATGAAAGTTCAGATAATTTCTGTGATGCTTCTAAGAATAAACAATTGGGTGCAAGTGAATGTCACTATAGTTTGAGTGTAGGCATAGTAGCATGGTTGAGTAGTCTAATGTGACAGATTTAGGCTCTAGGCTCTTCAAAGACTTGGGTTCAAATCCACTGCCAACAAAGTTTGGACTTCCTAGGTGGCACTAGTGATAAAGAATCTGTCTGTAAATGCAGGAGACACAAGAGATGCTGGTTAAAACTCTGAGTCACCTAGAATAGGAAATGGCTACCCACTCTAATATTCTTGCCCAGAGATCTCCATGGTCTAATGGGCTACAATCCATGGTTTTGCAAACAGTCAGGCATGACTAAGCATATAAACACACTTGTTTAAGAGACTGAGGAAATGAGGCCAATGAATTATGTGAATCCAATAACTTGAGCAGTAAAATATACTAATTATTGAGATGGAGAGGAAATTGTGAGACATAAGACAAATCTCAAGAAGAATATTCAGATAGGATGGAATTTTGGTAGAAAAAAAATCAACAGATAGCTAATTGGTTGTAAAGTTAACTTTGTGATAAAATTCACAGTAGAATGATATTTGCACCAGAGTGTTTAAAACAGAAAGACATTTACCATGTTTTAGCATGCTGTTAGCATTTTGCTTCCAGAAATAGTAGTTTGTGAAACTTTTCAAGAGAGGATTTTTTTCCAAAATTTGCATAAGTTCATTTGAATTAAATGGCAAGTGCAGTTGAGAAACACTTCTAGATTTTGCTTTCAAAATCATTAATACAAATGTAAATTTTAGGAGATTTCCATAGGTTTTAATAAATATTGAAACAAAAAGTTTTTAAGAAATTTGAGAAATATATTCTGGTTGAGGGCTTTCTCTATAAACATTGCTTCAACCTTCCACTTTATGGAAAACCTTAGCTTGTGATTATATTTCTCTTTCAGTATTCTCAATCCTATGGAATACATCAGAATTTGGTACAAGAAATAGAAACCACTCTATGTATTTTTAAATATATATGTCTTTAGTACAGAGTTTTGTATATTTACATAATTGTCAAAATGAAAAAAAAAAAATTTTAGGTCATTCCTAACTCTGCTTCAAGGTCCTTACATTGGTAGCTTCACTCCAGAGATTTGGAAAAATACTTAAAATCCAGCAAAATGCAGGAAAATTCTTTTAGCCTAACAAGTGGCTGTAAGGATCAGTCCATGGAAATTGGTCACTCTTATGTCTACATTTTCTTCTATAATCCCCAGATATTCATGAATATCTTTGAATACATATTATATTACATATAAATATATTTAACTGCTTTTATGTTCTGGTTTTTCCCAGGAGACACAAGAGATGTGCTTGAGTCACCTAGAATAGGAAATGGCTACCCACTCTAATATTCTTGCCCAGAGATCTCCATGGTCTAATGGGCTACAATCCATGGTTTTGCAAACAGTCAGGCATGACTAAGCATATAAACACACTTGTTTAAGAGACTGAGGAAATGAGGCCAATGAATTATGTGAATCCAATAACTTGAGCAGTAAAATATACTAATTATTGAGATGGAGAGGAAATTGTGAGACATAAGACAAATCTCAAGAAGAATATTCAGATAGGATGGAATTTTGGTAGAAAAAAAATCAACAGATAGCTAATTGGTTGTAAAGTTAACTTTGTGATAAAATTCACAGTAGAATGATATTTGCACCAGAGTGTTTAAAACAGAAAGACATTTACCATGTTTTAGCATGCTGTTAGCATTTTGCTTCCAGAAATAGTAGTTTGTGAAACTTTTCAAGAGAGGTTTTTTTTCCAAAATTTGCATAAGTTCATTTGAATTAAATGGCAAGTGCAGTTGAGAAACACTTCTAGATTTTGCTTTCAAAATCATTAATACAAATGTAAATTTTAGGAGATTTCCATAGGTTTTAATAAATATTGAAACAAAAAGTTTTTAAGAAATTTGAGAAATATATTCTGGTTGAGGGCTTTCTCTATAAACATTGCTTCAACCTTCCACTTTATGGAAAACCTTAGCTTGTGATTATATTTCTCTTTCAGTATTCTCAATCCTATGGAATACATCAGAATTTGGTACAAGAAATAGAAACCACTCTATGTATTTTTAAATATATATGTCTTTAGTACAGAGTTTTGTATATTTACATAATTGTCAAAATGAAAAAATAAAAATTTTAGGTCATTCCTAACTCTGCTTCAAGGTCCTTACATTGGTAGCTTCACTCCAGAGATTTGGAAAAATACTTAAAATCCAGCAAAATGCAGGAAAATTCTTTTAGCCTAACAAGTGGCTGTAAGGATCAGTCCATGGAAATTGGTCACTCTTATGTCTACATTTTCTTCTATAATCCCCAGATATTCATGAATATCTTTGAATACATATTATATTACATATAAATATATTTAACTGCTTTTATGTTCTGGTTTTTCCCATAGAATATCCTCTCTTTGCATTACTTCAGATGGAAAACTATTCATTTTTGCTGATGTGTGCTCAAGCATAGTTACTGGGATTTTCCTAAAAGCAGAATTCCTTCAGGTTATGATAAGCTCAGTGCAGTTTGCTCTGTGAACCTAGGGTTTAAGTGGCAACCATCTTTCCTATCCAAATAGAGCTGCATGTAACAACTCTGCTCTCATCTTCCTAGAGAGATGTAGTGAGATGGAAATGAATCACCCATAGAATTGAAGTTTCAGATCACTAATGAGCTTCTCCTGGCCTTCATGGGTTATAGATTCTGATCAAATCATACAGAGTTCACACTGAAATCATTCTTTGAGGTACATATTCCATACATGTACAGTTCCTGAGAGGACCCCTATGTCTTTCCTTCTGAGACATTCTCTGACTCCCAGGTCACAGGTGCTACTGTGTTGACTCAGTTTTCCTTATGTGATTCCATTGTCTGATCTCAAATGAGCCAGACTTGTAGTGTCAGAGTTTTTCAAAGCCAACATGTGTGGAGAAAGAAGTGTATGAGATTTTCCCTACCCATTTTCCACTAGCACACATCCTTTTTTTTTTTTTCTTATTCTTTGATTTATAAAATGATAACATCATTTATCTAATAACAAGTACTTGGAATTTCACAGTCATTCTTAGTTGGTATCTCTTTCTCTATCCTTATATTTATTTCATCTCCAATTCAGATCTAGGTGAACTTCTAAACGTCTTTTAGATTAATAATTTCCTTTTCATCTCTCTTGCCATAGCGTTGTCTTATTTGGGCTTCAATGAATAATATTTTAACTGATCTCAAAAAATGCTCATCAGCAAAAGTTTTGTCTTTGAAGCACAAATCATATTCCTCCCTTACCAGAAACTGCAACCTTGGCCATCATGACCCAACATAACACATGCTTTGACTGCTTAAAACCCTTTGACCCTTCATATCATTCTTAGGAAAATATACAAATCATGAAAATAAATTATAGGGCCCTGAATAACTTCAATCATACCGTATTTACAGATTTGTATCTCTGCAAACTCCTCCTCCATGCCTTTTTCTGAGATAAACCAGTATCTTCATTGCCTCCTATTTACCATTCTCATTCCCATTGTAAAGTATTTGAGGGTACAATTTCTTCAGTCTGAAACTCTTCTCCTTCTGCAAATTACTAACTTCCCCTAAATCCTTAATTCTTATTACTATTTTCCTGTGATTCTTCAGGAAAAATTTTCCTTAGATTCTTATTAAATTCTATATTATACATTGACTGAGTGCCATCTTCTTTGCACGTCTCTTTTGAAATACTTTTTTATTTGCATTAATAGCTCATTGGCATTTCGTGTTTGAATCTTCGATCTTAAGCCCTGCAAGAATAGAGACAAAATCTTTAAATCACTATTTTATTCCAACTGCCAGACACAGTATAAGAACATTGTATGTGATGAAAAAGTGAATAAATAAATACTTCCATTCTAGCAGTTTAAGTTCAAATATATTCACTGAAGTGAATTTTCTTGTCAAACCAAAACCAATATTCATAATGTTACTTTGTGAAGGTAATATAAATATAAATAAGAAAGATTCCATAAGTATGACAATTATTCATTACATCAACAAAAAGTTTTCAGTACTATTATGCAGGAATCATACTGAAACTCCCTCTGTTTTAACGTTGATTGTTCATGTTAATCACTCAATCATGTCTGACTCTGGGATCCCATGGATTGTAGCCCACCTGGATCCTCTGTCCATAGGATTCTCTGGACAAGAATACTAGAGTGGGTGGACATGCCCTTCTTCAGGGGATCTTCCTGACCCAAGGATTGAACCTAGGTCTCCAACATCACAGGCAGATACTTTACTGTTTGAGCTACCTGGGAAGCCACAAACGTAAATGGCATGCTTATTTATAATTTATAGTCTTGCTTAGGTACATCTTAAAAGGTGAAATGAAAACTGTTCACATTACAATTTGTGATACTTCAGTGCTCAACATGAATCAGAACTAGAGATAAATATATCAAATTTCTACCATTGCTTATGCTTTGACTGCTTAAAACCCTTTGACCCTTCATATCATTCTTAGGAAAATATACAAATCATGAAAATAAATTATAGGGCCCTGAATAACTTCAATCATACCGTATTTACAGATTTGTATCTCTGCAAACTCCTCCTCCATGCCTTTTCTGAGATAAACCAGTATCTTCATTGCCTCCTATTTACCATTCTCATTCCCATTGTAAAGTATTTGAGGGTACAATTTCTTCAGTCTGAAACTCTTCTCCTTCTGCAAATTACTAACTTCCCCTAAATCCTTAATTCTTATTACTATTTTCCTGTGATTCTTCAGGAAAAATTTTCCTTAGATTCTTATTAAATTCTATATTATACATTGACTGAGTGCCATCTTCTTTGCACGTCTCTTTTGAAATACTTTTTTATTTGCATTAATAGCTCATTGGCATTTCGTGTTTGAATCTTCGATCTTAAGCCCTGCAAGAATAGAGACAAAATCTTTAAATCACTATTTTATTCCAACTGCCAGACACAGTATAAGAACATTGTATGTGATGAAAAAGTGAATAAATAAATACTTCCATTCTAGCAGTTTAAGTTCAAATATATTCACTGAAGTGAATTTTCTTGTCAAACCAAAACCAATATTCATAATGTTACTTTGTGAAGGTAATATAAATATAAATAAGAAAGATTCCATAAGTATGACAATTATTCATTACATCAACAAAAAGTTTTCAGTACTATTATGCAGGAATCATACTGAAACTCCCTCTGTTTTAACGTTGATTGTTCATGTTAATCACTCAATCATGTCTGACTCTGGGATCCCATGGATTGTAGCCCACCTGGATCCTCTGTCCATAGGATTCTCTGGACAAGAATACTAGAGTGGGTGGACATGCCCTTCTTCAGGGGATCTTCCTGACCCAAGGATTGAACCTAGGTCTCCAACATCACAGGCAGATACTTTACTGTTTGAGCTACCTGGGAAGCCACAAACGTAAATGGCATGCTTATTTATAATTTATAGTCTTGCTTAGGTACATCTTAAAAGGTGAAATGAAAACTGTTCACATTACAATTTGTGATACTTCAGTGCTCAACATGAATCAGAACTAGAGATAAATATATCAAATTTCTACCAGTGAAAAAATAAGAGAAGTAAATGTCAAATAAAGAAAATACTTACCTCAAAAGTCACAAGGTAATACAAAATAACTGCATTAGAGAACTGCATAAGAATTGCATAAGAGAGCCAACAATCAGTTCAAGTAATTGACTTTTCTAGTTCTAGGAAGGTGTAAACACTGAGGTGGAATTTGGCCTGGATTTAGAAGGATCTGGCTAGAATTCTTCAAAAACGAGGGAGAAATGGAGATGAAATCAAGTTCAAAAAAATAGATAAGATTGAGAAAAATATTAACCCATGGACTGAATAGTATTCCATTTTATACATATACTACATTTTGGTTAACCCTTTATCTTTTCAAGGACACTTAGACTGTTTCCACACCTTGGCTCTTGTATTAATGCTGCAACAAACTTGAAAGTGCAGAAGTGCAGATATGTTTTTGAGACCCTTATTTCAATTATTTTGAGCATATATCCAGAAGTGGAATTGCTGAAAAATATGGTAGTCCTATTTTATTTTTTTGATGAACTTACTGTTTTGTTTTTTTTTCTTGCTAGTGGGTACACCATTTTACATTCCTACCAACGCTGTAGAAGGTTCTCCTTCTCCACATACTTCCTAACACTTGTTATCTAGATTTTTGTTGATAGTCTTCTTGGCAGTTGTGAGGTGATATCTTATTATAGATTTAAATCATATGTTCCCAAAGATTTGAGAATTTGAGCAACTTTTCACATACTTTTTGGCAATTTGTATATCATCTATGGAGAAATATCTTATCAGTTCATTTGCCTATTTTTATTGTATTTTTCCCATGAAAACTCACACTTTATTCCAAAATTTTCAGTTATATTTTTTATATAATAAAATGAAATAGAATCTTTTTATGTAGCATAGATGCTTGCAGATAACTAAATAAGCTTCTAAGATTTGTACTCTCTAGTCTCAAGACTCTTAACTTTTTCATTTGTACAAATTGGTCATGAGAGATTTTTTCCCTCTTCTAATTGAAGTAGTTAAAAATTAAAACAGAAAAAGGTACTATAAAATTTTAGCACTGATCTTTATGGAAACATTCTTATCTCATAGATATAATTATTTGTTAAGTAGTTGTCTTCTAAATGAGGCACCTTTACATTTTTATGGTCATGGATATAAAATGCTCCTGTACCTTATTGCAAAATAGCAAGACATGTTCTTGTCCACCAGTTTTATAAAATCATCTTATTTGCAGTGTATGAGATTGTAGATAACATAAAAATGCTATTTTTGTGTTTCTTGTCTATTCTTGTTTCTGACTCTCAGGAATTATCTGCATACAGTCTATAGTGTTGAATAAAACAAAGAAGGAATAATACTGACTGCATTTTAATGGTGCAAGATAAAATAGGCATCTAATTACCCATGGACTGAATAGTATTCCATTTTATACATATACTACATTTTGGTTAACCCTTTATCTTTTCAAGGACACTTAGACTGTTTCCACACCTTGGCTCTTGTATTAATGCTGCAACAAACTTGAAAGTGCAGAAGTGCAGATATGTTTTGAGACCCTTATTTCAATTATTTTGAGCATATATCCAGAAGTGGAATTGCTGAAAAATATGGTAGTCCTATTTTATTTTTTTGATGAACTTACTGTTTTCTTTTTTTCTTGCTAGTGGGTACACCATTTTACATTCCTACCAACGCTGTAGAAGGTTCTCCTTCTCCACATACTTCCTAACACTTGTTATCTAGATTTTTGTTGATAGTCTTCTTGGCAGTTGTGAGGTGATATCTTATTATAGATTTAAATCATATGTTCCCAAAGATTTGAGAATTTGAGCAACTTTTCACATACTTTTTGGCAATTTGTATATCATCTATGGAGAAATATCTTATCAGTTCATTTGCCTATTTTTATTGTATTTTTCCCATGAAAACTCACACTTTATTCCAAAATTTTCAGTTATATTTTTTATATAATAAAATGAAATAGAATCTTTTTATGTAGCATAGATGCTTGCAGATAACTAAATAAGCTTCTAAGATTTGTACTCTCTAGTCTCAAGACTCTTAACTTTTTTCATTTGTACAAATTGGTCATGAGAGATTTTTTTTTCCCTCTTCTAATTGAAGTAGTTAAAAAATTAAAACAGAAAAAGGTACTATAAAATTTTAGCACTGATCTTTATGGAAACATTCTTATCTCATAGATATAATTATTTGTTAAGTAGTTGTCTTCTAAATGAGGCACCTTTACATTTTTATGGTCATGGATATAAAATGCTCCTGTACCTTATTGCAAAATAGCAAGACATGTTCTTGTCCACCAGTTTTATAAAATCATCTTATTTGCAGTGTATGAGATTGTAGATAACATAAAAATGCTATTTTTGTGTTTCTTGTCTATTCTTGTTTCTGACTCTCAGGAATTATCTGCATACAGTCTATAGTGTTGAATAAAACAAAGAAGGAATAATACTGACTGCATTTTAATGGTGCAAGATAAAATAGGGATCTAATTACAGTTATAATTAGTTTTTTCCACCTATCGTGCCCCTCCTCTCCCCCGACTGGTAACTGCAAGTTTGTTTTATATATATGCTTCATTTTTGTTTTATTCACTAATTGGTTGTATGTTTTAGACTCCACATGTAAGTTATATCACTTGATAATGTCCTCTACATCACATCCATATTGCTTCAGGTGGCAAAATTTCACTTTTTTGTGGCTTGAATAGCATTCCATTGTGTGTGTGTGTGTGTGTGTGTCTGTCTGTCTGTCTGTCTGTCTTTATCTATCCATCTATTTTGGCCACGTGTGTTTCTTCAGTATGTAGACAATTGTAAATAATGCTGCTCTGAACACTGGAGTTCATGTATATTTTAGAATTAGTATTGTTTTTCCAAGGACATACCCAGGAATGGAATTGCTGAGTCAGATAGTAGTTCTGTTTTTACTTTTTTGAAATCCCCCCGTATTGTCTTCCACAATGGCCACACCTATTTACAATTCCAAGAGTTGGCATGGGTTCCTTTGTCTACACATCTTTGCCAACATGTGTTATTTATGCTGTTTTTCATGATAGCCATTCTGACAGACACTTTTAAATCAGATTGTATTTCTGCCTGGGAGTTGTAAGGGTTCCGTATATGTATTGGATGCCAACCTCTCATCAGATTAATAACGCTACCATCCTGTAGGTAGCCTTTCACTCTATGCATTGTTTTCTTTGCTGTGGAGAAGGTTTTTACTTTTATGTAGCAACATTTGTCTAATTTTACTTTTGTGGCTTTTGCTTTAGGTGTCATATTTAAAGCAACAACTACCAAGTACAGTGTCATGAAGTTTTACTCCTGTAAGTTTTTTCCAAGGAATTTTATGATTTCTGGTCTTACAATTAAATGTTTTATTCATTTTGAGCGGATTGTTGTATATGGTATATGATAAGGGTCTGATTTTATGTGTAGGTATAGATCCACTTTCCCAACAACACTTGCTAAAGAAATTGCCCTTTACCCTTTCTATGCTCTTGGAAACTCTGTTGAAAATACCTTGTCAAGGGTATGCATGGGCTTATTTCTGGGTCCTCTCTTCTGCTGCATCTGTTGATATTCCTGTTTCCTACTTGTATCCTACAGGGAAAAATGTAGTAAAATAATGCAAAGAGGAAACGATGAATAAATTGAATTAAATAAGAAAAATGATAAATTTGGAAATGTTCTAATTGCTAGATCTAAAAACATAAAACGCAAAATGAAATTAAAATCACTGACATTTAAAGCTAATCACGTAGGACTGATTAAATAAATTCTATGTGGAAAAATTATGCTAACCATTATTTGAGTTTTTAAAACACTTCAAAAGCCTGAACTAGGAAACTTCTTACTTGGTTATGAAATTCTGAAGAAAATATTAGTTTCAAGAAGCATAACCTTTTGCATTATTAATGGTACCTGATGATATTTTCTGTTTTCACAAAAGAGAAACAGCTTTTTTTTTTTCAAGTTATTTACTATCAGATACATTTAGCTTCATTTATTATAGAAGTTAAAATATTTAAAATAAATTAGTAAATTTGTAATTATTATCTGAGCAAACTAATTCTATTATACAAAACAGTAATTTTATCAGCAAGCTGAATTATGCATAGTAAAGTTTTGTTTTGTTTTTGTTTTTTTTTCTTGATTTTTGGCCACTTTTATTGGTCTTTCATTTATTTTTTTATTTTCACCCATCTCCTTTAGCAGAGCACTGGCTCTGGGCACATGAGCTCCAGAGCACTGGCTCACAATTGGACACACCGGTCCAGCCAATCCACGACATGTGGGATCTTCCTATCCCAGGGATAAAACCAGTGCTCCTTGCAATGCAATGTGGACTCCTTACTCACTGGACCACCAGGAAAGCACCATGTGATAAAGTTTTAATAATCTTTAAGAAACCCTAGCCAATTGCATTAGTAATTAAAGTTTATACTCCTAGATAGTTTTCATATCTATAATGATGACAAAAATAAAACTAAATATATATTTAACCTACTCCAAAATTTAGTTAGTTCTTAACTATCAATATTCTGCCTGAACACTTTTTAAATTTTCATATCTTCAAAATTTCTACTCATTCTTTATTTTACTATAGTGGCATATTGGAGCATAAAATAGCTTCCATTTTGTAAACTTTTACATTTACTCCCATGGAACACCTTTTGGCTCTCCTTAGGCAAATATACAGTAATCCGATTTTTCAAGTATATTTTAATTCTCTGAATATTCTTTAATTCTGTGTGAAAAAAATTTATGGAAAATAAAAATAACAGTCAATGATACTGGAGACCATATATTCAAGAATTCACAATCTAGAAGAAAGTCATTTCAATAAGAATTAATCCCTGCTTCATATTTTAATGTAAAATAACATACTGCATTAAAGGTACTTCTGGCTATGACTGAGGAAAGAAAGCAGGGATACATAGCTCAGTCCTTTTAATGCAAATTTTATAATGCAAGTTTTAATAGATAAAAATATATGGTGCATGTGTGTGTGTGTGTGTGTGTGTGTGTGTGTGTGTGTCTTCGGTCATTTCCAATTCTTCACAACCCCACATACTGCCACCTCCAGCTTCCTCTACCCATAGGATTCTCTAGGAAAAATATCAGAGTGGGTTGACATTTCCTTCTCCAGGGGATCTTCCTGACCTGAGATGGAGCCCACATTTCTTGCATTGGTAGGTGGATTTTTTAACCACTGAGCCATCAGGGAACAGCTTACTCAGTCATAAAAAGAAGAACGCAATAAAGCTGCAATATGAACCAACCTAGAGATTATCATACTAAGCAAAGTAAGTCAGAAAGAGAAAGACAAATGGTATACATCACTTATATGTAGAATTCAAAATGTAATACAAATGAATATATTTACCAAGCAGAAAGAGACTCATAGGCATAGAGAACAGTGAGGAGGGGGTGGAAGAGGGAAGGACTGGGAATTTGGGATTAGTAGATGCAAACTGTTATATATACAATGAATAAACAATACAGTCCTACTGTATAGTGCAAGGAATTGCATTTTTTGCACTGTAATGTCATAATAAAAAACAAACATGAAAAAAGAATATGTATATATGTATAACTGCATCAGTTTGCTGTACAACACAAATTAACACAAATCTATAAATCAGCTGTAGTTCAATAAATTTTTAAATCTAAATTTTCAGAATAACAGTGTACATTTACAAGTATAAAAAACAGAAAATATTAATATTTCAAAAATAATTTTGGATAGGAAATTAGCATGTGACTGTATTGAATGTGAATAGGTAAGGAAATAAAATCAGGAATGGGCTTATGCAGGACCAAATATCAAATGTTCAGTACACTTAATGATATGATCGAATCAGCTTTCTGTATCGGAAGTCAGAAAATATTTAAAGCAACTGTTTCTATTTCAGTTGAGTTCATTTCAGCACTATTACAGTTTATTATCATGGATGCCCAGTTTAACCTTGAGTTAATACTTGTTTAATTTCTATGCAGTCCTTTCTAGCCTAAAAATATTATGTCTATTATTATTTATTTAGGTTTCTTTGTCTAGAAAATTCAGTAGTTCAAACGTTGTTCTTTTTAAACAAATGTAAATTTTCAAATAAATGCAATGTAGAGTACTTTTGCATTTTGATAATAAAGAGAAGCATATTTTAAAATGTTTATACTGAAAATGAAAAATTTATTTGAATGGCAAGTAAGAGTACCATATCCGTGAAAAAATGTCTACTGTGATGATTTATGCTCTTAATGAAATATTAGTGAAGAATAGTTTAAAACATGTCTTCCTGGCATTTATAACTTAAAAGCAGTCATTAAGTTAACTGCATGGAATTGTGTTTAAAGTTCACACAGTTAGGTATGTCAGTCTTATATAATTTACCACTTTCTTTTAGTAAAAATTCTGATGAGTCACAATATACCAAGAGTGAAGAAAAATAGCAAACATACTTTGTCAGAAACACAGTAAAATACTGTCTGAGCTGCTCTGATGAATATTTATGCAATATCTTCATTAACAAAGGAATCAGGAATTAAACAGTTATTCTTCTACTTTAGGGAATTACAATTTTGATACAGTCAGACCCCTAAAATTGTTGAATAAATATGCTCTATTTGTCTAACTCTATATTAAAATTTTATTTGATTACAACATGATGTGATACTTAAATGGCTAAGAGAATAACCTCCAACCAAAAAAACAAAAAAATATGTATATATGTATAACTGCATCAGTTTGCTGTACAACACAAATTAACACAAATCTATAAATCAGCTGTAGTTCAATAAATTTTTAAATCTAAATTTTCAGAATAACAGTGTACATTTACAAGTATAAAAAACAGAAAATATTAATATTTCAAAAATAATTTTGGATAGGAAATTAGCATGTGACTGTATTGAATGTGAATAGGTAAGGAAATAAAATCAGGAATGGGCTTATGCAGGACCAAATATCAAATGTTCAGTACACTTAATGATATGATCGAATCAGCTTTCTGTATCGGAAGTCAGAAAATATTTAAAGCAACTGTTTCTATTTCAGTTGAGTTCATTTCAGCACTATTACAGTTTATTATCATGGATGCCCAGTTTAACCTTGAGTTAATACTTGTTTAATTTCTATGCAGTCCTTTCTAGCCTAAAAATATTATGTCTATTATTATTTATTTAGGTTTCTTTGTCTAGAAAATTCAGTAGTTCAAACGTTGTTCTTTTTAAACAAATGTAAATTTTCAAATAAATGCAATGTAGAGTACTTTTGCATTTTGATAATAAAGAGAAGCATATTTTAAAATGTTTATACTGAAAATGAAAAATTTATTTGAATGGCAAGTAAGAGTACCATATCCGTGAAAAAATGTCTACTGTGATGATTTATGCTCTTAATGAAATATTAGTGAAGAATAGTTTAAAACATGTCTTCCTGGCATTTATAACTTAAAAGCAGTCATTAAGTTAACTGCATGGAATTGTGTTTAAAGTTCACACAGTTAGGTATGTCAGTCTTATATAATTTACCACTTTCTTTTAGTAAAAATTCTGATGAGTCACAATATACCAAGAGTGAAGAAAAATAGCAAACATACTTTGTCAGAAACACAGTAAAATACTGTCTGAGCTGCTCTGATGAATATTTATGCAATATCTTCATTAACAAAGGAATCAGGAATTAAACAGTTATTCTTCTACTTTAGGGAATTACAATTTTGATACAGTCAGACCCCTAAAATTGTTGAATAAATATGCTCTATTTGTCTAACTCTATATTAAAATTTTATTTGATTACAACATGATGTGATACTTAAATGGCTAAAAGAGAATAACCTCCAACCAAGAATTTTCTCCCCAGCAAGAATCTCATTCAGAATTGATGGTGATGTCAAAAGCTTCATAGACAAGCAAAAACTAAAAGAATTCTGTACCACAAAACCAACCCTACAACATGTGTTAAAGGGCCTGACATAGCCAATAAATAGAGAAGGAGAAGTCCTACAAAAAAACCCCCAAACTTCTAAGAAGATGTCAATAGGAACATTTGTATCAATAATTACTTTGATGTAAATGGACTAGATGCTCCAACAAAACGGCACAGGCTGGCTGAATGCATCCAGAAACATAACCCATATATATGCTGTTTACAAGAGACCTAGAGACACTCATAGACTGAAAGTGAGAGGTTGGAAAAAGATATTCCACACAAATTGATATCAAAAGAAAGCTGGAGCAGCAATCCTCCAATCAGACAAAATAGATTTTGAAGTAAAGAAGATTCTAAGAAACAAGGCAGGTCACTACATCATGATTAAGGGATCCATTCAAGAGGAAGACATAACAGTCATGAATATCTACGCACCCAACACGGGGGCACCTCAGCACATAAGACAGATACTTTCAGACATAAAAGATGAAATCAACAATAACACAGTAACAGTAGGAGACTTTAACACTCCTCTCACACCAATGGATAGATCATCAAAACAGAAAATTAATAAAGAAACACAAGCCTTAAATGCCACACTAGAAAAGATGGACCTCATTGATATCTTTAGGACGTTCCATCCAAAGGAGAAGAATACACATAAATCGCTGCCATTCCTATACACAAAGAATGAAAAATCAGAAAAGAAAATCAAAGAGGCAATCCCCTTCACCACTGCAACCAAAAGAATCAAATATCTAGGAATAAACCTATCCAAAGAAACAAAAGAACTGTACACTGAAAATTACAAGACACTCATGAGAGAAATTAAAGAAAACTAACATACGGGACCTAAAGAAACTTAAAAGCTTCTGTACAGCAAAAGAAACTACAAAAAACGTGAACATACAGCCCACAGAATGGACGAAAATCATAGCAAATGAAATAACAGACAAAGAATTAATCTACAAAATCTACAAGCAACACTTACAACTCAGCAATGGAAAAATGAACAACTCAATCAAAAAATGGAAAAAAGACTTAAAGGGACAGCTCACCAAAGAGGACATACAGATGGCCAAAACGCAGATGGAATGATGCTCAACCAAAACGTCAAATCGTAATAAATCAGAACGGACATAGAAATAACTTAAAGGGCCAATAAAAAAAGAGAAGGAGAAGTCCTACAAAAAAACCCCCAAACTTCTAAGAAGATGTCAATAGGAACATTTGTATCAATAATTACTTTGATGTAAATGGACTAGATGCTCCAACAAAACGGCACAGGCTGGCTGAATGCATCCAGAAACATAACCCATATATATGCTGTTTACAAGAGACCTAGAGACACTCATAGACTGAAAGTGAGAGGTTGGAAAAAGATATTCCACACAAATTGATATCAAAAGAAAGCTGGAGCAGCAATCCTCCAATCAGACAAAATAGATTTTGAAGTAAAGAAGATTCTAAGAAACAAGGCAGGTCACTACATCATGATTAAGGGATCCATTCAAGAGGAAGACATAACAGTCATGAATATCTACGCACCCAACACGGGGGCACCTCAGCACATAAGACAGATACTTTCAGACATAAAAGATGAAATCAACAATAACACAGTAACAGTAGGAGACTTTAACACTCCTCTCACACCAATGGATAGATCATCAAAACAGAAAATTAATAAAGAAACACAAGCCTTAAATGCCACACTAGAAAAGATGGACCTCATTGATATCTTTAGGACGTTCCATCCAAAGGAGAAGAATACACATAAATCGCTGCCATTCCTATACACAAAGAATGAAAAATCAGAAAAGAAAATCAAAGAGGCAATCCCCTTCACCACTGCAACCAAAAGAATCAAATATCTAGGAATAAACCTATCCAAAGAAACAAAAGAACTGTACACTGAAAATTACAAGACACTCATGAGAGAAATTAAAGAAAACTAACATACGGGACCTAAAGAAACTTAAAAGCTTCTGTACAGCAAAAGAAACTACAAAAAACGTGAACATACAGCCCACAGAATGGACGAAAATCATAGCAAATGAAATAACAGACAAAGAATTAATCTACAAAATCTACAAGCAACACTTACAACTCAGCAATGGAAAAATGAACAACTCAATCAAAAAATGGAAAAAAGACTTAAAGGGACAGCTCACCAAAGAGGACATACAGATGGCCAAAACGCAGATGGAATGATGCTCAACCTCGTTTATGATTAGAGAAATGCAAGTCAAAACTACAATGAGATATTGCCTTATACCAATCAGAACGGACATCATTAAGAAATCTACAGACAATAAATGCTGAAGAGGGTGCTAGTGGGAATCTAAATTGATACAGCCTCTTTGAAAGACAGTATGGAGATTCCATAAAACACAAAGAATAGAAGCACTGTACGACCCAGCAATCCCACTCTTAGGCTTATACTCAGATGTAATCAAAACTGAAAGAAGCACCTGTACCCCAATGTTCACTGCAGCTCTCTATACAATAGCTAGAACATCAAGCGACCTAGATGTCTATTGTTGAATGAATGGGAAAAGAAGCTCTGGTACAGATATAGAATGGAATACTACTCAGCTGTAAAAATAAATGCAGAAGATTCAGTCCTAATGAGGTGTCTGGATCTAGAACCTATGGTAAAAAGTGAAGTAAGTCAAAAGAGAAAGACAAGTACAGTATACTAACATATATTTGTGGAATCTAATAAATGGGTAATGATAACACATGCAGTGAACCCATGGAAAAAACAGACAGAGAATAGACATGGACATTGTGGGAAATGAACAGTGGGTGGGAGACATAAAGGAAGTAACATGGAAACCAATACTATCATATGTGAAAAAGATAGCTATTGTCATTGCGCTGCAGGAATAGGAGTTCCTACAAGGGCTTGGTGGAAAACCTGGAGGGCTGGGATGGGGGATGGAGCCTGGGAGGGGTGAGGGGTCAAGGGATATGCATATGACTGATCTGGGCACATACATGTCTGTGAACAACAAAGTCTGTAAATGTTAAAAAAACAATAAATTAAGATGAATAAATAAAGAAAAACATTTGGTGGGTTAAAATAAGTGTTCAGACACTTTTTAAGACTTGATTTTGATATTAATATTATTATTGTAATGAATATTTGTTTTGTGTATGTTTCATTTGCTTAGTCATGTCAACTCTTTGTGACTCCATGGACTGTAGTCTGCCAGGTTTCTCTGTCTAAGGGACTTTCTAGACAAGAATACTAAAGTGCATTACCATTTCCTTCACCTATAAATTCTGCATATTTTATAATTGATTGAACTTTTTTCCTTTATAATTTTTGGAAATATATTTAGAATATTACATCTTAAACTAAAAGTTTAAGCTTTGTCTGTGTATGTAAACTTTTCAAGAATAGAATCCAGAAAGTTACCCTGTGTTTACAAGCTATCCAATAAAAGAAACCATTTAAATTGTCTGAAGTCATCACGTTTAAAATTATTTAATCCTAAATTAATAAACAGTCTTGCTTCAAAGGAAGATGTAAGAAAGATATTTCAATAGTTTCCCATTTTCCACTTTAGTTCTTAGACTCCAAGAAGAGGTTTTGATGTGAAGCAGCAGCAAAGACCAATTTATTAATCTACTGTATCTGTGTACTTTGTAAACTTTTGTGAAATCAAGAATTGCATAGAAAATGTTTGCAAATACTTCAGATAAATCAAAAATGGAATACAAAGTTAAATACTGAAAAATCTTATATCTATGAGAATAAAGAGAAATATAGACATCAGAAAACTGGCAATGTTGTAGGCAATAGTATTTAAGTACTTCCCTAGTGGTTCAGATGGGAAAGAATCTGCCTGTAAGGCAGGAGACTTGGGCTCAATCCTAGGGTCTGGAAGATCCCCTGCTGAAGGAAATGGCTACTCATTCTAGTCATATATTTGAATTGTTATATATTTAGTCCATGGAAAGATTTATTACTTGGTATCTTGAAACAAAATCAGAGGGCTTTAGCTTCGCTGTAATTTACTTAGATTTCATCCACATAGGAAGTAAATTAAATTTTCTCTGAAGGATTTTGCACCATATGATGAAAATCTGCCTGTGGATTAATGTAAACATTTTGAGTGTGTTAATGTAATGGGGAGTCTTCAAAGAAACACTCAGTGATGAGCACCATTCAAGTTAGAGATGATAAAGAGATTGCCATTTTTAGTGTCATTTTCAAGCAACTCCAAGTAAAGATGTGCTTTCTACATGCTGATCCTTTCTAAAAAAATATTATTTGTAGAAGAACAGATTAAATATGGTAGAGAAAACTGACAATTTTTTGTAGAGTTTAGATTGAGAATCTTCAAAATTTGAAGTACACGAGTATAAATGAAAATTGTGATGAATTTTATAAAATAGCTTTTATTTAAAATGTTGAGGTAAAAATTTTATTTTCTAACAAAAGCTAGACATTTAGAATTAGAATCAAATATTTTAAAATAAAAGATTCATTTTGTTTTTAATATCAAAGCATTGTACAATTTAATCTTACTGAATTTTATGCCAAAATTCATCAAATATACTGGATATTTTTATATCTTCCTATTTTCCATTCTCCTTCCCTTTGAAAATCTCTCCAGCTCCATTGTAAGCATTCTTTTGAGACTGTCTTTCAAAGTAACATTTCTTCCACCGGCCAAGGATGGGAAATGGGAATGTTACTATGCTAAGTCCTTCTAAGTTTAAATAATACAAGTCATACAGGGCTGGAAACAGAGTTGCTTCTTCAAAGGCAGTATCCTGCAGACTTCCACTACTGTGGGCTTCTAGATTTAGATTTGGGCTGGTTCCCATTCTTTCAGTGGTCTACCTGTGCAACTTTTCCTTTGGTCTCCATGAAATACGGCCAATTCACTCGGCAAATAATTTAACTTAATCATGTTTTTTTATATAACTGGCAATAAAATAACCTAATATGAAATGTTTACAGGAATTACTTGTCTTAGAACTGTATTGTCAAATACAGAATAAAAATGAACTGCATTTTTTACATTTTATATATTTACCATTCAAAAAGCTGTGTTATAAGTGTGCATAATGATATTAAAATATAGGATAATTTTCTCACATATTTTATCTTTGCAATGTTTATATATTGTTCTTTAGAATGTCATCTAAACATCAATATTTTTAATCACATATCTAATTGTTATAAGGTGATACAAAATTCTACATGTGTTCAGTTTTATTTGCTTAGTTTTCCTAAATATTGTATGTATTTTTCTGGATTGTTTTTCTTCTAAATTTAAAGGTGTATAAGCCATTTCCTCCTTCTACATGCTGATCCTTTCTAAAAAATATTATTTGTAGAAGAACAGATTAAATATGGTAGAGAAACTGACAATTTTTGTAGAGTTTAGATTGAGAATCTTCAAAATTTGAAGTACACAGTATAAATGAAAATTGTGATGAATTTTATAAAATAGCTTTTATTTAAAATGTTGAGGTAAAAATTTTATTTTCTAACAAAAGCTAGACATTTAGAATTAGAATCAAATATTTTAAAATAAAAGATTCATTTTGTTTTTAATATCAAAGCATTGTACAATTTAATCTTACTGAATTTTATGCCAAAATTCATCAAATATACTGGATATTTTTATATCTTCCTATTTTCCATTCTCCTTCCCTTTGAAAATCTCTCCAGCTCCATTGTAAGCATTCTTTTGAGACTGTCTTTCAAAGTAACATTTCTTCCACCGGCCAAGGATGGGAAATGGGAATGTTACTATGCTAAGTCCTTCTAAGTTTAAATAATACAAGTCATACAGGGCTGGAAACAGAGTTGCTTCTTCAAAGGCAGTATCCTGCAGACTTCCACTACTGTGGGCTTCTAGATTTAGATTTGGGCTGGTTCCCATTCTTTCAGTGGTCTACCTGTGCAACTTTTCCTTTGGTCTCCATGAAATACGGCCAATTCACTCGGCAAATAATTTAACTTAATCATGTTTTTTTATATAACTGGCAATAAAATAACCTAATATGAAATGTTTACAGGAATTACTTGTCTTAGAACTGTATTGTCAAATACAGAATAAAAATGAACTGCATTTTTTACATTTTATATATTTACCATTCAAAAAGCTGTGTTATAAGTGTGCATAATGATATTAAAATATAGGATAATTTTCTCACATATTTTATCTTTGCAATGTTTATATATTGTTCTTTAGAATGTCATCTAAACATCAATATTTTTAATCACATATCTAATTGTTATAAGGTGATACAAAATTCTACATGTGTTCAGTTTTATTTGCTTAGTTTTCCTAAATATTGTATGTATTTTTCTGGATTGTTTTTCTTCTAAATTTAAAGGTGTATAAGCCATTTCCTCCTTCTACCCATCATGTGTCAATTGCTAAAGGCACTATGATTTTATCATATATATAGACCTAATGCTAAACCCTGCTTATTCTAGATCTTTATAGTATGAATTTATAAAAGTGCCAAGTATTTCATTATAAAATAGAAAAATTGGACCTAAGTTTTATGAAGGCTAGCTAATGTCATATATTAAAGAACTAAGAATCATTGCCAGCTTCTGATATTTATACAGATTCATTCTGGGTACTAATATGTGGGCTTATCTAATTTACAGAATAAATTGTTTCTTACATTTGAAAATATTTTTATTAAAATATGCTTATAGCAGACATGCTGCTTGTCCATAGATGATTTTCCTCATATTCCTTTTCTTGTCGTTGTTAATGAGTTTTTACCCTTTTGTGTAGTTTGACTTTCTTTTATGGAAAGAGGGCAACATTATGTAAGCTGAACAGTTCTGTAACCTGTTTACATAATTTTGTTTTCTAAAAATATGGATCATCTATCCTTCTTGGCTATCTTGAGGGTCTAAAGACATTTTTAAAAATATGTTGATCACTTAAGAATTCTGCCTGTTAATACTTTTGTTAATCTATGTAATCTTACTATTTCTTTAGTTTTATATACCTCATTAGTATGGGTCTAGACTTGTGTGTCAAAATCTATGTTCACTGAATGCAACTTCTGTTTATCTTGTTACGGCTGCTTCTCCCTCTCTATGCTATAGAACTATTTGTTATTATTCAATCTCTCTTGAACTGCATTGTATTTTGTAATTTTTCTCATGCTCCCTGCTGATATTTCCTTCATTACCCAACAGTCACCACCATCTGTTCAGTTCAAGTCAGTCATTCAATTGTGTCCGATGCTTTGGGACCCCATGGATGGCAGCATGACAGGCTTCTCGGTCCTCATCTCCCAGAAATTGCTCAAACTCATGTCCATTGACTCAGTGATGCCATTCAACCATCTTGTCCTCTGTCATCTCCTTTTCCTTTTCCTTTCAATTTTTCCCAACATCAGACTCTTTTCCAATCAGTTGTCTCTTTGTATCAGGTGGCCAAAGGATTTTAGCTTCAACTTCAGCATCAGTCATTCCAATAAATCTTCAGGCTTCATTTCTTTAGGACTGATTGGTTTGATTTCCTTGAAGTCCAGTGGACTTTCAAGAGTCTTCTTGAACACTACAGTTCAGAGGCATCAATTCATCAGTGCTCAGTTTTCTTTATGGTCCCACTCTCACACCTATACATGACTGCTGGGAAAACCATAACTTTGACTATGCAGATTTTTGTCAGCAAAGTGGTATCTCTGCTTTTGAATATGCTGACTAGGTTTTTCATATCTTTTTTTTTCCTAAGGAGCAAACGCCTTTTAATTTCATAATCACCATCCACAGTGATTTTGGTGCCAAGGCAATAAAGTCTGTCATTGTTTCCATTGTTTGCCCACCAGTTTGCCGTGAGGTGATGGGAGTGGATGCCATGATCTTCATTTTTTAAATGTTGAGTCTGAGGCCAACATTTTCACTCTCCTCATTCACCTTAATCAAGAAACTCTTTAGTTCCTCTTTGCTCTCAGCCATAAGGGTAATCACTACCATATTCATCCATAAGAAGTGACACAGGTGTTTGGAGTGGGAAAAAAATGCTACCATTATTTTAAACAAACTAATGCTAAAAAAGTTCAAGCAGTATCTTTTTAACTAATCAAAATATGTTATAATCAACCTCAAGTTTTAATCACTACCATAATTCATCCATAAGCAATGTGTATCTTTGATGCATTGTATTTTGTAATTTTTCTCATGCTCCCTGGTTCAAAATGTATGTTCACTGAATGCAACTTCTGTTTATCTTGTTACGGCTGCTTCTCCCTCTCTATGCTATAGAACTATTTGTTATTATTCAATCTCTCTTGAACTGCATTGTATTTTGTAATTTTCTCATGCTCCCTGCTGATATTTCCTTCATTACCCAACAGTCACCACCATCTGTTCAGTTCAAGTCAGTCATTCAATTGTGTCCGATGCTTTGGGACCCCATGGATGGCAGCATGACAGGCTTCTCGGTCCTCATCTCCCAGAAATTGCTCAAACTCATGTCCATTGACTCAGTGATGCCATTCAACCATCTTGTCCTCTGTCATCTCCTTTTCCTTTTCCTTTCAATTTTTCCCAACATCAGACTCTTTTCCAATCAGTTGTCTCTTTGTATCAGGTGGCCAAAGGATTTTAGCTTCAACTTCAGCATCAGTCATTCCAATAAATCTTCAGGCTTCATTTCTTTAGGACTGATTGGTTTGATTTCCTTGAAGTCCAGTGGACTTTCAAGAGTCTTCTTGAACACTACAGTTCAGAGGCATCAATTCATCAGTGCTCAGTTTTCTTTATGGTCCCACTCTCACACCTATACATGACTGCTGGGAAAACCATAACTTTGACTATGCAGATTTTTGTCAGCAAAGTGGTATCTCTGCTTTTGAATATGCTGACTAGGTTTTTCATATCTTTTTTTTTTTTTCCTAAGGAGCAAACGCCTTTTAATTTCATAATCACCATCCACAGTGATTTTGGTGCCAAGGCAATAAAGTCTGTCATTGTTTCCATTGTTTGCCCACCAGTTTGCCGTGAGGTGATGGGAGTGGATGCCATGATCTTCATTTTTTAAATGTTGAGTCTGAGGCCAACATTTTCACTCTCCTCATTCACCTTAATCAAGAAACTCTTTAGTTCCTCTTTGCTCTCAGCCATAAGGGTAATCACTACCATATTCATCCATAAGAAGTGACACAGGTGTTTGGAGTGGGAAAAAAATGCTACCATTATTTTAAACAAACTAATGCTAAAAAAGTTCAAGCAGTATCTTTTTAACTAATCAAAATATGTTATAATCAACCTCAAGATCAACCATTAAAACTTCCACTTATTGCCAATGTGAAGCACTTGTTGGCTTAACATCCTATACATGCTCCTTGCTGAAAGTTTTCTACAGATGAAGCAATACAATGTACCCAACTCTTCACTCTAAGATTTCAAGGGCCATTGCTGATACCTCCCAGTCTTTTTCAGCAACTTCCAATCCATGAATTTATGGCATTTACAATGTATACTTCAATTATTTTGGAAGTCTATCCACTGCCATTACCCTTATTCATCCATAATGTCTGCTTCAAGATTCTGGAGGGATTAAACCTTGGTTAACCCATTTATAATCCCTGAAGTGAATGTGGTTAAGTTATGAAAGTGGTTATATTTACATTACAATGTACGAAATAGAAGCATTTTTTTTTTTTTTTTACATCTAACAGGAGCTTATTTGTGAATTTGGGAGTAAAGGAACCCTACTGCACATAGTTTGACATCAATATGCATTTTTTAATGTTTTAAAAATTGAAATATACTTGATGTATAATATTTCAGGTCTACAGCAAAGTGATTCAGTTATACATACATATGTATGTGTGTGTGTATATATACACATACATATATATACACATAAATACATACATTATTTTTCATATTGTTTTCTATTATAGGTTATTGCAAGATAATGAGTATAGTTCTGATTCTGCAGAATGGGCCCTTGCTGTTATCTTTCATAAATAGTAGTGTGTATATATTAATCAGAAATTCCTAAATTTTCCCTCTTCCCACACTTTCCCTTTGGTGGCCATAAATTGATTTTCTCTATGACTCAATTTCTGTTTTTTAAATAAATTCATTTATATCATCCTTCTTAGATTCCACATATAAGTTGATAGCATATATTTGTCTTTCTCTCCATGACCCACTTCACTTAGTACTATATTCTCTAGATCCATCCATGTTGCTGCAAATAGCATTATTTCATTCTTTGTTATGGCTAAGATCCTATTGTAAATAGTGCTAGTATGAACATTGGAGTGCATATATATATTTTTTTTTTCCAATGAGAGTTTTCTCTGGAAATATAGCCAGGAGTGGGATTGCAGCATCATATGTGAACTCTTTTTAGATTGGTAAGGAACCTCTGCACTATTTTCCACAGTGGCCACTCCAATTTACATTGAGGGGATTATTTTTAGAATGTGTCTGTGTATGTGGCAAGGATTGTCCTTTTGCATATATTCTTAATTTGGAAATTGCTTTTTAGCCTCACCAGCTGACTTCAACTATATTTATATTAACTGAAAAGAAGTCCTGGAACACAACCTATGAATCAACTGGGAAATATATCTTTTCAAACCACAATTCTAAAAGTAAAGACATGTTTGTTGAATGAATGATAGTGATGTACTTTAATGAACTGAAGTTGTTTCATTGCCCAGTCAGAATGTAGAAAAAATATTTCCACACAATTACATACATTCTTGGAAATCATGAACAACTGTTAATTCCAATTGACAAAATAGATTGTCTTAACTTTGCGGTGGAGTATTGTTGAAAGCAAATTGAGAGAATGCTATTAGTTCATACATAAAATGTCATTTCTATATGTAATAGTAAACTAACATACTTCATGTTTGAGGAAAATGAAAGGACTATTAGTGTGATTGACATATTCATTTTTTTATTATATATGTATTAAATATCAAGGATTATCATGTTTGTAAAAAGTGAGTCAATTGCTTTAATAGGACAGTGGTAAAGAAGTCACCTTTCAATGCAGAGGACAGGGGTTCAATCCTTGGTCCAAGAAGATCCCACATACCCCAGGGCACAGAAGCCCATACAACACAACTATTGAAACACACTCTAGAGCCCATGAGCCACAGCTGCTGATCTCAGATGTTGCAAATACTAAAACCCACATGCCAGGGAACCAATACTCGGCCTCATGAGAAGCTCTACAATGAAGAGCCTGCATGTTGAAATTAAAGAGTAGGTCCTGTGCACTGTAACTAGAGAAAGTATACAACAATAAAGAGGACCCAGCACACAGCCATAAATAAATAAATAATGGAACATACACCATACGTAGAACTATTTAGTGTGCTGACTGTAATTTACACTTATGCTATGAAAATATATGCTAAAACATAATTTTTCTTCATTCAGTGTAGGAAGATATAGTGCAAAAGTACATTATCCCATAGAATACAATGTACTTTCATAATTATAAACAAGAAATACTTGAGAAATGTTGGAGACAAAGTGATAGAAAACAAATTAAAGCCCACATAATTGCAATTCAGTTGCATTATTAACCTGCCTGCAAAAATATGATAGAAATGAATGTAAATAATTTTCAGAGAAGTATAAAGTAGAATGTCATATTATTTTGATAAATGTAATGGAAAAGGAAAAGTAATGAAACTGTATTAATTTTGTCAGTAAAGACATGTTTGTTGAATGAATGATAGTGATGTACTTTAATGAACTGAAGTTGTTTCATTGCCCAGTCAGAATGTAGAAAAAATATTTCCACACAATTACATACATTCTTGGAAATCATGAACAACTGTTAATTCCAATTGACAAAATAGATTGTCTTAACTTTGCGGTGGAGTATTGTTGAAAGCAAATTGAGAGAATGCTATTAGTTCATACATAAAATGTCATTTCTATATGTAATAGTAAACTAACATACTTCATGTTTGAGGAAAATGAAAGGACTATTAGTGTGATTGACATATTCATTTTTTTATTATATATGTATTAAATATCAAGGATTATCATGTTTGTAAAATGTGAGTCAATTGCTTTAATAGGACAGTGGTAAAGAAGTCACCTTTCAATGCAGAGGACAGGGGTTCAATCCTTGGTCCAAGAAGATCCCACATACCCCAGGGCACAGAAGCCCATACAACACAACTATTGAAACACACTCTAGAGCCCATGAGCCACAGCTGCTGATCTCAGATGTTGCAAATACTAAAACCCACATGCCAGGGAACCAATACTCGGCCTCATGAGAAGCTCTACAATGAAGAGCCTGCATGTTGAAATTAAAGAGTAGGTCCTGTGCACTGTAACTAGAGAAAGTATACAACAATAAAGAGGACCCAGCACACAGCCATAAATAAATAAATAATGGAACATACACCATACGTAGAACTATTTAGTGTGCTGACTGTAATTTACACTTATGCTATGAAAATATATGCTAAAACATAATTTTTCTTCATTCAGTGTAGGAAGATATAGTGCAAAAGTACATTATCCCATAGAATACAATGTACTTTCATAATTATAAACAAGAAATACTTGAGAAATGTTGGAGACAAAGTGATAGAAAACAAATTAAAGCCCACATAATTGCAATTCAGTTGCATTATTAACCTGCCTGCAAAAATATGATAGAAATGAATGTAAATAATTTTCAGAGAAGTATAAAGTAGAATGTCATATTATTTTGATAAATGTAATGGAAAAGGAAAAGTAATGAAACTGTATTAATTTTGTCAGTATCGTATTCATTAGGGGAATCTATGACCTTCTAAGAAATTTTAACTTGATTAGTTAAAAAAGGAAAATAAAAAAGAATTAAAAGTAATGCACTGAGCTTTCAACTAAAAAGGAAAAAAATAATGAATAAAATACGTGAACTAGTGAAGTGATAAAACTGAAAAACAAACAAGTAAATATTTTTCCAGTGGAACTAAAAATTGATTCCAGAAAATAGACCAGCTTTTGTGTGTAAGTTCAAGGAAATAAGCTAGAACTTACAAATAAATAGCTTTAGACATTAAAAATTTTAATTAGTATACATAAAAATTAAATACAAAAACTGTAAATGTAATAAATGATTTCAGACCAACAGAATTGAAAATTTTAAGGGAAAATAATGTATTGAAACTGAAAGAAATAGGAAACCTTTGAAAAAAGAAAAAAAGAGAGAGAAAGAAAAAAGATAACTGTACTGGGATGAAAAGACAGTTTACCACAATCTGTGCAATGCTTCATGTTTTACAAGAAAGCAAGTCTGTGGTTCATGATTTTGTTAGTGTCAACCATCCATCTCGCATCATGTTTATGCAACATGAGAAGAAAACCTTTTACCCTGGTTTTCATGAGAGAAGGATTTTCCTCAATCCTTATAAGTCTGTAGGATGGGTCCAAGAAATAAAGTGATAAAAACAGGTTAATAAAAGAAAAACAGAAATGTATTTAATATAATTTCCCCATGACATGGAAGTAAACACAAGGAAATAAAATTCTGAAGAAATAGACCTGAAGATTGACTGAATTAATTTCCCAGGTGGAATAAACCATGGAAGTACACAGCAAAATAATTCTAGTACATTATCCCATAGAATACAATGTACTTTCATAATTATAAACAAGAAATACTTGAGAAATGTTGGAGACAAAGTGATAGAAAACAAATTAAAGCCCACATAATTGCAATTCAGTTGCATTATTAACCTGCCTGCAAAAATATGATAGAAATGAATGTAAATAATTTTCAGAGAAGTATAAAGTAGAATGTCATATTATTTTGATAAATGTAATGGAAAAGGAAAAGTAATGAAACTGTATTAATTTTGTCAGTATCGTATTCATTAGGGGAATCTATGACCTTCTAAGAAATTTTAACTTGATTAGTTAAAAAAGGAAAATAAAAAAGAATTAAAAGTAATGCACTGAGCTTTCAACTAAAAAGGAAAAAAATAATGAATAAAATACGTGAACTAGTGAAGTGATAAAACTGAAAAACAAACAAGTAAATATTTTTCCAGTGGAACTAAAAATTGATTCCAGAAAATAGACCAGCTTTTGTGTGTAAGTTCAAGGAAATAAGCTAGAACTTACAAATAAATAGCTTTAGACATTAAAAATTTTAATTAGTATACATAAAAATTAAATACAAAAACTGTAAATGTAATAAATGATTTCAGACCAACAGAATTGAAAATTTTAAGGGAAAATAATGTATTGAAACTGAAAGAAATAGGAAACCTTTGAAAAAAGAAAAAAAGAGAGAGAAAGAAAAAAGATAACTGTACTGGGATGAAAAGACAGTTTACCACAATCTGTGCAATGCTTCATGTTTTACAAGAAAGCAAGTCTGTGGTTCATGATTTTGTTAGTGTCAACCATCCATCTCGCATCATGTTTATGCAACATGAGAAGAAAACCTTTTACCCTGGTTTTCATGAGAGAAGGATTTTCCTCAATCCTTATAAGTCTGTAGGATGGGTCCAAGAAATAAAGTGATAAAAACAGGTTAATAAAAGAAAAACAGAAATGTATTTAATATAATTTCCCCATGACATGGAAGTAAACACAAGGAAATAAAATTCTGAAGAAATAGACCTGAAGATTTACTGAATTAATGGAAATACAGGATAGACCAGACTACGAGGTTAGCACAGAATATAAGGGGCCTCATTCCAGCGATCTAGGTGACCACACAGCATGAAGCTGAGATCTTTTTAGATTCTTCTTAGACTCTCTTTGTCTTAGAAGAAAAGTATTTTGGGGTGAGGATATGGACATAGGGAGGACACCTCTCTTGTCAGGGTTCATGACCCTGCTTCAGGGAAGAGACAGGATGCGGAGGATGTAGTGACCTCAGTAGAAAACTTCTTCCATTTAGAATGCTCAATTGCTTAGAGCAGCACTGGCACATACACACTACACCATGTAAATTGCACAGCTAGAGAGAACCTGCTACAACAGTAGAGGAAGCTCAGCTTGGTCCTCTGTGATGATGTAGATGGACGGATGCGGGAAGAAAGAGGATGATCCCTAAGGAGGAAATATATGTATATTTATGACTGATTCGTGTTGCTGTAGGGCAGAAACTAACACCACATTGTAAACCTCTCAATTCCAATACAACAAAATGCTAAAATACTCAAATGCCAAGGTGTCTATTTTGAGGTAGCATGTCCTAAAGCTACCAGGATACTTTTTTTCTTTCTTTCTCTATCTAGTTCTCTCTTTTTCTCTGTCTCTCCTCTCTCTCATTCTCTATCTATTCTTCTCTCCATGGCTTTCCCTCTGTCACACTTCTCTGTCTCTATGACTATGTCTTGCTGTTTCTTTCTCTGTCATTCTCTAAATGTCTCTGTTAGGGTGGTAGGCTATTAAAGGGTTAACACAGCGGCTGGAGATTCCCTGGCCCTGAAAGAGTCACAAGAAAGGACCTGTTGCTAGGGGTAACGTGGTAACTGGAGACTCCCTACCAGAGATTTCCCAGCACTAAATAGTCATAAGAAAGGGCCAATTGTTAGGGTTAACACCGCGACCAGAGACTCCCAGACTCCCCGGCACTAAATCAGAGGGTCAGTTGCTTGTCTGCTGGCGCCTGAGAGTCTCCTTAGACCTGCGATAAGGAGATGGCCTTGGCCATAAAGTCTGAAAAAAAAACAGAAATGTATTTAATATAATTTCCCCATGACATGGAAGTAAACACAAGGAAATAAAATTCTGAAGAAATAGACCTGAAGATTTACTGAATTAATGGAAATACAGGATAGACCAGACTACGAGGTTAGCACAGAATATAAGGGGCCTCATTCCAGCGATCTAGGTGACCACACAGCATGAAGCTGAGATCTTTTTAGATTCTTCTTAGACTCTCTTTGTCTTAGAAGAAAAGTATTTTGGGGTGAGGATATGGACATAGGGAGGACACCTCTCTTGTCAGGGTTCATGACCCTGCTTCAGGGAAGAGACAGGATGCGGAGGATGTAGTGACCTCAGTAGAAAACTTCTTCCATTTAGAATGCTCAATTGCTTAGAGCAGCACTGGCACATACACACTACACCATGTAAATTGCACAGCTAGAGAGAACCTGCTACAACAGTAGAGGAAGCTCAGCTTGGTCCTCTGTGATGATGTAGATGGACGGATGCGGGAAGAAAGAGGATGATCCCTAAGGAGGAAATATATGTATATTTATGACTGATTCGTGTTGCTGTAGGGCAGAAACTAACACCACATTGTAAACCTCTCAATTCCAATACAACAAAATGCTAAAATACTCAAATGCCAAGGTGTCTATTTTGAGGTAGCATGTCCTAAAGCTACCAGGATACTTTTTTTCTTTCTTTCTCTATCTAGTTCTCTCTTTTTCTCTGTCTCTCCTCTCTCTCATTCTCTATCTATTCTTCTCTCCATGGCTTTCCCTCTGTCACACTTCTCTGTCTCTATGACTATGTCTTGCTGTTTCTTTCTCTGTCATTCTCTAAATGTCTCTGTTAGGGTGGTAGGCTATTAAAGGGTTAACACAGCGGCTGGAGATTCCCTGGCCCTGAAAGAGTCACAAGAAAGGACCTGTTGCTAGGGGTAACGTGGTAACTGGAGACTCCCTACCAGAGATTTCCCAGCACTAAATAGTCATAAGAAAGGGCCAATTGTTAGGGTTAACACCGCGACCAGAGACTCCCAGACTCCCCGGCACTAAATCAGAGGGTCAGTTGCTTGTCTGCTGGCGCCTGAGAGTCTCCTTAGACCTGCGATAAGGAGATGGCCTTGGCCATAAAGATTCCTCACCGCATCTGGAAAGTGTCAAGAACTTCACACCCCCAGACCGCGGACACCTCAAGGATAGTGGGCTCATCACTGGACTTCCGGCCAAGTTTAAACAAAGAACTCGTTTCTGCGCCTGCTCTGAGGAATCCCCATCCCCTATTCTCCTGCTCCCCTTTCCTCCCTAATAAAACCTCCTCATCCCATCTCCGGGGCGCGATTTCCCTGGCCCATCTCTCGGACCTGTGGATCTCGCCTGGGAACTCTTTCCAAATAAACTCCTTCCCTAACAGCTTGCGGCCCCGTCGTGTCTTTGCAATTCTTGCAGTCTCTTTCCCAGTTTTTTTCTGTCTCTCTTTCGTTGGCTGTTTCTCTTTCTTTGGCTGTCTCTCTCTTCCCCTCTCTACCTCCCTCTCTCACCCTCTCAGCTTCTCTCTCCTCATTCTATCTCTGTCTATTTCTCTCTGTCCACCTATCTGTTATTCTTTCTTACTCTTTATCTCACTTTCTGTCTCCCTCTACTTTTCTTTCTGTCTCTCTCATCCCTCTTCCTCTTTCTCTCTCTCCCCTCTCTCTTTGTCTACCTCTGCTTCTCTCTGTTTGTCTCTTTTTATTCCCCTTCTATCTCTTTATTTCCACATCTCTTTCTTTATCTGTCTCTAGCTTTTTCTATTGCTCTCTTTTCTCCCTGTCTTCTCTCTTGCACTTTCTCTCCCAATTTCCCATCCCTAAATCTCTTTCTGTGTTCCTCTCTACTTCTTCTTCTCTCTCTCTCTCTCTCTCACTCTATCTCTGTCCTTTTCTCTATCTCTTTCTGTATCTCTTATTCTCTCTGTGTCTCTCTCTATCTCTCCTCTTCTCCTTCTCCCTGTTTGTCTCTCTGTGCTTCTCTTTCAACCTGTGTATTTTTCTCACTCTGTCTTTTTCCCTTTCACACTCTTTCTCTCTGTCTCTGTCTATATTCTGTATGGGTATGCCATTCTCTCTGTCACTTTCCCTGAATGTCTCTCTCCTTTCTGTATTCTCTGTCTCCCTGTTTTCCTCTTTTCTTTCTCTTTCCTCCTCTGTATGTCTCTCACTCTCTATCATTCTCTGTCTCTCTTCTTTTTCATCTGTCTCTTCTTCACTTTCTCTATACGTCACTCTGTCTTTTTCTCTGTTTCATTCTCTGATTTAAATTCTATCTTTCTCTAATTCTCTCTCTCTTGCTTGCATTCCTCTCTCATTTCTCTCTGCTGCTCTTTTTCTTGTTCTATCATTCTGTCTCTCTATATAACTCTCCCTGTCTTTCTCTCCACTTTTGTCTCTTTTTCTCTCCTCTCCTTCACTCCCTTTCTTTATCACTATGTCTTTCTGACTCTCTCTGTCACTCCTGTCTATTTTTCACTCTCTCTAAATGCCTCTCTCCCTTCTGCATTCTTCTCTGTGTCCCCATTTTTCTCCCTTCCTTTCTCTCTCTACTTTTGTCTCTTTCTCACTCTCTCACATTCTCTCTTTCTCTGTTTCCTTTTCTCTCTCTTCCTCCTCTCTCACTCTCACTGACTGTCTTTACTTCTCTCTCTCTCAATCCTGTCTTACTGTGTGCCCCTCTGTCTCTCTGTTACCCTTTCTCACTCTTTCTCTTTGTTTTTATTTTTCTGTCTGTTGTTCTGTTTCATTCTGTCATCTCTCTCCCTCTGTCTTTCTCACTGCTTTTCTTTCTATCCTTCCTCTCTCTTTCTCCCTGTAGCTCTCTACTTCTCTCACACACTTCTGGGTTCTCTCTCCTTTTCTCTGTCTTCCACCTCATTTTCTATTTTCCATCCTTCCTCACTCTATCTCTCCCCTGTCTCTCTCCCCTCTATCTCCTTCTGTCTGTCTCTGTATCCAACTCTGTTACTCTTACTCACTCTTTGTCACCTTCTGTTTATCTACATCTCTTTATCACTTTGTCTCTCATCTCCCTTTTTCTATCTCTCCTCCTCATCTCTTTTTCCCTCACTTTGTCTTTTTCTCTCTACTTTGCTCTGTTCCTTTGTGTACCTCCCTCTCTATTCCTGTTTCTCTTTCTCTCCTTCTCCCTACATCTCTCACACTGTCACTGTCTAAAAGCCTCTCCCCATCTCACTATGTCTTTTTCTCTCTAGTTCTTTGTCTGTGTCTTTCTCCTTCTCTCTCCCTGCCTTCCCTCATTAGAGTACAGTTTCAACAATACAAGAGAGCATCGACTGTCTCTAACAGGCATATTATGAGCACCTATTTTTCAAATGTAGATAAGGCTAAGTTTTGCAATATTCATATATTAAATTATTTCAGTTTTTGATGTTTTAACCTTTGTTGGACTAAACTATATTTAATAGTTCATACTTACAGATAAACAGCATTGGTCCCTGCCCTGTCACTGCCAATATAAAAGTAAGTGAAACTGTATCTTAGAATTATAAGGCAGTCCTATTTCTTGATTCCAACTACACAAAAAGCATGTGATAAGTGAAGAAGAGTTAACCACATCATAAAATTAATGAACAACTACTTTTTCCTGCCAGATTGAAGAACATTAGTGATAAATTTACCTTACATATTTCATCATAGTCCAAATTTTAACATTTTGAGAGGCAGCATAATTATAAACTAGATTTCTAAGGAGATAATATCCTCTAGTGATCTTCGCTTCTCATACAAGATTTTCTCTTTAACCAAGCTCTGCTTAGGATCCTCTCTGCTCTCTTTTGAATAGGACTCATCCTTGGACTTGTCTATAGGAACCAATTTTGTCAAGACTCCAACTGAGTCAGGTTTGCCAAAATATCCCACCATCAATGTCTGATCACCTTTGACATCTGACCATATTTTTCAGCCCTAACCATCCGTGAGGTGGGGATGAAAATCTATCAACAAAAAACGATGTATCCATTAAGCCATCAGCCACTGCAGCTGCCCTGAGGGAACCTTTGGTGAAGACAAATGGGTTGCCCACTGCCAAGCTCTCAAATGCAACAGCCAATCCCACTTAAGATGGGAACAAAATAAATACTGGCCCCTGATATCTGAGGTACATATCTAAGAAATTATTTCATTGAGCACAAATGCTTGCTCCTTCTCATACATAGAAAAATGCTAAATTTATTAACTTGAGATGTCCTGTTTCAACAGTAACTTTTCATGATCTGTTTATCTGGTTTTGTTGCATGAATTCCAATGCATCCTGCTTATCCCCTACCCTTACTCAAAACAAAATGCTTAAGTCCTCACTTTTATCTGCCAAATAAAACATAATTCTCAGATTTTCCCTTTTGTACAGTTTCAACAATACAAGAGAGCATCGACTGTCTCTAACAGGCATATTATGAGCACCTATTTTTCAAATGTAGATAAGGCTAAGTTTTGCAATATTCATATATTAAATTATTTCAGTTTTTGATGTTTTAACCTTTGTTGGACTAAACTATATTTAATAGTTCATACTTACAGATAAACAGCATTGGTCCCTGCCCTGTCACTGCCAATATAAAAGTAAGTGAAACTGTATCTTAGAATTATAAGGCAGTCCTATTTCTTGATTCCAACTACACAAAAAGCATGTGATAAGTGAAGAAGAGTTAACCACATCATAAAATTAATGAACAACTACTTTTTCCTGCCAGATTGAAGAACATTAGTGATAAATTTACCTTACATATTTCATCATAGTCCAAATTTTAACATTTTGAGAGGCAGCATAATTATAAACTAGATTTCTAAGGAGATAATATCCTCTAGTGATCTTCGCTTCTCATACAAGATTTTCTCTTTAACCAAGCTCTGCTTAGGATCCTCTCTGCTCTCTTTTGAATAGGACTCATCCTTGGACTTGTCTATAGGAACCAATTTTGTCAAGACTCCAACTGAGTCAGGTTTGCCAAAATATCCCACCATCAATGTCTGATCACCTTTGACATCTGACCATATTTTTCAGCCCTAACCATCCGTGAGGTGGGGATGAAAATCTATCAACAAAAAACGATGTATCCATTAAGCCATCAGCCACTGCAGCTGCCCTGAGGGAACCTTTGGTGAAGACAAATGGGTTGCCCACTGCCAAGCTCTCAAATGCAACAGCCAATCCCACTTAAGATGGGAACAAAATAAATACTGGCCCCTGATATCTGAGGTACATATCTAAGAAATTATTTCATTGAGCACAAATGCTTGCTCCTTCTCATACATAGAAAAATGCTAAATTTATTAACTTGAGATGTCCTGTTTCAACAGTAACTTTTCATGATCTGTTTATCTGGTTTTGTTGCATGAATTCCAATGCATCCTGCTTATCCCCTACCCTTACCTCTTTGAAGGAATCCTGCGGAAATATCTGAGAGGCTGTCTTCTAGGCTTAAGTCCTCACTTTTATCTGCCAAATAAAAACATAATTCTCAGATTTTAGGTTGTGCCTTTTTTTTTTTTTTTTTGGTCACTTTTTCAGTCTACACAGGTTATGTCTGAGCATCTGGTTTACCTGCAGCAAGAATCCTATCAGGTAACTTTATACACAGGATTCCTCCTTACCTATGATGTCTCCTGTCAGTCATTTTCCATCTGTCCATCATCCAGCAATCCCCTACGCCCACCCTCACTATCCTGCTCCACAGATACACAGTCCTAGTTCCCCCTGTTAAGGAAGGAAATGTGAATTAAACACAGTCAAAATGAAAGCAAAACTCCCTTAGCTATCACAACAATTTCCCTGAATAACAGCAGCCTTGTTCTTTAAATCCAGGTTAAAATTACCATTTTCTTTAACATCTCTAAAATTAGAAAAACACTGGCGAACACCCAGATGCCTCATTGTAAGTCAAATATTTCCCAGGACTAATTATCACGAAGCATATTCAGAACTGCCTGTGAAACAGCAGGGACTAAGCTAGAACCACATGGTCTCAGCACCTGTGATATAGATGGGACCAGGAGGAAGAGGAGTGGTTAATATTGTGGCACGTGTCAGTACACATTGATATGTTTTTATCTTTTCTTAATTCTGAATATGTTTGAGTATGAATATTTATGTCTAATTATGAATCACTTTCAATGCTTAATTAAAATTCTGGTAATTAAAATCTTAACCATGTCTTTTGCTCCTAATATACAGTGACGAAAGGGTTAAAATGTTTCTGAAATAAAATGTTTCTCATTTTGTCAAGTTCTCATTTTATGGTGTTTAATATACATTTAGAACCATATGTCTTTTCTGATTTAAAAGTCAGATGGACTGAGTTGAATTTTAAAAGTTTTGGCATTTATATAGTTTTTTTTTCATTTCTGAATCACATATTTATCTAACGTTTTTGAGATGTCCTGTTTCAACAGTAACTTTTCATGATCTGTTTATCTGGTTTTGTTGCATGAATTCCAATGCATCCTGCTTATCCCCTACCCTTACCTCTTTGAAGGAATCCTGCGGAAATATCTGAGAGGCTGTCTTCTAGGCTTAAGTCCTCACTTTTATCTGCCAAATAAAAACATAATTCTCAGATTTTAGGTTGTGCCTTTTTTTTTTTTTTTTGGTCACTTTTTCAGTCTACACAGGTTATGTCTGAGCATCTGGTTTACCTGCAGCAAGAATCCTATCAGGTAACTTTATACACAGGATTCCTCCTTACCTATGATGTCTCCTGTCAGTCATTTTCCATCTGTCCATCATCCAGCAATCCCCTACGCCCACCCTCACTATCCTGCTCCACAGATACACAGTCCTAGTTCCCCCTGTTAAGGAAGGAAATGTGAATTAAACACAGTCAAAATGAAAGCAAAACTCCCTTAGCTATCACAACAATTTCCCTGAATAACAGCAGCCTTGTTCTTTAAATCCAGGTTAAAATTACCATTTTCTTTAACATCTCTAAAATTAGAAAAACACTGGCGAACACCCAGATGCCTCATTGTAAGTCAAATATTTCCCAGGACTAATTATCACGAAGCATATTCAGAACTGCCTGTGAAACAGCAGGGACTAAGCTAGAACCACATGGTCTCAGCACCTGTGATATAGATGGGACCAGGAGGAAGAGGAGTGGTTAATATTGTGGCACGTGTCAGTACACATTGATATGTTTTTATCTTTTCTTAATTCTGAATATGTTTGAGTATGAATATTTATGTCTAATTATGAATCACTTTCAATGCTTAATTAAAATTCTGGTAATTAAAATCTTAACCATGTCTTTTGCTCCTAATATACAGTGACGAAAGGGTTAAAATGTTTCTGAAATAAAATGTTTCTCATTTTGTCAAGTTCTCATTTTATGGTGTTTAATATACATTTAGAACCATATGTCTTTTCTGATTTAAAAGTCAGATGGACTGAGTTGAATTTTAAAAAGTTTTGGCATTTATATAGTTATCTTCATGATAAATTAATGTGTTAATTACACTTTCCTGAATCACATATAAAGGGATTTGCACAAAAGAGTCAATATTAATTCTTGACAGTGGATATATTATCACTGAGTATTAGAATCTCATCTGAGTAGATCTGTGAGAAGTACTTGTGGATATGGAGATGCAACACGTGAAAATACTTTAAAATGTCATATTAAAGAAAAAATAGACTGATCAAAGAGAATAAAGAGCTCAGAGAGATAACCAACAATATTTGAAAAAAAATCTGTCTTACAAGACTGTTATATTCAAAAAGCAAATTAACTACTATAAATGCTCTATTTCAATCAAGAAGGCTTTCAAATTTATATTTCAGGTCACCTCCCCTACCTTACCTATGGCAAAATGTTGTATAAATATTATCAGCATTTATATTCAAGAGAATATTCATTGCTTTTAATTCTGTTTGTCCCCTAAGAGCTTCACCGTGCATTGTATAGTCCCAATAATGAGACATTTTCTTTAATGAAAATTTGAACTGTAATTTAATGGGGAGATCTTCAACATTAACACCCCATTTTTGCAAGAACAAAAACCTAATTTAGGCTCCTCAAGTATTCCATTCTCTTATTAGAGGGAGAACAAGGAGAAAACCAGAAATGATACTTTCTAAAATAGTTCAAGTTCAAGGGTTGGCTTTCCAGTAAGACATTGTTGTCTTTTTTCTTTTTTTTAACATTAAATTACAAGTAAAAATGCTGACTGTAAATAGTGAGGGATTAATGGGGGGAAGTAGGAGCTTCCTTACAGGATAATAGCACGTCTTTTTCGGGGGAAAGGTTTTTACCACATTGATATGTTTTATCTTTTCTTAATTCTGAATATGTTTGAGTATGAATATTTATGTCTAATTATGAATCACTTTCAATGCTTAATTAAAATTCTGGTAATTAAAATCTTAACCATGTCTTTTGCTCCTAATATACAGTGACGAAAGGGTTAAAATGTTTCTGAAATAAAATGTTTCTCATTTTGTCAAGTTCTCATTTTATGGTGTTTAATATACATTTAGAACCATATGTCTTTTCTGATTTAAAAGTCAGATGGACTGAGTTGAATTTTAAAAAGTTTTGGCATTTATATAGTTATCTTCATGATAAATTAATGTGTTAATTACACTTTCCTGAATCACATATAAAGGGATTTGCACAAAAGAGTCAATATTAATTCTTGACAGTGGATATATTATCACTGAGTATTAGAATCTCATCTGAGTAGATCTGTGAGAAGTACTTGTGGATATGGAGATGCAACACGTGAAAATACTTTAAAATGTCATATTAAAGAAAAAATAGACTGATCAAAGAGAATAAAGAGCTCAGAGAGATAACCAACAATATTTGAAAAAAAATCTGTCTTACAAGACTGTTATATTCAAAAAGCAAATTAACTACTATAAATGCTCTATTTCAATCAAGAAGGCTTTCAAATTTATATTTCAGGTCACCTCCCCTACCTTACCTATGGCAAAATGTTGTATAAATATTATCAGCATTTATATTCAAGAGAATATTCATTGCTTTTAATTCTGTTTGTCCCCTAAGAGCTTCACCGTGCATTGTATAGTCCCAATAATGAGACATTTTCTTTAATGAAAATTTGAACTGTAATTTAATGGGGAGATCTTCAACATTAACACCCCATTTTTGCAAGAACAAAAACCTAATTTAGGCTCCTCAAGTATTCCATTCTCTTATTAGAGGGAGAACAAGGAGAAAACCAGAAATGATACTTTCTAAAATAGTTCAAGTTCAAGGGTTGGCTTTCCAGTAAGACATTGTTGTCTTTTTTCTTTTTTTTAACATTAAATTACAAGTAAAAATGCTGACTGTAAATAGTGAGCATAATGAGAGTAGGAGCTTCCCTAGTTGCTCAGTTGGCAGAGTCTGCCTGCAATGCAGGAGAGGCAGGTTTCATATATCAGTTGGAACAATCTCTGGAGAATGGCAAACTGATCCAATATTCTTGCCTGGAGAATTCCATGGATAGAGGAACCTGGTGGGCTATCTGTCCGGGACCGCGGGTCAGCCCGGCCACATCCTATAGCTTTGCCTGTCCAGGACCGCAGGTCGGCCCGGCCGCATCCTAAGCCTCCCAAGCATGAATGCTACAATGTAACATTTGAGATAGCGCTTGGCGGAGCTCCCAGCATGAGAGTATCATCATCCTGACTGGGACTGTGAGAACCTTAACCACGCCTTACGATCTTCAGTTTGAGAACATTGCCACAGGCTCCCAAAGATGGCGCCTAGCGGGAGCAGGAGGGGCGTGGTCTTGCGCGGTCTGGGACGTGTGCTCATTGCCGTGATTGGCTGAGTGAAGTTTCCGTGCTCGTGATCAGTACATGCTCTTCATAGACTCTTACCATTATGTAATCTCGTGCATAGTTGACCTTTAACATGATTGGTCTATTGTTGGGCTCTTCCGCCTTTTGTACAGCATAAATATTGCTCACTTTCAACAATAAAACGAGACTTGATCAGACTCCTGTCTTGTCTCCATTTCTCGTGTCTCTTGTCCTCTCAATTCCCACTCCCCCCCTTTAGGTCTGCGTTGACGAATCCTGCAGGTCAGGACAGCTATCGTTCTTGGGATCACAGCAGTCAGACATGATAAGCAACGAAACCATCACCATCGTAATGAGAGTATAAATACCATGATTATTGTGGGTATATACTGTACTATGTATTGTATATAAGTATTTCAATACCAAAACACCTACATTTATTGTAATTAAAAAATTATAGCTTGTTGAAAATCAGTAGGTATCTGGGTGAAAAAGTGCTGACCTTCTTAAAGGTTAATGAGAGCATGTAATGCACCCCACCACCATCACCAATTTAATTGACTTAGATCCTCTTTTTTATTTTTTTTAGTAATAAATTAGAAATATTCATGATTTTTCATGATGTTACTCTAAGTTTTTATATTGTACATTGCTATATATAATATAAAATAAGGAATTGTAATTTTGGGGGGGTTATTATTTAATGAAAAGAGCAATTATCCTATGCTATGTTGAAATTATTGTCCTCTGTTTCTGATGTTAGCACACTCTTCCGAGTTTTCTTATCATTCAATAACAGATTGAAGTTGGCATTTCACCTCTGTTATATACAGTTAATAACTATTTTCCCAGAGGAATATTTCCATATTTACTTAATTTATTCATATATTTCTTTTTTATTGGAATATGTTTTACAAGGTTGCATTAGCTTCAGGCATACAGTGAAGTTGTTATTGTAGGTTTTCACAGAGTTTTCTTGTTTATAGGTATACATAATCCCCAAACAGTCATAGGCATAACCTTGACCACTCCCACCTTAGCCCTCCCTCCCTTTTCCCCCTTCCCACACCCCCAGGTTGATGCTTAGTCCCCATGTAGATTCTTTTAGTCTTAAAACTTAATCACAGTGGTTATCTCTATTAAATATGATAGTGTAGATTTCCTTGTTGCTCTTTCCATGCCTCTTGTCTAATCTTCCCTCCCCACAATGACCATAGGTCTGTCCTCTAAGATTGTTTCTACATCGATGCTCTGAGTCTGCATTCATTGGTAGCATCTTACTACATTCCATATTTATGCATTAGTATACTACATTTGTCCTTTTCTTTTTGACTTACTTCACTTTGTAAAATAGGTTCTAGATTCATCCACGTCATTAGGACTGATTCCTCATCATTTCTTTTAATGATTGAAAAGTATTCCATTGTATATATGTACAGAGTTTCTTTACCCATTCAATCACTGATGAACATCTAGGTTGCTTCCATGTTCTAGTTATTGTATAGAGTGCTGCAATGAACACTGGGGTATAGGTGTCTCTTTCAATTTTGATTTCATCAGGATATATGCCTTATAGTGGAATTGCTGAGTCATACAATGCTTCTATTTTTAGCTTTTTAAAGTATCTTCACACAGTTTTACACAGTGATTGTACCAGTTTTCATTCCCACCAACAATGCATGAGTGTTATCTGATCTCCGAAACTTTTCAAGCATTTATTAGTTGTACATTTTTTACTGATGATCATTCTGACTGGTGTGAGATATCTCATTGTAATTTTGATTTGCACTTCTCTAATAATAAGTGACTATGAGAATCTTTTCATGTGTTTTTTTTTTTTTTTGACCATCTGTATATCTTCTTTGGAGAGATATCTCTTTAAGTCTTTTTCCCATTTTTTGATTGGGCTGTTCATTTTTCCAGTGTTGAATTGTCTGAGATGCTTGTAGATTTTGGAAATTAACTCTTTGTTAGTTGTTTCATTGGCTATGATTTTCTCCCATTCTTGGGTGGTGTTCATATATTTCTTTTTTATTGGAATATGTTTTACAAGGTTGCATTAGCTTCAGGCATACAGTGAAGTTGTTATTGTAGGTTTTCACAGAGTTTTCTTGTTTATAGGTATACATAATCCCCAAACAGTCATAGGCATAACCTTGACCACTCCCACCTTAGCCCTCCCTCCCTTTTCCCCCTTCCCACACCCCCAGGTTGATGCTTAGTCCCCATGTAGATTCTTTTAGTCTTAAAACTTAATCACAGTGGTTATCTCTATTAAATATGATAGTGTAGATTTCCTTGTTGCTCTTTCCATGCCTCTTGTCTAATCTTCCCTCCCACAGTGACCATAGGTCTGTCCTCTAAGATTGTTTCTACATCGATGCTCTGAGTCTGCATTCATTGGTAGCATCTTACTACATTCCATATTTATGCATTAGTATACTACATTTGTCCTTTTCTTTTTGACTTACTTCACTTTGTAAAATAGGTTCTAGATTCATCCACGTCATTAGGACTGATTCCTCATCATTTCTTTTAATGATTGAAAAGTATTCCATTGTATATATGTACAGAGTTTCTTTACCCATTCAATCACTGATGAACATCTAGGTTGCTTCCATGTTCTAGTTATTGTATAGAGTGCTGCAATGAACACTGGGGTATAGGTGTCTCTTTCAATTTTGATTTCATCAGGATATATGCCTTATAGTGGAATTGCTGAGTCATACAATGCTTCTATTTTTAGCTTTTTAAAGTATCTTCACACAGTTTTACACAGTGATTGTACCAGTTTTCATTCCCACCAACAATGCATGAGTGTTATCTGATCTCCGAAACTTTTCAAGCATTTATTAGTTGTACATTTTTTACTGATGATCATTCTGACTGGTGTGAGATATCTCATTGTAATTTTGATTTGCACTTCTCTAATAATAAGTGACTATGAGAATCTTTTCATGTGTTTTTTTTTTTTTTTTGACCATCTGTATATCTTCTTTGGAGAGATATCTCTTTAAGTCTTTTTCCCATTTTTTGATTGGGCTGTTCATTTTTCCAGTGTTGAATTGTCTGAGATGCTTGTAGATTTTGGAAATTAACTCTTTGTTAGTTGTTTCATTGGCTATGATTTTCTCCCATTCTGTGGGTTGTCTGTTTACTTGTTTGTAGTTTCTTTTACTGTGCAAAAGTATTTAAGATTCATTAGGTCTCACATGTTTATTTTGTTTTTATTTCCGATATTCTAGAGGGTGGTTCATAGAAGACCTGGCTTTGATTCATGTCATTGAGTGTTTTGCCTATATACTCCTCTAAGAGTTTTATGGTTTCTGGTCTTACATTTTGGTCTTTAATCCATTTTGAGTTTATCTTTGTATGTGGTGTTAGGGACTGTTCCAATTTCATGTTTTTGCACATAGCTATCCAATTTTCCCAGCATCAATTGTTGAAGAGGCTATTTGTGTCCCACTGTACATTTTCACCTCCTTTGTCAAAAATAAGTTGCGCATTGGTGTGTCGGTTTATCTCTGGATTCTCTATCTTGTTCCATTGGTCTATATTTCTGTTTTTGTGTCAGTACCATACTGTCTTGGTGACTGTTGCTTTATAGTATAGTCTGAATTTAGGAAGGCTGGTGCCTCCAGCTCCATTCTTCTTTTGCAGGATTGCTTTAGTATCCAGGGTCTTTTGTGTTTCCACATGCACTGTGTTATTTTTTCGGTCTGGTTCTGTGAAGAATGTCGTTGGTAATTTCATAAGGATCGCATTGAATCTGCAGATGATATTTGGTGCAAAGTTCATTTCACGATATTGATTCTTTGGACCCTGGTACATGGAGTATCTCTCTTTATGTCGTTTTAGATTTCTTCTTTTTTTATTTCTGGTAGTCCTTTTGTTTCCTGAGTCATACAATGCTTCTATTTTTAGCTTTTTAAAGTATCTTCACACAGTTTTACACAGTGATTGTACCAGTTTTCATTCCCACCAACAATGCATGAGTGTTATCTGATCTCCGAAACTTTTCAAGCATTTATTAGTTGTACATTTTTTACTGATGATCATTCTGACTGGTGTGAGATATCTCATTGTAATTTTGATTTGCACTTCTCTAATAATAAGTGACTATGAGAATCTTTTCATGTGTTTTTTTTTTTTTTTTGACCATCTGTATATCTTCTTTGGAGAGATATCTCTTTAAGTCTTTTTCCCATTTTTTGATTGGGCTGTTCATTTTTCCAGTGTTGAATTGTCTGAGATGCTTGTAGATTTTGGAAATTAACTCTTTGTTAGTTGTTTCATTGGCTATGATTTTCTCCCATTCTGTGGGTTGTCTGTTTACTTGTTTGTAGTTTCTTTTACTGTGCAAAAGTATTTAAGATTCATTAGGTCTCACATGTTTATTTTGTTTTTATTTCCGATATTCTAGAGGGTGGTTCATAGAAGACCTGGCTTTGATTCATGTCATTGAGTGTTTTGCCTATATACTCCTCTAAGAGTTTTATGGTTTCTGGTCTTACATTTTGGTCTTTAATCCATTTTGAGTTTATCTTTGTATGTGGTGTTAGGGAATGTTCCAATTTCATGTTTTTGCACATAGCTATCCAATTTTCCCAGCATCAATTGTTGAAGAGGCTATTTGTGTCCCACTGTACATTTTCACCTCCTTTGTCAAAAATAAGTTGCGCATTGGTGTGTCGGTTTATCTCTGGATTCTCTATCTTGTTCCATTGGTCTATATTTCTGTTTTTGTGTCAGTACCATACTGTCTTGGTGACTGTTGCTTTATAGTATAGTCTGAATTTAGGAAGGCTGGTGCCTCCAGCTCCATTCTTCTTTTGCAGGATTGCTTTAGTATCCAGGGTCTTTTGTGTTTCCACATGCACTGTGTTATTTTTTCGGTCTGGTTCTGTGAAGAATGTCGTTGGTAATTTCATAAGGATCGCATTGAATCTGCAGATGATATTTGGTGCAAAGTTCATTTCACGATATTGATTCTTTGGACCCTGGTACATGGAGTATCTCTCTCTTTATGTCGTTTTAGATTTCTTTCATTAGTGTCTTGTAATTTTCTGTGTACAGTCCTTTTGTTTCCGTGGGTAGGTTTATTCCTAGGTATCTTATTCTTTTTGTTGCAATGGTGACTTGGATTGCATCCTTGATTTCCTTTTCTGATTTTTCATTGATTGTCTATAGGACTGCAAGTGATTTCTGTGTATTGATTTTGTATCCTGCGACTTAATTCATTGAGTAGCTCTAGTAGTTTTCTTATAGTCTTTTGACTTTTCTATATCTAGTATCATATTATCTGCAAATAGAGTTTTACTCCTTCTTTTCCAAACTGGATATTTTGTATTCTTTTCTTTTCTTATTGCTATAGCTAGAACTACCAGAACGATGTTGAATAATACGGGTGAAAGTGAATACCCCTGTATTATTCCTAATCTTAGAGGAAATGCTTTGTCAAATGCTCTTTCTGCATCTTTTGAGATGATCATGTGATTTTTGTCTTTCAATTTGTTGATATGGTGTACCACATTGATTGATTTGCAGATATTGAAGAATCCTTGCATGCCTGGGATAAATCCAAGTTGATCATAATGTGCAAATTTTTTGATGTGCTATTGAATTCTGTTTGCTAGAATTTTGTTGAGGATCTTTGCGTCTAAATTTATCAATGATATTGGTCTATAATTTTCTTTCTTTATGTTGTCTTTCCCTGGTTTTGTTATCAGGATGATGGTAGCTGCATAGAATGTGTTTGGAAGCGTTCCTTGTTGTGAAGTTTTTTGAAAGAGTTTTGGAAGGATAGACATTAGCTCTTTAAATGTTTCATAGAATTCACCTGTAAAGTCATTGGGTACTTGGTTTTATTTTTGGTTAGATTTTTTATTACAAATTCAATTCTGCACTTGTAATTAGGTTGTTCATAATTTATGTTTCCACATGCACTGTGTTATTTTTTCGGTCTGGTTCTGTGAAGAATGTCGTTGGTAATTTCATAAGGATCGCATTGAATCTGCAGATGATATTTGGTGCAAAGTTCATTTCACGATATTGATTCTTTGGACCCTGGTACATGGAGTATCTCTCTCTTTATGTCGTTTTAGATTTCTTTCATTAGTGTCTTGTAATTTTCTGTGTACAGTCCTTTTGTTTCCGTGGGTAGGTTTATTCCTAGGTATCTTATTCTTTTTGTTGCAATGGTGACTTGGATTGCATCCTTGATTTCCTTTTCTGATTTTTCATTGATTGTCTATAGGACTGCAAGTGATTTCTGTGTATTGATTTTGTATCCTGCGACTTAATTCATTGAGTAGCTCTAGTAGTTTTCTTATAGTCTTTTGACTTTTCTATATCTAGTATCATATTATCTGCAAATAGAGTTTTACTCCTTCTTTTCCAAACTGGATATTTTGTATTCTTTTCTTTTCTTATTGCTATAGCTAGAACTACCAGAACGATGTTGAATAATACGGGTGAAAGTGAATACCCCTGTATTATTCCTAATCTTAGAGGAAATGCTTTGTCAAATGCTCTTTCTGCATCTTTTGAGATGATCATGTGATTTTTGTCTTTCAATTTGTTGATATGGTGTACCACATTGATTGATTTGCAGATATTGAAGAATCCTTGCATGCCTGGGATAAATCCAAGTTGATCATAATGTGCAAATTTTTTGATGTGCTATTGAATTCTGTTTGCTAGAATTTTGTTGAGGATCTTTGCGTCTAAATTTATCAATGATATTGGTCTATAATTTTCTTTCTTTATGTTGTCTTTCCCTGGTTTTGTTATCAGGATGATGGTAGCTGCATAGAATGTGTTTGGAAGCGTTCCTTGTTGTGAAGTTTTTTGAAAGAGTTTTGGAAGGATAGACATTAGCTCTTTAAATGTTTCATAGAATTCACCTGTAAAGTCATTGGGTACTTGGTTTTATTTTTGGTTAGATTTTTTATTACAAATTCAATTCTGCACTTGTAATTAGGTTGTTCATAATTTATGTTTCTTCCTGGTTCAGATTGGACAATTGAAATTCCCTAAGAATCTGTCCATTTCTTCCAGGTTGTCCAGTTTGTTGCCATATAGTTTTGATAATAATCTCTTATAATCCTTTGTATTTCTCTATTTTCTGTTGTAACCTCTCCTCTTTCATTTCTGATTTTGTTGATCTGGTTCTTCTCTCTTTTTTTCTTGAAGAGTCTGACCAATCATTTGTCAATTTTGTCTATCTTTTTGAAGAACCAGCTTTTCATTTTATTTCTCTTTACTATTGTTTCTTTGATTTCTTTTTAATTTATTTGTTCTCTGATCATTATGATTTTTCTTCTTTTGCTGATTTTAGGGTTTTCTTGTTCTTTTTTTCCAGTTGTTTTAAGTGCATTGTTAGGCTGTCTTTTTATTGTTTTTCTTGTTTCATGAGGTAGGATTATATTGCTCTAAACTTCCCTATTAACACTGCTTTGGCAATGTACTATAGGTTTTATACTGTCATGATGTGATTGTCATTTTCTTCTATGAATTTCTTTAGTTTTCTCTGGATCTGTTTGGTAATCTCTCTGTTTTATAGGTATGTGTTGTTTAATCTCCATGTGTTTGTGTTTTTAGTATTCATTTTCTTGTAATTTATATGTAGTTTCACAGCATTGTGATCAAAAAGATAGAATTTTAATTTTCTTTTTTATTTTTTAAATTTTTTGGCTACTTTTATTGGTCTTTCATTTATTTCTTTGTTCCTTGGCCCGTGTGGGCCTCCCATCACAGTGGCCTCTCTCAATTGGACACATCGGTCTAACCATTCCGCTGCACGTGGGATCCTTCCAGGCCAGGGATTGAACCAGCGCCCCTTGCACTGCAAGGCAGTGTCCTCACCCACTGGACACCAGGGAAGCCAGGAATTTCAATTTTCTTGAATTTACTGAGGCTAGATTTGTGGCCCAAGATAGGCTCTATCCTGGAGAATGGTCCATGTGCACTTGAGAAAAACGTGTATTCTTCTGCTTTTGGATTTCCATCCTTAATGAATCATTGGTATTGGTTTTATTTTTGGTTAGATTTTTTATTACAAATTCAATTCTGCACTTGTAATTAGGTTGTTCATAATTTATGTTTCTTCCTGGTTCAGATTGGACAATTGAAATTCCCTAAGAATCTGTCCATTTCTTCCAGGTTGTCCAGTTTGTTGCCATATAGTTTTGATAATAATCTCTTATAATCCTTTGTATTTCTCTATTTTCTGTTGTAACCTCTCCTCTTTCATTTCTGATTTTGTTGATCTGGTTCTTCTCTCTTTTTTTCTTGAAGAGTCTGACCAATCATTTGTCAATTTTGTCTATCTTTTTGAAGAACCAGCTTTTCATTTTATTTCTCTTTACTATTGTTTCTTTGATTTCTTTTTAATTTATTTGTTCTCTGATCATTATGATTTTTCTTCTTTTGCTGATTTTAGGGTTTTCTTGTTCTTTTTTTCCAGTTGTTTTAAGTGCATTGTTAGGCTGTCTTTTTATTGTTTTTCTTGTTTCATGAGGTAGGATTATATTGCTCTAAACTTCCCTATTAACACTGCTTTGGCAATGTACTATAGGTTTTATACTGTCATGATGTGATTGTCATTTTCTTCTATGAATTTCTTTAGTTTTCTCTGGATCTGTTTGGTAATCTCTCTGTTTTATAGGTATGTGTTGTTTAATCTCCATGTGTTTGTGTTTTTAGTATTCATTTTCTTGTAATTTATATGTAGTTTCACAGCATTGTGATCAAAAAGATAGAATTTTAATTTTCTTTTTTATTTTTTAAATTTTTTGGCTACTTTTATTGGTCTTTCATTTATTTCTTTGTTCCTTGGCCCGTGTGGGCCTCCCATCACAGTGGCCTCTCTCAATTGGACACATCGGTCTAACCATTCCGCTGCACGTGGGATCCTTCCAGGCCAGGGATTGAACCAGCGCCCCTTGCACTGCAAGGCAGTGTCCTCACCCACTGGACACCAGGGAAGCCAGGAATTTCAATTTTCTTGAATTTACTGAGGCTAGATTTGTGGCCCAAGATAGGCTCTATCCTGGAGAATGGTCCATGTGCACTTGAGAAAAACGTGTATTCTTCTGCTTTTGGATTTCCATCCTAAAGATATCAATGAGGACCATCTCTTCTAATGTGTCATTTAAGATGCGTGTTTCATTTTGAATTTTCAGTTTTGAAGATCTGTCCATTGGTGTAAGGGGGGTATTAAGGTCACCTATTATTATTGTATTATTGCCAATTTCTTCTTTTTTGTCTGAAGGTGTTTGCCTTATGTATAGGGGTTGCCCTGTGTTGGGTGCATAGATATTTATGATTCTTATTTCTTCCTCTTGGATTGATTCCTTGATCATTATGTAGTGTCCTGCCTTTTCTCTTATAATATTCTTTATTTTAATGTCTTTTTTCTGATATGAGATTGCCATTCCAGCTATCTCCTTATTTCCATTTGCATGGAATTTCTTTCCCCATTCTTTCAATCTATGAGCGTCTCTAGGTCTGAAGTGAGTTTTTGTAGGCAGCATATGTATGGGTCTAGTTTTTGTATCCATTTAGCCAGTCTGTGTCTTTTGGTTGTAGCATTTAGTTCATTTACTTTTAAAGTAATTATTGTTATGAATGTTCCTATTCTCATCTTCTCAGATGTTTGGAGTTTGTTTTGTAGGACTTTTACTACTCTTGTATTTATTAGCTATATCAGCCCCTTTAACATTTGTTTTAAGGCCTGTTTCATGGTACAAAATTATTTTAGATTTGCTTGTCTATAAAGTTTTTTACTTCTCCATCAATTCCGAATGAGATCCTTGTCAGGTAGAGAGTTCTTGGTTGTAGCTTATTCTCTTTTAGCTGTTCAAATATATCCCAGCATTCTCTTCAGGCCTGCAGGTTTTCTGCTACAAGATCAGCGGTTAAATGTATGGGATTACCCTTGTATGTTACTTGTTGTTTGTCCCTTACCAGTTTACATAATCTGTCTTGGTGTTTAGTCTCTGTTAGCTTAATCAATATTTCCCTTGATGTGTTTCTCCTGTGGATTATTCTGTATGGAACTCTTTGTGCTTCTTGGTTTTAGTTGAACTTGCACGGCAAGGCAGTGTCCTCACCCACTGGACACCAGGGAAGCCAGGAATTTCAATTTTCTTGAATTTACTGAGGCTAGATTTGTGGCCCAAGATAGGCTCTATCCTGGAGAATGGTCCATGTGCACTTGAGAAAAACGTGTATTCTTCTGCTTTTGGATTTCCATCCTAAAGATATCAATGAGGACCATCTCTTCTAATGTGTCATTTAAGATGCGTGTTTCATTTTGAATTTTCAGTTTTGAAGATCTGTCCATTGGTGTAAGGGGGGTATTAAGGTCACCTATTATTATTGTATTATTGCCAATTTCTTCTTTTTTGTCTGAAGGTGTTTGCCTTATGTATAGGGGTTGCCCTGTGTTGGGTGCATAGATATTTATGATTCTTATTTCTTCCTCTTGGATTGATTCCTTGATCATTATGTAGTGTCCTGCCTTTTCTCTTATAATATTCTTTATTTTAATGTCTTTTTTCTGATATGAGATTGCCATTCCAGCTATCTCCTTATTTCCATTTGCATGGAATTTCTTTCCCCATTCTTTCAATCTATGAGCGTCTCTAGGTCTGAAGTGAGTTTTTGTAGGCAGCATATGTATGGGTCTAGTTTTTGTATCCATTTAGCCAGTCTGTGTCTTTTGGTTGTAGCATTTAGTTCATTTACTTTTAAAGTAATTATTGTTATGAATGTTCCTATTCTCATCTTCTCAGATGTTTGGAGTTTGTTTTGTAGGACTTTTACTACTCTTGTATTTATTAGCTATATCAGCCCCTTTAACATTTGTTTTAAGGCCTGTTTCATGGTACAAAATTATTTTAGATTTGCTTGTCTATAAAGTTTTTTACTTCTCCATCAATTCCGAATGAGATCCTTGTCAGGTAGAGAGTTCTTGGTTGTAGCTTATTCTCTTTTAGCTGTTCAAATATATCCCAGCATTCTCTTCAGGCCTGCAGGTTTTCTGCTACAAGATCAGCGGTTAAATGTATGGGATTACCCTTGTATGTTACTTGTTGTTTGTCCCTTACCAGTTTACATAATCTGTCTTGGTGTTTAGTCTCTGTTAGCTTAATCAATATTTCCCTTGATGTGTTTCTCCTGTGGATTATTCTGTATGGAACTCTTTGTGCTTCTTGGTTTTAGTTGACTATATCCTTTTCCCCTCCTGGGATGTATTCAACCATATCTTCAGAAACATTTTCATGCCCTTTCTTTTTCTCTTCTTCTTCTGGGACTTCTGTAATTCTAATGTTGGTTGTATTTCATATTATGCCACAAGTCCCTGAGACTATCCTTAATTCTTTTTATTCTTTGTGCTTTGTTCTGTTCTTCAGCAGTTATTTCCACCATTCTGTCTTCCAGCTTACTTTTCCATTCTTTTACCTCTGATACTCTATTGTTGAGTGTTTCCATAGTATTTTTAAGTTCAGCAGTTGTTTTGTTTGTCTCTGTTTATTTTTCATTTTTTGCATGTCTCCTCTTGGTGTGCTAATTTCATTTAATATTCTATTTTTGGAGTTTTGGGTCCTCTATAGCATTGCTCTTCTGAATTCTCTTTCAGATAGTTCATCTGTCTCTTTTGTTATTTATATTTGGGTGTCTCTCATTTGGTCCTTCATTTATGCAGTGTTTCTTTGTGTTTTCATGTTTATGTTTATTTTTGTTTTCTTTTTTGTGTTTGAGATCTTTTCCCAGACTTTGTGGTTGAGTTTTCCCTTCCTTTTTATTTCTTTCCTTGTAGAAAATTTCAGTGGTTTGTGTCTTAGGTGGTGTTGGGGCTTGTATTCAAGTGAATATTCTCTAGTGTTGCGTGTTCTTTGATAGTGTAGACTTGGAGCCAGTGCTTCCACTGCAAGGTTCCCTCGTTTGATTTCTGACCTGGGTTTGTAGGGTTTTTGTCTCGTTTGCTATGTCGTTCAGTGGTTTTCATTCAAATATGAACATATGAGGAACAAAAGATGCATCCCTGGTAGATGGAAGTCATAAAATCATACAAATATTGTCTAACATACTGGAAAAACATACATGCATACACATTTATAAACAAACTGGGACAGTCTAAAAGAGATAAAGTACAGGAAATTGTTCTGGTAAATGACTCAATCAAAGTTGGTACCTGACTATTAAGATCTAAGCTAATTAAAACACTGCCTAGAAAAACAGATCTAGAGTCATGTTATGGCTGCATTATTGCAATGAAGGCAGTTTTTCACTGAGGCATGTGCTGTGGGATAAGAAGGAGGAGAGTGGATAGGTAATGAAGGAGAATAGAATCATGTTTCAAGGATTATATAGGGTTAGATAATGAAGATTAGTATATAATAAAAGGTCAGTACAGCAGGAAGAGAACACTAGAGACAGCAAGGAAGGAAATATTTATACAGAAGTGAGTAGTAGATATAAAAATGTTTTACAGTTAGAGCATATAGAGAGCAAGTTGTGGTAAAAAAAAAAAAAGAAAAAGAAAGAAAGAAAGAAAGATGCTGTCCCTGCTTCTTAACTGTAAGTCTATCTTCTCATGTACATGTGAATCTTCCACCAGTTTGCTCTTGAAGCTGTCCCAGAGGTCCCAGTCTGTCCTGGTAGGTGTGGAGTGTGGGGATGGGGCAGCTGCTCATGTCTTAGTGTCTTTAAATGAGAGCCAGGTTTCAAGGTTTTAAGCAGGGCCCTTGCAGAACAGGTTGCTCTTGTTTCTCCACAGTATGTCTTTTGGGTTCCCAGCAGTTCTCTGGCTGATATCTTCTCTTTGATTCAGTCGCAGCACTGAAGGTAGTGGAATTGAGCTCCATCCTCTGTCCCTGAAGCCTGTGATGGGTCCCTGATTGTTTACAGGTTAGACTGCTAGACTCTGTGCTGCAGGGGATCCCCTGGTTCTATTGTATACACTCTGGTAGCATTCTGTCTCATCTTTCCTCCCAGTGTTCCTACCACTGCTCTGCAGCTGGAGTGATTTAGCACAGCTTGTCTCAGGCACCCAGTGTCCCTGCCACAGCTATGCAGCTGACAGGGCTGAGTGGGCTCCTCCCAGATGCGTGGTGTGCCTGTCCTGGCACTCCCAGGGGCAGGACTGAGCTCTGCTCTTTGCCCTGGTTCTGGGCAGAGGCTTCCTGACTGGGTTGGTGCTGGTTTGCTTGACTATGTCCTGCAGGGGATCTCCCCCTCCTGTTTCCTACTCCCTGTTAGTGTTCTGTCGCAACTGACTGCCCGATGTCCCTGTCACAGTACTGTGGCCAGTAGGATGTTCACACTGAACACAACTTTCCATCCTAGTGCACTTCCCAGTGCTCTCTCCACCTGGTCTGATGTGGGGACTGGGGGACAGGAGCTCCGGGAAAGATCAGGCTACTTGGTCTCATCTGTAGGGTGTTTATGACATGAGAGTTTCGCCTAAGTCTCCTCAAGGGTCAGCTGTTCTCCTTCGCCTCCCTTGTGCGGGCCTTTACTGGGTAGGTGTCTCTTCCTGGTTCTCCCTTTCTCTTATTCGTCCCTTGGGGATCGAGCACTCTTTTGTCTTTACTTTGCCCCGTTTCTGCGTCTCTGGTCTTTTCTTCTCTCATTCCAAGGAGCTCGACTTACTCCTTGTAGACCTGATGACTTCTTTTGTCATCGGGAGGTTGGTTTTGTAGGGGTCATTCCAGTTCTTTATTACTTCTTCAGGATTATGTTGAAGAGCTGGTGAAATCCTCCTCTCATTCCTCCACCATCTTGGGCCCACATTTCTGTTTTTTAAGTTATTTTTAAACTACATGTTTTTAAAACATAAGAACACTTCTTGAATTTAGATAAAGATTTAGATCTTCAAACATTATACCAAAATGTTAATTTTGGAATTCTAATGTAAGCTCCACCTTGAAATTATTGGCTGTTCAAGAGTTCATTTTTTTATTCACTTAACTTCTTAAGAACTCTTCTCCTCTTTACATCTTATAAATCAAGAATTAACCTGGCACATTTCCCCAGTAACTTCAATAACACTATGCAGTGTTTAAAACTTATTAACATATATGCACCATCTGTTCTGAAATATCACACATTATGATTTTTAAATTTGTACATTTTGAGGGTTTTTTTAAATTTTAATTTTCTAGATTTTCTTCACGTTCTTACCATCACCTAAACAGAATACAATATTTTTTATTTTTCTGACCTGAGCTGCAAAATGATGAAATTTTATTGCAAATGTGGGAAAATGTGAATGAAGTTTTGCAGCAAAAAAAGATCAGAGACAGAGTTGGGCAGAATTCAAAGTTGAATCTTGTCTCTCTCATTAAATTTTGTGGTAGTGTGTAAATTTTTAAATACCAAGTAAATTTATTTCCTCCACTGCACAACATTTGCATTAGAGGAAATAAATGCCCAATCGACAAATTTGTGAAAATTAATATTAATAATACAACAGTTAACAGTATTGTTAAATTACTAGCTATCCGAATGTTTTGACTTTCTTCATGCCAAGTGAATGAGTTGGAAATCAATGAGTATTTCCTTTTTATAGGTGACAAAACTAAAGCAAAGAGAGAATACTGGGTGATGTGCTATATTAGGTGATACAGGGCATTCCAATTCAGAGAGCCTCACTCACTAATCTCATAGTTGCTGAGACTAAGGAAGATGAAAAATGCCAATGCATGGCTGATCAGGGCTTTGCACATGTTTCATTATTTGGTACCTAATATGATTTATATTATTTCTCATGAAGGAGAAAATATATTAAATTCAACACTATAAAAATGGGAGTTCTGTAATAATAAGAATTTTGCATTTACCTTCTAAAGAAAGACTTTACATGCAGTAAAGCTTAAGGCTACCTTTTCTTCCATCACATAATTCTTCTCATGTTTATACCTAATCACAAAACAATGTATCAGGAACACAAAAGGGTAAGTTTAAATTTAAAAATTTAAGTGGAAAATCATTATGTAAAAGCAAAATGTAAGCTCCACCTTGAAATTATTGGCTGTTCAAGAGTTCATTTTTTTATTCACTTAACTTCTTAAGAACTCTTCTCCTCTTTACATCTTATAAATCAAGAATTAACCTGGCACATTTCCCCAGTAACTTCAATAACACTATGCAGTGTTTAAAACTTATTAACATATATGCACCATCTGTTCTGAAATATCACACATTATGATTTTTAAATTTGTACATTTTGAGGGTTTTTTTAAATTTTAATTTTCTAGATTTTCTTCACGTTCTTACCATCACCTAAACAGAATACAATATTTTTTATTTTTCTGACCTGAGCTGCAAAATGATGAAATTTTATTGCAAATGTGGGAAAATGTGAATGAAGTTTTGCAGCAAAAAAAGATCAGAGACAGAGTTGGGCAGAATTCAAAGTTGAATCTTGTCTCTCTCATTAAATTTTGTGGTAGTGTGTAAATTTTTAAATACCAAGTAAATTTATTTCCTCCACTGCACAACATTTGCATTAGAGGAAATAAATGCCCAATCGACAAATTTGTGAAAATTAATATTAATAATACAACAGTTAACAGTATTGTTAAATTACTAGCTATCCGAATGTTTTGACTTTCTTCATGCCAAGTGAATGAGTTGGAAATCAATGAGTATTTCCTTTTTATAGGTGACAAAACTAAAGCAAAGAGAGAATACTGGGTGATGTGCTATATTAGGTGATACAGGGCATTCCAATTCAGAGAGCCTCACTCACTAATCTCATAGTTGCTGAGACTAAGGAAGATGAAAAATGCCAATGCATGGCTGATCAGGGCTTTGCACATGTTTCATTATTTGGTACCTAATATGATTTATATTATTTCTCATGAAGGAGAAAATATATTAAATTCAACACTATAAAAATGGGAGTTCTGTAATAATAAGAATTTTGCATTTACCTTCTAAAGAAAGACTTTACATGCAGTAAAGCTTAAGGCTACCTTTTCTTCCATCACATAATTCTTCTCATGTTTATACCTAATCACAAAACAATGTATCATGAACACAAAAGTGTAAGTTTAAATTTAAAAATTTAAGTGGAAAATCATTCTGTAAAAGCAAAAATGTAAGAGATTTAGGAAATGCAAACGCAAAGGCCATGTTAGTCAGCAGTTATGGCATAGAATATATCTTCTCCCTTGTTTCCATTTTCACTAAGCATTTTGATGGGTTTTAATTTTCTGGAAAAATTGTAACAAGTGAAACCTTAGTTCTATGTAACACCAACAACAAAATCAAAGAACTTCACTGTCCTTCCATATGGTTTTAGTTGCATCTGTATATATGACAGTTTTATCTTCTTTACCTCTAGAGAAATCTGTAATTCATAATATTAATTACATCATACTCTTCTGACCTAATTACATGCAAAATATTTAGTCAACCTATTATGTGAACATATTATACTACAAATTTGAAATGATATATTTTTTTAAGTTTTTATGGCTTCAGTGAGTAGATAGGTCTATCAAAATAGGAATTTTTCAGTTATGCACTCTTAACAGTTATGTGTTCTGTTGACTTAGCCAACACTCTGTGGACATACATGAGCTTTTATTATTACCTGTAACTGTATACAGTGTGTAATATCCATTTCTAGTATCTCTTTCTCTTACTTCAAAAATTACTTGAGGGCACTGGTATTCCACCGAATTTTTGACTCAACCATCCTTAACTCTTTCTCTACCTACACTGGAATCCTTTCTCTCTTATTTACCTATTTTATCCCCCCTCACTTACCATTATCACTAAGAACTACTTTCCTTATTTATAATTAGGCAATTGCTAAATTACTGTCACCAATATATTCTTTCTTCTGAAATACACCTTAAACTTAACCTCCTTCATGCTCATCAATATAATCTATTAAAGATTATCTGTAATCATAATATTATTAAAGTCAATTGCAATTCAGTAGGATACACCTTACAAGACTCATAAGAGTCATTTATCACAGTTGATTTCTCATGAAGGAGAAAATATATTAAATTCAACACTATAAAATGGGAGTTCTGTAATAATAAGAATTTTGCATTTACCTTCTAAAGAAAGACTTTACATGCAGTAAAGCTTAAGGCTACCTTTTCTTCCATCACATAATTCTTCTCATGTTTATACCTAATCACAAAACAATGTATCATGAACACAAAAGTGTAAGTTTAAATTTAAAAATTTAAGTGGAAAATCATTCTGTAAAAGCAAAAATGTAAGAGATTTAGGAAATGCAAACGCAAAGGCCATGTTAGTCAGCAGTTATGGCATAGAATATATCTTCTCCCTTGTTTCCATTTTCACTAAGCATTTTGATGGGTTTTAATTTTCTGGAAAAATTGTAACAAGTGAAACCTTAGTTCTATGTAACACCAACAACAAAATCAAAGAACTTCACTGTCCTTCCATATGGTTTTAGTTGCATCTGTATATATGACAGTTTTATCTTCTTTACCTCTAGAGAAATCTGTAATTCATAATATTAATTACATCATACTCTTCTGACCTAATTACATGCAAAATATTTAGTCAACCTATTATGTGAACATATTATACTACAAATTTGAAATGATATATTTTTTTAAGTTTTTATGGCTTCAGTGAGTAGATAGGTCTATCAAAATAGGAATTTTTCAGTTATGCACTCTTAACAGTTATGTGTTCTGTTGACTTAGCCAACACTCTGTGGACATACATGAGCTTTTATTATTACCTGTAACTGTATACAGTGTGTAATATCCATTTCTAGTATCTCTTTCTCTTACTTCAAAAATTACTTGAGGGCACTGGTATTCCACCGAATTTTTGACTCAACCATCCTTAACTCTTTTCTCTACCTACACTGGAATCCTTTCTCTCTTATTTACCTATTTTATCCCCCCTCACTTACCATTATCACTAAGAACTACTTTCCTTATTTATAATTAGGCAATTGCTAAATTACTGTCACCAATATATTCTTTCTTCTGAAATACACCTTAAACTTAACCTCCTTCATGCTCATCAATATAATCTATTAAAGATTATCTGTAATCATAATATTATTAAAGTCAATTGCAATTCAGTAGGATACACCTTACAAGACTCATAAGAGTCATTTATCACAGTTGATTTCTTAAGACCACTCAAAATATCTTCACTAGTTTCCACCTTGTTTTGATTGTTCCCTCTTAATTTAATGGCATTTGTTTTTTTTTTATTTATTTCTCTTTGCCTCTCTGTGGTTGGAATTCAATCTGACTTCTACCATATATGATGCTACACATTTGGACTTAAAACAACATCTTAAACAGTTTAAACACCAGCTTAAAAGACCATCTATGTCCATGGGTCTAAAATATTTACCATTAGTCCATGCTTCTCTTAGGAAGTCTCTGTCAACATATGGAAATGCCCCTGGATGTCTCCACTTAGATCCAAATGAGGTATCTCTTTCAACATCACTAAATTACTAGATAAATGCAACTCAAAACTACAGTGAGATATCATCTCACCTTCCCAGAATGTCTATCATCAAATGTTTGCAAATAATCAGTGCTAGAGCAAGTGAAGAGAAAAAGAAAGCATCCGATACTGTTGGCGGGGAAAGTAAACTGGTACAACCACTATGGAAAATAGTTTGGAGACTCCTTAAACTAAAAATAGAGTTGTCATATGATCTAGAGGTCTCACACCTGAGCATATATCTGGAGAAAACTTTAATTCAAAAACATGTATGCACCCACTAAATAGAAGCATTATTTACAACAGCCAAGAAATGAAAGTAATCCAAGAGCCCATCAACAGAGGAAGAGACAAAAAAAATAAACATGTAGTATATGTACCTAATAGAATGTTATTTGGCTATAAAAGAAGAATGAAATAATACCATTTTCAGAAACATGGATGGACTGATTGATTATAACGTTAAGTTAAATAAGACAAATATAATACCACCTATAGATAGAATCTAAGTAAAACACAAATGGACTTATTTACAAAAAAGCAATAGACTCACAAACATAGAAAAATAGCATAGTTAGTAAATTTGGGGAAATTGCTAAATTACTGTCACCAATATATTCTTTCTTCTGAAATACACCTTAAACTTAACCTCCTTCATGCTCATCAATATAATCTATTAAAGATTATCTGTAATCATAATATTATTAAAGTCAATTGCAATTCAGTAGGATACACCTTACAAGACTCATAAGAGTCATTTATCACAGTTGATTTCTTAAGACCACTCAAAATATCTTCACTAGTTTCCACCTTGTTTTGATTGTTCCCTCTTAATTTAATGGCATTTGTTTTTTTTTTATTTATTTCTCTTTGCCTCTCTGTGGTTGGAATTCAATCTGACTTCTACCATATATGATGCTACACATTTGGACTTAAAACAACATCTTAAACAGTTTAAACACCAGCTTAAAAGACCATCTATGTCCATGGGTCTAAAATATTTACCATTAGTCCATGCTTCTCTTAGGAAGTCTCTGTCAACATATGGAAATGCCCCTGGATGTCTCCACTTAGATCCAAATGAGGTATCTCTTTCAACATCACTAAATTACTAGATAAATGCAACTCAAAACTACAGTGAGATATCATCTCACCTTCCCAGAATGTCTATCATCAAATGTTTGCAAATAATCAGTGCTAGAGCAAGTGAAGAGAAAAAGAAAGCATCCGATACTGTTGGCGGGAATGTAAACTGGTACAACCACTATGGAAAATAGTTTGGAGACTCCTTAAACTAAAAATAGAGTTGTCATATGATCTAGAGGTCTCACACCTGAGCATATATCTGGAGAAAACTTTAATTCAAAAACATGTATGCACCCACTAAATAGAAGCATTATTTACAACAGCCAAGAAATGAAAGTAATCCAAGAGCCCATCAACAGAGGAAGAGACAAAAAAAATAAACATGTAGTATATGTACCTAATAGAATGTTATTTGGCTATAAAAGAAGAATGAAATAATACCATTTTCAGAAACATGGATGGACTGATTGATTATAACGTTAAGTTAAATAAGACAAATATAATACCACCTATAGATAGAATCTAAGTAAAACACAAATGGACTTATTTACAAAAAAGCAATAGACTCACAAACATAGAAAAATAGCATAGTTAGTAAATTTGGGGGAAATAAATTAGGAATTTGGGATTATAATATCCACAAGATTGTTAGATGGCATCACTGAGTCAATGGACTTGAGTTTGAGCAAGCTCTGGAAAATGGTGAAGAGCAGGGAAACATGGTGTTCTGCAGTTCATGGGGTCAAAAAGAGAAGGACACGACTGACTGACTGAACTAAATTGATTATATTGAACAGAAAACCAAAAAGAACCTACTATATAGCAGAGGGAACTATACTCGGTATCTTGTATCTTGTAATAACCTAAAACAAACAGGTATACATGCATGTTTAACAAACACCTGAAACTAAAAGCTTACTGGTAAAGGCAAAAATATAGTGAAGGTAGGATCTCATCCACACACAAATATGATATCAAAACCAGTAATCATGAGAAGAGGAGGTGGAAAATGAAGGATATTAGAAATGCTTTTGAAATTAAAAGGCTAGCAATTTAACATTTTTTCTATATGGACTACTATATCAAAGCCTCATGGTAACCACAAACAAAAAAATCTACAACAGATATACACACAAAAGAAAAAGGAATCCAAGCACAACACTAAAATTATTCATCAAATCCCAAGATACAGGAACAAAAGGAAAAATGAGAGAAATATTCTAAATTTATTAGACTTCATTTCACACAGTTCAAAAGAAGAGATCATATATCTGAATGGTTTAATACAAACAAAATTCAGTCATATATATATATGCAATCTGGGACAAGGTAAGAGAAGTGTCTCTTTTTCTATATATACATACCCAGCCTCAGTCATGTTTGATTCTTTGTGACTCCTTCCGAACTCCTCTGTCCATGAGACTTCCAAGCAGGAATACTGGAGTGGGTGGACTGCCATTCCCTTCTCCAGAAATCTTCGTGACCCAGGGACTGAATTTGGGTCTCCTGCAATTCAGGCAGATTCCTTACCATTCAAGTCACAAGGGAAGCCCAATATATATATATATATATATATATATATATATATATATATATATATTGTGCTTATACACAAGTGTTATATGTATGTTCATGTACATATATATACATATATATATATATATATACACACACACACATACATGTGTATATCTAAATTTTAAAATAATGCATTTGTCTTATCTTCAGAAGCATACTTAAAGAAGACAATTCTTATTCACTAGGCTATTCTCCTCTTAATATCAAAGCAAGTTTGGGAAATACCCAGATTACTAAAACACATAGGTTCTTTTCTTTCTTCTGTTTGACACTATGTAAAACAATTTGTCACAGTCCAAGTGTGCCAGAATGCTTAATGTCTCGATAGCTCTGGCGTGTAGATCAAGTTGTTGCTGGAGTCCCATTATGGCAGCCCTCAGGTGCTCAAGTTGGGGTAGGCTGGTCTGAAGTCCCTGGGCAGAGGAGGTGGACATGTTGTTTACCGCTGTGATGGTGTGCACTTGTTGAACTCTGAGCACAGATGTTGTTACTGTTGTACCTATTAAGGAGAGAAAGAGAGAGAGAGATATCTCAAGAACTTTCTGTTCTTGGGCCTGATATATGGCCATTTGTTATCTGCAGAAGATTCTAAGGTTTGATCCCTGTTTTGTGGCATAACTTTAAGGCTTCTCGCTGGTACCCATATAGGGCTGGGTTCCCCAATGTGGAATATGCACCCAGATCCTCTCCCCATCGTAAGGAGTGGATCAGGCCCCTTCCATTGGCCAATGATGGGGTACTTCCATGTCACTTGTATTTCAGGGTTTATTTCTTGGTTGGACCAGTGTTTTTGAAAGGGTGCCATCAGTTCATTTTTTGAAAAGTTTAAAATGTTTAGGGTAAAGAGTGCCATTCTGAATTGCTGGTGAGGGCTTGTTTCCCCTTTTTGTTTTTGTAATTGGGCCTTTAAGTTTTGATGATGATGTTTAATTATGGCCTGTCCTTGGGGGTTGTATGAGATCCCTGTGGTGTGGCGGATGTGCCATTGTTGAAAGAAGTTTTGTAAATGTTTGCTAACAAAGCAGGGACCATTGTCTTTTTTTATCTGATAAGGTAGACCCAGAGTTGCAAAGCATTGTAAGAAATGACTCTGAGCATGTTTTGCTTTTTCTCCTGAGTGGTCTGTAGCCTAGTAGACATGGGAATAAGTATCAATGGATACAAAGATGTACTTGAGTTTTCCAAAGGGGGAAAAGTGAGTGACATCTGTCTGCCACAACATATTAGGCCTCAGTCCTGGAGGGTTTACTCCCGGAGACTGTAAGGGTGGAACTTGTAAGTGAGGGAGGCAAGACTTGCAAGTATGCATGATTTACTTTTTCTTTCTTTCTTTTTTTTTAATCTTTGATGGGGACCTGCGGGAATTTTTTATGCAACCCTCTTCAGCAGACATGAGTCAAACCGTGAAGGTCATGGGCATCCTGCAGGTTATGTACCTGAGCTCCACAGGAAGCCGCCCTGCCAGCTAAGGAATCTCCTGCTGAGAGCAGTCCAGGCAGTTGGGTAAAAGCCCAAGGGGGTTTTTGGTTGAATGTTTTCCTATCTCCTTGGGGGCACTCTCTCTTAAAGTGCCCCAGTTGGCCCCAGTTAAAGCAGTGGCCTGATTCAGGTGAGACGGGGGGCCCCTGGGACAAGGCCCTGCCCATAGCCATTACAGTGGATAAGGCTTTAGTCATTGTCTCAGAGAGAGCCTCAGTTTGAGCCTGAAGAGCATTGGTGATAGAGAGGGCTTGGTGACTATGTGTGCCTATATCTTTAGAGCACACAATCCATCACTCAATGGAACGATCTTTTTGTCCTGCGCAGGCCAATTTATGGTGGGTATTCATTCCCCCCCAAACTAATATTCTGAGGAACTGATCTCTTAAAGGCCCTGGAGGGAACTTTCTCTAGAGGCTCTTTTCTACAAGATCTACAAAAGTCACGAGGTCTTCGTTATTCTTTTGTGCTATACCTGATATGGGGGGTTCAGTAGGACCCTCAGCAAGTTTTTTCCAGGCAGCCAGACATATAGCCCATACTTGGTCTTGATAAGGGGCAGGGATGGTGGCCTGTTGAATACCATTGCTCCACTGGTCCGCCGTTCCCGATAACATTCCAGAAGCTATTGGAATGATGGGATCAGCAGCCTGGTTTCTTTCTGCTTGAGCATGGAGTTCCTCTTTGAAGAAATGACTCTGAGCATGTTTTGCTTTTTCTCCTGAGTGGTCTGTAGCCTAGTAGACATGGGAATAAGTATCAATGGATACAAAGATGTACTTGAGTTTTCCAAAGGGGGAAAAGTGAGTGACATCTGTCTGCCACAACATATTAGGCCTCAGTCCTGGAGGGTTTACTCCCGGAGACTGTAAGGGTGGAACTTGTAAGTGAGGGAGGCAAGACTTGCAAGTATGCATGATTTACTTTTTCTTTCTTTCTTTCTTTTTTTTTAATCTTTGATGGGGACCTGCGGGAATTTTTTATGCAACCCTCTTCAGCAGACATGAGTCAAACCGTGAAGGTCATGGGCATCCTGCAGGTTATGTACCTGAGCTCCACAGGAAGCCGCCCTGCCAGCTAAGGAATCTCCTGCTGAGAGCAGTCCAGGCAGTTGGGTAAAAGCCCAAGGGGGTTTTTGGTTGAATGTTTTCCTATCTCCTTGGGGGCACTCTCTCTTAAAGTGCCCCAGTTGGCCCCAGTTAAAGCAGTGGCCTGATTCAGGTGAGACGGGGGGCCCCTGGGACAAGGCCCTGCCCATAGCCATTACAGTGGATAAGGCTTTAGTCATTGTCTCAGAGAGAGCCTCAGTTTGAGCCTGAAGAGCATTGGTGATAGAGAGGGCTTGGTGACTATGTGTGCCTATATCTTTAGAGCACACAATCCATCACTCAATGGAACGATCTTTTTGTCCTGCGCAGGCCAATTTATGGTGGGTATTCATTCCCCCCCAAACTAATATTCTGAGGAACTGATCTCTTAAAGGCCCTGGAGGGAACTTTCTCTAGAGGCTCTTTTCTACAAGATCTACAAAAGTCACGAGGTCTTCGTTATTCTTTTGTGCTATACCTGATATGGGGGGTTCAGTAGGACCCTCAGCAAGTTTTTTCCAGGCAGCCAGACATATAGCCCATACTTGGTCTTGATAAGGGGCAGGGATGGTGGCCTGTTGAATACCATTGCTCCACTGGTCCGCCGTTCCCGATAACATTCCAGAAGCTATTGGAATGATGGGATCAGCAGCCTGGTTTCTTTCTGCTTGAGCATGGAGTTCCTCTTTGAAGAAGGCACACCATTTGATATAAATGTTACTGGGAAGTACTGCCTTACATAACATCTTCCACTCTTGGGTGGTACAAGGTTAGTGGGTCAACCCTTGGAGTATGGTTTCTGCCCATTGGGAGTTTGGGCTGTCCTCTGCTACCACCTTCTTAAGTTCCTTTAGGTCATTGGCCTCCCATGGATACCAGGCGGCCAGTCTGTTTCCCCTCAGGTTAACGTTTACAGGAAAAGCTTGGGTTGGGCCCGTGAAGGGCGCTGAGGGCTCCCCAGGGTCTTCAGGATAGGTCCTCTCTCTCCAAGGTGACCCCAGTGCCTTCCCTCCCCATGATGTCTCTGTGATCTCTTCAAAAGGGGGAGGGATTGTGGAGTACAGTCCTGTTTCTTGAGGTCTTGACCTCGAGTAACTGGGGAAACACTCATCATAACTAGTTTCTTCTTCATTTATAAAGGAATCCCAGGCTCTGCTAATAGATTGGATATAGTTTCCCATATTGTTGAAAGAAAGCAAAAAGGAAAGATTACTGAGGGCAACCACCAAAAATCCTAATGGAAGTGGTGGTGGCCGGGAAGTTGGGCTTATGCCGTGCTTGTGAAATGTTGAAGAAGTCCCTAGTGTTTTCACGGACGTTGTCTTGCTGGGGACGGGCCCTCTAAGAGGCTCTGGCCCGTTCCGTGACCCCCTTATCCTGTCACAGGAGTCTTCAAGTGGCAGGCGCCCCTGTGGCTTTTAAATGCCTGACCCATGCCAGCGAGGAAGAGGTTTAGGCCGCGTCCTCAATTTGAAATATAGAAAAGAGAGGCTTCCACTCAGTCGGGCTGCCACTACTGGGGCAAACTATCTTAAAGCCTTTCAGGACCCTCAGAGAGTAGCCCTGACCAGGACCCGTCAGTTGCTTTTTAGACTGTCAGCCAGTTCGCTGGAAGTCGCGAATCGGAGAGAACGTGAAAGTAGGAATTAAAGTAAAGAAGGATGAACAAGGAAAAGCAGTGTACAGTTTTTTGTGACTGCCCTAAATCCCCACCCTCTTGGGAGTGGCGAAAAAAAGGGGGAGACTCACCTTGAAATCCGGATTACTCCGAGAAGATGCCTCTCTAGAGGGAGGTGCCGTGCTGAGGTCCCTTTTGGCTGCTCATCCGTTCTCTTTCAAACCCGCACGATGATGCTGCCTTCTACTTTCTCGCCGTCATGCCCCACATTGGGCGCCAGCTTTTTCGGGGGCCTTCCAGAGAAAGGAAGGCAGCGGGATTGCCCCTAGCTGAACCGGGAGATCTCGGAGAGAGGTGGGTCTTGCTGACCGCCACCCAGCCCCCCGGCATGCAGGAGACATTCAGACGCGACAGGGGTTCCATCAATGAAGTTCTGCTTTATTAGTGTAGATTCACAGCTTTTATAGGCAAGTGAAGGGGGTTTTGCATGGGACTTCCTATAGATTACAACAATCAAGCTAAAGGTCAAGCAATCATCCACCAGCGCGGAAACCAGGGGAACCAATCAGAAATTTTGACCATCACTTAATAATTTACATCATGCCCTCGTCTCTTCCTGTAGGTGCCATCTTAGCTCCAAACTGCAAACATGTGCTTAAGCTTGCTTTCACTCTCATGTCCCTTCCTGTAGGCACCATCTTAGCCCCAAACTGAAACAATGTGCTTAAGTTTCCTTATGCTTGCAAAGGCCCTCTTTCAATTCAGAGCCCCACATCGGACATTCTTGACACCATCAAGTATTGAATCTACACTAAAGTTCCAACTAAACCTAGATTTTAACATATGCTTAGTCACTCAGTAATATCTGACTCTTTGTGATCCCATGGATTCACCAGGATCCACTCTCCATGGAATTTCCTAAATAACAATACTGAAGTAGGTTGGTATTTCCTTCTCAGGGAATCTTCTAGACCCAAGGATCAAACACACATTCTCCAAGTCTCCAGCATTACAGACGGATTCTTTACCACTGAGCCACTGGGAAGCTCTTTCAATATAGAGAATTTTCAATTAAGATTTATTCACATTATACACTTATAAATTCTAAGATTTGGAGATTAGTTTGTATTTCTGGCTTATGGATTTAAGTTAAACTTATTCTATAATTCACAGTGCATTTATGAAAATAACCTGAAGAAAAACAATGAGAGTACCTGAAAACACCTTTTTTTGCAAAGGAGAAACATTGATAGACCAAAGACACATGAAAAGATGCTAAATATGACTAAATATCAGGGAAATGTAATTTGAAAACCAGAATGAGGTGTCACATCACATATTTTCAGATTGGCAATTATCAAAAATATACAAGTGCTGTTGAGGATGTGGAGAAAAGGGAACCCTCTTACATTGTTGATGAGAGTGTAAATTGGCTCAGCCAATAGGGACCACTGTATGGAGTTTCCTCAAAAAAGAAAGACAGGCTTCTCATATGAGCCAACAACTCCACTTCTGAATATTTTTCCACACAATAAAGCAAAAACACTAATTTGAAAAGATGCATATTTATTCCTACGTTCATGGCAGCATTACACACAATAGCCAAGATATGGAAGCAGCCTAAGTATTCACTGATAGATGAACGGATAAACTGTACAATTATATACACATACAGATGATCAAATGGCTAGATAGCATCACTGATGCAATGGCCATGAGTTTGAGCAAACTTCAAGAGATAGCAAAGGACAAGGACATCTTGTGTGCTGCAGTTCATAGGGTTGCAAATAATTGGACATGACTGAGGGACTGAATGGAATATTACCCAACCATGAAATGAAATCTTGCATTTGTGGCAATATACATGGGCTTAGAGGAGACAGGAAGACTGCAGTCCATGGGGTCACAAAATACCACTGAGCATCTTTCACTTCACTAAAATATAGTATGCTAGGTGAAATAAGACAGAAAAAGACAAATACTTTATGATTTGACGTATACATGGAATATAAAAAACAAATGAACAAACAATACAGAAACAATCATAGGTACAGGAACAAATCAGTTGGTTGCCAAAGGGGAAACCAGTGGGAGGAGGAGATAAATAGATGAGGGCAATTAAGAAATACAATCTTCCAAAACAAAATAAATGTCATGTGAATGAAATGTACCCTGTCGGAAAGAGTCAATGACAATGCAATATATTTGTATGACGATAAAGGTAGTCAAAAGTATAAATTTATGGGGCTTCTCTGGTGGTCCAGTGACTAAGACTTTGCGCTCGCAATACAGGGAGCTGGGGTTCAATCTCTATGGGAACTATATCCCACATGCCACAGTTAAGACCAGGTGCAGCCAAATAAATAAATAAAAATTAAAAAAGAGACAAATTCCACTAACACTGCTGTATGATACAAATGAAAGTTGTTAAGAGAGTAAATCCAAAGAGTTGTCAACTCAGGAAAAAAAGTATTTTTTAGTTTGATATCTGTATAAATGATAGATGAACTAAACTTGTAATCACTTCATGATATATATAGGTCAAATCATGGTGCTATACAACTTAAACTTATATAGTGCTGTGTATCAATTAAGTCTCAATAAAACTGGGAGAGGAAAAACTTATTTTTTCTCTATAATTTTACTGACTGCTTTAATTTAAAACTATCTCCTTCAGGAGCCCCACTCTTCCCTGGATTATTTCCCATTTTAAAACTGGTTGTTGTCTTCTTTTTTTTTCTCTTTCTGCTGTTAGTCCCTTAACGTTGGCTTTTCTTGTTGAACCCTACTCTTTTCTACACACTTTCCTGGAAATTTTCATGCATGTAAAAAGTTTAATATGCATCTATTTTATAAATCTATATTTATGTATATAAAAATCTACATATCTATTCCAGAATGACCTGCAACCCCTAGGCAGGTATGTGAATTTATCTGTTTCTGGACCCTGTCTAATCAGTTGCTCTGAAAATAAATTATCTTTCTGGCAATATACATGGGCTTAGAGGAGACAGGAAGACTGCAGTCCATGGGGTCACAAAATACCACTGAGCATCTTTCACTTCACTAAAATATAGTATGCTAGGTGAAATAAGACAGAAAAAGACAAATACTTTATGATTTGACGTATACATGGAATATAAAAAACAAATGAACAAACAATACAGAAACAATCATAGGTACAGGAACAAATCAGTTGGTTGCCAAAGGGGAAACCAGTGGGAGGAGGAGATAAATAGATGAGGGCAATTAAGAAATACAATCTTCCAAAACAAAATAAATGTCATGTGAATGAAATGTACCCTGTCGGAAAGAGTCAATGACAATGCAATATATTTGTATGACGATAAAGGTAGTCAAAAGTATAAATTTATGGGGCTTCTCTGGTGGTCCAGTGACTAAGACTTTGCGCTCGCAATACAGGGAGCTGGGGTTCAATCTCTATGGGAACTATATCCCACATGCCACAGTTAAGACCAGGTGCAGCCAAATAAATAAATAAAAATTAAAAAAGAGACAAATTCCACTAACACTGCTGTATGATACAAATGAAAGTTGTTAAGAGAGTAAATCCAAAGAGTTGTCAACTCAGGAAAAAAAGTATTTTTTAGTTTGATATCTGTATAAATGATAGATGAACTAAACTTGTAATCACTTCATGATATATATAGGTCAAATCATGGTGCTATACAACTTAAACTTATATAGTGCTGTGTATCAATTAAGTCTCAATAAAACTGGGAGAGGAAAAACTTATTTTTTCTCTATAATTTTACTGACTGCTTTAATTTAAAACTATCTCCTTCAGGAGCCCCACTCTTCCCTGGATTATTTCCCATTTTAAAACTGGTTGTTGTCTTCTTTTTTTTTCTCTTTCTGCTGTTAGTCCCTTAACGTTGGCTTTTCTTGTTGAACCCTACTCTTTTCTACACACTTTCCTGGAAATTTTCATGCATGTAAAAAGTTTAATATGCATCTATTTTATAAATCTATATTTATGTATATAAAAATCTACATATCTATTCCAGAATGACCTGCAACCCCTAGGCAGGTATGTGAATTTATCTGTTTCTGGATATTTTTAATATTCTGCCCTACTAGCTTCATAAAGTCAGTTGCTCTGAAAATAAATTATCTTTTCTTTTGTATAGCCAAACATAGTGAGTAGACCAAGTATTATTGACCTGGATCAGGAGCTGGTGACATCTTAAAGATATTCTCTCTCTCTCATTCTCTGAACCAATAACTAATTTTCATCACTGTGTCTTACTTCAGTTTGGTGCTCTTAGTCAAGATCACCACTGATACTGTCTAAGCATGTTTCTTTCTGTCTTTTTCAATCCTCTTCACATCATTTCACCCTCCTTATTCAAACCTTGTTACCCTAAAATCTAGTCTCAGATTGCTGCTAAAGATACTTTTTAGAATACAAAACTGAATATGAATAAGCTGATCTTGGCATCTCAAGTATCTGATAGGTCCCTAAATTTTTATAGGATGTTTTCCAAATTCATTGTTGTTGTACATGAAATTCTTTGTTGTCCCTACTTGCCTGAGAATTCAGCTTGAGATCTTATTTCCTCTTCTTTCACACCTTACACATTTGCCTATGCACACTCATACACACATTTTGAACTAATTCATTTACCTCACACTATTACAAATGGTTTTCCTTCTACTTTGTAAACTTGGCTCTCCAACATGAAAAGCACTATCTGTGAAATCATCTCTAATCTTCTCCACAGATTTAAGCACAATTTTGCCCATGCAATCAGTGGATACATGTAGTTTCCCATGCATATATCAAATGCAGTATTTTCAAAGCAATAATTTTTTTTTTACATGTCTGTCTAATAATGACACATTCCACCTTTAGTGTAAAAAACATACTTTTCTTCTTATTTTTGCATCTTGATAATAGTGCCTGGAAGACATAGAAATCTCAATATTAATTTTTTAAATAAAGAAGAGATATTAGATAAAATTGAGTTTTTATACTTTATATTTAATTCTGTAACCATATTTTATATACATATAAATCTACATATCTATTCCAGAATGACCTGCAACCCCTAGGCAGGTATGTGAATTTATCTGTTTCTGGATATTTTTAATATTCTGCCCTACTAGCTTCATAAAGTCAGTTGCTCTGAAAATAAATTATCTTTTCTTTTGTATAGCCAAACATAGTGAGTAGACCAAGTATTATTGACCTGGATCAGGAGCTGGTGACATCTTAAAGATATTCTCTCTCTCTCATTCTCTGAACCAATAACTAATTTTCATCACTGTGTCTTACTTCAGTTTGGTGCTCTTAGTCAAGATCACCACTGATACTGTCTAAGCATGTTTCTTTCTGTCTTTTTCAATCCTCTTCACATCATTTCACCCTCCTTATTCAAACCTTGTTACCCTAAAATCTAGTCTCAGATTGCTGCTAAAGATACTTTTTAGAATACAAAACTGAATATGAATAAGCTGATCTTGGCATCTCAAGTATCTGATAGGTCCCTAAATTTTTATAGGATGTTTTCCAAATTCATTGTTGTTGTACATGAAATTCTTTGTTGTCCCTACTTGCCTGAGAATTCAGCTTGAGATCTTATTTCCTCTTCTTTCACACCTTACACATTTGCCTATGCACACTCATACACACATTTTGAACTAATTCATTTACCTCACACTATTACAAATGGTTTTCCTTCTACTTTGTAAACTTGGCTCTCCAACATGAAAAGCACTATCTGTGAAATCATCTCTAATCTTCTCCACAGATTTAAGCACAATTTTGCCCATGCAATCAGTGGATACATGTAGTTTCCCATGCATATATCAAATGCAGTATTTTCAAAGCAATAATTTTTTTTTTACATGTCTGTCTAATAATGACACATTCCACCTTTAGTGTAAAAAACATACTTTTCTTCTTATTTTTGCATCTTGATAATAGTGCCTGGAAGACATAGAAATCTCAATATTAATTTTTTAAATAAAGAAGAGATATTAGATAAAATTGAGTTTTTATACTTTATATTTAATTCTGTAACCATATTTTATATACATATAAAATATTTTGTACTATGATGTAACACTAAATTTTCATGTTGTTTTTTGTTTAAATCTGACTATGCACTATTTCCTGGGATACATACATTATACACTAAGTTTATTTTTATAGAGGCAAGGACACTCATTTTTTTTTTTTCCTTCTGTTCAGATTGGTATTCTTAATACACTGGAATGGTTTATTTTAATAATTCATTTACCATATACTCTGACACACTTTAAATTCATGTGTCAACTGCTTGAATGTCACAATTTTTTAAAAAACTATTATCATCGTAGCCTGTTATATTTATGATACTGTTAAACTAATGACCTGAACTCTGCACTACTTAAAGGTGAAAACTTCCTTGATGTATGTCCTTGGTTGAGATGTTTTTGAGACTTATGGATAGGAACAGCATAATATTTGAGGATTATGGATAAACTGTTCACTGGAAAAAATAAATGCATTTCACGGTTGAATTTTAGACTGAAAATTTAACTTTTTTTAGGATAACTAAGAATTTTTTTCTTTTATAAATTAGGTAGCAAAATAGGGAGATAAAGAGATTTAGATATAGATGTATGTGTGTCTAGCAATCCTGCAAAATAACTAAAAGGTGACTTATGCATACCAGTAAAGAAATATCTTACATGCTCAACATCACATTGCAGAGAATAAACAAAATTAATATTATGTAACTCAAGAAAGTAAAAACACTTTGTAAGTATATATTGTGAAAAATATTCAGACTTTGCTTGATTGGAATACTCAAGTTATAAATTTTAAATATGAGGTCTATAACTAGACTAGACATTCATTTTTTAAACATGACTTATCAAAGACACTGAGGTTACTTAAGCAAAAATTAGTATTTGTTTTCAAATAATTTCACCCATCTTATTACAATTTTTCTAAAACACTGCACATGCAGTAAGTGAGAATGATTCATGTAATTATAGAAAAGCAGTCTGAGACACTGAATATTCATTGGAAAGACTGCTGCTGAGGCTGAAAGCTACAATACTTTGGCTACCTGATGACAAGAGATGATTCACTAGAAAAGACCTTGATGCTTGGAGAAATAGAAGGCAGAAGAAGGGGATGACTTTTGTACTATGATGTAACACTAAATTTTCATGTTGTTTTTTGTTTAAATCTGACTATGCACTATTTCCTGGGATACATACATTATACACTAAGTTTATTTTTATAGAGGCAAGGACACTCATTTTTTTTTTTTCCTTCTGTTCAGATTGGTATTCTTAATACACTGGAATGGTTTATTTTAATAATTCATTTACCATATACTCTGACACACTTTAAATTCATGTGTCAACTGCTTGAATGTCACAATTTTTTAAAAAACTATTATCATCGTAGCCTGTTATATTTATGATACTGTTAAACTAATGACCTGAACTCTGCACTACTTAAAGGTGAAAACTTCCTTGATGTATGTCCTTGGTTGAGATGTTTTTGAGACTTATGGATAGGAACAGCATAATATTTGAGGATTATGGATAAACTGTTCACTGGAAAAAATAAATGCATTTCACGGTTGAATTTTAGACTGAAAATTTAACTTTTTTTAGGATAACTAAGAATTTTTTTTTCTTTTATAAATTAGGTAGCAAAATAGGGAGATAAAGAGATTTAGATATAGATGTATGTGTGTCTAGCAATCCTGCAAAATAACTAAAAGGTGACTTATGCATACCAGTAAAGAAATATCTTACATGCTCAACATCACATTGCAGAGAATAAACAAAATTAATATTATGTAACTCAAGAAAGTAAAAACACTTTGTAAGTATATATTGTGAAAAATATTCAGACTTTGCTTGATTGGAATACTCAAGTTATAAATTTTAAATATGAGGTCTATAACTAGACTAGACATTCATTTTTTAAACATGACTTATCAAAGACACTGAGGTTACTTAAGCAAAAATTAGTATTTGTTTTCAAATAATTTCACCCATCTTATTACAATTTTTCTAAAACACTGCACATGCAGTAAGTGAGAATGATTCATGTAATTATAGAAAAGCAGTCTGAGACACTGAATATTCATTGGAAAGACTGCTGCTGAGGCTGAAAGCTACAATACTTTGGCTACCTGATGACAAGAGATGATTCACTAGAAAAGACCTTGATGCTTGGAGAAATAGAAGGCAGAAGAAGGGGATGACAGAGGATAAGATGTTGGATTGCATCACTCAGTCAATTGACATTTGTTTGTGCAGGTTCCAGGAGGACAGGGAAGCCTGGCATACTGCAGTCCATAGTAACACAAAGAGCCAGACATGACTGAGTGACTAAACCGACTGAATCTGAGATCACACACTTCTAGAGTTGGAGTCTACTTAGTGACTTTCGTTATTTCTCTTAGTCTACTTTGAGCAACTTTCTCATTTATCTTCCTGCTATACACCTTGTTTCTTTTCGGACTCATCTTTTCCATCCAATGCAATTGTGAAAATTTTCAATAAGGGATAATAGAACAAAGCAATATTTATATTGAAAAGTCATATATGTATGGTTAGTGTTCAATGATTGATTTTCCTTTTTGCTAGCTCCTCTATGGTGGTGGGAGAAGGTATAGTATGTATAAGCTGCTGGAATAATTAGACTATAATTGTTCAGCATAGATCAAGAAGACAAATAACGGAATGGCTTGAGACTTTTAAATTAATTTTCAAAAAGTCTGATGATTTGTCTTTGAATTCAGAGAAAGAAAGGGCTAATAGTTTTTTCTTTGTTGGTCAGTCACTCAGTCATGTCTGACTCCTTGTGATCTCATTTACTGCAGCATGCCAAACTGTCCTTCAACATCTCCCAGAGCTTCCTGAACTCATGTCCATTGAATTGGTCATACCATCCACCCATCTGGTCCTCTGTCATCCTCTCCTCCTCCTGCCTTCAGTCTTTCCCAGAATCAAGGTATTTTCCTGTGAGTTGGCTCTTCACATCAGGTGTCCAAAGTATTGGAACTTCAGCTTCAACACCAGTCCTTCCAGTGCATATTGAGAATTGATTTCCTTCAGGACTGACTGGTTTGATCTCCTTGCTGTCCAAGTGATTCTCAAGAGTCTTCTCTGGCAACTTAACTTTTTTCAGTTATAATGAGGCAAAATTCTTAATTCATCAGTTAATGCTCCTGAAATCAAATCTAGTCTTTTAAAGCAATCTCTCACTAGCTCCTAAAACAAAGTCACCCTTAAAACTTTTTCCATTTACCCTATAAAATTGGCATATCTGAATCTAAAATTTCTTGAATGTGTAATCTGTGGTGCTTTGCTTAATCAAACCTTCAAGTTTCTGTTTGAATATCACTTTAATTATCCTCAATTTTTATAATATTAAACTATACTGCTCTACCTTTGCCTGACCTCAGATTGCATTATTCATATGTTCTAATCATTTTGCCATTAATTATGTATTGCTTTTTATTTTTGAATAAATAATTAAAACTTTGCCTACCTTATCCGAACAAATAAATTGTATTTCATTTAATTTCACTGTTACAAAATACAATTTATTTGATACCTAATCAACAAATGATAACTTGAAGAATTACTTTTAATGATACCAAGAAAATTAATTCTATCCATATTTAACACTGTATACTGCTTATCTGTTTTTTCCTTCAAGCATTTTGCTGTGATATAACTGCAACACAAAAAAGCTGTATATAGTTAATATTTACAACCCCATGAGTTTAGAGACAAGTCTAGAAAACCATACTTGGTTATTCCATAATCATATCCATCACCTCCAAAAGTTTCTACCTACTGACCCAAGTGAGTCAACCTGCCTATGGCTACACCCAGATATTCAAGACAAAAGTCCATCAGGGGCTTTCCCTAGTGGTCCAGTGGGTAAGGACACCACCTTGCAGTGCAAGGGGCGCTGGTTTGATCTCTGGCCTGGGAAGATCCCATGTGCCACAGAGCGACTGGACTGGTGTGTCCAATTACTGAGCTGGAGCTCTGGGGTGCATGCGCCCACAGCCCGTGCTCTGCAACGACAGACGCCACCATGATGGGAGGCCCGCAGGAGCCAAAAAACAAAGACGGATGAAAATGGGGAAATGAAAGACCAATAGAAGTGGCCTGCCTGCTCCCCTCCCTCCCCAACCCGACCCCCGCCCAAAATAAATAAATAAATAAATAAATAAATAATTATATATAAAAAAGTCCATCAGATTGAATGTCAATACTATGCATTTGCACTAAACTCAATGCAAATGCTCCTGGTCTTTGTTACTTAGTATTTTATTTGCATTAATACATGTTGCTGCTTATTTCGCTCCATATTCTAATCCATACCTTTATCAAATTTCTGCCTGTTATTTGGACTCTTGAAATTCTATCCCCATATGAAGCCATTCAACCAGATGAGAATACTTCAATATTTAATTTCATAAAATCACAACAGTGCCACTTGGTATCCTCACTTATCCTTCTGTTCCCCTGTATCATTTTATTGCCTAACTAGTGTTGTGAAGCAAACAAACAAAATCTCAGTGGCATATGATTGAAAATGCTAATTTTGCTCACAAATGGAAATGACTAACCTCTTGTTCATGTGCCTACAGGCAAATATGAGTCTTTGAAGTGACTCCCCTTACCTGAATGGTGGGTTCACGCACATATCTGGTGGTAAGCCAGTCTACTTTTTTTTTTTTTTTTTTAATGGTTTCTTTTGGGGGAGGGCGAGTTGGGGAGGGAGAAGGGTGGGCGGGTCACTTCTGTTGGTCTTTCATTTATTTATTTTTCATCCATCTTTGCTCTTCGGCCCATGTGGGCCTCCCATTGCGGCAGCCTCTGCTGTCGCAGAGCACCGGCTCTGGGTGCATGCGCTCCAGAGCTCCGGCTCAGTAATTGGACACATTGGTCCAGCCGCTCCATGGCACGTGGGATCTTCCCAGGCCAGGGATTAAACCGGCGCCCCTTGCACTGCAAAGCGATGTCCTTACCCACTGTTCCACCAGAGAAGCCCTAAGCCAGTCTTCTTAAAGCTGGACTACTTTAAGTGAAACAACTAAAGTTACTCACTTCTCTTCCATGTGCTTCATTTTTCAATGGGTTCATATGCAGCCATATTGCAAGTGGTAATTCATTTTAGTCATTAATGTAATTAGTCGACCACATTTTAGGATCCAAAGGGGCAAAGTTTTATTTTGAAGACAGATTATTAAACTGTTTCTGTGTCCTGGGAACAGTTTAGGTGCTCCAAATGAGATGATTTTTTCTAGTTCACACGCAGACCATCAGGCTCCCACTGATGTGTTCTATTGTCTCATCACCAGTGAGACTGAAGTTCTTAGGAAAAGACTGATGGTGCTGTATCCATAATAGCATGCAACCCCCATGTAGTTCAATAAATAAATGACAAATAAATATACTTTGCAGTGTCAGTTCCTCACTTCTGAATGTCAGTTAGCAATAGAGTCACACCAATGAACAAATTCCCAAATATCACTGATGAAAGAAAATAGCCTCAACCTGAGCAAACCCATCTAGAGATGAGGTCAACTCACACTTCTAAAAGTCAACCAACCTCTGAACTCCATATATGCCAAAATTTGTATATACAAAGGCCACTACTCTGCTTAGAGCATCATTACTCTTCCCGAGTAAGAAATACATTCAACATTATCTTATTTTGGATGTTGAGTGAGGATCTTGTCAAAACGTGGAGAAGTAACTCTGTGGTACCACTATATCTTTGGCTGTAGAAAAATCAGTTTCATCTGTGTAGCAAGTAACTGCATCTGTATAGCAACTGACTGTATGAATTTAAAGACAGACTTTTACTAATATTTGTTCAATATAGACAATATAACCAGTGATTTAATAACATTAAATTAGATAGCCAAATACTATATTGATCAAAATAAATTTCACACATTTTATCCAAAATTATTTCATGTATAATTAACTTTACATTTAAATAAAAAGAGTATTATTTGCAAAGTTATTATTTATTCCAATTTCATCACAAGTAACCAGATTCTTGGTAAGGTCCAATACTGTATGTATATCTATTAAAAATATAGAAACTATATTTGTCTTCAGTTATATTTTATCTTATCTATCACAGAAAACCTTATCTAAAATGCCAGCATAAACTTTAACATTTTTTTTTTAATAAATCTTTATTCTGTGACCTGTGTGGGCCCCACTGCAGTGCCCTCTCCTGTTGCAGAGCACTGGCTCTGGGTGCATGAGTTCTAGAGCACTGGCTCCTAATTTGATGCATCATTTCAGCCACTCCATGGCACGTGGGATCTTTCCAGGCTGGGCATCGAACCAGCACCCTTTGCACTGTAAGGCGAACTCTTTACCCACTGGACTACCAGGGAAGTCCCACTTTAAAATGTTTTATCCTGAACTGAAAATGAAGTTTATCCTGGTTTAAGTTGATGAAATTTCAGAAAGACAATCTGCATTGGTCATTGTCTCACTCATACTTTTATTGGAAAATTTTGTTGAAGTAGATTTTGACTGTCATTTTTTTTTTTGAGAAGTATTATTCATATAGCCTTGTTTGATGGATTAAATGTAATTTTTATTTTTATTGGATACCTGCTATTTATCCTTGCTCCTTTTCATTTATCTATTTTTCTATTTTTTTAATCTCTCTTTCAATCAATTCTCCTAGCCTTCTTGTTGAATGCCCTAACTTGCAGCCTCACACAGGTTAAATTCTGTTATTTAAGATATCCATGAACAGAATAAAGAAGCAAGGAAGTTGCAGGTTCTCTCACTCAATAATGAAAATAAATTAATGAGATTCTTTGTATAATTCTAGTTCACATTATGGACATAATTAATAACATATAGCAATAATAGAAATGCATAACAATAATACATGGGGAAATAAAATAAATGTGTCAACTGTATAACTCAACTCTAATTATTACTAAGTATGAGAAAGACACTTCATGACAAATATTTATCCTAATGAAAATTAGGGGGCTTCCCTGGTGGTTCAGTAGTAAAGAATCTACATACCAATGTAGGAGACATGACTTCAGTCTCTGGGTTGGGAAAAATGGAAATCCACCACAGTATTCTTTCCCAGAAAATTGCAGGCACAGTGGATACTAGTGGCCTATACTCCATGAGGTCAAAAAAGGTTGGAATAAACAATAATCACAACAGAAGAAATTAATGTTTAGCATGTTTTTTTGTTGAACAACAGTTTATTTTGATTTTCTAGCTAGTTTTACTATATGGGTACTTTGTAAAAGTGCCTCGATTAATCATGAATTTTAAAATAAAGACATGCATTCAGGTATAATCTAAATCAAGCCCCTTATTATTATACAGCAGAAGTGAGCAATAGATTTAAGTGATTAGATCTGATAGAGTGCTTGAACAACTATGGATGGAGATTCATAACATTGCACAGGAGGCAGTGATCAAAATAATCCTGAAGGAAAAGAAATGCAAACATGCAAAAGGGTTGTCTGAAGAGGCCTTAAAAATGCCTGAGAAGGGACTTCCCTGGTTGTTCAGTGGGTAAAGAGTCCGCCTTGCAGTGCAAGGGGCGCTGGTTCGATCCCTGGTCTGGGAAGATCCCACATGCTGTTGAACAGCTGGGCCGGTATGTTCAATTACAAGTCAGAACGCTGGATCGCAAGCACCTAGAGTTGGAGCTCTGCAACAAGAGGGGCCACTGCGATGGGAGGCTCACACAGGTGAACAGTGAAGGTGTATGGAAATAATAAAAACAACAAAAACAGTACAAGAAGCCAAAACTAACAACAACAAAACTGAGAAAAGGAGACAAACAAAAGCCAGAGAAGAAAAGATATGCCCATCTGAATGCAGAGTTCCAAAGAATAACAAGAGGCGAAAAAGACTTCTTTTGTGATCAATGCAAAGAAACAGAGGAAAACAATAGAATGGGAAATCCTAGAAATGTCTACTAGAAAATTAGAGATACCAAGCGAACATTTCATCCAAAGAAGTTCAAAATAAAGGACAGAAATGATATGGACCTAACAGAATCAAAATATATTAAGGAGAAATGGAAAGAATATATAGAAGAACTATACAAAAAGGGTCTTAGTGGCCCAGATATCCTTGATGTGTGGTCACTCACTTGGAGACAGACATCCTGGAGTGTGATGTCAAGTGGGTCTTAGGAAGCATCACTATGAACAAAGTTATTGAAGATAATGAACTTCTAGCTGAGCTATTTCAAATCCTAAAAGATGATGCTGTTAAAGTGTTGCAATCAATATGCCAACAACCTGGGAAAACTCAGTGCTGGTCACAGAACTAGAAAAGATCAATGTTCATTTCAATCCCAAAGAAAGGCAATGCTAAATAATGTCCAAACTACCGCACAATTGATCTCATTTGCATGCTAACAAGGTCATGCCCCAAATCCCGCTCACAATGTGAACTGAGAGCTTCCATATTATTATACAGCAGAAGTGAGCAATAGATTTAAGTGAACAACTAAATGGATGGAGATTCATAACATTGCACAGGAGGCAGTGATCAAAATAATCCTGAAGGAAAAGAAATGCAAACATGCAAAAGGGTTGTCTGAAGAGGCCTTAAAAATGCCTGAGAAGGGACTTCCCTGGTTGTTCAGTGGGTAAGAGTCCGCCTTGCAGTGCAAGGGGCGCTGGTTCGATCCCTGGTCTGGGAAGATCCCACATGCTGTTGAACAGCTGGGCCGGTATGTTCAATTACAAGTCAGAACGCTGGATCGCAAGCACCTAGAGTTGGAGCTCTGCAACAAGAGGGGCCACTGCGATGGGAGGCTCACACAGGTGAACAGTGAAGGTGTATGGAAATAATAAAAACAACAAAAACAGTACAAGAAGCCAAAACTAACAACAACAAAACTGAGAAAAGGAGACAAACAAAAGCCAGAGAAGAAAAGATATGCCCATCTGAATGCAGAGTTCCAAAGAATAACAAGAGGCGAAAAAGACTTCTTTTGTGATCAATGCAAAGAAACAGAGGAAAACAATAGAATGGGAAATCCTAGAAATGTCTACTAGAAAATTAGAGATACCAAGCGAACATTTCATCCAAAGAAGTTCAAAATAAAGGACAGAAATGATATGGACCTAACAGAATCAAAATATATTAAGGAGAAATGGAAAGAATATATAGAAGAACTATACAAAAAGGGTCTTAATGGCCCAGATATCCTTGATGTGTGGTCACTCACTTGGAGACAGACATCCTGGAGTGTGATGTCAAGTGGGTCTTAGGAAGCATCACTATGAACAAAGTTATTGAAGATAATGAACTTCTAGCTGAGCTATTTCAAATCCTAAAAGATGATGCTGTTAAAGTGTTGCAATCAATATGCCAACAACCTGGGAAAACTCAGTGCTGGTCACAGAACTAGAAAAGATCAATGTTCATTTCAATCCCAAAGAAAGGCAATGCTAAATAATGTCCAAACTACCGCACAATTGATCTCATTTTGCATGCTAACAAGGTCATGCCCCAAATCCCTCAAGCTATGCTTCAGCAGTATGTGAACTGAGAGCTTCCATATGTATCCGCTGGATTTAGATAATGCAGAGGAGCCAGAGATCAAACTGCCAACATCTGTTGGATCATAGATAAATTAAGGGAATTCCAAAAAGAAACATCTACTTCTGCTCCATTAACTAGGCTAAAGCCGTTCATTGACTATGTGGATCACAACGAACTGCAAAAAAATTCTTCAAGGAATAAGAATATCAGACCACCTTACCTGCCTCCTGTGAAATCTGTACGTAGGTCAAGAAGCAACAGCACTGGACATGGAACAATGGACTGCTTCCAAACCGGAAAAGGAGTATGTCAGGATATATATTGTTAACCTGCTTATTTAAATTGCATGCAAAGTTTATCATTCAAAATGTCGGACTGGATGAAGCACAGCTGGAATCTAAATTGTGGGGAAAAATATCAATAACTTTAAGTGTGAAGATGACATGACCCTAATATCAGAAAGTAAATAAGAATTAAATAGCTTCTTGGTGAAAGTGAAGAGGAGAGTGAAAAAGCTGGCTTAAAACTCAACATTCAAAAAACTAAGATAATGCATCTGGTCCCATTACTTCATGATAAATAGATGGGTAAAAATTGGAAATAGTGACAGACTTTATTTTATTGGGCTCTAAAATCACTGTGGACAGTGACTTCAGCCACACAATTAAAAGATTTTTGTTCCATGGAGGAAAAGCTATGGCAAACCTAGACAGCATATTAAAAAGCAGAAACATCACTTTGCTGACAGAAGTTCATATAGTCAAAGCTATTATTTTTCCAGTAGTCTTGTATGGATGGGAGAGATGGTCTATAAAGAAGGCTGAATGCTGAAGAATTGTTATCAAATTGTGGTGCTAGAGGAGACTCTTGAGAGTTCTTTGTTCAGCTAGGAGGTCAAAACAGTCAATTTTAAAGCAAATCAACCCTGAATATTTATTGGAAGGACTGATGTTGCAGGTGAAGCTCAGCTGATGAAAGAGCTAGCTCATTGGAAAAGTCCTGATGCTGGGAAAGATTGAGGGCAGGAGCAGAAGATGCAAGAGAGGATGAGATGGTTAGATGGCATCATCAATTCAATGAATGTGAGTTTGAGAAAACTCTGGGAGATAGATAGTGAAAGACAGGGAAGCCTGAAATGGTACACTCCATGGGGTCTCAAGACTTGGAAACGACTGAGCAACTAAATAATAAATACATTTTGTACTTCTCAAAGATGCTGTAAACATGAACACTTACTTGCTCTTAAATGAGATCTCTTATGATCATAAGATATAGTGTCCTTCATATTTTTTAAACCTAAATTCAATGTTATCTCCCCTACTAGCCTGTAGATAGAAATTCAAAAGTATGTAAATACTCATAAATGCATAAAATAGGATTTTAGCAAATTTTCCACTACGAATACTTTATTTTAATTCAAATAAATTATGATACATAAACATGCATTTTATTATTTTTTTATGATTTTGAGAAAATGATATATTTGTAAAGTCTTTGGGCATAAAATGTAATTAACTGGCCTCTCAAAATGTTGATGTACACTGCATTGGGGTCAGGAAAAAGCAATTGAAAATGCAACTGTCTTTGTTCAAGTCACACTGAAGAAATGATCAATAGTAAAGTATGAGGCCAAGTCTTTCTCTGTTTACATAACAAGAAAAACATATTTCCCTTTTGCTCCAGAGGGAGCAGGAGCAACAACAGTGAAGAAGCTCAAAACAGCCAGATAGAATCCGCTGCTTATATCTTAAAAGGTGAGAAACTGACAACCACAGAACAACAGTTTGTATGAAGAGACAATATCCTGTGAAGTCCCTCATAGGTAAAGCCTGCTTTAGTTTTCTGGGTACAGAGGCTGAACTCTGCTCTGAGAACTGACAGATCCTCTAAATTATCTTTTTAGCACCAGGGATGGGTTTCATGGAAGATAATTTGTCCATGCACCCAGTATGGGGGAATAGTTCAGGATGATTCAAGTTAATTACCTTCATTGTGTAGTTTATTTCTATTATTATTACATCAGCTCCACTTCAAGATCATCAGGCATTAGATCTTGCAGGTTGGGGACACTTACAGTAAAGAGGAAAATGTTTAACTCAGGAATGATAAATACAAAACCAATTTAAAGTATTCTCTCTATATAAGAGAAACGATAAATCAGCCTGAAGTACTAACTATGAAAACACGTGAAGTTTTTCAGAGGGTAAAATACAGGTGAACACTTAATAGCAACATCAGTACAATGGATTTCTGTAACAGAAAGTGAATAATTACTAAAATCAATCATGGTGATTATGTGATATCTGGTTATACTGCTACCATGGTAATAGTTTCTATTTTTATTATTTACATTTTGTAAAAGGGGATATATCACATTCAGTTTTCTGTTATATCTTAAGCAGTTGATGAGTCTTAATTTTAATCAAAATGGCTCTTATGAAAATAAACATTAAGTTGGAAGAATACTGAATGAAGAAGGAATGGACAATGAAAGCCCCAAGCAAACACTTTCCTATTGAAAGAGGCATTTAGCCCTTATGATATTCAGGTAGCAATTTCACTTCAAGAAGATAGGTTAGAACTAGACACATGTGTTATTTCTATCTAAGTCAACCTTAATGTCTTGAATCAATACTTGAATATAATATAATATGAAAGTTTTTTAAGCAGATGATTTTGAGACAGACACTGCTGTGCATTTCCTAGCCATTATGTTATTGACTCCTCATATTAGTTCTATATAATTTGTAACCAGAATAAGCTTACTTTTCAATGAAGAGTGTGATGCAGAGAAACATTTTCTAACTTGCCTAAAGTAACATTTTTCAATGACAGAGTTCCAATTTAACCCATAAATCTCTCTTCCTCCAGAATCTCTTTTCTTCTGAAATAGTCTATTATTGCTCAAAATATTCACTGATTCACTGTACTTTTGAATTTAGGAGAGGTCCAATAATCTGCATTGGTTAAGGAATTTGAGTAAAGATGATATGTGCTACTTCCATTGAAAAGCTTTAAGAACTAACCTAGGGATAGACATGCATAATATTTTTTTTAACCTTTCCATGAGACCATGAGATTATAAACAAATGTCACTGAGTCAGCCTGGATCCCACTATGAAGACAGTGGGGAGAAGTGCCAGTCTGAAATGAACCCATAAGAGGAAATTATTCATGACTATTGTCTTTTTTTTCAGTCACTAGGTCATGCCTGACTCTGTGAGACCCCAAGGACTGCAACGTGCCAAGCTTCCCTGTCCCTCACCATCTCCTGGAATTTGCCAAATTTCTTGTCCACTGAATTGGTGATTTCACCCAATCATCTCATCCTCTGTCATCCTCATCTTCTGCCTTCAATCTTTCCCAGCAATAAAGTTTTTTTCTGATATTTTGGCTCTTTGCATCAGGTAGCCAAAATATGGCTATAAGCCACTAAAAAATTTGCATTGATTACTTCAATATAGCCTAGGCTATCTCAACTAATACAGCTCAAAACTATCAGGTATTTGACTTTTCAGTACACAGAATACATATACCTAGGGTCAAATCACATTTAAGATTTTATTAGTTGATGTCTACCAAATAAGGAGTATGCTTGAGTACTTAAGAAATAATACAAAAGATTAACCAATATTAACTAGGATAAATGTCAAGACTCTTCTGCCTTATCTACTGATCAGAATCAGAGAAAGTCAAACAAATGGACTAAGCCAAAAAAGAGAATCTTGATGTTACATGGTAAAACATAGAATATTTAAACAACTCAAAGAAACCAGATTTTTGCAGCTGAATCTCAGGAATAAAAAGCTCATTCTTACCCTTCAATGTGCATCAACATGTATCAACTTATCCTCTATGATCTGGACATATATTATCCATTTACATTATTATTTTAATTCCCAGAAAATGACTTGCTTTAATGGTTAGAACTTGAAAATTTCTTCAAGACCCACATGCTATTGAAGATAGGGTGGTCAAGGCAACCCTTCATAATGAAAATTATTCTCACCTCCAATACACTCATAGAACAACCCACTATGTCTAGAGAGAGATCCACATGAAAACACTGCAGCCTTGACACCAGTCCCGTAAATAGTGATGAAGTCCTAATTCCCAGGTGAAAGCAAGACAATCCTTAAGCAAGTAATCCACCCACTGTGTGACTCCATCAAAGAATAATTTTGCAATGATTCTCAGTAATTTAGAAGTCTTCTTATTATAGTAACGAATGATCATCTATAAAAGTGTCTTTTCATTAATCGGAACTGAATGATTTCATTTTCTGAATAGGCAATTATGGTAGTTATGAATAGTATTCTGCTACTGATAAATTTTAATTATCTACTTCTCTTTTCTTTACTTCAGAAAGTATATTTAGAAAAAAAAAGAAAGTATATTTAGGGGTCGTAATGTTTGTAGTCAGCAATATTTTTCCAGATTCTACATGTAACCAGAGAAAAACTTAGGACACGGCTTTGGCCAAACTTCAGAAAAGTGTAAGTAACAAGGAGCTTTGAAGGAAACATCTTTAAGACTATCTATTTGGCACAGACTCTGGCTTGTGACAGTCTCATTTCATTTCTTTCTGGAGTGTAAATGTAAAACCCAGAGAACATGAGGGTCTCGACACTTAGAAAATGGGGATTATATGATAGGATTATGGTGGAGACCTAGATCATTAATGACAAACTGAGTTGTGATGACATCGCATTGCGATGACTTCTCTTGTTGGGGAACATGGACTCTAGGGCACACGGGTTTCAGTAGTTGTGGCACATGGGCTCCATAGTTGTTGTAGCTCATGGACTTAGTTACTCCGTGGCATATGGGATCTTCTCATATCAGGGATCAAACTCCTGTCTCCTGCATTGGCAGGCAAACTCTTTACCACTGAGCTACTAGGCAAGCTCCCATTACCTACAGTCTTCAGTAAAGTGTTATGTTAAACTCCAAGGCACACAGCACAAAAAGGAATAATGAATAATCATAGTAAACATTCTAATTTAAGAAATGGACAAGTTTTTCACAAAGATGTTGCTAAAAGTGAAGAAGGGAACTCCTGTCTCTCCTGAAGTCGACACAAAAGTAAAAGCCAAGGCAGTACTCAAAGGCATTCACAGACACACAAAAAATGAAAGCCTGCATGTCATCTACCTTCTAGAGAACCCAAGACAATGCAGTTCTGAAGGCGACCTAAATATCCTTAGAAGATCACCCTCAGGAGAAACAAACTTGGCCACTATGTCAGCACCAAATTCCCCTGATCTAGACTGGCCATGTAGAAGGTAGAAGACAACAACAAAAAAAGATACATCATGATGGCAGCCCCAAGAACATCATATTCACCATCAAACCAGAGGGGAAAGTTGGGGAGGGGCAGGGATAAATCAGGCACTTGGGATTAACATACACACATTATTATATGTAAAAAAGAACAATCAACTCAAGAAATACTGTACAGCACAGGGAACTATACTCAATATTCTGTAGTAACCTGGATGGGAAAATAATCTGAAAAAGAATGGATATATGTATATGTGAATCACTCTGCTATACATGGAAAATTAAATAATATTGCAATCAACTATGTGTGTGCTAAATTGCTTCAGTCATGTCCAACTCTACGGACTGTAGACTGCCCACAGGATTCTCTAGGCAAGAATACTGTAGTGCATTGCCATTTCCTGACCCAGGAATTACATCTGTGTCTTTTGTGTCTCTTGGATTGACAGTTGGGTTCTTTACCATTAGCACAATCTGAAAAGTCACTATACTAAATACATTAAAAAAAAAAAAAAGAAAGAAACTTGAAGAATGCTGGCAAATTCTAAATAACATTTTTTACCATAATGAAGTTTTAAAAAGGCCACACACAAACTAAATGAATGAAAAGAGGGTGGGCACAATTTCATAGAATGTACTACATTGTGCCAGAGAGAAATGCCACAGTTTTCCAGATGTGAAGTGAATGCTTTCACTAGAAATCTATCCACTCTTTGTAATTTGCCCCTTCTTGCATGACTGTCTCTAAAAGCAATATAAAGGAGGACTTCACTTTCCAGAGCTGAATATTGCTAACAGTGAACCTTTCTTTTTCAGTTACAAAAACTAAGCTTTGTTCAGAGGTTAAGAAATTATAGATTCCTATTTTTCCAATCTTCTTGTCAATAATTTCTAAATGTTTCACTAGCTGTGTAGATCTCTTTTCAAATAATTCAGAACTAGTAACTACAAAGGCATTCACAGACACAAAACATGAAAGCCTGCATGTCATCTACCTTCTAGAGAACCCAAGACAATGCAGTTCTGAAGGCGACCTAAATATCCTTAGAAGATCACCCTCAGGAGAAACAAACTTGGCCACTATGTCAGCACCAAATTCCCCTGATCTAGACTGGCCATGTAGAAGGTAGAAGACAACAACAAAAAAAGATACATCATGATGGCAGCCCCAAGAACATCATATTCACCATCAAACCAGAGGGGAAAGTTGGGGAGGGGCAGGGATAAATCAGGCACTTGGGATTAACATACACACATTATTATATGTAAAAAAGAACAATCAACTCAAGAAATACTGTACAGCACAGGGAACTATACTCAATATTCTGTAGTAACCTGGATGGGAAAATAATCTGAAAAAGAATGGATATATGTATATGTGAATCACTCTGCTATACATGGAAAATTAAATAATATTGCAATCAACTATGTGTGTGCTAAATTGCTTCAGTCATGTCCAACTCTACGGACTGTAGACTGCCCACAGGATTCTCTAGGCAAGAATACTGTAGTGCATTGCCATTTCCTGACCCAGGAATTACATCTGTGTCTTTTGTGTCTCTTGGATTGACAGTTGGGTTCTTTACCATTAGCACAATCTGAAAAGTCACTATACTAAATACATTAAAAAAAAAAAAAAGAAAGAAAGAAACTTGAAGAATGCTGGCAAATTCTAAATAACATTTTTTACCATAATGAAGTTTTAAAAAGGCCACACACAAACTAAATGAATGAAAAGAGGGTGGGCACAATTTCATAGAATGTACTACATTGTGCCAGAGAGAAATGCCACAGTTTTCCAGATGTGAAGTGAATGCTTTCACTAGAAATCTATCCACTCTTTGTAATTTGCCCCTTCTTGCATGACTGTCTCTAAAAGCAATATAAAGGAGGACTTCACTTTCCAGAGCTGAATATTGCTAACAGTGAACCTTTCTTTTTCAGTTACAAAAACTAAGCTTTGTTCAGAGGTTAAGAAATTATAGATTCCTATTTTTCCAATCTTCTTGTCAATAATTTCTAAATGTTTCACTAGCTGTGTAGATCTCTTTTCAAATAATTCAGAACTAGTAACTACAATGGCAACTATCCTTTCATATTTTTAGCATGGACCTTATTTAAAAAAAAATTCTCCCTATTATGAACAGAAGTGTTACTTCTATAATGGTTGGAGAGCAAATTAAATGTTCTTTTCTTCTTAGCACAGTCTGTGAATAAAATCCGTAGTAATAACAACTGAGGGCTATTTTAGAACAGAATTAACATAACAACAACTTAAAATAAGAGAATAACAAAATCTTCACTATCGTCTTCCCTGTTTTAATTCAGTCCATTCCAGACTTAATGATCTGACATTTAGAATGATCTACTCTGAAATCCAGTTTAAGTACTAAAATAGACTTGTGCATCGTGTGATATAAAAATGCTTTTTTATCTATATCAATAATGGAGTGTATATTTATGTAATAGTGGAATGCGTATTTATGTAATACTTCATCAAGTATGGCTTGATCTGGGAGCTCAAGTAATAATATTAGTGTTTTGCGTTATCTTTGCTTATCATTATATGCATACCCTAGTATAATGGATCAGGAATGACAGAATTTATGATCTGTTCAAATTACAAACATTCTTGCCTCATTATAATTGAAAAAAATAAGGAGCTTGAGAAGACTCTTGAGAATCCCTTGGACAGTAAAGATATCAAACCAGTCAATCCTAAAGGAAATCAACTCTGAATATTCTTCAAAAGGACTGATACTGAAGTTAAAGCTCCAATACTTTAGTCTCCTCATGTGAAGAGCCAACTCATTGTAAAAGACTCTGATGTTGGGAAAGACTGAAGGCAAGAGGGGAAGGGGGCGACAGAAGATGAGATGTTTGGATGGTATCACTGACTCAATCGACATGAATTCCAGCATACTGTGGGAGATAGTGAAGGACAGGGAAGCCTGGCATGTTGTAGTTCATGGGGTCACAAGAGTTGGACATTACAGTGACTGAGCAACAGCAACAGATGAGTTTAGGGAACACTTGGCTTCTTTTTTTTCAGCTTTATTGAGGTATAATTGACATATAAGACTGTGAGATATTTAACATGTGCATCATGATGACTTGATATACATTATGAAAGGATTCCTCTCATCTGCTTAACTGCTACATTCCCCACTTCACATGTTCTTACTTTGTGTGTGACAACAATTTAGTAACTACAAATCAAGCAATCACTGGGAAAAGGAAGATTATCAAGGCACCAGTCTATAAACAAGGGGCCAAGGTCAGAGCCTCTAGGGCAATGGGCAATAGAAATAGCCTTAAAGAGGCTGAGAGTGACTGTACCTTTTTTTCTTTTAATTTTTAAAGTTAATTTTATTGAAATGTATTTGCTTTACAACGTTATGTTACCTTCCATGCTGTGCTATACTTAGCTACTGTCATATCTTACTCTTTACAGCCCCAGTGACTGTGGCCCACCATGCTCCTCTCTCCATTGGGGACTTTCCAGGCAAGAATACCTGGGTTGCCATGTCCTCCTCCAGGGGATTCCTTTTTATGGCTGAGCAATATTCCATTATATGTATATATCACATCTTCTTTATCCATGCTTCTGCTGATGGATATTTAGATTGCTTCCTTGTCTTGGCTATTGTAAATAGCTTTTAAAATCTAAAGTCTTGGTGTTCAAATCATTGTCAGGAAACTTTAGTGCACTGAGAATGTCCTTCTATTATCTTCTAACCTTGAATTTTCCAGATTTGAAATCAGCTCCTAATAATATTGCACCCAACTATATATTATTTACTCTTTCTATTTTACCTATTTTTCCTTATTTTTAACTTTTTGCAATTTTGCTATGATATGTGCATATTAATTTTCTACTGCTACTGTAACAAATTACCACAAATTTATTGGCTGAAAACAACACAAGTCAAATATCTTATAGTTCTAGAGGTTATAAATCTGAAAGGAATCTTACCAGGCTGAAATCAAGATGTGGGTGGTATTCTGTTCTTTCAGGAGAAAATGTTTCTTTTTTTTTTTTTTTGACTTTATGGAATCCATCTGCAGTCTTGGGCTTGTGATTCTTTTCTCCATCTTCAAAGCAGCTCACTCCAGCTTAGCTTGCATTACCATATATCATTTATTTTATTTTGACCCATCAACCTCTTTCTTATTAAAGCTAGAGCCATTGTGATAATGTAAGATAACCTTTATATTTCAAAATTCTTAATTCAGTCACTTCTGCAATCTCTTTTGGCATGTAAAGTAGCATATTCATGGACTCTGGAAGTTAAGCCATAAACATCTTTTGTGAGTATTATATCAAGAGTACCACAATGTGGTATATGTTGCTATTATTTTACTTTGAATTCCTTAAGATCATGGAGGTCTAAAGCGTTTTAAACAAATCTGTGATTTTTAGCCATTATTTTGAGTCTTGTTTCTAATGTTTCCTCCACTCTTTTGAAACTATTATTTCACACAAACATTGGAACACTTGACATATTCTAGCAGATTTTTGAGATTCTATTCATCATTTTCTTTTCATCTTCCTTTCTTTGTTCTTCAGAGGGACAATTGATCTATAATTAAGCTTACCACTTCTTTCTTCCACAATTTCAAATTTGCTTTTGATTCTAACTTGTGAAATTTTCATTGCTATCATTATAACTTCTGTCTTTAGAATTTCCATGTGGTTCTTTCTTAAAGTTCTCCATCATTTTTTTCTATTTATTACTTTAATAATGGAGTAATTTTCTTTCCTTAGAAAACAAGTATACTGTTTTCTTTGAAAAATTTGATTCACTAAATTATTGTCTGGACCCATTCAAAATGAGTTTCTTGTCACTGCTTTTCTTTCATTTATGAGTTTTATATTTCAGTTTTATTAGAGGAATGTAAATCAAAGCTACATTGAGTAACCACCTCACACAGGTCAGAATGGCTATCATTGAAAAATCTAAAAATAATAAATGTTGTAGAGGATGTTGAAAAAAGGGAACCTTCTTACACTATTAGTGGAGATGATAGTTGGTACAATTACAATGGACAACAGTATGGAGATTCCTCAAAAAACTTAGAATAGCATTACCATGATACAGCAATCCTGTGTCAGGGAATATAACCATACAAAACTACAATTCAAAAAGATACATACACACCTATGTTCATAGTAGCACTGTTCACAATAGCCAAAACATGGAAACAACATAAATCACATTGGCAGATAAATGGATAAAGAACATGTGGTACAGATATACAACAGAATATTGCTCAGCCATAAAGAAGAATGAAATGTAATTTGATATAACATGGATGGACTCATATTGAATGAAATAAGTCAGAAAGAGAAAGACAAGTATCATACAATATTATTTATATGTGGAACGTAAAATATGACACAAATTAAATTACCTGCAAAACAGACAGAATCATAGAGAATGGATTTGTGATTGCCAAGAAGAGGGGAGGAGGCCGAAGGATGGACTGGGAGTTTGGGGTTGGGGTAGTTAAGAACTATTACATTTACAATGGATAAACAGAAACGCCCTAATGTATAGCACTATATTCATTTGTCTTGTGATAAGCCTTAATAGAAAAAAGATCATATATATGTGTGTGTATAACTGAGTCAATTTCCAGTACAGTACAGAAATGTGTACAACATTGTAAGTCACCTGTACTTCAATAAAAAGAAAAATAACAGTACAATTTTCTTCCTACCTTAAAGGGTAAATAGTAAGAATATTATGAAATTAAAGGTATAAATGAGAATTTAGAAAATGGCATATTTGAGTGCAGATAAATCATCATTCAAATTAGGGGGAGTTACTAAAATTAATATTATTATTGAGTGCAGATAATCATTAAATTATTGTCTGGACCCATTCAAAATGAGTTTCTTGTCACTGCTTTTCTTTCATTTATGAGTTTTATATTTCAGTTTTATTAGAGGAATGTAAATCAAAGCTACATTGAGTAACCACCTCACACAGGTCAGAATGGCTATCATTGAAAAATCTAAAAATAATAAATGTTGTAGAGGATGTTGAAAAAAGGGAACCTTCTTACACTATTAGTGGAGATGATAGTTGGTACAATTACAATGGACAACAGTATGGAGATTCCTCAAAAAACTTAGAATAGCATTACCATGATACAGCAATCCTGTGTCAGGGAATATAACCATACAAAACTACAATTCAAAAAGATACATACACACCTATGTTCATAGTAGCACTGTTCACAATAGCCAAAACATGGAAACAACATAAATCACATTGGCAGATAAATGGATAAAGAACATGTGGTACAGATATACAACAGAATATTGCTCAGCCATAAAGAAGAATGAAATGTAATTTGATATAACATGGATGGACTCATATTGAATGAAATAAGTCAGAAAGAGAAAGACAAGTATCATACAATATTATTTATATGTGGAACGTAAAATATGACACAAATTAAATTACCTGCAAAACAGACAGAATCATAGAGAATGGATTTGTGATTGCCAAGAAGAGGGGAGGAGGCCGAAGGATGGACTGGGAGTTTGGGGTTGGGGTAGTTAAGAACTATTACATTTACAATGGATAAACAGAAACGCCCTAATGTATAGCACTATATTCATTTGTCTTGTGATAAGCCTTAATAGAAAAAAGATCATATATATGTGTGTGTATAACTGAGTCAATTTCCAGTACAGTACAGAAATGTGTACAACATTGTAAGTCACCTGTACTTCAATAAAAAGAAAAATAACAGTACAATTTTCTTCCTACCTTAAAGGGTAAATAGTAAGAATATTATGAAATTAAAGGTATAAATGAGAATTTAGAAAATGGCATATTTGAGTGCAGATAAATCATCATTCAAATTGGGGGTAGTTACTAAAAATTAATATTATTATTAGCTTATTATCCTCTTATTTTATGTAAGGAAATTATCATAATATTATCTTGACTTCTATCTTATTTTTATTGCAGTTAATGAGGTAGTATATTTATATAGTTTCACTGGAAATGTGTATAGTAAGCTTAATAAATCTCTGATATTTAGCTGTCCCTTGCTCTAGTAGCAATGACTTGCACTCATAGGGTCTTATAGGCAATGAAATAAAATTAATTTGACACAGGGATCAGGAAAAAATGACATATGTAAAGTGACATCTTCAACTTAGAATTACCAGAACATTATTAGCTCACTTTTGTTTTGTAATTCCTTTGTTTATGATACTGGAAAGTGCTGTGACAGCAACAAGTAGGCGTCTTATTTAAGGGCCCATGAAAAAAGGCATAGTATACAGGAATAGAATCTCAGACAAAATTCGGGGGATTTCATTTCTAATTATGACTCTTTCACTGACAAGCTCATCTATCTGGTTATGAACAGGTCCATTTCTCCCCTAATATTTTCTTTTGAAAAATCACATATCAACAGTAAGAGTAAACTAAATAATCACTCCAAGAAAATCACATATATTGTTCAACTTGATCCCACAATTATTTTTAAACACTTATATTTAAATTACATGCATAAAATTCACCACAAAATTTGAATTACTGAGAAATAATTACTATATAGTATGTAAAATATGAGTATAACCTCTTTCATATGCTTCTCCAATTACGTTTTCTATAGTATTAAAGAAAAGAAATCTTATGATACATTTGTATGTAGTTCTACCAAAGACTTAATTTCAAATTTTCTGAAGAGTAATACTCAGAGGATTTTGGAGAGAGATACATTCTTTGAGGGACTATATTTGAGATCATTATACTTGCACCATATTATCTCTACAATGAAGAGAAAACAAGTACCAAGTATTGCACATCCCTCTGTCAGATGGCAAATGAAACTGTAAGAAAATAAATTGTCTTTACTGTGTTGTCTATTGATGTACTGCTTAATAGTAGGTGGTCGTTCTTTGATCACTGGTTAACCACCTTTAGAAACTATTGAGTGCAGATAAATCATCATTCAAATTGGGGGTAGTTACTAAAAATTAATATTATTATTAGCTTATTATCCTCTTATTTTATGTAAGGAAATTATCATAATATTATCTTGACTTCTATCTTATTTTTATTGCAGTTAATGAGGTAGTATATTTATATAGTTTCACTGGAAATGTGTATAGTAAGCTTAATAAATCTCTGATATTTAGCTGTCCCTTGCTCTAGTAGCAATGACTTGCACTCATAGGGTCTTATAGGCAATGAAATAAAATTAATTTGACACAGGGATCAGGAAAAAATGACATATGTAAAGTGACATCTTCAACTTAGAATTACCAGAACATTATTAGCTCACTTTTGTTTTGTAATTCCTTTGTTTATGATACTGGAAAGTGCTGTGACAGCAACAAGTAGGCGTCTTATTTAAGGGCCCATGAAAAAAGGCATAGTATACAGGAATAGAATCTCAGACAAAATTCGGGGGATTTCATTTCTAATTATGACTCTTTCACTGACAAGCTCATCTATCTGGTTATGAACAGGTCCATTTCTCCCCTAATATTTTCTTTTGAAAAATCACATATCAACAGTAAGAGTAAACTAAATAATCACTCCAAGAAAATCACATATATTGTTCAACTTGATCCCACAATTATTTTTAAACACTTATATTTAAATTACATGCATAAAATTCACCACAAAATTTGAATTACTGAGAAATAATTACTATATAGTATGTAAAATATGAGTATAACCTCTTTCATATGCTTCTCCAATTACGTTTTCTATAGTATTAAAGAAAAGAAATCTTATGATACATTTGTATGTAGTTCTACCAAAGACTTAATTTCAAATTTTCTGAAGAGTAATACTCAGAGGATTTTGGAGAGAGATACATTCTTTGAGGGACTATATTTGAGATCATTATACTTGCACCATATTATCTCTACAATGAAGAGAAAACAAGTACCAAGTATTGCACATCCCTCTGTCAGATGGCAAATGAAACTGTAAGAAAATAAATTGTCTTTACTGTGTTGTCTATTGATGTACTGCTTAATAGTAGGTGGTCGTTCTTTGATCACTGGTTAACCACCTTTAGAAACAAGTCACTGCAGTTCAGAAGTGGGACTCCTAGGAATTATATAATTGGGCAGAACACATGGACTCTGCTTAGTAGTGCAATATCTCGAGGAAAACCCTGGAAGTTTAGAGTATCAGAAGCTATTTATTACAGGAAAACAAAAACCCTGAGATGCAACCAAAAGCTATAATTTTCTAGCTCATTTTTCCTTCAGGTATATCATGAGTGTAAATAAAATTCGACAGCAGTTTTTCACAATCAGGCTATTAAAATTTTCATTTTATTATGCATGTATTTTATGTGGAAAGTCACAAATAAGTTTATCTATTGTTTCTGCATACACATTAGGCGCTGATGAATGATGCTGTATTCTTTCCTTGCTTTAACCCCAGACTTTTTTTCTCCATATCCTCTAATCAACCCTGCCTCACAAATTTGAGAGAAATAATCAGAAAATAATTTTTAAAAAGGGTAAATATTTTTACTCTTAGGTAGTAATATAAATCAGAAAATAATTTTTAAAAAGGGTAAATATTTTTACTCTTAGGTAGTAATATAAATCAGAAAATAATTTTTAAAAAGGGTAAATTTTTTACGCTTAAGTAGTAATATATTTATATAATTTTTTTTTTTTTTTTTTTTTGCTAGGCTCCTGCTAGGAATTTTGAATAGATTATTTTTCTCACTTTAAAGCTCAGTTTCTAGTTTGAGAAAATCAGAGCACAAGCAAGGTTGACCAGCTAGTACTTGCCAAATTCAGGTTTTAAAGCTCAATAAATCTGACTCTAAGGTTCATAACTGTCACATTAAGTTAATTACTAACAAGATGAAATATTTCATCATGTACCATGATATAATGGTGGAATGACTGAAAATTTAGATCTGTATATCTTTTTATATCTATCTATATCTCTATAATTTGATATACATCTATATAATCTGAAATATTTCTATCTATATTTATAAATAATATTGTACCCATAGTAAAAAAATCTCAATTTCACTTTAAGACAAAAGTAAATGTAATAAATATTATAGACAGTAAAGCTATATTGTGTGCTGTGTCACTTGATTTGTTGGAGAGAAAGCTCAGATCCAAGATTATGACTATCTTTAGCAATTTAAAATGAAAATGCAGCATGTTTCTTTTCCAGCCTTGTTTGGTGCAGGTTGCCTAACTTAATCTTGAAAATTTTTCACAATTTGATTTCCTTTCTTGTATGTCCCTTCTAGTTGATTTTTTAAACCTCACTTTAGAAAAAGCACATAGGAGTAATTTTGAGATCTAGGGAAGGTATAGATCCTCACATTAAACTTGACACCAAAAGTATAATTTATAAAAGTACTGATATATTGTACTTCCAACTTAAAATAATTTGATCCGAGTACAGCAGTTTTTCACAATCAGGCTATTAAAATTTTCATTTTATTATGCATGTATTTTATGTGGAAAGTCACAAATAAGTTTATCTATTGTTTCTGCATACACATTAGGCGCTGATGAATGATGCTGTATTCTTTCCTTGCTTTAACCCCAGACTTTTTTTCTCCATATCCTCTAATCAACCCTGCCTCACAAATTTGAGAGAAATAATCAGAAAATAATTTTTAAAAAGGGTAAATATTTTTACTCTTAGGTAGTAATATAAATCAGAAAATAATTTTTAAAAAGGGTAAATATTTTTACTCTTAGGTAGTAATATAAATCAGAAAATAATTTTTAAAAAGGGTAAATTTTTTACGCTTAAGTAGTAATATATTTATATAATTTTTTTTTTTTTTTTTTTTTTGCTAGGCTCCTGCTAGGAATTTTGAATAGATTATTTTTCTCACTTTAAAGCTCAGTTTCTAGTTTGAGAAAATCAGAGCACAAGCAAGGTTGACCAGCTAGTACTTGCCAAATTCAGGTTTTAAAGCTCAATAAATCTGACTCTAAGGTTCATAACTGTCACATTAAGTTAATTACTAACAAGATGAAATATTTCATCATGTACCATGATATAATGGTGGAATGACTGAAAATTTAGATCTGTATATCTTTTTATATCTATCTATATCTCTATAATTTGATATACATCTATATAATCTGAAATATTTCTATCTATATTTATAAATAATATTGTACCCATAGTAAAAAAATCTCAATTTCACTTTAAGACAAAAGTAAATGTAATAAATATTATAGACAGTAAAGCTATATTGTGTGCTGTGTCACTTGATTTGTTGGAGAGAAAGCTCAGATCCAAGATTATGACTATCTTTAGCAATTTAAAATGAAAATGCAGCATGTTTCTTTTCCAGCCTTGTTTGGTGCAGGTTGCCTAACTTAATCTTGAAAATTTTTCACAATTTGATTTCCTTTCTTGTATGTCCCTTCTAGTTGATTTTTTAAACCTCACTTTAGAAAAAGCACATAGGAGTAATTTTGAGATCTAGGGAAGGTATAGATCCTCACATTAAACTTGACACCAAAAGTATAATTTATAAAAGTACTGATATATTGTACTTCCAACTTAAAATAATTTGATCCGAGAATGGAGAGGTAAGAGAAAGAAAAATAAAACTATACACAGAAAATATATACAAACTATACATCTAATAAAGACAATATCTATCCTTTTTAGAATGTGTAAATTGTTGTCAAAATTCAAGAGTTAAAAATGATCCAATTAGAAAATGTGTACAAGAAGCGACATTTCACTACAGATGATATAGAAATGGGAAATGAGTACATGAAAACATACTTGACTTCATAAACTTAAAGAAAATTCAAGTTAAAACCACAATGCATATCATAGATATCCATGTGGCTTTAAGAACAATAGTGACAATGCCAAATGTTGAAAAGAATGGACAGAAACTGGATTGCTCAATATTGCTGTTAGGAATCTGAAACATGAATTTCCTGGAAAACAGTTTCATAGTTTCTTTAATAACTCAGCATGCCACTACCATACAATCCAATGACTGTACTCTTGGACATCATTTCTAGAGGAATAAACATATATATTAACATATACACTTGAACATAAGTGTTTATAGCAGTTTTATTCTTAGTAGTTAAAAACTGGAAAAACGGACTTCCCCTGGTAGTCCAGTGGGTAAGGACACTGCCTTGCAGTGCAAGGGGCGCCAGTTCGATCCCTGGCCTGGGAAGATTCCACGTGCCATGGAGCGGCTGGACCCATGTGTCCAATTACTGAGCCGGAGCTCTGGAGCGCATGTGCCCAGAGCCAGCGTTCTGCAACGACAGACACCACCGTGATGGGAGGCCCACAGGAGCCAAAGAGCAAAGACGGATGAAAATGGAGAAATAAAAGACCAATAGAAGTGGCCCGCCCGCTCCCCTCCCTCCCCAACCCGACCCCCGCCCAAAATAAATAAATAAATAAATCTTTTAAAAACAAAAATGAAAGAAAGAAATTAGCCCCTATTTAAAAAAAAAAAAAAAAAAAACTGGAAAAATCCCTCTCTCTCTCACAGGATAAATAGTAAAGCGCAGTGTCCTACAGAGAGTGATGCCAGCATCATGGCAGGATGAGAAGTTCCTCCTATCTGTCCCACCATTTAACAACTAAAATTCAGCAGCCATCCATGAACAGTGGGAGATATTGAATCTAACACCATCTGCCAAAGGACCTGGGAGGAATTTCATCCACCTATGCATCATGCAGACAGAACTCAGATAGGCAGCAAATCAATAGGAATCTGTGAACCAGCTCAAGCTTTCTTGGACACACTCATGGTCAACTAGAGAGTGCCAACTTGGTCAGATACCCACAGATACAGGAAGCTTTGTAGAAGCCCAGGATTACTAAGGGAAAATTCCAGCACTTCACAGTCATGAAAACATACTTGACTTCATAAACTTAAAGAAAATTCAAGTTAAAACCACAATGCATATCATAGATATCCATGTGGCTTTAAGAACAATAGTGACAATGCCAAATGTTGAAAAGAATGGACAGAAACTGGATTGCTCAATATTGCTGTTAGGAATCTGAAACATGAATTTCCTGGAAAACAGTTTCATAGTTTCTTTAATAACTCAGCATGCCACTACCATACAATCCAATGACTGTACTCTTGGACATCATTTCTAGAGGAATAAACATATATATTAACATATACACTTGAACATAAGTGTTTATAGCAGTTTTACTCTTAGTAGTTAAAACTGGAAAACGGACTTCCCCTGGTAGTCCAGTGGGTAAGGACACTGCCTTGCAGTGCAAGGGGCGCCAGTTCGATCCCTGGCCTGGGAAGATTCCACGTGCCATGGAGCGGCTGGACCCATGTGTCCAATTACTGAGCCGGAGCTCTGGAGCGCATGTGCCCAGAGCCAGCGTTCTGCAACGACAGACACCACCGTGATGGGAGGCCCACAGGAGCCAAAGAGCAAAGACGGATGAAAATGGAGAAATAAAAGACCAATAGAAGTGGCCCGCCCGCTCCCCTCCCTCCCCAACCCGACCCCCGCCCAAAATAAATAAATAAATAAATCTTTTAAAAACAAAAATGAAAGAAAGAAATTAGCCCCTATTTAAAAAAAAAAAAAAAAAACTGGAAAAATCCCTCTCTCTCTCACAGGATAAATAGTAAAGCGCAGTGTCCTACAGAGAGTGATGCCAGCATCATGGCAGGATGAGAAGTTCCTCCTATCTGTCCCACCATTTAACAACTAAAATTCAGCAGCCATCCATGAACAGTGGGAGATATTGAATCTAACACCATCTGCCAAAGGACCTGGGAGGAATTTCATCCACCTATGCATCATGCAGACAGAACTCAGATAGGCAGCAAATCAATAGGAATCTGTGAACCAGCTCAAGCTTTCTTGGACACACTCATGGTCAACTAGAGAGTGCCAACTTGGTCAGATACCCACAGATACAGGAAGCTTTGTAGAAGCCCAGGATTACTAAGGGAAAATTCCAGCACTTCACTGGAGATGGCAAGTGTGGATACACCAGAGAATATAAGATGTACATTGCCACACCACCCTTCCCCAGGAGGCTCAGTGTGACCACTCCTCCTCCAGGAGGTACAATCTGTGGCTAGTTCGTCAATGGTGACTGTGACCCTGGGAAATGAGAAAGCATGAGTGACTCCCTGGCTTCTGTAGTTTGCAGGACACTGTTACAAACTCATTTCTCTCCCACAGCACCAAGAATGGATGTGGGACCCCCAGGACTAGGAGGCGGAACGGAATCCTGAGATAGGTAGATAAGAATACTCTGTTATTAAATGAATGTGGTCCATCTTTGTGTTCTGAAGTCTAGCAGGAGATCCACCTATGAGTCACTCAAAAATAACCATTACCAGGCCTTCATAGCAAAAGTGATGTGCTAATTGTTATATTCACACCACCTCCCACTCTGAGACTGGCACGTTAGGTGCATACTGTGAGCTGCATTGAGAATGAGTTTTAGCAGAAAGGGAGTACACACAGAATAAAGAACAGGGTGTGTGACCTTTGGGAAAACAAAAGATGAGCTTTCCACAGCTGATCTAGTGAGTAGAAAGATGTAGTAAAAATATACAAGCTTAAGAATTATGTCACAGGAGGTAGCAAAAAGAATGTAGTAAGTGCATCCAAACAAGGTAGGAGAAAGACCTAGATATAAAGTGAATCAATGACAAGTATTAATATTTCCCACCTAAAGGTAATCAGTAAAGTTAAAAGGGAGGTTTACAAAAGCCCCGATTAAAAGTCCTACAGAGAGTGATGCCAGCATCATGGCAGGATGAGAAGTTCCTCCTATCTGTCCCACCATTTAACAACTAAAATTCAGCAGCCATCCATGAACAGTGGGAGATATTGAATCTAACACCATCTGCCAAAGGACCTGGGAGGAATTTCATCCACCTATGCATCATGCAGACAGAACTCAGATAGGCAGCAAATCAATAGGAATCTGTGAACCAGCTCAAGCTTTCTTGGACACACTCATGGTCAACTAGAGAGTGCCAACTTGGTCAGATACCCACAGATACAGGAAGCTTTGTAGAAGCCCAGGATTACTAAGGGAAAATTCCAGCACTTCACTGGAGATGGCAAGTGTGGATACACCAGAGAATATAAGATGTACATTGCCACACCACCCTTCCCCAGGAGGCTCAGTGTGACCACTCCTCCTCCAGGAGGTACAATCTGTGGCTAGTTCGTCAATGGTGACTGTGACCCTGGGAAATGAGAAAGCATGAGTGACTCCCTGGCTTCTGTAGTTTGCAGGACACTGTTACAAACTCATTTCTCTCCCACAGCACCAAGAATGGATGTGGGACCCCCAGGACTAGGAGGCGGAACGGAATCCTGAGATAGGTAGATAAGAATACTCTGTTATTAAATGAATGTGGTCCATCTTTGTGTTCTGAAGTCTAGCAGGAGATCCACCTATGAGTCACTCAAAAATAACCATTACCAGGCCTTCATAGCAAAAGTGATGTGCTAATTGTTATATTCACACCACCTCCCACTCTGAGACTGGCACGTTAGGTGCATACTGTGAGCTGCATTGAGAATGAGTTTTAGCAGAAAGGGAGTACACACAGAATAAAGAACAGGGTGTGTGACCTTTGGGAAAACAAAAGATGAGCTTTCCACAGCTGATCTAGTGAGTAGAAAGATGTAGTAAAAATATACAAGCTTAAGAATTATGTCACAGGAGGTAGCAAAAAGAATGTAGTAAGTGCATCCAAACAAGGTAGGAGAAAGACCTAGATATAAAGTGAATCAATGACAAGTATTAATATTTCCCACCTAAAGGTAATCAGTAAAGTTAAAAGGAGGTGACAGAGAAGACTCAAAAACATGATGTCTATAAGAGACCCACTTCAGCATTAAAGAAAACAGAAAGAAGGTACAAGAACAGAAAAAATTATTCAATGCATAAGCTCAACTTGTCAAACATATGACAATTGTAAATACAGACACACCCAATGTCAGAACAGCTATTTATATTAAATAAATACTAACAAAATTAAAGAACAGGCAATTATACATGAATAGTAGGTGATTTCAATACTTCCCTTTCAACAGTCAATAGATCATCCAGACAGAAAATCGACACATAAATTTTGAAGTTAAACTATACTTTAGACCAAGTGGATCATATATACATCATATATGCATTAAACATGTAAGTATACTCATAGAATGGCAGCAGAATACATATCCTTCTCAAGTGCACAGAGAAGAATCTCTATGATAGGCTCTAAAGGCTGGGGGAGGCGGGGAGCAAAAAACAAGTCATAGTAAATTTAGAATTAAAATCATAACAAGAATCTTTTCTGACCACAATGGTATGAAACTAGAAATCAACATTAAGATGAAAAGCTGGAAAATTTACAGACATATTGAAACTAAGCAGCACACTCCTAAAAAGTCTGTGGATCAAAGAGAAATCAAATGGAAATAAAAAAGTACTGAGAAAGAAATGAAAATGGAAACATCATACACCAAAACCTATGAGATATTGCAAAAGCAAGTCTTAGCAAAAATGTATAGCAATAATGCATATATTAAGAAAACATAAATGATTCAAACAATCTAAGTAAGTTGTCAGTTGCTGGCCTCCATTTAGATAGGGTGCTGCCTGTGACATTACAGTGGTTAAATATGCTGAATACCATTCCTCCCCAAAACCTGTAACAGAAAGTCCAGGCATCTGTAAAGTCTTGTCATTGACTAAAGCAGTGTCATGCGCCATCTTGGATGCAATCACAAGACTATCATAAACTCAGTGGCTTGTAAAACAACAGAATTTATTTCAAGGAGGTAGCAAAAGAATGTAGTAAGCATCCAAACAAGGTAGGAGAAAGACCTAGATATAAAGTGAATCAATGACAAGTATTAATATTTCCCACCTAAAGGTAATCAGTAAAGTTAAAAGGAGGTGACAGAGAAGACTCAAAAACATGATGTCTATAAGAGACCCACTTCAGCATTAAAGAAAACAGAAAGAAGGTACAAGAACAGAAAAAATTATTCAATGCATAAGCTCAACTTGTCAAACATATGACAATTGTAAATACAGACACACCCAATGTCAGAACAGCTATTTATATTAAATAAATACTAACAAAATTAAAGAACAGGCAATTATACATGAATAGTAGGTGATTTCAATACTTCCCTTTCAACAGTCAATAGATCATCCAGACAGAAAATCGACACATAAATTTTGAAGTTAAACTATACTTTAGACCAAGTGGATCATATATACATCATATATGCATTAAACATGTAAGTATACTCATAGAATGGCAGCAGAATACATATCCTTCTCAAGTGCACAGAGAAGAATCTCTATGATAGGCTCTAAAGGCTGGGGGAGGCGGGGAGCAAAAACAAGTCATAGTAAATTTAGAATTAAAATCATAACAAGAATCTTTTCTGACCACAATGGTATGAAACTAGAAATCAACATTAAGATGAAAAGCTGGAAAATTTACAGACATATTGAAACTAAGCAGCACACTCCTAAAAAGTCTGTGGATCAAAGAGAAATCAAATGGAAATAAAAAAGTACTGAGAAAGAAATGAAAATGGAAACATCATACACCAAAACCTATGAGATATTGCAAAAGCAAGTCTTAGCAAAAATGTATAGCAATAATGCATATATTAAGAAAACATAAATGATTCAAACAATCTAAGTAAGTTGTCAGTTGCTGGCCTCCATTTAGATAGGGTGCTGCCTGTGACATTACAGTGGTTAAATATGCTGAATACCATTCCTCCCCAAAACCTGTAACAGAAAGTCCAGGCATCTGTAAAGTCTTGTCATTGACTAAAGCAGTGTCATGCGCCATCTTGGATGCAATCACAAGACTATCATAAACTCAGTGGCTTGTAAAACAACAGAATTTATTTCTAATAGTTCTGAAGGCTGGCAGTTCAATATCAGAGTGCCAGTATGGTCAGATTCTGGTGAGAACTGGAATCCTGGTTCATAGACAGCACCTAGAAATTGTAACCTCACAGGCTGGATGGGAGGAAGGGAGGAAGGGGCATTTTCAGAACTCACATACATGAGTATTAATCCCTATCCATGAGGGCTCCTCACGCATACCTTAATCAAACCCCAAAGACTTCACATCCTTCAGCATCATCTTGTTTATATGGATATCAACATTAAAAATGTGGGGGAGACTCAAATATTCAGATTACAGCATGTAGATATGTCCAAAAATAACTATAGTAGGTTTTTATGGTATAATTTTTTAATTTGTTTTTCTTTTTTTTTTTGCTTTTACAGAGTTTTGTTATTTACACATATGTATAATTCCATATTAATTATATCCCATTCCCCCAAATCCCACCCCTCCAGGACACCACATAGCCCCCGTGTAAGATCCCTTAACCCACAGAGCAATGACAATAGTTATCACTTTTACATATTCTAGTATAGGGTTCCATGTTACTCTTTCCATGTCTCTCACCCACTCTTCACTCTCACCAGTGTCCATAGCTCTGTTCTCTATGACTGTTTTTCCATCGATGCTCTGCATGTGTAATTATCAGTATGATCTTACTAGATTCCATACATATGTGTTAGTAGACTATACTTGTCCATCTCTTTTTTTTTTGGGGGGGGGTGGGGGGCGGGTTGGGGAGGGAGGGGGGCAGCTGGGCCACTTCTATTGGTCTTTCATTTATCCATTTTTCATCCATCTTTGTTCTTTAGCCTGTGTAGGCCTCCCATCGCAATGCCCTCTGTTGTCGCAGAGCAACGGCTCTGGATGCAAGTGCTCTGGAGATCCAGCTCAGTAATTGGACACATCAGTCCAGCTGCTCAGTGGCATGCGGGATCCTCCCAGGCCAAGGATCAAACTGCAAGGCAGTGTCCCTACCCACTGGACCACCAGGGAAGCACCTTGTCCTTCTTTTTTTGACTTACTTCACTTTGTATAATAGGTTCTAGAGTTCTTTATCCATTTGTTCATCAATGGACAGCTGGGTTGTTTCAACATTTTAGGTATTGTGTAGAGTGATGCAATGAACATTGGGGTACAGGTGTCTCCTTAAAATTTTATTTCATTAGGGTATAAACCTAATAGTGGGGTTGCTTGGTCATATGGGGCTTCTATTAGCTTTTCAAGGAATCTCCATACTGTGTTTCATTGTGGTTGTATAGATTTACATTCCCACCAAAGAAAGAGTGTTCCCTTTTTCTCTGAACCCTTTCTAGCATTTATTATCCACATATTTTTTGACAATGATCATTTTGACTGATGTGAGATGATATCTCACTGTAGTTTTGATATGAATTGCTCTAATAATAAGCACTGTTGAGCATCTTTTAATGTGTTTTTTCAAGATCTGTAAATCTTCCTTGGAGAGGTGTCTGTTTAGGAAGTTTTCTCATTTTTGATTGGGTTGTTTTTCTGGTGTTGAGTTGTCTGAGTGGTTTGCATATTTGGAAATTGATTCTTTGTCAATTGTTTCATTTGCTATGATTTTATCCCATTCTGTGGGTTTTCTGTTCAATTTATTTTTAGTTTCTTTTTCTGTGAAAAGCTTTTAAGTTTCATTAGGTCACGCTTATTTATTTTTGTTTTTATTTCTATTATTCTAGTGGGTGGGTCATAGAAGATCTTGCTTTGATTTCTGTCACTGGATGTTTTGCCTATATACTCCTCTAAGAGTTTTATGGTTTCTGATCTTACATTTAGGATCTTGATCCATTTTGAGTTTATCTTTGAGTATGGTGTCAGGGAATGTTACAACTTCATCTGTTTGCATGTAGCTGTCCAGTGTTCCCAGCACCACTTGTTAAAGAGGCTGTCTTTGTCCCATTTTATAGATTTGCCTTCTTTGTCAAAAATAAGGTACCGGGCTTCCCCTGGTGGTCCAGTAGGTAGGGACACTGCCTTGCAGTGCAAGGGGCACCAGTTTGATCCCTGGCCTGGGAAGATCCCACGTGCCGCGGAGCGGCTGGACTGATGTGTCCAATCACCGAGCCGGAGCTCTGGAGCGCATGCGCCCAGAGCCAGAGCTCTGCAACGACAGACGTGACCGCGATGGGAGACCCACAGGAGCCAAAGAACAAAGACGGATGAAAGTGGAGAAATGAAATATCAATAGAAGTGGCCCGTCCACCCCCCTCCCTCCCCAACCCGACCCCAGCCCAAAATAAATATAAATGAATAAATCTTTGAAAAAAAAATTAAGGGACCAATAGGCATGTGGGTTTATCTCTGGGTTCTCGATCTTGTTCCATTGGTCTATATTTCTGTTTTTGTGCCAGTACCATACTGTCTTAATGAATGTTGCTTTGTAATATAGTTTGTAGTTAGGGAGGCTTATCACTCCAGCTTCATTCTTCTTTCTCAGAATTGCCTTGGCTATCTGGGGTCTTTCGTGTTTCCACATGCACTGTGCTATTTTTTGGTATAGCTCTGTGAAGAATGATATTGATCCCATTGAATCTATAGATGATATTTGGTAGTATGGTCATTTTCACAATATTGATTCTTCCATCCCAGGTAAATGGAATATCTCTCCATTGTTTTTTGTTGTCTTAGATTTCTTTCATTGATATAATATAATTTTCTGTGTACAGTTATTTGGTTTCTTTTTTATTATTCTTATTCTTTAAAAGTTTTACAGAGTTTTGTTGTTTACAGACATGTATGTTCCTAGATCAGTCATATGCATATACCTGGTACTCACCTCCCACATTTCCCCACATCCCACCCCTCTCGACCATCACCGCATGCCATTGTAAGCACTCCCATTCCCTTAGAACAATGACAATAGCTATCTTTTGCACACATGACAGCATAGGTTTCCATGTTACTCCCTCAATGCACCCCCCTCCCTATCTCTTCCCCGCAATGTCCCTATGTCTAAGCTCTGTCTGTTTTTCCGTGAGATCACTCTGTGTGTTATTAAGACCATCTTACTAGATTCCATATATGTGTGTTAGTATACTGTATTTGTCTTTCTCGTTTTGACTTACTTCAATTTTTATGATAGGTTCTAGTGCTAGCCACCTCATTAGGACTGAGTCTTCTGCATTTCCTTCAACAGCTGAGTAGTACTCCATTGTATATATGTACCAGGAATTCTGGCCTGGGAAGATCCCACGTGCCGCGGAGCGGCTGGACTGATGTGTCCAATCACCGAGCCGGAGCTCTGGAGCGCATGCGCCCAGAGCCAGAGCTCTGCAACGACAGACGTGACCGCGATGGGAGACCCACAGGAGCCAAAGAACAAAGACGGATGAAAGTGGAGAAATGAAATATCAATAGAAGTGGCCCGTCCACCCCCCTCCCTCCCCAACCCGACCCCAGCCCAAAATAAATATAAATGAATAAATCTTTGAAAAAAAAATTAAGGTACCAATAGGCATGTGGGTTTATCTCTGGGTTCTCGATCTTGTTCCATTGGTCTATATTTCTGTTTTTGTGCCAGTACCATACTGTCTTAATGAATGTTGCTTTGTAATATAGTTTGTAGTTAGGGAGGCTTATCACTCCAGCTTCATTCTTCTTTCTCAGAATTGCCTTGGCTATCTGGGGTCTTTCGTGTTTCCACATGCACTGTGCTATTTTTTGGTATAGCTCTGTGAAGAATGATATTGATCCCATTGAATCTATAGATGATATTTGGTAGTATGGTCATTTTCACAATATTGATTCTTCCATCCCAGGTAAATGGAATATCTCTCCATTGTTTTTTGTTGTCTTAGATTTCTTTCATTGATATAATATAATTTTCTGTGTACAGTTATTTGGTTTCTTTTTTATTATTCTTATTCTTTAAAAGTTTTACAGAGTTTTGTTGTTTACAGACATGTATGTTCCTAGATCAGTCATATGCATATACCTGGTACTCACCTCCCACATTTCCCCACATCCCACCCCTCTCGACCATCACCGCATGCCATTGTAAGCACTCCCATTCCCTTAGAACAATGACAATAGCTATCTTTTGCACACATGACAGCATAGGTTTCCATGTTACTCCCTCAATGCACCCCCCTCCCTATCTCTTCCCCGCAATGTCCCTATGTCTAAGCTCTGTCTGTTTTTCCGTGAGATCACTCTGTGTGTTATTAAGACCATCTTACTAGATTCCATATATGTGTGTTAGTATACTGTATTTGTCTTTCTCGTTTTGACTTACTTCAATTTTTATGATAGGTTCTAGTGCTAGCCACCTCATTAGGACTGAGTCTTCTGCATTTCCTTCAACAGCTGAGTAGTACTCCATTGTATATATGTACCAGGAATTCTGTATCCATTCATTCATCGATGGACATCTAGGTTGCTTCCATGTTTTGGCTATTGTATAGAGAGCTGTAATGAACATTGGGGTACAGGTGCTTCTTTCAGTTTTGATTTCATCAGGGTATAAGCCTAATAGTGGGATTGCTGGGTCATAGAGTGCTTCTATTTTTAGTTTTTTAAGAAATCTCCAGACTGTCTTCCATAAAGGCTGTATCAATTGACATTCCCACCAGCAATTCAAGAGGGTTCCCTTTTCTCCACACCTTCTCCAGCATTTATTGTCTGTCGATTTGTGGATGATGGCCATTCTGACGGGTGTGAGGTGATATCTCATTGTAGTTTTAATTTGCATTTCTCTAATAATAAGCGAGGTTGAGCATCGTTTCATGTGCTTTTGGGCCATCTGTATGTCCTTTTTGGAGAGGCGTCTCTGTAGATCTTTTTCCCGATTTTTGGATTAGGTTCCTCGTTTTTCCAGTGCTGAGTTGTCTGAGTTGCTTGTAGATTTTGGAGATTAATTCTTTGTCTGTTGTTTCATTTCCTATGATTTTCTCCCCCTCTGTGAGGTGTCTGTGGAGCTTTTTTGTAATTTTTTTGCTGTACAAAAGCTTTTAAATTTCATGAGGTCCCGCATGTTCATTTTTCTTTTCAGTTCCGCTATTCTAGTAGGTGGGTCAGAGAAGATCTTATTTTGATTGATGTCCTTGAGGGTCTTGCCTATATTCTCCTCTAAGAGTTTGATGGTTTCTGGTCTTCCATTTAGGTCTTGAATCCATTTTGAGTTGATCTTAGTGTATGGTGTCAGGGAATGTTCCAATTTCATTTTTTTGCATGTAGCTGTCCAATTTTCCCAGCACCACATGTTGAAGAGGCTGTCTTTGTCCCATTTTATAATTTCGCCTCCTTTGTCAAACATAAGGTACCCATAGGTGTGTGGGTTTATCTCTGGGTTCTCTATCTTGTTCCATTGGTCTATAGTTCTGTTTTTGTGCCAGTATCATACTGCCTTGATGACTGTTGCTTTGTAAGAGATTCTGAAGTTAGGGAGGCTGATCCCTCCAGCTCCGTTTTTCTTTCTCAGGATTGCTTTGGCTATTTGAGGTCTTCTGTGTTTCCATATGAACTGTGTTATTCTTTGGTCTAGTTCTGTGAAAAATGTCAATGGTAGTTGAATAGGTATTGCATTGAATCTGTAGATGATATTTGGTAGTATGGTCATTTTCACAATATTGATTCTTCCGACCCAGGAACATAGAATATCTCTCCATCTGTTTAAGTCTTCTTTAATTTCTCTCATGAGTATCTTGTAATTTTCTGTGTACAATTCTTTTGTCTCCTTGGGTAGGTTTATGCTTAAATATTTGATTCTTTTGGTTGTGATGGTAAAGGGGATTGCCTCTTTGATTTTGTTTTCTAATTTTTCATTGTTTGTGAAACAATGCCAGTGATTTCTGTGTGTTGACTTTGTATCCTGCAACGTTGCTGAATTCGTTGATTAGCTCTAGTAGCTTTGTAATAGTGTCTTTGGGATTTTCTATGTATAATATATGTATAATATCATGTCGTCTGCAAAAAGAGAGAGCTTGACTTCTTCCTTTCCAATCTGGATTCCTTTTATTTGTTTTTCTTCTCTTACTGCTCTTGCTAGAACTTCCAGGACTATGTTGAATAAGAGTGGTGAAAGTGGACACCCTTGTCTGGTTCCTGATCTTAGAGGAAATGCTTTCAGTTTTTCCCCATTGAGGATAATGTTCATTGTGGGCTTCCCACATATTGCTTTCACTATATTGAGATAGGTTCCTTCTATGTCCATTTTCTGAAGAGTTTTCATCATAAATGGATGTTGTACGTTGTTGAAGGCTTTTTATGCATCTGTTGAAATGATCATGTGATTTTTGTCTCTCAATTTGTTAATATGGTGTATCACATTGACTGATTTGCGGATATTGAAGAATCCTTGCATGCCTGGGATGAATCCGACTTGATTGTGATGTATGAGTTTTTTGATGTGTTGTTGAATTCTGTTTGCTAGGATTTTGTTGAGGATCTTGGCATCTAAGTTCATCAGGGAAATTGGACTGTAATTTTCCTTTTTTGTGTTGTCTTTGCCTGGTTTGGGTATCAGGGTGATGGTGGCCTCGTAGAATGTGTTTGGAAGTTTTCCTTCCTGTGCACTTTTTTGAAAGAGTTTTAGAAAGACAGGCATTAGCTCTTCTTTAAATGTTTGATAGAGTTTGCCTGTGAAGCCATCTGGCCCTGGGCTTTTATTTTTGGGTAGATTTTTAATCACAAATTCGACTTCTGAGCTTGTGATTGGGCTGTTAAAAGTTTCTGTGTACAATTCTTTTGTCTCCTTGGGTAGGTTTATGCTTAAATATTTGATTCTTTTGGTTGTGATGGTAAAGGGGATTGCCTCTTTGATTTTGTTTTCTAATTTTTCATTGTTTGTGAAACAATGCCAGTGATTTCTGTGTGTTGACTTTGTATCCTGCAACGTTGCTGAATTCGTTGATTAGCTCTAGTAGCTTTGTAATAGTGTCTTTGGGATTTTCTATGTATAATATATGTATAATATCATGTCGTCTGCAAAAAGAGAGAGCTTGACTTCTTCCTTTCCAATCTGGATTCCTTTTATTTGTTTTTCTTCTCTTACTGCTCTTGCTAGAACTTCCAGGACTATGTTGAATAAGAGTGGTGAAAGTGGACACCCTTGTCTGGTTCCTGATCTTAGAGGAAATGCTTTCAGTTTTTCCCCATTGAGGATAATGTTCATTGTGGGCTTCCCACATATTGCTTTCACTATATTGAGATAGGTTCCTTCTATGTCCATTTTCTGAAGAGTTTTCATCATAAATGGATGTTGTACGTTGTTGAAGGCTTTTTATGCATCTGTTGAAATGATCATGTGATTTTTGTCTCTCAATTTGTTAATATGGTGTATCACATTGACTGATTTGCGGATATTGAAGAATCCTTGCATGCCTGGGATGAATCCGACTTGATTGTGATGTATGAGTTTTTTGATGTGTTGTTGAATTCTGTTTGCTAGGATTTTGTTGAGGATCTTGGCATCTAAGTTCATCAGGGAAATTGGACTGTAATTTTCCTTTTTTGTGTTGTCTTTGCCTGGTTTGGGTATCAGGGTGATGGTGGCCTCGTAGAATGTGTTTGGAAGTTTTCCTTCCTGTGCACTTTTTTGAAAGAGTTTTAGAAAGACAGGCATTAGCTCTTCTTTAAATGTTTGATAGAGTTTGCCTGTGAAGCCATCTGGCCCTGGGCTTTTATTTTTGGGTAGATTTTTAATCACAAATTCGACTTCTGAGCTTGTGATTGGGCTGTTAAAAGTTTCTGTTTCTTCCTGGCTCAGTCTTGGGAGATTAATCTTCCCACGAAACTGTCCATTTCTTCCAGGCTGTCCAGTTTGTTGCCATACAGTTTTTCACAATAGTCTCTTAGAATCCTTTGGATTTCTGCATTATCTGTTGTAATCTCTCCTTTTTCGTTTTTGATTTTGTTGATCTGGTTCTTCTCTCTCTTTCTCTTGATGAGTCTGGCCAGTGGCTTATCAATTTTGTTTACCCTTTCAAAGAACCAGTTTTTTGTTTTATTTATCCATACTAGTTTCTTTCATTTCTTTCTCATTTATTTCTGCTCTACTCTTTATAATTTCTCATCTTCTGCTGGCTTTGGAATGTTTTTGTTCTTCTTTCTCCAATTGTTTTAAGTGGAGGGTTAGGTCATCTGCTTCATATTTTCTTAGTTTCTTGAGGTGGGATTGTACTGCTATAAATTTCCCTCTTAGAACAGCTTTTGCGGTATCCCATAGGTTTTGCACAGTCCTATGCTTATTATCATTTTCTAGGAATTTTCAGATTTCTCCTTTGATTTCCTCAGTAATCAGTTGGTTATTTAGGTATGTGTTGTTTAATCTACATGTGTTTGTGTTTTTAGTGGGTTTTTTTTTTTTTCCCTGTAGTTGATCTCTAGTCTCATTGCATTTGGTCAGACAAGATGGTTGATATAATTTCAGATTTCTTTAATTGACTGAGGTTAGATTTGTGGCCCAAGATGTGGTCTATCTGGAGAATCTTCCGTGAGTACTTGAGAAGGAAGTGTATTCTTTTGCTTTTGGATGGAACATCCTAAAGATATCAATGAGGTCCGTCGTTTCTAGTGTGGCATTTAAGGCTTGTGTTTCTTTATTCATTTTCTGTTTGGATGATCTGTCCATTGGTGTGAGAGGAGTGTTAAAGTCTCCTATTATGACTGTGTTATTATTGATTTCTTCTTTTAAGTCTTAAAGTATCTGTCTTATGTATTTAGGTGCCCCTGTGTTGGGTGCATAGATATTCAAGACTTTTATATCTTCCTCTTGGACGGATCCCTTTATCATGATAAAGTGACCTGCCTTGTCTCTTTGAATCTTCTTTACTTTAAAATCTATTTTGTATGATAGGAGGATTGCTACTCCAGATTTATTGTGATTTCCGTTTGCACGGAATATCTTTTTCCAGCCTCTCCCTTTCAGTCTATGAGTGTCTCTAGGTCTGAAGTGGGTCTCTTGTAAACAGCATTTATATGGGTCATGATTCTGGATCCATTCAGCCAGCCTGTGCCATTTGATTGGAGCATTTAGTCCATTTACAAAGCAAGTATTGATACGAATGTTCCTATTGTCATCTTCTTTGAAGTTTGGGATTTGATTTGTAGGACTTCTTCTACTCTTGTATTTTTTGGCTATATCAGGCCCTTTAACACTCGTTGTAGGGCTGGTTTTGTGGTACAGAATTCTTTAGTTTTTGCTTGTCTGTGAAGCTTTTGACTTCTCCATCAATTCTGAATGAGATTTTTGCTGGGGTGAAAATTCCTGGTTGGAAGTTTATCTCTTTTAGCCATTTAAATGTTCTGCCATTCTCTTCTGGCCTGCAGGGTTTCTTTGGAAAGATGTGCAGCTAGACGTATGGAATTTCCTTATTATGTTGTTTGTTGTTTGCTCCTAGCTGCTTTTAGTAATCTGTCTTTATATTTAGTCTGCGTTAGTTTGATCACAATGTGCCTTGGAGTGTTTCTTCTGGGATTTATCCTGTATGGAACTCTTTGTGCTTCTTGGATTTGGTTGACTCTTTCCTTTCGAATGCTGGGGAAGTTTTCAACTGTAACCGCTTCAAGAATTTTTTCTTGAAGCCTTTCTTCCCTTCTTCTTCTGTGGAACTCCTATAATTCTAATATTGGTGCGTTTGATATTGTCCCATAAGTCTCTAGGGCTATCCTCAGTTCTTTTGAATTCTTTGTGCTTTTTTCTGTTCTTCAGTGCTTATTTCCACCATTCTATCTTCCAGCTCACTTATCCTTTCTTCTGCCTTCGATACTCTACTGTTGAGACCGTCTGCAGTATTTTTGAGTTTAGCAATTGAGTTGGTGGTCTCTGTTTGCTGATTTTTCATGTTTGCATGTCTCTTCTGAGTGCACTAATTCCCTCTAATATTCTGTTTTCAGTGTTTTGCATTCTCATTAGTATAGCTTTTCTGAATTCTCTTTCAGATAATTTGTCTATCTCCTCCTCTGGCATTTGAAGCTGAGTTTCTCTAGCTTGGTCCTTCATTTGTGCAGTCTTTCTCTGTCATTTCATTATTAGGTTAGTTTTTGTTTCTTTGTGTGTGTGTGTTTGTGTGTGGAGTTCTTTTTTCCCCACCAGGTTTCTTGGTTGAATTCTCCCTTCCTTTGTGTTTCTTTCCTTCTAGAAGGGTTCAGTGGTTTGTGTCTTGGGTGATGTTAGGCCTTGTTTACACGTGAATAATCTCTAGTGTTTTATGTTCTGTGATAGTGTGGGGTCTTGGAATTAGGGCTTCCACTCCGAGGATCCTTGGTTTAATGATGGGTCAAGGGATTTAGGCTCTGTGTCAAGTTTGCTATGGTGTTCCGTGATATTAGTTCAAATACTAGCATCTGAGGAGCAAGAGGTGTATCCCTGATGGGTGACCGTCATAAAAGCATGCAGATGTTTTCTAACGTAGTCATAAGATATACATACATACACAGCAATAACCACATCTAACCAATCTTACAGAGATAAAGCATAGGAAATTTTTCTTGTAAACAACGCAGCCAAAGAGGATGCTTGCCCATGAAGCTCTGGATTAATTAAAATACTGCCTGGAAAAATAGATCTGGGGCAAGGTCCTGGCTTGGACTATTTCATTGAAAGCAGTTTTTAGCTAAGACGTGTTTGGGCTGAGGAAGATGAGAGTGTATGGGTAATGAGAAGGAATAGATTCGTCTTGGAAGGATTTTATAGGGTTATATAGCCAAGATTAGTGTGTTGTATTGTTTTGTGCAACTGGAAGATAATAGTGGAGACAGAAAGATAGGAAAAATTTATCTAGAGGATAGTGGTAGATAGGAGAAAGTTTTACATTTAGAACACAGAGGGAGGAAGCAGTGGGAAAGAGGAAAGAACATTAGAAGTTTTCAAGAATCATAATTTAAAGAAAAAATTATAAATTAAAAAAAAGAATTAAAAATTAAAAAGGGAAGAAAAACTTAATAAGAAGAGCCAAAAAAACCAAACAAACTGATCAATCAAACAAATAAACAGAACCTTCCACAACAAGTAAACAAACAAAAACAGCTAAATACTGTCCCTTGTTTTTATCCTGAATTCTCTTTCAGATAATTTGTCTATCTCCTCCTCTGGCATTTGAAGCTGAGTTTCTCTAGCTTGGTCCTTCATTTGTGCAGTCTTTCTCTGTCATTTCATTATTAGGTTAGTTTTTGTTTCTTTGTGTGTGTGTGTTTGTGTGTGGAGTTCTTTTTTCCCCACCAGGTTTCTTGGTTGAATTCTCCCTTCCTTTGTGTTTCTTTCCTTCTAGAAGGGTTCAGTGGTTTGTGTCTTGGGTGATGTTAGGCCTTGTTTACACGTGAATAATCTCTAGTGTTTTATGTTCTGTGATAGTGTGGGGTCTTGGAATTAGGGCTTCCACTCCGAGGATCCTTGGTTTAATGATGGGTCAAGGGATTTAGGCTCTGTGTCAAGTTTGCTATGGTGTTCCGTGATATTAGTTCAAATACTAGCATCTGAGGAGCAAGAGGTGTATCCCTGATGGGTGACCGTCATAAAAGCATGCAGATGTTTTCTAACGTAGTCATAAGATATACATACATACACAGCAATAACCACATCTAACCAATCTTACAGAGATAAAGCATAGGAAATTTTTCTTGTAAACAACGCAGCCAAAGAGGATGCTTGCCCATGAAGCTCTGGATTAATTAAAATACTGCCTGGAAAAATAGATCTGGGGCAAGGTCCTGGCTTGGACTATTTCATTGAAAGCAGTTTTTAGCTAAGACGTGTTTGGGCTGAGGAAGATGAGAGTGTATGGGTAATGAGAAGGAATAGATTCGTCTTGGAAGGATTTTATAGGGTTATATAGCCAAGATTAGTGTGTTGTATTGTTTTGTGCAACTGGAAGATAATAGTGGAGACAGAAAGATAGGAAAAATTTATCTAGAGGATAGTGGTAGATAGGAGAAAGTTTTACATTTAGAACACAGAGGGAGGAAGCAGTGGGAAAGAGGAAAGAACATTAGAAGTTTTCAAGAATCATAATTTAAAGAAAAAATTATAAATTAAAAAAAAGAATTAAAAATTAAAAAGGGAAGAAAAACTTAATAAGAAGAGCCAAAAAAACCAAACAAACTGATCAATCAAACAAATAAACAGAACCTTCCACAACAAGTAAACAAACAAAAACAGCTAAATACTGTCCCTTGTTTTTATCCTCTCATCTGTCTGGCGAAAGCCAATCTGCTCTTGATGGTGTTGTCTTGATGATGTAGCCTTTCCCTTATGGTACCGGTTCCTTTGGTTTGTTTTCAGCCAAATAAGGCGTTGCTGCAAGCTCAGGTGCTGACCGGGATGGCAGGCTGACCCCAGTCCATCTGACAGGGGGCCGTGGCGTGTAGAGTCCCATGTTGGAGGGGGTGCCCCGACTCTGCCGCACACCCGCCTGTAGCCTACAATACCTGCCCTTCTCTCGGCTTCCTCCGCTGCAGGTGTAGATATGGGGGTGCACGGCTCCTCTGCCACTGGCATGTGCACTGCCAGTTATGCATCCAAGTCCCAAAGACAGGTACAAGCTTCCCCGTCTGGCTCGAGCCTGGTCTCTGGTCAACAATCCGTGCGCGACTTCCCCTCTCCTTTCAGCAAGTCCCCCACTAGGAGTGTTTGAACTTACCCAGTGCCAGGCAGAAAGTCGTGATTTTTGCCAAGCCAAGCGGTGCGATTTTCACACTGGGCACTCCCTCCTGGCTCCAGGTCTCTAGGCAGCACTCCGCGGGGAAGTTCCCAATTGTGTTCTGCATGGCCCTGCTCCAGTATCCTGTCGTCGCAGTGTCTTAATTTCTGCCAGCGACCTGGGCGGATTCTTGGAGTTTTCACGCTGAGCGCTGCCCTCTCTCCCCTGACACTCCATTCAGGCCCACTTTTAGGCCACTTGCTGGTGCTTTCTCCCTCTGTGCAGTCCGGCGTGGAGGTTATGATAGAGGGTTCTCAGAACAGTAGCTCCGGGAAAGTTCTGGCTGTTCACTCTTCTACTCTTGGCCAAAGAAGGAAAAACAATTAAAAGGGGTTTTCATTTAGAACACAGAGGGAGGAAGCAGTGGGAAAGAGGAAAGAACATTAGAAGTTTTCAAGAATCATAATTTAAAGAAAAAATTATAAATTAAAAAAAAGAATTAAAAATTAAAAAGGGAAGAAAAACTTAATAAGAAGAGCCAAAAAAACCAAACAAACTGATCAATCAAACAAATAAACAGAACCTTCCACAACAAGTAAACAAACAAAAACAGCTAAATACTGTCCCTTGTTTTTATCCTCTCATCTGTCTGGCGAAAGCCAATCTGCTCTTGATGGTGTTGTCTTGATGATGTAGCCTTTCCCTTATGGTACCGGTTCCTTTGGTTTGTTTTCAGCCAAATAAGGCGTTGCTGCAAGCTCAGGTGCTGACCGGGATGGCAGGCTGACCCCAGTCCATCTGACAGGGGGCCGTGGCGTGTAGAGTCCCATGTTGGAGGGGGTGCCCCGACTCTGCCGCACACCCGCCTGTAGCCTACAATACCTGCCCTTCTCTCGGCTTCCTCCGCTGCAGGTGTAGATATGGGGGTGCACGGCTCCTCTGCCACTGGCATGTGCACTGCCAGTTATGCATCCAAGTCCCAAAGACAGGTACAAGCTTCCCGTCTGGCTCGAGCCTGGTCTCTGGTCAACAATCCGTGCGCGACTTCCCCTCTCCTTTCAGCAAGTCCCCCACTAGGAGTGTTTGAACTTACCCAGTGCCAGGCAGAAAGTCGTGATTTTTGCCAAGCCAAGCGGTGCGATTTTCACACTGGGCACTCCCTCCTGGCTCCAGGTCTCTAGGCAGCACTCCGCGGGGAAGTTCCCAATTGTGTTCTGCATGGCCCTGCTCCAGTATCCTGTCGTCGCAGTGTCTTAATTTCTGCCAGCGACCTGGGCGGATTCTTGGAGTTTTCACGCTGAGCGCTGCCCTCTCTCCCCTGACACTCCATTCAGGCCCACTTTTAGGCCACTTGCTGGTGCTTTCTCCCTCTGTGCAGTCCGGCGTGGAGGTTATGATAGAGGGTTCTCAGAACAGTAGCTCCGGGAAAGTTCTGGCTGTTCACTCTTCTACTCTTGCAGACCTATGGAATTCTTCTGTCATCTAGCGGCTGGTGTGTTGGTGGTGTTTCATTTCTTGGTTGCTTCTGGTGATTCTATTGGGGAGCTGGTGAAGTCTTCCCCACATTCTTCCGCCATCTTGGCTCCGCCCTCTCTCTTTTGTTTCTTTGGGTAGCTTTGTTCCTAGATATTTTATTTTTTTGGTTGCATTGGCGAAGGGGATTACATCCTTGATTTCTGTTTCTGATTATTCATTGTTTGTATATAGGTATGCCAGTTATTTCTGTGTCTTGATTTCATATCCAGTAGCCTTGCTGAATTAATTTATCAGCTCTAGTGGTTGTGGGGCCCTAAATGAAAGATGGCTTTTGCAAACATAAGGAAGGAAGAGACGAGGGTGTGATTTACGCATGATTGCTTGACCTTTAGCTTGATTGGTTTAATTATGTGAAATCCCTTAGGAAACCCCCTTCACTTGCCTATATAAACTGTAAGTCTGCACTAATAAAATGGAAATGCTTTGATGGAACCCCTGTCGCGTCTGATTGTCTCTCGCTCGCTGAGGGGCTGCGTTGGCGGACAGGGGGCTCACCGCTCTCTGATCTTCCCGTGTCCTGGCTATGGGCAATCCCACCACCGTTTCTCCTCTGCAGGCTGGCCCCGCAGAAGCTGGTGTCCAACGTGGGGCATGAAAGAGAAAGGTGACTCACTTTGCGGCTTTGAAAGAGAAATGACAAATGGCCTTTGAGAGGCTCCAGCTCAGCACTTCCCTCGAGAGAAGCATCAGGTCAGAGTAATCTGGATGCCAGGGTGAGTTTCCCCTTTTTCTGCCATTCCTGAGAGGGTGGGGATTTAGGGTAGTCACAAAAACTGAACACTGCTTTACCTTGTTTGTCCTTCTTTACTTCAATTCCTACTTTCACTTTCTCTCTGAGCCGCTGGTCTTAATTTCTGGCACTGGGCGGATTCTTGGAGTTTTCACGCTGAGCTGCCTCCCTGACACTCCATTCAGGCCCACTTTTAGGCCACTTGCTGGTGCTTTCTCCCTCTGTGCAGTCCGGCGTGGAGGTTATGATAGAGGGTTCTCAGAACAGTAGCTCCGGGAAAGTTCTGGCTGTTCACTCTTCTACTCTTGCAGACCTATGGAATTCTTCTGTCATCTAGCGGCTGGTGTGTTGGTGGTGTTTCATTTCTTGGTTGCTTCTGGTGATTCTATTGGGGAGCTGGTGAAGTCTTCCCCACATTCTTCCGCCATCTTGGCTCCGCCCTCTCTCTTTGTTTCTTTGGGTAGCTTTGTTCCTAGATATTTTATTTTTTTGGTTGCATTGGCAAAGGGGGATTACATCCTTGATTTCTGTTTCTGATTATTCATTGTTTGTATATAGGTATGCCAGTTATTTCTGTGTCTTGATTTCATATCCAGTAGCCTTGCTGAATTAATTTATCAGCTCTAGTGGTTGTGGGGCCCTAAATGAAAGATGGCTTTTGCAAACATAAGGAAGGAAGAGACGAGGGTGTGATTTACGCATGATTGCTTGACCTTTAGCTTGATTGGTTTAATTATGTGAAATCCCTTAGGAAACCCCCTTCACTTGCCTATATAAACTGTAAGTCTGCACTAATAAAATGGAAATGCTTTGATGGAACCCCTGTCGCGTCTGATTGTCTCTCGCTCGCTGAGGGGCTGCGTTGGCGGACAGGGGGCTCACCGCTCTCTGATCTTCCCGTGTCCTGGCTATGGGCAATCCCACCACCGTTTCTCCTCTGCAGGCTGGCCCCGCAGAAGCTGGTGTCCAACGTGGGGCATGAAAGAGAAAGGTGACTCACTTTGCGGCTTTGAAAGAGAAATGACAAATGGCCTTTGAGAGGCTCCAGCTCAGCACTTCCCTCGAGAGAAGCATCAGGTCAGAGTAATCTGGATGCCAGGGTGAGTTTCCCCTTTTTCTGCCATTCCTGAGAGGGTGGGGATTTAGGGTAGTCACAAAAACTGAACACTGCTTTACCTTGTTTGTCCTTCTTTACTTCAATTCCTACTTTCACTTTCTCTCTGATTCGAGGTTTCCAGTGAACCAGCGGACAGTCTAAAAAGCAACTGACGGGTCCTGGTCAGGGATACTCTCTGACAGTCCTGAAAGGCTTTGAGATAGTTCGCCCCAGTAGCGGGAGCCCAACTGGGTGGAAGCTTCTCTTCTATATCTCAAATTGAGGATGCGGCCTAAACCTCTCCCTCACGGACATGGGTCAGGCACTTAAAAGCCATTAGGGCGCCTGCCGCTTGATGACTCCCGTGACAGGATAAGGGGGTCACGGAATGGGCCAGAGTCTCTTAGAGCGCCCGCCCCCAGCAAGACAACATCCGTGCAACACTAGGTACTTCTTCACCATTTCACAAGCACGACATAAGCCCAACCTCCTGGCTGCCACCACTCCCATGAGGATTTTTGGCGGTCGTCCTCAATAGTCTTTTCTTTTCTGCTTTCTTTCAACAACATGGGAAACTATATCCATAAATCTGACAATATAGACAGAGGTTATGAACCTACAAGCATAGCCTGGGACCCCTTTAAAAATGGAGAAAAAACTAGCAATGATGAGAGTTCTCCCAGTCACTTGAGGTCCACTCCTCAAGAAATAAGACTGTACCCCACACTGCCCCCCACTTTGAAGAGATCACAGGGACGTCATGAGGAAGAAAGGCACTGGGGTCACCTTGGAGAGGGAGGACCTATCCTAAAGATCCTTGGGGGTTCTCAGCATGCTTCACAGGCCCAATCCAAGGTTTTCCTGTAAACGTTAACCTGGGGGGAAACAGACCGGCCTCCTGGTATCCATGGGAGGCCAATGATCTAAAGGAACTCAAGAAGGTGGTAGCAGAGGACAGCCCAAACTCCCCATGGGCAGAAACCATACTCCAAGGGCTAGCCCACCAACCTCGTACCACCCAAGTCTGGAAAATGCTATGTAGGGCAGTACTTCCCAGTAACATTTATATCAAATGGTGTGCCTACTTCAAAGAGGAATGTCATGCTCAAGCAGAAAGAAAACCGCTGGCGATCCCATCATTCCAGTAACTTTCGGAACGCTAATGGGAACGGCGGACCAATGGAGCACTGGTATACAGCAGGCCGCAATTCCTGCCCCTTATCAAGACCAAGTATGGCTGCAAGGAATAAACTTGCTGAGGGTCCTACTGAACCCCCAAATATCCGGTATAGCACAAAAGAATAACGAAGACCTCATGACTTTTGTAAATCGTGTAGAAAAGAGCCTACAGAGAAAGTTTCCTCCAGGACCTTTAAGAGATCAGTTCCTCAAAATGCTAGTTTGGGAGGGAATGAATACAGGCGATAAATTGGCCTGCACAGGGCAAAAAGATCGTTCCATTGAGCAATGCGTTGTGTGCTCTAAAGATAGAGGCACATATAGTCACCAAGCCCGCTCTATCACCAATACTCTTCAGGCTTAAACTGAGGTTCTCTCTGAGACAATGACTAAAGCCTTATCCACTGTGTTGGCTATGGGCAGGGCCTCGTCCCAGGAGACCCCTGCCTCACTCGAATTAGGCCACTGCTTTAACTACAGCCAACTGGGCTCTTTAAGAGAGAGTGTCCCCAAAGTGATAAGAAAACATCCAACCAAAACCCCCCCGCTACTCCATGCCCTCGATTTAAAAATGGATATCACTGGGAAATAGACTACAAATCAAAATATGATAAAGATGGCAAACCTTTAAACTAGATGAGGGACAACCCCCAGTCCCACCACCTCAAGGGGGACCCTTTGTATTGCCCGACCGTATTGAAAAACTCCTTGAAAAACCCTTCCCCAAATGCAATTTTCACTGGCCTCCTACAAAGCTAGTAAGAACCACCAAGGCCCCAAGACCACCCAGAGCCAACTGAATTGTGCCTATAGTGCCTGGCCTAAGACCCAAAATGGATAGCCACATAGAAAGGAAATGGTTTCAATGTTTAACTGATACGAGGGCTGATTGGACTGTCAAGAGCAGAGGAGGTCCCACCTAGGGGGAAAGTGGTCCCAGGGCCTCAAATATTGGGTGTCAGAGGACAGACTCAATCCAACGAGACCACAGAATGGCTCACCTGAAAAGATGCTGATGGCACTATGGCAAAGTCTGACACCGTATAACCGCCGGACTAAATGCCAACCTGTTGGGCCAAGATATTTTAGGAGAAGCAAATGCTTATATTACAACTGATCATAAAGGCTTTCATGATGATTTACTTGATGAAGAAGAATATCAACAACACCTCAACTACCCATCCCATCTAAACTATAGGGGGGACCTTAAATTTGAAAAGATGTATAAGGGAGAGCCATTAACCTGATAGAAGATACACCCCAATCTTAAAGGCCATCCCAAATCAATACAATGAGACCCCAATACGGGTGGAGCAGTGGCCTCTTCCCCAATAAATTGGCCTGCACAGGGAAAAAAGATCGTTCCATTGAGCAATGCGTTGTGTGCTCTAAAGATAGAGGCACATATAGTCACCAAGCCCGCTCTATCACCAATACTCTTCAGGCTTAAACTGAGGTTCTCTCTGAGACAATGACTAAAGCCTTATCCACTGTGTTGGCTATGGGCAGGGCCTCGTCCCAGGAGACCCCTGCCTCACTCGAATTAGGCCACTGCTTTAACTACAGCCAACTGGGCTCTTTAAGAGAGAGTGTCCCCAAAGTGATAAGAAAACATCCAACCAAAACCCCCCCGCTACTCCATGCCCTCGATTTAAAAATGGATATCACTGGGAAATAGACTACAAATCAAAATATGATAAAGATGGCAAACCTTTAAACTAGATGAGGGACAACCCCCAGTCCCACCACCTCAAGGGGGACCCTTTGTATTGCCCGACCGTATTGAAAAACTCCTTGAAAAACCCTTCCCCAAATGCAATTTTCACTGGCCTCCTACAAAGCTAGTAAGAACCACCAAGGCCCCAAGACCACCCAGAGCCAACTGAATTGTGCCTATAGTGCCTGGCCTAAGACCCAAAATGGATAGCCACATAGAAAGGAAATGGTTTCAATGTTTAACTGATACGAGGGCTGATTGGACTGTCAAGAGCAGAGGAGGTCCCACCTAGGGGGAAAGTGGTCCCAGGGCCTCAAATATTGGGTGTCAGAGGACAGACTCAATCCAACGAGACCACAGAATGGCTCACCTGAAAAGATGCTGATGGCACTATGGCAAAGTCTGACACCGTATAACCGCCGGACTAAATGCCAACCTGTTGGGCCAAGATATTTTAGGAGAAGCAAATGCTTATATTACAACTGATCATAAAGGCTTTCATGATGATTTACTTGATGAAGAAGAATATCAACAACACCTCAACTACCCATCCCATCTAAACTATAGGGGGGACCTTAAATTTGAAAAGATGTATAAGGGAGAGCCATTAACCTGATAGAAGATACACCCCCAATCTTAAAGGCCACTGCCCCCCAAGTCCCTCCAATACAATGGAGACCTGGACCCCCAATACGGGTGGAGCAGTGGCCTCTTCCATCTGCTACGTTACAAGCCCTCAAAGACATCATAGCTGAACAGCTAGAACTGGGACATATATACCCTTCTACTAGTCCATGGAACACCCCAATATTTGTTATTAAAAAGCCTTCAGGAAAACAGAGAATGCTGAAAGATCTTAGAAAAATTAATGAGAGGATAATTATACAAGGAACCCCCTTGAAGGGATTGCCCTGAATCCCTGCCATCCCTAGTGATCTACACATTATGGTCAAAGACATTAAGGATTGCTTCTTTTCCATACCTTTAAATCTCCAAGATGATGAGAATTTCGCTTTTTCAGTACACTCCACTAATATTGAGGGACCCGATGAATGCTTCGAGTGGACATTCTTGCCACAAGGAATGGCCAATAACCCCTCCTTCTTCCAAAACTATGTAAAAGATCTTCTCCAACCAGTCAGACAATTGATAGACATCAAATTATACATATACATAGATAATATTATTGTAGGGGCCCCAACTACAACACAAGTGACTGAAGCTTACAAGCTTTTACAAAGATGTCTCTCAGAAGGAAAACTCCATATATCCTCTGATAAGATCCAAACCATTCCACCCTTTACAATTTTGGGCTCTCACCTATTCTTGGAGGGTGTGCACCCCTTGAACCTCAATTACATATTCAAGAATCCTATTCCCTGACTGGTTTACAACAGATACTAGGAGAGCTCAATTGGTTCTGACCTTGGATTCCTATCTCAGCTGGCCAACTCCTGCCCCTCTTTGAATTATTAAAAGATGAACAGCCCCATGATGAAATTGTCCTCTCACCCTCTCACAAACAAATTTTTAAAAATGTTCAAAAGGTGCTTGATGAAGCCCAACTTGCCCAGTATGACCCTACAGAGAGTTTAAGGGCCCCAGTATGTAGGCTTTCATGATGATTTACTTGATGAAGAAGAATATCAACAACACCTCAACTACCCATCCCATCTAAACTATAGGGGGGACCTTAAATTTGAAAAGATGTATAAGGGAGAGCCATTAACCTGATAGAAGATACACCCCCAATCTTAAAGGCCACTGCCCCCCAAGTCCCTCCAATACAATGGAGACCTGGACCCCCAATACGGGTGGAGCAGTGGCCTCTTCCATCTGCTACGTTACAAGCCCTCAAAGACATCATAGCTGAACAGCTAGAACTGGGACATATATACCCTTCTACTAGTCCATGGAACACCCCAATATTTGTTATTAAAAAGCCTTCAGGAAAACAGAGAATGCTGAAAGATCTTAGAAAAATTAATGAGAGGATAATTATACAAGGAACCCCCTTGAAGGGATTGCCCTGAATCCCTGCCATCCCTAGTGATCTACACATTATGGTCAAAGACATTAAGGATTGCTTCTTTTCCATACCTTTAAATCTCCAAGATGATGAGAATTTCGCTTTTTCAGTACACTCCACTAATATTGAGGGACCCGATGAATGCTTCGAGTGGACATTCTTGCCACAAGGAATGGCCAATAACCCCTCCTTCTTCCAAAACTATGTAAAAGATCTTCTCCAACCAGTCAGACAATTGATAGACATCAAATTATACATATACATAGATAATATTATTGTAGGGGCCCCAACTACAACACAAGTGACTGAAGCTTACAAGCTTTTACAAAGATGTCTCTCAGAAGGAAAACTCCATATATCCTCTGATAAGATCCAAACCATTCCACCCTTTACAATTTTGGGCTCTCACCTATTCTTGGAGGGTGTGCACCCCTTGAACCTCAATTACATATTCAAGAATCCTATTCCCTGACTGGTTTACAACAGATACTAGGAGAGCTCAATTGGTTCTGACCTTGGATTCCTATCTCAGCTGGCCAACTCCTGCCCCTCTTTGAATTATTAAAAGATGAACAGCCCCATGATGAAATTGTCCTCTCACCCTCTCACAAACAAATTTTTAAAAATGTTCAAAAGGTGCTTGATGAAGCCCAACTTGCCCAGTATGACCCTACAGAGAGTTTACAGTTATGGGTTCTGCCTACCCTGACAATACTTATGGCAACCCTAATACAAAAAGAGAGGCCTCTACAATGAATTCACATCTCCTTGGGAGGGGCTCCCTGAGCCTATGCCCACCTAGACCAAATGGCCAACTTAATACAAAAGGGGAGAGAAACTGTAGTTCGCTGCTGTGTGCAACAGCCCGATAAGATCGTTGTCTGACCATCATAGGTTGTCTGATTTTGAATGGGTCTGAAAAAACAACGAAAGAATAGCCATAGCCCCAGAGGGGTTTCTTGGCACTCTTGACTGTCACTATGGGCCTCATAAATGGGTCGCCTCTTTTGGTCACCTAGATTGGATGGCCCCCTGATTATTCCTCTTCAAACCCATACCAGAGGCCCTCAATGTCTTTACAGATGGAGGAAAAAATGGAGCTGCAGTTATCAACTTCCGACCTCCCCATTTGGCTGGCCATAACATACAGAAATATTTCGAGCTTTGTGAGAGGTCCACAGAAATCAGAGAACTGTATGTTATCGTCCTAGCACTTATAAAAGTTTCTGAACTAATGAATCTATTCACTGACAGTCTCTATGTAAAAAATCTGCTCCCTGGACTACCCAATTCTCATATACACCTAGATAACAACCCAATCACTCCCCTCATGATACAAGCCCATACCCTATTATCCAAAAGGACTCAATCCATTTACCTACACCACCTTAGGCATCACCAAAATCTACCTGGACTACTCTCAACAGGAAATTCCTTAGCTGACAAAACGGCTTCCTATAAAATTCAAGTACATAACCTACCAGATGCCCATGACCTTCACGATCTAACCCATGTCAACTGGAGATGGTTACATAAAAAATTCCAGCAAATACCCATCAAAGATTTAAAGAAAATTGCACATACTTGCAAGTCTTAATGCCAGTTATTTCTGTGTCTTGATTTCATATCCAGTAGCCTTGCTGAATTAATTTATCTCAGCTGGCCAACTCCTGCCCCTCTTTGAATTATTAAAAGATGAACAGCCCCATGATGAAATTGTCCTCTCACCCTCTCACAAACAAATTTTTAAAAATGTTCAAAAGGTGCTTGATGAAGCCCAACTTGCCCAGTATGACCCTACAGAGAGTTTACAGTTATGGGTTCTGCCTACCCTGACAATACTTATGGCAACCCTAATACAAAAAGAGAGGCCTCTACAATGAATTCACATCTCCTTGGGAGGGGCTCCCTGAGCCTATGCCCACCTAGACCAAATGGCCAACTTAATACAAAAGGGGAGAGAAACTGTAGTTCGCTGCTGTGTGCAACAGCCCGATAAGATCGTTGTCTGACCATCATAGGTTGTCTGATTTTGAATGGGTCTGAAAAAACAACGAAAGAATAGCCATAGCCCCAGAGGGGTTTCTTGGCACTCTTGACTGTCACTATGGGCCTCATAAATGGGTCGCCTCTTTTGGTCACCTAGATTGGATGGCCCCCTGATTATTCCTCTTCAAACCCATACCAGAGGCCCTCAATGTCTTTACAGATGGAGGAAAAAATGGAGCTGCAGTTATCAACTTCCGACCTCCCCATTTGGCTGGCCATAACATACAGAAATATTTCGAGCTTTGTGAGAGGTCCACAGAAATCAGAGAACTGTATGTTATCGTCCTAGCACTTATAAAAGTTTCTGAACTAATGAATCTATTCACTGACAGTCTCTATGTAAAAAATCTGCTCCCTGGACTACCCAATTCTCATATACACCTAGATAACAACCCAATCACTTCCTCATGATACAAGCCCATACCCTATTATCCAAAAGGACTCAATCCATTTACCTACACCACCTTAGGCATCACCAAAATCTACCTGGACTACTCTCAACAGGAAATTCCTTAGCTGACAAAACGGCTTCCTATAAAATTCAAGTACATAACCTACCAGATGCCCATGACCTTCACGATCTAACCCATGTCAACTGGAGATGGTTACATAAAAAATTCCAGCAAATACCCATCAAAGATTTAAAGAAAATTGCACATACTTGCAAGTCTTAATGCCAGTTATTTCTGTGTCTTGATTTCATATCCAGTAGCCTTGCTGAATTAATTTATCAGCTCTAGTGGTTGTGGGGCCCTAAATGAAAGATGGCTTTTGCAAACATAAGGAAGGAAGAGACGAGGATGTGATCTACGCATGATTGCTTGACCTTTAGCTTGATTGGTTTAATTATGTGAAATCCCTTAGGAAACCCCCTTCACTTGCCTATATAAGCTGTAAGTCTTCACTAATAAAATGGAACTGCTTTGACAGAAACCTTGTCGTATCTGATTGTCTCTCGCTCGCCAAGGGGCTATGCTGGCGAACAGTGGGCTCAATGCTCTCTGATCTTCCCATGGCCTGGCTATGGGCAATCCCACTGCCATTTCTCCTCTGCAGGCTGGCCCCTCAATAGTGTCTTTCTAATAGTGTCCTTAGGGTTTTCTATGTATAATATCATGTCATCTGCAAATAGAGAGATTCTTCTTTTAATTTGGATTCCTTCTATTTTTTTTCTTGTCTTATTGCTGTTGCTAGTATTTCCATGACTATGTTGAATAATAATGGTAAAGGGGACATCTCGATCTTTTTCCTGAACTTAGAGGGAATGCTTCAGTTTCTCCCCATTAAGAATAATGTTCACTGCGGGCTTCTCATATATGGGTTTATCTATCGTGAGGTAGTCTCCTTCTATACCATATTTTGAAGGGTTTTTACCATAAAAGGGTGGATTTTGTTGAAGGCTTTTTCTTTTTCTTTTTTTAAAAATTATTTATTTATTTATCTTTTGGGGGGTGGGGTGGGGAGGGAGGGGGATGGGCAGACCACTTCTATTGGTCTTTCATTTATCTATTTTCATCGGTCCTTGTTCTTTGGCCCGTGTGGGCCTCCCATCATGGTGGCCTCTGTTGTCACACAGCACTGGCTCTGGGCTCATGCGTTTCAGAACTCCGGCTAGGTAATTGGACACATCGGTCCAGCCGCTCCGTGGCAGGTGGGATCTTCCCAGGCCAGGGATCGAACTGGCGCCCCTTGCACTGCAAAGCGGTGTCCTTACCCACTGGACACCAGGGAAGGCCTTGAGGCCTTTTCTGCATCTATTGAGATAATCATCTGGTTTTTGTTTTTCAATTTGTTGATGTGGTGTATCCCATTGATTGATTTGTGGGTATTGAACAATCCTTACATATCTGGGATAAACCGAACTTGATCGTGATGTATTAGGTTTTTGATGTGTTGCTGGATTGTCTGCTAGAATTTTGTTGAGGGTCGTTGCATCTAAATTCATAAAACAATATTGGTCTATATTTTGTGTGTCTGTGTGTTTTCTTTGCCTGGATTTGGTATCATGATGATGGTGGGCTTGTAGAACATGTTTGAAGTTTTGCTTCTTTTGTGGTGTTTTGAAAGATTTTTAGAAGGATAGGCATTAGCTCTTTTCTAAATGTTTCGTAGAATTCACCTATAAAGCCACCTGGCCATGGGATTTTACTTTGTGCTAGGTTTTTGATTACAGATTCGATTTCTGTGCTTGTATTTAAGTTGTTCATTGTTTTGATTTCTTCCTGGTTCAGTCTTGGAAGATTTAACTTCCCTAAGAATCTGTCCAATTCTTCCTGGTTGTCCATTTTATTGCCATATAGTTGTTCATAATAGTCTCTTATAACTGTTTATATTTCTATATGGTCTGTTGTAACCTCTCCTCTTTCATTTTAGATTTTGTTGATCCAGTTCTTCTCTCTTTTTCTTGATGAGTCTGGCCAGTGGTTTCTTTCTTTTTTTTTTTTTTTTATGTTTTCCAACAGCAAGTTTTTCATTTTATTTATCCTTAGCATTGCTTCTTTCATTTATTTTTCATTAATTTCTGCTCTTGTCTTTATGATTTATATTCTTTGGCTAACATTAGGGTTTTTTGTTCTTTTCCCAGGGTTTTTTTTTTTTTTTTTTTTGGCCATTTCTATTGGTCTATCATTCATTTATCTTTGATCTTTGGCCTGTGCGGGCCTCCCATCGCAGTGGCCTCCATCAATGCAGAGCACCGGCTTTGGGCACATGCACTCCAGAGCTCCAGCTTGGTAGTTGGGCACATCGGTCCAGCCACTCCACAGCACGTGGGATCTTTCCAGGCCAGGGATCAAATTGGCACTCCTTGCACTGCAAGGCGCTGTCCTTAAGCCCCCAGTTGTCTTAAGTGTAGAATTAGGGGTTTTTTAAAATATGTTTTTCTTGTTTCTTGAGGTAGAATTGTATTGCTATAAATGTCCCTATTAGAGCTGGTTTTACAGAGTCATGTAGGTTGCATACTGTTATGTTTTCATTGTCATTATCTTCTAGGATTTTTTTTTTTAATTTCTCTTTTGATTTGTTCAGTGATCTCATTGATTTTTAGGAATGTGTTGTTTAATCTGCATGTGTTTGTGTTTTTAGGATTTTTTATTTTTCCCTTTTAATTGATATTTTTCTTCATAACATTGTGGTCAGAAAAGTGGCTAATATAATTTCAGTTTTTTAAAAATTTACTGAGTTTTGATATTTGGCCCAAAATGTGGTCTATCCTGGAGAATGTTCCATTTGCACTTGAGAGGAAAGTATATTCCTCTCTTTTGGGTGGAGTGTCCCAAAGATATCAATGAGATCCATCTCTTCTAATATGTCATTTAAGCCTTGTGTTTCCTTTTTGATTTCTATTTTCATGATCTTTCCATTGGTGGAAGAGTGGTGTTAAAGTCTCCTACTATTATTTTGTTACTGTCAATTTCTTCTTTCATGTCTGAGACTGTTTGTCTTATGTACTTGAGTGGTCCCATGCTGGGTGCATAGATATTTATGATGGTTATGTCTTCCTCTCAGACTGATCACTTTATCATTATTGAATGACCTTCCTTGTCTTTTATAATATTTTTTATTTTAAGGCCTATTTTGTCTGATATGAGGAATGTTACTTCAGCTTCTTTTGATTTCCATTTGCAGGGAATATCTTTTTCCATCCTATCACTTTCAGTCTGTGAATATCTTTAGGTTGGAAGTGAGTTTCTTTTAGGCAGCATATGTATGGGTCTTGTTTTTGTATCAATTCAGCCAGTCTGTGACATTTGGTTGGGGCATTTAGTCCATTTACACTCAAAGAAATTATTGATATAAATGTTACTATTGTCATCTTCTTAGATGTTGTGATGGGATTGATTTGTAGATATTTTTATTCTTTCTTGAGGTAGAATTGTATTGCTATAAATGTCCCTATTAGAGCTGGTTTTACAGAGTCATGTAGGTTGCATACTGTTATGTTTTCATTGTCATTATCTTCTAGGATTTTTTTTAATTTCTCTTTTGATTTGTTCAGTGATCTCATTGATTTTTAGGAATGTGTTGTTTAATCTGCATGTGTTTGTGTTTTTAGGATTTTTTATTTTTCCCTTTTAATTGATATTTTTCTTCATAACATTGTGGTCAGAAAAGTGGCTAATATAATTTCAGTTTTTTAAAAATTTACTGAGTTTTGATATTTGGCCCAAAATGTGGTCTATCCTGGAGAATGTTCCATTTGCACTTGAGAGGAAAGTATATTCCTCTCTTTTGGGTGGAGTGTCCCAAAGATATCAATGAGATCCATCTCTTCTAATATGTCATTTAAGCCTTGTGTTTCCTTTTTGATTTCTATTTTCATGATCTTTCCATTGGTGGAAGAGTGGTGTTAAAGTCTCCTACTATTATTTTGTTACTGTCAATTTCTTCTTTCATGTCTGAGACTGTTTGTCTTATGTACTTGAGTGGTCCCATGCTGGGTGCATAGATATTTATGATGGTTATGTCTTCCTCTCAGACTGATCACTTTATCATTATTGAATGACCTTCCTTGTCTTTTATAATATTTTTTATTTTAAGGCCTATTTTGTCTGATATGAGGAATGTTACTTCAGCTTCTTTTGATTTCCATTTGCAGGGAATATCTTTTTCCATCCTATCACTTTCAGTCTGTGAATATCTTTAGGTTGGAAGTGAGTTTCTTTTAGGCAGCATATGTATGGGTCTTGTTTTTGTATCAATTCAGCCAGTCTGTGACATTTGGTTGGGGCATTTAGTCCATTTACACTCAAAGAAATTATTGATATAAATGTTACTATTGTCATCTTCTTAGATGTTGTGATGGGATTGATTTGTAGATATTTTTATTCTCTTATACTTTAGTGTATATAAGCCCCTTTAACATTTATTGTAAGGCTGGTTTGGTGTTACTAAATTCTCTTAATTTTTGCTTATCTGTAAAGCTTTTGATTTCTCCATCAATTTTGAATAAGATCCTTGAAATGTAGAGTATTCCTGGTTGCAGATTATTCTGTTTCAGTGCTTTAAATGTGTCTTGCCATTCTATTCAGGCCTGCAGAGTTTATGTTTAAAGATCAGATATTAAACATATGAGGCTTCCCTTGTATCTCACCATTGCTTTTCCCCTGATGCTTTAGAATTCTGTCTTTGTATTTAATTTGTTAGCTTAATTAATAAGTGTCTTTTTGTGTTTCTTTTACGGTTTATCCTGTATGGGACTCTGCACTTCTTGAACTTTATTGACTACTTCTTTTCTCATGTTGGGGACATTTTCAACTATAATCTCTTCAAAATTTTTCTCATACTCTTTCATTTTTTCTTCTCCTTCTGGAATCCCTATAATTTGAATGTTGCTGTGTTTGATATTATCCCAGAGGTCTCTGATACTATCCTCTGCTCTTTTCATTCTTTGAGCTTGATTCTATTCTTCGGCAATTACTTTCACCATTCTGTCTTCCTGCTCACTTATTCCTTCTTCTGTCTCAGATACTCTGCTCTTGATTCCTTCAACAGTGTTTTTAATTTCAGCAATTGAGCTTGTTTGTCTCTCTTAGGTGTTTCTTAAGTTGCTATTTATTTTGTTCAGTGTGTTAGTTTTTTCTTGCATTTTTTTCTAAAATTATATTTTTGGAGTTTTGGATCATCATTGCTATCATTATTCTGAATTCCCTTTCAGAAAGTTTGCCAAATTCTTCTCCATTTATTTGAACATGTGTGTTTGTAGATTAGTCCTTCATTCGTGCAGTATTTCTCTGTCTTTTCATCATTATTAATATATTTTTTTAACTAAGTATGTTTAGGGTTTCCTTTTCCCAGACTTTGAGTTGTGTACATAGGTGTTTGTTGTTTGGATGGGACAATAAGCAGCTTATTCAGGGTGATTCTGGTGGTTGGGTGATGTCAGGACTTGCATACAAGTGCTTGCCTTTGTTGGAGTTCTCACTGTATAATTCTCTCTGATGTTAGACAGTCTCTGGTATTGTAGGTTTTTTGAGTCAGTGCTCCCTCCCTAAAGCCCCTGGGCTTGTTGCCTGACCAGGGAATGAAGGTGTCATGGTTGATTTGTATCACATTCAATGGTATTAGAGCATATATACACAAATGAGAAACAGAAGGTGTACCTTTGACAAATGGCAATTAAAATGGTATGTAAATACTATGAAGCATATGGGATTATACACACAAACATATACAGCCATAATATAACTCAAACAGTCATATATATATATATATATATATATATAGTACAATATGTTAGTATGACAAATAGAGAAAACTAAGAATGTATCTACCAGTTAAGAACCTAACTAACTAAAGCACAAATGGAGAACAACGTTAGGCCAGGGGTCCCAATTGGGGATAAGGCAATGAAAACAAAACAGACCAAGAAATATGGTGGGGAAAGGGAAAAAGAGAATGGAAGAATAGAAAATAAATATAGTATAGTAATGCAAGGTTACATATAGAGATAAAGATTTGTATTTATTAGAGCTTAGTTTTGTAGGAAAAGAACATCAGAGAAAGCAAAGAAATAGTTGTGGAAGTAGTAACAATACATATAAAATTTAAAAATTAAACTAGAGATAGAGAAATATAGAAAAACAAAGCAAAAATAATAAATACAAACAAAACCTCCTCAGAACCACAAAAGGCCAATGTAGAATTAGAAGTACACAGTGAAAATAAATGTGTGGTTCAATAGAAAAAGAAAAAAAAATTGTGTAAACTTGAATATATTCAGTCTTACTGATAAGATTGGTAGTTGTAACAGCTGAGTTCAATAGAGGTAAGAAAAAGAAGGGAAAAAAAAGATGTCAGGAAGAGGAAAAAGGCAAGAAAAAAAAAATCCAGAGGTAAATTCGGCTACAGTCAAAACACAAAAGTAGTGAATGTTTTTTGCGCTTTTGTCTCTTGACGACTATTCAGGAATTATCAGTCTTTGTCTTGCCTCTGGCAGTGGTCAGATCTGAAGGTCTCTTTTAAGGTTTTTGTGGATTTCTCCCTATCCTAGGACTGAAAGGCCCACTCTGGCTGGCCCTGGCAGTTTCTTAATCATTAATCTAGTTACCTTTGTTGCTGGGTGGAGCTAAATTCCCTCCCTGTAGTTTGACCTGAAGCTCATCTCTGGTAGGAGTAATGGCACATCTCTCAAAAAGGAACTATTTCCTCTTGCTCTATTAGAAGCCCTAAGGCAGTGTCCCTGATCCTGCTGCAGGCAACCATCAACTCCTGCCACCTCTGGAGACTTCAGAATACTCAGAGGTGAATATGGCTTAGGCTCATGGGGGATCACTATTTCCCTCTCCTGGATCTCCATGTGCACATAGTCTCCAGTCCAACTCAGCGGTTGTATGATCATGTTAATGATAACCTCCTTCAGGAGGAATTAAGTACAATTCCATCTTTCCGAGGACTGCTGAAAGGCACTTCTAAGTCAAGGAGGCACCAGGACCCTCTTTTTTGTTTGTTTGTTTGTTTTGGTTTTGTTTTTTGTTTTTGACTTTTATTCGTTTTTCATTTTTTTATTCTGATCCATCTTTGTTCTTTGACCTATGTGGGCCTCCCATTACAGTGGCCTCTCTTGTAGCAGAGGGCCAGCTCTGGGCATATGGGCTCCAGAGTGCTGACTACTAATTTGACACATGGTGCAGCCTCTCTGTAGCATGTGGGATCTTCCTGTGCCAAGGAGCTACCCGGCGCCTCTTGCAGTGCAAGGTAGACTCTTTACCTACTGAACCACCAGTGAAGCCCCTTTCCTGGGTTTTGGTGTGTAATAGGCTTTGCATATTTGGCCCACTCAGTCTCACTGGTGTGTTTGAGGCTTGACTTTTAAAAGCATGATCATGCCCCTGCTACCGTTTTGTTTTGGCTTCTCCTTTGCTCTTGGATGTGGAGTATCTTTTTTGTGATCATATCCAATCTCATCCTGTCGATGGTTTTTCAGGAGCTAGTTGCAATTCTGGCGATTTTACAGAAGAAATGAGTGCACGTCCTTCGCCACTGTCATCTTAGCGCCACCCCTAATTATACTCGAGAGGTAAATTCGGCTACAGTCAAAACACAAAAGTAGTGAATGTTTTTTGCGCTTTTGTCTCTTGACGACTATTCAGGAATTATCAGTCTTTGTCTTGCCTCTGGCAGTGGTCAGATCTGAAGGTCTCTTTTAAGGTTTTTGTGGATTTCTCCCTATCCTAGGACTGAAAGGCCCACTCTGGCTGGCCCTGGCAGTTTCTTAATCATTAATCTAGTTACCTTTGTTGCTGGGTGGAGCTAAATTCCCTCCCTGTAGTTTGACCTGAAGCTCATCTCTGGTAGGAGTAATGGCACATCTCTCAAAAAGGAACTATTTCCTCTTGCTCTATTAGAAGCCCTAAGGCAGTGTCCCTGATCCTGCTGCAGGCAACCATCAACTCCTGCCACCTCTGGAGACTTCAGAATACTCAGAGGTGAATATGGCTTAGGCTCATGGGGGATCACTATTTCCCTCTCCTGGATCTCCATGTGCACATAGTCTCCAGTCCAACTCAGCGGTTGTATGATCATGTTAATGATAACCTCCTTCAGGAGGAATTAAGTACAATTCCATCTTTCCGAGGACTGCTGAAAGGCACTTCTAAGTCAAGGAGGCACCAGGACCCTCTTTTTTGTTTGTTTGTTTGTTTTGGTTTTGTTTTTTGTTTTTGACTTTTATTCGTTTTTCATTTTTTTATTCTGATCCATCTTTGTTCTTTGACCTATGTGGGCCTCCCATTACAGTGGCCTCTCTTGTAGCAGAGGGCCAGCTCTGGGCATATGGGCTCCAGAGTGCTGACTCCTAATTTGACACATGGTGCAGCCTCTCTGTAGCATGTGGGATCTTCCTGTGCCAAGGATCTAACCGGCGCCTCTTGCAGTGCAAGGTAGACTCTTTACCTACTGAACCACCAGTGAAGCCCCTTTCCTGGGTTTTGGTGTGTAATAGGCTTTGCATATTTGGCCCACTCAGTCTCACTGGTGTGTTTGAGGCTTGACTTTTAAAAGCATGATCATGCCCCTGCTACCGTTTTGTTTTGGCTTCTCCTTTGCTCTTGGATGTGGAGTATCTTTTTTGTGATCATATCCAATCTCATCCTGTCGATGGTTTTTCAGGAGCTAGTTGCAATTCTGGCGATTTTACAGAAGAAATGAGTGCACGTCCTTCGCCACTGTCATCTTAGCGCCACCCCTAATTATACTCGTGTTTTTTTTTTTTTTTTTAATAACAAACTCTAGAAACAAGTCATTGCTTATAAAAATAATAGAAAATAAAATTATTATATATTTATATATTGTCATACTGTACAAAAGAAGTCACAGAAAAAAACTAAATAGTGTGATACTTATGTAAACAGCTCTAACCTGAGAAACAATCTGATACATTATAAATCTATCATAGGTGCCAATGTCAACCATGATATGATATTTTTCTAAATTAAGGACAACTTCTGATAAAGATTCAGATTAAATTAAAAATTTATTTCAATGTAAATGGATTCTTGTAAAAATTCAGTACTATTAAAGCTGCGCAAAGAAATTATTTCTATAGAGTAAGTTAAGTTAGGGGGCTTCCCTTGTGGTCCCATGTGTAAGGACACCACCTTGCAGTGCAAGGGGTGCCGGTTTGATCTCTGGCCTGGGAAGATCCCACGTGCTGCAGAGCAGCTGGACCGATATGTCCAATTACCGAGCCGGAGCTCTGGAGCGCATGAGCCAGAGCAGGTGCTCTGTGATAACAGAGGCCACCACGATGGGAGGCCCACAAGAGCCAATGAACAAAGACCGATGAAAATAGAGAAATGAAAGACCAATAGAAGTGGCCCGTCTGTCCCCCTCCCTCCCCACCCTACCCCCCAAAAGATAAATAAATAAAAAATAAATGTTAAGAAAAAAAAAGAACTGAAGCATGAAAAAGTTTGCTTTTATACCATAGAGATATCAGAAAACAGCAAGGAAAATTATAGAAATGAAGAATAAAATATGAAAAAAATGACTAGGTGTGGCAGAATGGCAGGCTGGCAAAACCTAAATGTCTGGTGATTTATTCTAGCTCTGGACTGCTGACCTCTAAATTTTTGCATGAGAGCCTTAAACCTTCAGTTCAAGTTTCTATTATTTGAACTTTTATTCTTTCATTGATGCTAAGGCTCCAATACTTTGGCCACCAGATGTGAAGAGCCAAGTCATTGGAACAGACCCTGATCCTGAGAAAGGAGAAGAGAGGTGACAGAGAATGAGATGATTGGACAGCACAAGCCACTCAACAGGAATGAATTAGAGCAAACAGGGGAGATAGTGAAGGCCAGGGAAGTCCAGCATGCTTCAGTCCATGAGGTCACAAAGAGTCAGATACAGCTGAGGACTGAACAACAACAAACAGTCTACATTAGAAATACTACACTTGAATAAAAGTCTATAACATTGTAGGTATCAAGGGCTTAAATCTGTAAGTGGACAAAGTAATAATCTTTATTGCATTGTTAAAAGGTATTTGATCATGATTTCACTAACCATTATCATGGTGATCTGGTCTTGATGTTGGTTGCTTCTATTCTAGTTTTGGAAATTCATATAAATAGTTTGTAAACATAGATGAAATGAATATCTGCTCAGGGTGATGTCTTTTCTACAATCTGAGTAAGTTTTGCTGTTTTAAAACAACCTATATTCCAAAAAGAAACAATAAATAAGAGGTGCTCATAGTGGTGTCATTAACTTAATAGCAGCCCATGAACTTTTAAAGCACCTTCATAAAAATTCCAATACCGAGCATTAGGGCCAGTACAGCAGAGATCTAAATAGACGTGTTATTAACATCAAATGGCCTTAGAAAAGCTACCAGTCAGGTGGTGGTGATGGAGGTGGTGGCCATAATCCTGAGTCCAGTGAGTAAAATACCATGGTTTTCAGACTTTATGTCTGTGCAGCATCTGCCTATTTTTGTCTGTTAGCAGAACTGCCCAGAAGCCCAAGAAACTGGTCTATCAATTTGGGAGGAATTTTTGCCACAGAGATTAATACTCTAACCTGAAATATCCTCTGTTTATTCAATCCCTAAAGAAACTCTCTATGAGACATCCACAGGATAGAGGCTTTGTGGCCACTGACATGAACACCTGTTCATGCAATGCCTGCTTCTGGTGCCACAGTGGAAGTGACTTAGCTATGAAGACTGTCCCCAAAGAAAAGTCAAGGTCTCTGAAGGAAGTTGATGAAAAGATTTCTTCTCCCAAAAGAAGCAGGCAGTGCCACAACTACATCCCCTGTATAGATAGGGACATTTATTGTTTCATCTCGGTGGGATTTGATCAGGCTGTGAACCACTGGCTGATGTTTCCCTCACCTCTCTCCTTCAAAGAGGTCTTTTAAGGTGAAGTTTCGGTTTTTGGTTCTGTTTTGTTTTCTCAATATTAAGGACAAAAGTATGTCCTTTATTACATGTTACAAGATCATGAGGAGTTACGCCTTTAGATAGAGAAGGTTAAATATAATCCTGAGATAATGAACTTTGAGCTGAACGCAGAAACTGGATGGTGCATCTTCCTTAGGAAAGTGAGAACAAGTATTCGTGGGCATTCACATAAATAGGTTATGACAGGGAGTGCGAATTGTCCTATAATCTTTGTCCTCTATATATTTTTTTCTCAATTTAAAAAGCTCAAAATATTTTGTGGGCATGTGGCTGTCGAAAGCAAGATCCCATTTCTTAGTTTTCTAAGCAGCTGGATATAGTCAGGTGACAAAGTTCTGGCCCACTGTACACAAGCAGAGTTGCCGTAATTTCCAGGAAGTGTTCTTAAAACAAAGTGAAATGTCCTCTTCTTTTCTGACTTCCTGATGGCTGAAGTGTGTGTAGGAAGCTGAGAGTGTTCACAGTCATTCTGAAATGTGAGCATAACTGCCATAGGTTAGTTAGGACAGAACAGGTGGGTAGAGAGATGTTGGTTCTATACAACCTTGTGTAACTGCCATAGTCAGCCACAGAAAAGTAAACTCTGGAGAGGGAAAAGAAAAAAAAAAAAAATAAGGTGCTTTTCTGCCATTTCAAGCTAAACAGGAAAAAATAAATATTATTTTTGGTTTCTCATGATTCAGTTTTGAAGAAATTCTGGAAATACCAGCAGGCGACAGCTACTTAAATAATTTGACATGAGTCCATAATCATAAACATCAGTGACCGTTTGCTTGGAGCATTTATTTGGGATATATGGATGCGGATTTTGAAATATCCTCTGTTTATTCAATCCCTAAAGAAACTCTCTATGAGACATCCACAGGATAGAGGCTTTGTGGCCACTGACATGAACACCTGTTCATGCAATGCCTGCTTCTGGTGCCACAGTGGAAGTGACTTAGCTATGAAGACTGTCCCCAAAGAAAAGTCAAGGTCTCTGAAGGAAGTTGATGAAAAGATTTCTTCTCCCAAAAGAAGCAGGCAGTGCCACAACTACATCCCCTGTATAGATAGGGACATTTATTGTTTCATCTCGGTGGGATTTGATCAGGCTGTGAACCACTGGCTGATGTTTCCTCACCTCTCTCCTTCAAAGAGGTCTTTTAAGGTGAAGTTTCGGTTTTTGGTTCTGTTTTGTTTTCTCAATATTAAGGACAAAAGTATGTCCTTTATTACATGTTACAAGATCATGAGGAGTTACGCCTTTAGATAGAGAAGGTTAAATATAATCCTGAGATAATGAACTTTGAGCTGAACGCAGAAACTGGATGGTGCATCTTCCTTAGGAAAGTGAGAACAAGTATTCGTGGGCATTCACATAAATAGGTTATGACAGGGAGTGCGAATTGTCCTATAATCTTTGTCCTCTATATATTTTTTTCTCAATTTAAAAAGCTCAAAATATTTTGTGGGCATGTGGCTGTCGAAAGCAAGATCCCATTTCTTAGTTTTCTAAGCAGCTGGATATAGTCAGGTGACAAAGTTCTGGCCCACTGTACACAAGCAGAGTTGCCGTAATTTCCAGGAAGTGTTCTTAAAACAAAGTGAAATGTCCTCTTCTCTCTCTGACTTCCTGATGGCTGAAGTGTGTGTAGGAAGCTGAGAGTGTTCACAGTCATTCTGAAATGTGAGCATAACTGCCATAGGTTAGTTAGGACAGAACAGGTGGGTAGAGAGATGTTGGTTCTATACAACCTTGTGTAACTGCCATAGTCAGCCACAGAAAAGTAAACTCTGGAGAGGGAAAAGAAAAAAAAAAAAAATAAGGTGCTTTTCTGCCATTTCAAGCTAAACAGGAAAAAATAAATATTATTTTTGGTTTCTCATGATTCAGTTTTGAAGAAATTCTGGAAATACCAGCAGGCGACAGCTACTTAAATAATTTGACATGAGTCCATAATCATAAACATCAGTGACCGTTTGCTTGGAGCATTTATTTGGGATATATGGATGCGGAGTGACAGAAACCCTTTGGCCAGTATTGGCAAACAGTTTTTCAGAGTTCTTACTTTCATTATGCTGTGCTAAACCACTAATATCTGTTTCTCTCACCAAGATATTTTGCCATCCAAAATGAAAGAAAAGTATTGAACTTAAGGGGATCTGTGTGTAAATTCTTATGTTTCTCATTTAAAAATTTACTTTGTCCTGGACATTAATTTTATATGATGAGTACCAGAAACAGAATAGAAACATTTAACTTAAGTAAGGGATGGCATTTTTATTAAAATATTTATCTACTTTTAAGGGGTAAATTAATGCTTAAAATGTAGAACAATCCTTACCCTCTCTGCACTGACTTACTTGACTAGACTACATTTCTTCTTGCCTGTCTGTTTATTTATTATTATTTTTCTAGTCTCAGATTCCTACTCTAGCTTCTGGGTGACAGAAACTTTATGACTCTATGTTAAAATGTTTAAAAGGTGTTCACAATAGCAGTTATTATATATATATAAACACTAAATACTTTACAGTTATAAATTTCATGAAAGACTCCACTATTCATTTAAATGATTCAACTTCAAATCAGGAAGGAAGAGCAGTTCAATAAGCAGCCTTTTGAACAAACATACTGTAGAATTTACTGTTTTGCTCTCCCAGAAAATTCATACTGCTTGTTTTAAAAGTTCTTATGAATCTCAAATGAAATTGTTTTTAAAGTTCATAAAATTTTTTACACAACTCAGAGTCTTCAAAATAATGATCATATGATAAAGAGTGAAAGAATGAAACAATAGGTATACCATAGTCTATTCTTATTTCATTTATACCAGCCTATATTGATCAGGTGCATATACCTAGTTTATAAAAGATCCTTCCCTGAAATTTTTGGTTGCCAAAAATGAATGTGATTTGTGATTTTTGAGATTTACTTCGATGTAGTTTATACATGTTATAGTGATAGGACATGGAAGTCAAAACTATAGTTTTAAATTGAAATCCATTTAACATTGAAACCAAAAGTCAGATAATTTTCAGTAGCAGATTTCTTGTGACAATGGGAATTTTCATGTTTTTAATGCAAGTGATTTGATACCTTTTAGAAACCTGTATTTATGTTTTAGGTAAAAGAAACTATTTTGTATGTACTTATTGCCCTGATTTGGTTTTTGTAATAACTGGATCAAACAATAAAATATTGCTCAGATTATTTTGGTACTGGAAGAAATACTTACTGCCATTCTACCAAAGACCAATTGTGGTGGAAATTTAAAACTTTTGACTACAGCAAATACATTTTAAAACACCATAATACTTTTCATTTTTGCTTAATAATTGGAGGCATAGGACTCCCTGGAATTGCAGGCTCTCCTTGAAGGAATATAGTATTGCTTAAACTTTTAAGTTGAGGAGCATAAAAAATTGAAGCTTCCATGGCAACATCCATAGTAACCGGTTGAAAATTTTATTCCATAGACTTGAAATCTGCATTTGCACAAGCTCTTAGATTTATCATGAGGTTCACTGAAGTTAAAGAATAATCATATTAGAAGATAAAATCATCTTTTGTTGCTATTTCTCTTACTCTTGCTTCTGGGTGACAGAAACTTTATGACTCTATGTTAAAATGTTTAAAAGGTGTTCACAATAGCAGTTATTATATATATATAAACACTAAATACTTTACAGTTATAAATTTCATGAAAGACTCCACTATTCATTTAAATGATTCAACTTCAAATCAGGAAGGAAGAGCAGTTCAATAAGCAGCCTTTTGAACAAACATACTGTAGAATTTACTGTTTTGCTCTCCCAGAAAATTCATACTGCTTGTTTTAAAAGTTCTTATGAATCTCAAATGAAATTGTTTTTAAAGTTCATAAAATTTTTTACACAACTCAGAGTCTTCAAAATAATGATCATATGATAAAGAGTGAAAGAATGAAACAATAGGTATACCATAGTCTATTCTTATTTCATTTATACCAGCCTATATTGATCAGGTGCATATACCTAGTTTATAAAAAAGATCCTTCCCCTGAAATTTTTGGTTGCCAAAAATGAATGTGATTTGTGATTTTTGAGATTTACTTCGATGTAGTTTATACATGTTATAGTGATAGGACATGGAAGTCAAAACTATAGTTTTAAATTGAAATCCATTTAACATTGAAACCAAAAGTCAGATAATTTTCAGTAGCAGATTTCTTGTGACAATGGGAATTTTCATGTTTTTAATGCAAGTGATTTGATACCTTTTAGAAACCTGTATTTATGTTTTAGGTAAAAGAAACTATTTTGTATGTACTTATTGCCCTGATTTGGTTTTTGTAATAACTGGATCAAACAATAAAATATTGCTCAGATTATTTTGGTACTGGAAGAAATACTTACTGCCATTCTACCAAAGACCAATTGTGGTGAAAATTTAAAACTTTTGACTACAGCAAATACATTTTTAAAACACCATAATACTTTTCATTTTTGCTTAATAATTGGAGGCATAGGACTCCCTGGAATTGCAGGCTCTCCTTGAAGGAATATAGTATTGCTTAAACTTTTAAGTTGAGGAGCATAAAAAATTGAAGCTTCCATGGCAACATCCATAGTAACCGGTTGAAAATTTTATTCCATAGACTTGAAATCTGCATTTGCACAAGCTCTTAGATTTATCATGAGGTTCACTGAAGTTAAAGAATAATCATATTAGAAGATAAAATCATCTTTTGTTGCTATTTCTCTTACTCTTGTCATTTCATTTTCTGTGAACCAGCAGCTGTTAAGCACCATAATATCCTCCAGGAGAAGACAGATTGTGTCACATACTTCAGTGCCCATGTGTTGTGTGTGTAACCCTGTGTTTGTATTTCCTGTTATTTATTCCTGGCCTCTACCTGTATTATGCATTTATTAAGAAACACACTGAAAATAGAATCTAATTCGACTGTAGCTGGAGGAAACCTCTCTGATTCTAGGGTCATGACAAGCCTCACAGAGCAGGAGCATTTAGGGATGTCAACGACAAATGTATACAGTGTTTCATACCTTACTTCTCTGCCTCTGATATGTTATTTGTACATACACTCATCAAATTTATTTTTACAAAATCCTGTAGTGTTAGAAGTTGTCATTAAATCTCAAACTTACCTCTTTTAACGTGATTTTTTCAACACTGATAAATATTATCTGAATGGAATGTCCATTAATTTTAGGTCTTGAATTAATTTTAAATTTCCTGTTTATATTCTTATCATTAAAACTTAAACTTTGTTTTATCAATTAAAAATTAATGGGAGGAAATTCTATAGTTCAAAATGGCCACATACCCCAATGTTCACTGCAGTACTATTTACCATAGTCGAGCCATGGAAGTAATCTAAATGTTCATTTACAGAGAAATGGATAAATATTTGGAAAAATACTAGACTATTTCTCAGCCATTAAAAAAAAAAGAAAAGAAAAGAAAGAAAGAATACCATTTGCACAAACATGAATGGACCTAGCAGCTATCATAGTAAGTGCAGTAAGCCAGACAGTGAAAGACAAATATCATATGGTATCATTATATACAGAATCTCAAAGAGAAATACAAATTAACTGATTTATAAAGAAGTAATAGGTCAACAGCCATAAAACATAAACTTGTGGCTAACTAAGTGGAAAGATGGAGAGGATAAATTAGGAGTTTGGAATTAACATATACACTGTACTATACATAAAATAACCAATAAACCAATAAGGACCCACTGTATAATACAGGGAATTATGCTCAATATTTTGTAATAATTTATAAGAGAAAAGAATCAGAAAAATAATATATACATGCACATGTAGAAAAACAGAAACACACATACATATATACAGAAAGCTGAATCACTGTGCTGTACACCTAAAAGTAAAACATTGCAAATCAACTATAGCTTAATAAAAAAGACTAATGCTTTTATAATTAATGTCATAGTCATCTTTAAAGATCTATTTCATTCTATTTTTTCTGTTCTTTTTCAATAATTCATTCTCCATTTTTAATTGAAAAAAACTTTTCCATCTTTTACATTTTCCTTTTATGCATGCACATTAACATTTTTATCAATGTTTTATATGTTGGTGTGTTTTTAAGAAAGGATCATAAGGAAGAACATAACAACAATGGTGCAGAAGACTGTTGATGGTGTAAATTAGAAAATCTTTCTTCCCTCAGATTTTCTCAGCACGTAGTCCATTATTTTTTGTTTTCATTGTGGTTTTACAAGACAATATACTTAAAAATATCACTATGACTCTGGAGACTCACTGTTCATATCTGCCCAACTGTATTTCTTTGTGAAACTGTAACACCTGTTTATTCATAAAGTGATTTTTTCCCACATATTTCAGCATGCCTAATCATTACAAATGCAGCAACATAGCAAATCTCCATTAAGGACAATGAAGATTATAAATGTTGGCAAAGTATCTTCAAAAGTGTTTTAATGTTCTTTCGGGCATTTAATCAAAGACTTCACCAGTGCTACTTAAATGATGAGACCTTCTTGAGAGGGAGGAGAGACAGATCTAGACAATTTGGTGTTTTTTTTTTTTTTTTTTCCTCTTTTTAGTAGTTTAGTAGTTTAGTAAAGAAATGGTTCAGCAGGTTGAGATGAATCAAGAGAACATTAGGCTGACTCCAGTCATTGGGCTCAGGAAAATCGTTAGTATTCACAAGGATACTTCCTAAATCAGGAAATTCCATTGTCTCATGAATCCTAATGTTTCCTACCCCTGTCATTATATATGAGAGAATGATTATTGAGCAGAATGTCTCTCAGTTGGAATATTGGTCATGGTTCCTGCAAAACACCTGTGCATACTGAAAATCTGAGACTTCATGTATGCTCTACGAATCTATTACTAATAACATTCTTTTGGTAAAGAAACCCATTCTGTATTTGCAAGATAGAATGCTAGTGCTACATGTTCTGACCCATTTAAACAGATGAAAAGAAAAACTTGTCTGAGACTTAATGGCGAGGACCAGCCGTTCAGAGCAAAGGTGAGACTAGTAAGTACATGACACCCACATGGTCAACTATTCTGACAGAATGTGAGGTAGTAAGCAGAACTGAAGAGTGAGATTCCAGCAGGCTATATAATGGCAACTTCTGAGCAAGAATCCCCATCCATGATGCATCAGAGAAACAAATGAAACTGCCTCCATCAAGTAAATTAAAAACTTGTCAGAGTTCCTGAAAAACCATCGACAGGAGGAGATTGGATCTGATCACAAAAAAGATACCCCACATGAAAGAGCAAAGGAGAAGCCACAACAAGACAGTAGGAGGTGAGCAATTGCACTTTTAAAAGTCAAACTTCATACCCACCAGAGAGTCTGGGTGGGCCAAACACACAAAGCCTGTTGCAAACCAAGACCCAGGAAAGGAGCCACTGCCTGCAAGGGACTGAGCCAGACCTGGTTTAGATGAGCCTAAGTGTTCCCAAAAGCTAGAAGTGCCCTTGAGTAGTCCTTTGAAAGAGGGCACTCAATTCCGTTAAAGGAGGTCACCATTAACCCAATCACAGAGCCGTGAAATGACCAAGCATGCCTAATCATTACAAATGCAGCAACATAGCAAATCTCCATTAAGGACAATGAAGATTATAAATGTTGGCAAAGTATCTTCAAAAGTGTTTTAATGTTCTTTCGGGCATTTAATCAAAGACTTCACCAGTGCTACTTAAATGATGAGACCTTCTTGAGAGGGAGGAGAGACAGATCTAGACAATTTGGTGTTTTTTTTTTTTTCCTCTTTTTAGTAGTTTAGTAGTTTAGTAAAGAAATGGTTCAGCAGGTTGAGATGAATCAAGAGAACATTAGGCTGACTCCAGTCATTGGGCTCAGGAAAATCGTTAGTATTCACAAGGATACTTCCTAAATCAGGAAATTCCATTGTCTCATGAATCCTAATGTTTCCTACCCCTGTCATTATATATGAGAGAATGATTATTGAGCAGAATGTCTCTCAGTTGGAATATTGGTCATGGTTCCTGCAAAACACCTGTGCATACTGAAAATCTGAGACTTCATGTATGCTCTACGAATCTATTACTAATAACATTCTTTTGGTAAAGAAACCCATTCTGTATTTGCAAGATAGAATGCTAGTGCTACATGTTCTGACCCATTTAAACAGATGAAAAGAAAAACTTGTCTGAGACTTAATGGCGAGGACCAGCCGTTCAGAGCAAAGGTGAGACTAGTAAGTACATGACACCCACATGGTCAACTATTCTGACAGAATGTGAGGTAGTAAGCAGAACTGAAGAGTGAGATTCCAGCAGGCTATATAATGGCAACTTCTGAGCAAGAATCCCCATCCATGATGCATCAGAGAAACAAATGAAACTGCCTCCATCAAGTAAATTAAAAACTTGTCAGAGTTCCTGAAAAACCATCGACAGGAGGAGATTGGATCTGATCACAAAAAAGATACCCCACATGAAAGAGCAAAGGAGAAGCCACAACAAGACAGTAGGAGGTGAGCAATTGCACTTTTAAAAGTCAAACTTCATACCCACCAGAGAGTCTGGGTGGGCCAAACACACAAAGCCTGTTGCAAACCAAGACCCAGGAAAGGAGCCACTGCCTGCAAGGGACTGAGCCAGACCTGGTTTAGATGAGCCTAAGTGTTCCCAAAAGCTAGAAGTGCCCTTGAGTAGTCCTTTGAAAGAGGGCACTCAATTCCGGTTAAAGGAGGTCACCATTAACCCAATCACAGAGCCGTCGAGTAGGACTGGAAACTCGGTGTGCACTGAGATCCCGGAGAAGGGAATAGCAAGCTTGCATGAGACTGAGCCAGACTCACCTCTGAGTAATCTGATGTCTCTCACAGTGGCAGGAGTCGATGGCAGCATGCAGCAGGGTCAAGGTCACTGAGGAAGTGCTTCTCATAGAGCATGTGGGAATAAATCCTTTGTGAGACAGACGCCATTTTCCATTCGATAATTTGGCAGCTGATCAAACCACAGGGCTGCTGGTGAAACTACAGGGAGGGAATTTAGCTACACCCAGCAGGAAAAGGGATTTGGATTAAGGATTAAGAAACTACCAGGGCCAGCCTGAGCAGGCCTTTTAGTTCTGGAATAGATGGAAATAAACAAGCAGTAAAAGAGGTCTTCAGATCCAACCACTGCCAGAGGCAAGAGAAAGACTGATAATTCCTGAATAGTCAGCAAGAGACAGAAGAACATAAACACTATATTCACGTTTTGTCTGGAACTGGAGTTACTGCTGCATATTTTTAATTTCATTTTATTTCTTATGCTTTTGTATTGCTTTTTTCTGTTTGTTTGTTTGTTTGTTTTGTTTTGTTTTCTATTGTATATTTCCCTTTTTTTCCAAACTTCCTCAGCCCCCACCCCCACCCCCGGTTTGGCGTGCGTGTGTGTGTGTGTGTGTGTTCGTTTGTTTCTTCCATTGAATTCTATTGAAGCTACTAATCTTATAAGTAAGACTGAATATATTCAAGTTTACATTTTTTTTCTTTTTTCCTTTTAAACCACACATCTTATTTTGGTATGAACTTCTGGTTCCACATTGACCTTATATGTTTCTGTGGGGGTTTTATTTGTTTTTATTGTTTTTGCTTTGTTTTTCTATATTTTTTCTATATAAATAACCCTGTTTTAACTTTTAAACTTTTTATATGTATTACTATTACCTCTATAACTTTCTTTGCTTTCTCTGATGCTCTTCTCCTACAGCACTAAACCTTAAAACATACGAATCTTTATCTCCCTATACTTAACTTTGCACTATTATTCTATATTTCTCTTCTATTCTCCCTTTCTCTTTTTCCCTTTCCAGACCATACTTCTTAGTCTGTTTTGTCCTCATTGCATTATCCCCAACTGGGACCCTGCTCTAGCATTATTCTCCAATTTGTTCTTTAGTAAGTTGGTTATTAACTGGTGGATATCATTCTTGGTTTTCTCTATTCACCATGCTAACGTACTGTACTGTATTTTTGGTTGGATTGTTTGGCTTATGTTACAGCTATATATGTTTATGTGTATAATTCAATACATTAGATAGTATTTGCATAATATTTTAATTACCATTTCTCAAAGGTATACCTTCTGTTTCTCATTTGCCTATATATGCTTTAATATAATCTAATGCCATAAGAAACCAGCCATGAAAAATTCATTCCTGGGCCAGGCAACAAGCCCAGGGGCTTGAGGGAGGGAGCACAGACTCCAAAATCCTATAATAATAGAAAATGCCTAACGCTAGAGAGCAGTAAACAGTGAGAACTCCAACAAAGGTAAGCACTTTTATGCAAGTCCTGATATCAACCAACCACTGGCATCACCCAGAATAAGAGGACCCCCTCCAAACAACAAATACCAACAGATGTAACTCAAAGTCTGGGAAAGGTAACCCCAAACATACTTAATTAAAAAATTAATAATAAGAATGAAAGAGCAGAGAAATACCACAAAAGTGAAGGAACAATCTACAAACACACAAATTCAAATAAACAAAGAGGAATGAGACAAACATTCTGAAGGTGAATTCAGAAGAATGATAGTAAAGATGATCCAAAACACCGAAAGCAGAATTTTAGAGGAATTGCAAGAAGCAACTAGCACACTGAATAAAGAAATGCAAGAACGTAAAAAACAACAAACAGAGACACCCAATTCAATTGCTGAACTTAAAAACACTGTAGAAGGAAGCAAGAGCAGACTGTCTAAGAAAGAAGACTGGATAAGTGTGCTGGAAGATAGAATGGTGGAGGTAACTGCTGAAAAACAGAATCAATCTCAAGGAATGAAAAGAGCAGAGGATAACCTCAGAAACCACTTGGGCAATATCAAGCACACCAATAATTGAATTATAGGGGTTCCAGAGGAAGAAGAAATCAAGAAAGGATATAAGAAAATTGTTGAAGAGATTATAGTTGAAAATTTCCCCAACATGGGAAAAAAATAATCAATCAAGTCCAAGAAGTGCAAAGAGCACCATACAGAATAAACTCGAGAAGAAACACACCAAGACATATATTAATTAAGCTAGCACAGATTAAACACAAAGACAGAATTCTAAAAGCAGCAAGGGAAAAGTAACTAGTGATATACAAGTGAAACCCCATTCCTTTAGCAGCAGAACTTTCAGCAGAAACTCTGCAGGCCAGACGAGAATGGCAAGACACATTTAAAGCACTGAAACAGAATAATCTGCAACCAAGAATACACTACCCATTCAAGGATCTCATTCAAAATTTAAGGAGAAATCAAAAGCTTTACAGATAAGCAAAAATTAAAAGAATTTAGTCACACCAGACCAGTCTTACAATGAGTGTAAAAGGGATTCGTATAGACAACAAGTATAAGAGAAGATCCACAAAACAAAGCCATCAGGACATCTAAGACGATGACAATACAATCATTTGTATCAATAATTACTTTGAATGTAAATGGACTAAAAGCCGAAGCCAAAAGACACAGAAGAGCTTAATGGATTCAAAAATGAGACCCATACATAGGCTGCCTACAAAAATGAGGGACTGAAAAGATAACCCCAAACATACTTAATTAAAAATTAATAATAAGAATGAAAGAGCAGCCACAAAAGTGAAGGAAAATCAACAAACACACAAATTCAAATAAACAAAGAGGAATGAGACAAACATTCTGAAGGTGAATTCAGAAGAATGATAGTAAAGATGATCCAAAACACCGAAAGCAGAATTTTAGAGGAATTGCAAGAAGCAACTAGCACACTGAATAAAGAAATGCAAGAACGTAAAAAACAACAAACAGAGACACCCAATTCAATTGCTGAACTTAAAAACACTGTAGAAGGAAGCAAGAGCAGACTGTCTAAGAAAGAAGACTGGATAAGTGTGCTGGAAGATAGAATGGTGGAGGTAACTGCTGAAAAACAGAATCAATCTCAAGGAATGAAAAGAGCAGAGGATAACCTCAGAAACCACTTGGGCAATATCAAGCACACCAATAATTGAATTATAGGGGTTCCAGAGGAAGAAGAAATCAAGAAAGGATATAAGAAAATTGTTGAAGAGATTATAGTTGAAAATTTCCCCAACATGGGAAAAAAATAATCAATCAAGTCCAAGAAGTGCAAAGAGCACCATACAGAATAAACTCGAGAAGAAACACACCAAGACATATATTAATTAAGCTAGCACAGATTAAACACAAAGACAGAATTCTAAAAGCAGCAAGGGAAAAGTAACTAGTGATATACAAGTGAAACCCCATTCCTTTAGCAGCAGAACTTTCAGCAGAAACTCTGCAGGCCAGACGAGAATGGCAAGACACATTTAAAGCACTGAAACAGAATAATCTGCAACCAAGAATACACTACCCATTCAAGGATCTCATTCAAAATTTAAGGAGAAATCAAAAGCTTTACAGATAAGCAAAAATTAAAAGAATTTAGTCACACCAGACCAGTCTTACAATGAGTGTAAAAGGGATTCGATAGACAACAAGTATAAGAGAAGATCCACAAAACAAAGCCATCAGGACATCTAAGACGATGACAATACAATCATTTGTATCAATAATTACTTTGAATGTAAATGGACTAAAAGCCGAAGCCAAAAGACACAGAAGAGCTTAATGGATTCAAAAATGAGACCCATACATAGGCTGCCTACAGGAAACTCACTTCGGACCTAGACACACTCATAGACTGAAAGTGAGCGGATGGCAAAAGATATTCCATGCAAATGGAAATCAAAAGCAAGCTGGAGTAGCAATCCTCCTATCAGGCAAAATAGACCTCAAAATAGAGATTAGAAGAGACAAGGCAGCACACTACATAATGATCAAGGGATCAATCCAAGAGGAAAACATAACAATCATAAATATCTATTCACACAACTGAGGAGGACCTCAATACATCAGACAAACACGTTCAGACATTGTCGAAGAAATCGACAATAACACAACAATAATAAGAGACTTTAGGACTCCTCTCACACCAACGGACAGACCATCAAAATAGAAAGTTTATAAAGAAACACAAGTTTTAAAGGAAACTCTAGAAGAGATGGACCTCATGCATATCTTTAGGACCTCCCATCCAAAAGCAGAAGAATACACTTTCTTCTCAAGTGCTCATGGAACATTGTTGAGGATAGACCACATCTTGGGCCACAAATCAAATCTCAATCAACGCAAGAAAACTGAAACAGTATCAACCATCTTCTCTGACCACAGTGCAATGAGACTAGAGATCAAGAGCAGAAAAAATAACCGTGAAAACAAAAGAACATGGAGATTAAACAGCACATACTTAAAAAGAAAAAAAGAAGAAAAAAAACTGATTATTAAGCAAATCAAAAGAGACATAAAAAAATTCCTAGAAAAAAAATGACAATTCCCACACGACAGTGCAAAGCCTATGGGATACCACAAAAACAATTATAAGAGGGAATACAGTCCTACCTCAAGAAACTAGGAAAATATCAGATGACCTAACACTATGCTTAAAAAAATTGGAGAAAGAAGAACAAAAACATCCCAAAGCCAGCAGAAGAAGAGCAATCTTAAAGATCAGGGCAGAAATAAATGAAAAAGAAATGAAAGAAACAATGGTAAAGATAAATAAAATGAAAAGCTGGTTCTTTGAAAAGGTAAATAAAATCGACAAACCAATGGCCAGACTCACCAAGAAAGAAAGACAGAAGAACCAGATCAACAGCATCAGAAATGAAAAAGGAGAGATTACCACAGACAAGGCCAAAATCCAAAGGATTCTAAGAGATTATTATGAACAATTATATGGCAACAAATTGGACAACCTGGAAGAAATGGACAGTCTCTTGGAGAAGATTAATCTCCCAAGACTCAACCAGGAAGAAATAGACACTATGAATAACCGAATCACAAGCTCAGAAATTGAGTTTGTGATCAACAATCTATCCACAAATAAAAGCCCAGGGCCAGATGGCTTCACAGGTGAATTCTAACAAACATTTAAAGAAGAGTTAATGCCTGTCCTTGTAAAATTTTTCCAAAAAATTGCACAGGAAGGAACACTTCCAAACACATTCAACAAGGCCGTCATTACCCTCATAACAAAGCCACGCAAAGACAACACACAAAAAAAGAAAATTATAGGCCAATTTCACTGATGAATTTCAACGCCAAAATCCTCAACAAAATCCTAGCAAAAAGAATTCGACAACACTCCAAAAAACTCATACATCATGATCAAGTTGGGTTTAACCCAGGCACATAAGAATTGTTCAATATCCGCAAATCAATCAATGTGATACACCATATCAACAAATTGAGACATAAAAATCACATGATCACCTCAATAGATGCAGAAAAAGCCTTTGACAAAGTACAGCATCGATTTATGATAAAAACTCTTCAAAAAGTGGGCATAGAAGGAACCTATCTCAACATAGTGAAAACCATGTATGAGAAGCCCACAGCAACTTATTAGCAAAGGTGAAAAACTGAAAGCATTCCCTCTAAGATCAGGAACAAGACAAGGGTGTCTACTTCCACCACTGTTATTCAACACCGACCCTGAAGTTGTAGACACATGCAAGTTAAAAAAAAAACTGAGAAAAAATCTTAAAGATCAGGGCAGAAATAAATGAAAAAGAAATGAAAGAAACAATGGTAAAGATAAATAAAATGAAAAGCTGGTTCTTTGAAAAGGTAAATAAAATCGACAAACCAATGGCCAGACTCACCAAGAAAGAAAGACAGAAGAACCAGATCAACAGCATCAGAAATGAAAAAGGAGAGATTACCACAGACAAGGCCAAAATCCAAAGGATTCTAAGAGATTATTATGAACAATTATATGGCAACAAATTGGACAACCTGGAAGAAATGGACAGTCTCTTGGAGAAGATTAATCTCCCAAGACTCAACCAGGAAGAAATAGACACTATGAATAACCGAATCACAAGCTCAGAAATTGAGTTTGTGATCAACAATCTATCCACAAATAAAAGCCCAGGGCCAGATGGCTTCACAGGTGAATTCTAACAAACATTTAAAGAAGAGTTAATGCCTGTCCTTGTAAAATTTTTCCAAAAATTTGCACAGGAAGGAACACTTCCAAACACATTCAACAAGGCCGTCATTACCCTCATAACAAAGCCACGCAAAGACAACACACAAAAAAAGAAAATTATAGGCCAATTTCACTGATGAATTTCAACGCCAAAATCCTCAACAAAATCCTAGCAAAAAGAATTCGACAACACTCCAAAAAACTCATACATCATGATCAAGTTGGGTTTAACCCAGGCACATAAGAATTGTTCAATATCCGCAAATCAATCAATGTGATACACCATATCAACAAATTGAGACATAAAAATCACATGATCACCTCAATAGATGCAGAAAAAGCCTTTGACAAAGTACAGCATCGATTTATGATAAAAACTCTTCAAAAAGTGGGCATAGAAGGAACCTATCTCAACATAGTGAAAACCATGTATGAGAAGCCCACAGCAACTTATTAGCAAAGGTGAAAAACTGAAAGCATTCCCTCTAAGATCAGGAACAAGACAAGGGTGTCTACTTCCACCACTGTTATTCAACACCGACCCTGAAGTTGTAGACACAGCAATAAACGATGACAAAGAAACAAAATGAATCCAGATTGGAAAGGAAGAAGTCAAACTCTCACTATTCGCAGATGACATGATATTATACATAGAAAATCCCAATAAAACTATTATAAAGCTGCTAGAGGTAATAAACTAATTCGGCAAAGTCACGGGATACAAAATCAATACACAGAAATCACTGGCATTCTTATATACAAACAATGAAAAATCAGAAAATGAAATCAAAGAGGCAGTCCCCTTCAGCATTGCAACCAATAAAACAGAATATCTAGGGACAAACCTACCCAAAGAAACAAAAGAACTGTACACAGAAAATAACAGGACACTCATGATAGAAATTGAATAAGACTTAATCAGATGGAGAGATATTCCATATTCCTGGGTCGGAAGAATCAATATTGAAAAATGGCCATTCTACCAAATATCATCTGCAGATTCAATGCGATCCATATCAAACTACCAATGACATTCTTCACAGAACTAAATCAAAGAATAACAGAGTTCATATGGAAATGCAAAAGCCAAAGCAATCCTGAGGAAGAAGAATGGAACCAACCTCCCTAACTTCAGACTCTACTAAAAAGCAACAGTCATCAAGACAGTATGGTACTGGCACTAAAACAGAAATATCGACCAATGGAACAAGATAGAGAACCCAGAGATAAACTCACATACCTATGGTTACCCTATTTTTGACAAAGGAAGCGAAAATTTAACATTTATTTTATTTATTTATTTTTTGGGGGGTGGGGTGGGGAGGGAGGTGGATGGGTGGGCCACTTCCATTGGTCTCTCATTTCTCTATTTTCATCCGTCTTTGTTCTTTGGCCTGTTTGGGCCTCCCATCGGCCTCTATTGTCACAGAGCACCGGCTCTGGGCATATGCACTCCAGAGTTCTGGCTCAGTAATTGGACACATCAGTCCAGCCGCTCCGCGGCACGTGGGATCTTCCCAGGCCAGGGATCGAACCGGCGCCCCTTGCACTGCAAGCCGGTATCCTTACCCACTGGACCACCAAGGGAAGCCTGCAAAAATTTAAAATGGAACAAAGACAGCCTCTTCAAGAAATGGTGCTGGGAAAATTGGACTGCTACATGCAAAGAGATGACGTTGGAATATTCCCTGACACCGTACACAAAGACAACCTCAAAATGGATTAAAGACCTAAATGGAAGAGCAGAATCCCTAAAAACTCTTAGGGGAGAATATAAGCAGAACACTCAAGGACATAAATCAAAGCAAGTTCTTCTCTGGCCTACATACTAGAATAGCAGAACTGAAACCAAAAATTAACATGTGGGACATAATGAAACGTAAAAGTTTTTGTACAGCAAAAGAAATTACAGAAAAGCTAAACAGACAACTCACAGAATGGGAGAAAATCATAGCAAATGAAACAACAAACAAAGAATTAATCTCCAAAATCTACAAGCACCTCAGACAACTCAGCAGAGGAAAAAAGAGCAACCCAATCAAAAAAATGGGGAAAAAATCTAAAGAGACGCCTCTCCAAAGAGGACATACAGATGGCCCAAAAGCACATGAAACAATGCTCAACCTCGCTTATTATTACAGAAATGCAAATCAAAATCACAATGAGATATTACTTCACACCCATCAGAATGGCTATCATCAACAAATCAACAGACAATAATTGCTGGAGAGAGTGCAGAGAAAAGGGAACCCTCTTGCATTGCTGGTGGGAATGTCAATTGATACAGCCTCTATGGAAGACAGTATGGAAATTTCCTTAAAAACTAATAATAGAAGCACTACACAACCCAGCAATTCCACTCTTAGGCTTATATCCTGATGAAATCAAAACTGAAAGAAGTACCTGTACTCCAATGTTCGTTGCAGCTCTCTATACAATAGCTAGAACATGGAAGCAACCTATATCTTCATCATTAAGTGAATGGATAAAGAAGTTTTGGTACATATATGCAATGGAATACTACACAGCTGTGAAAAGAAATGCAGAAGAATCAACCCTAACAAGGTGGCTGGATCTAGAACGTATTATAAAAAGTGAAGTCAGTCAAAAAGTGAACAACAAGTACAATATACTAACACACATATATGGAATCTAGTAGGATGGTAATAATAACACATTCAGTGAAGTGATGGAAAAACAGACACGGAAAGTAGACATATAGATATTGTGGGGAATGAACAGTGGGTGGAAGGCGTAAAGGAAGTAGCATGAAAACCTATACAATCATATGTGAAGAAAATAGCTATATTTATTGCTCTGTGAGAAAAAGGGATCCTGCAAGTGTGCTGTGTGATGGTCTGGAGGGGTGGGCTGGGAAGAATATACACATGACTAATCTGGGAGCATATATATCTGTAAACAACAAAACTCTGTAAAAGTTAAAAGTAAAATAAAAGTTTTCAAAAAAGAGAGAGAGAAAGAAAGTATAACACAGTCAGTTCTGCATAGGATATTTGACAGTTCTGTTTTTTGCTTTGGGAAGCGCTTAACTAAAAATTCCCGGGAGCAAATATATATTTCTTAACCTCTGTCAGCAGAGGAAAAAAGAGCAACCCAATCAAAAAAATGGGGAAAAAATCTAAAGAGACGCCTCTCCAAAGAGGACATACAGATGGCCCAAAAGCACATGAAACAATGCTCAACCTCGCTTATTATTACAGAAATGCAAATCAAAATCACAATGAGATATTACTTCACACCCATCAGAATGGCTATCATCAACAAATCAACAGACAATAATTGCTGGAGAGAGTGCAGAGAAAAGGGAACCCTCTTGCATTGCTGGTGGGAATGTCAATTGATACAGCCTCTATGGAAGACAGTATGGAAATTTCCCTTAAAAACTAATAATAGAAGCACTACACAACCCAGCAATTCCACTCTTAGGCTTATATCCTGATGAAATCAAAACTGAAAGAAGTACCTGTACTCCAATGTTCGTTGCAGCTCTCTATACAATAGCTAGAACATGGAAGCAACCTATATCTTCATCATTAAGTGAATGGATAAAGAAGTTTTGGTACATATATGCAATGGAATACTACACAGCTGTGAAAAGAAATGCAGAAGAATCAACCCTAACAAGGTGGCTGGATCTAGAACGTATTATAAAAAGTGAAGTCAGTCAAAAAGTGAACAACAAGTACAATATACTAACACACATATATGGAATCTAGTAGGATGGTAATAATAACACATTCAGTGAAGTGATGGAAAAACAGACACGGAAAGTAGACATATAGATATTGTGGGGAATGAACAGTGGGTGGAAGGCGTAAAGGAAGTAGCATGAAAACCTATACAATCATATGTGAAGAAAATAGCTATATTTATTGCTCTGTGAGAAAAAGGGATCCTGCAAGTGTGCTGTGTGATGGTCTGGAGGGGTGGGCTGGGAAGAATATACACATGACTAATCTGGGAGCATATATATCTGTAAACAACAAAACTCTGTAAAAGTTAAAAGTAAAATAAAAGTTTTCAAAAAAGAGAGAGAGAAAGAAAGTATAACACAGTCAGTTCTGCATAGGATATTTGACAGTTCTGTTTTTTGCTTTGGGAAGCGCTTAACTAACCTGAGAAAACTTTGGAGGCCACTGGAGCTTGAAGACTTTGGACAAATATACCTGTATTATATTTCTTCCTCTTGTGTAGAACTCTAGGCTCTGACCAGTTTCTTTATAAAGCTTTCTTTCAGAAGGTCTTTCCCTAGCTGAACTTGACTGTGGGAAAGTCTAGTTTTTCTCTGGGTCTGTGTTCCCATTTGTTTAAAGAAGAGAATCTTCACTCTTCTGTATCTGCTTCTTTCTGGGGAAGTCACCAGGCAAACCCTACTTCATCCAGGACCATTGATGATAGAAGTGTGTCTGTTCTGCTGTATAAAGAAATTCAAGCCTTGTGTCTAGATTTACCTGTGGTTTGTCTGTTCTCATCACCTGAGCATGCTTGTCAAACTTCTATTAGTAGAGTTCTTACAAAGTCTTCCCAGTCAATATTTTTCTGGGGCATTGCATTTTATCAGGAGGGTACATCATGAATCAGTCTTGGCATTATTTCTGTAGCCTTGCCTGATGTGTACTACACAAAGGGTATGTAGTTTTAAGTATCTGAGTTTCAAATCTGTCCCATGTTTGTATATAACATGAGTCATGTCAATAGAGATAAGAATTTTATAGGTATAGTTAGCACTTAAAGCCAAGACATTATATTATTCAGAACATTTTTCTTCCTATTCTTTCAGTGTCTTCTTTTCCACATTCTTCTATTCAGTTCATAGTCACATATAAAATTACTCTCTCTGAAAATCTTAGTTCTGTATTGGCCTTATGATACTATTTTACCAGCTTTCTTCATTATTTCATCAACAAGATTATTCAGAACATAGTGTCAATTCCATACATCTGTTCAATGATCTCTTCTTCATTTTTGTACTCACAAATACCAGAAATTAACCCAATAATTCCATTGAACAGTATCCCCCAAGCAACTGTAACATTCCCTTCTCATTTTTGTTCAATCTGATTCATCTGAAGTTGAGTCTCAGGTGCTTGGATTTCTCCAGCACTTACCTGTAGAATCTGGCTTGTTATGTAATAACGTTCTATTAATTCTCCTTTGTGAAAGCAATTGCTGATCATATTCCTCAACCAGATTACAAGTTCAGCACCTGCAATGAAGGAGTCTCTTCTTCTTTAATGCTACTTTATGATGACCAAAGAGATTAATTTAATCTCAGAGGGACTTAGCATATCAGTGAGCTGTTAGAGCATCCTAGCCTAAATAAAAGATCTCAGGCATACTCTTCACGCAGAAGTTCACTTTCAGAGATCTTATTAACAGGCATCATTACTGCCTATGCTTTGTTCAGCAGATGCATTTAGATGTTTTACACTTATACTTCTAAAGCTCTGCCTTTGTTTGGCTTCTGGTATTAATATATCATATCTCCTCCTGTCTCTCTTACTATTAATTTAGAGTCGCTGTATTGAAAACTTAACTGAATATGCTTTCTTTGTTTGCTTCTTAAATATTGCCACACCCCATTTTCCTCCCTAAAATCTTTTTTATGCTATTTATGTGAACCTTCACTTTTGAACTTCTTCTCTCCCATGATGTCAAATACCATATCTTTGGAGGAGATTTTAGATTATTTAGTTAGCAATAGTATCTTCAAAAGCTTTATATTTTAATTCTACTGCACCTTCACTTGTGAACTTCTCTCCCATGATGTCAAATGTTATATCTTTGAAGGTGATTTTAGATTATTTAATTAGCAATAGCATCTTCAAAAGTTTCATCCTTTACGTCAGAGGACTTGTTTGACTATGCCACCAAAAACTCCATAGGTATCTCTCTGCTATGCCTATATTTCTTTTCTTTTTTTGAATGTTTATTTTTTAATTAGGGTATATATGTTTCAAAATGTTTCATTAGCTTCAGGAGTACAACAAAGTTATTGTTATACGTTTTTACAGAGTTTTCTTGTTTACAGGTATACATAATCTTCAAACAGGCATAGGTATATCCCTCAACCTCTCATTTGAGTCCTCCCTCCTTTCTTTGCCTTACCACTCCCCAGGTTGATGTTTAGCCCCCATGTAAGATCCTTTCATCTTACAGCTTAATCACAGTGGTTATCTCTATTACATATGATAGTGTAGGTTTCCTTATTGTTCTTTCTATACCTCTCGTCCAATCTACCCTACTCCCCAATGACCATAGGTCTGTTATTTATGTTTGTTTCTCCATTGCTGCTCTGTGTGTGCATTTATCAGTACCATCTTACTAGATTCCATATATATGCATTAGTATACTGTATTTTTCCTTCTTTTTTTGACTTATTTCACTTTGTATAATAGATTTTAGATTTATCTACCTCATTACGACTGATTCCTTTGCATTTGTTTTTATGGCTGAGTAGTATTCCATTGTATATATGTATCACAGATTATTAATCCATTCATTCATCGATGGACATATAGGTTGTTTCCATGTTCTAGCTACTGTATAGAGAGCTGCAATGAACATTGGGGTACAGGTGTCTCTTTTCATCTTTATTTTAGGATATATGCCTTTTTTCATCTTAAATATTGCCACACCCCATTTTCCTCCCTAAAATCTTTTTTATGCTATTTATGTGAACCTTCACTTTTGAACTTCTTCTCTCCCATGATGTCAAATACCATATCTTTGGAGGAGATTTTAGATTATTTAGTTAGCAATAGTATCTTCAAAAGCTTTATATTTTAATTCTACTGCACCTTCACTTGTGAACTTCTCTCCCATGATGTCAAATGTTATATCTTTGAAGGTGATTTTAGATTATTTAATTAGCAATAGCATCTTCAAAAGTTTCATCCTTTACGTCAGAGGACTTGTTTGACTATGCCACCAAAAACTCCATAGGTATCTCTCTGCTATGCCTATATTTCTTTTCTTTTTTTGAATGTTTATTTTTTAATTAGGGTATATATGTTTCAAAATGTTTCATTAGCTTCAGGAGTACAACAAAGTTATTGTTATACGTTTTTACAGAGTTTTCTTGTTTACAGGTATACATAATCTTCAAACAGGCATAGGTATATCCCTCAACCTCTCATTTGAGTCCTCCCTCCTTTCTTTGCCTTACCACTCCCCAGGTTGATGTTTAGCCCCCATGTAAGATCCTTTCATCTTACAGCTTAATCACAGTGGTTATCTCTATTACATATGATAGTGTAGGTTTCCTTATTGTTCTTTCTATACCTCTCGTCCAATCTACCCTACTCCCCAATGACCATAGGTCTGTTATTTATGTTTGTTTCTCCATTGCTGCTCTGTGTGTGCATTTATCAGTACCATCTTACTAGATTCCATATATATGCATTAGTATACTGTATTTTTCCTTCTTTTTTTGACTTATTTCACTTTGTATAATAGATTTTAGATTTATCTACCTCATTACGACTGATTCCTTTGCATTTGTTTTTTTATGGCTAAGAAGTATTCCATTGTATATATGTATCACAGATTATTAATCCATTCATTCATCGATGGACATATAGGTTGTTTCCATGTTCTAGCTACTGTATAGAGAGCTGCAATGAACATTGGGGTACAGGTGTCTCTTTTCATCTTGATTTTTTCAGGATATATGCCTAATAGTGGGATTGCTGGGTCATACAGTGTTTCTACTTTTAGTTTTTAAAGGTATCTCTATACGGTCTTCCATCGTGATTGCATCAATTTACATTCTCACCAACAATGCAACAGTGTTCCCTTTTCTCTACACCCTCTCCAACATTTATTATCTGAAGATTTTTTACTGATGGCCATTCTGACTGGTGTGAGGTGATATCTCATTGTAGTTTTGAGTTACATTTCTCTAATAATAAGTGACATTGAGCATCTTTTCATGTGTTTTTGGGCCGTCTGTATGTCCTCTTTGGAGAGGTGTCTGTGAAGGTCGTTTTCCCATTTTTTGATTGGGTTGATTGTTTTTTCCCGCGTTGAATTGTCTGAGTTGCCTATACATTTGTGAAATTAATTCTTTGTCTGTTATTTCACTTGTTCTGATTTTCTCCCATTCTGTGGGTTGTCTGTTTAAATAGTTTGTAGTTTTTTTTGCTGTGCAGAAGCTTTTAAGTTTCATTAGGTCCCACATGTTTAATTTTGTTTTTATTTCGGATATTCTAGAGGGTGGGTCATAGAAGATCTAGTTTTGATCTATGTTCTTGAGTGTTTTAAGAGTTTAGGGTTTCTGGTCTTACATTTAGGTCTTTAATCCATTTTGAATTTATCTTTGTGTATGGTGTTAGGGAATGTGCCAATTTAATTTTTTTTTTTTTTTTTTTTTTTGCACGTAGCTGTCCAATTTTTCCAGCACCACTTGTTGAAGAGTCTGTTTCTGTCCCATTGTATATTTTCACCTACTTACTCAAAAATAAGGTACACATAGGTGTGTGAGTTTATCTCTGGGTTCTCTATCTTGTTCCATTGATCTATATTTCTGTTTTTATGTCACTACCATACTACCTTGTTTTGTACTACAGTCTGAAGATTGGAAGGCTGATCCTCCAGATCCATTCTTCTTTTCAGGATTGCTTTGGCTATCAGAGATCTTTTGCTTGGGTTCTTTTAAACATTTTTTTGATGGACATATAGGTTGTTTCCATGTTCTAGCTACTGTATAGAGAGCTGCAATGAACATTGGGGTACAGGTGTCTCTTTTCATCTTGATTTTTTCAGGATATATGCCTAATAGTGGGATTGCTGGGTCATACAGTGTTTCTACTTTTAGTTTTTAAGGTATCTCTATACGGTCTTCCATCGTGATTGCATCAATTTACATTCTCACCAACAATGCAACAGTGTTCCCTTTTCTCTACACCCTCTCCAACATTTATTATCTGAAGATTTTTTACTGATGGCCATTCTGACTGGTGTGAGGTGATATCTCATTGTAGTTTTGAGTTACATTTCTCTAATAATAAGTGACATTGAGCATCTTTTCATGTGTTTTTGGGCCGTCTGTATGTCCTCTTTGGAGAGGTGTCTGTGAAGGTCGTTTTCCCATTTTTTGATTGGGTTGATTGTTTTTTCCCGCGTTGAATTGTCTGAGTTGCCTATACATTTGTGAAATTAATTCTTTGTCTGTTATTTCACTTGTTCTGATTTTCTCCCATTCTGTGGGTTGTCTGTTTAAATAGTTTGTAGTTTTTTTTGCTGTGCAGAAGCTTTTAAGTTTCATTAGGTCCCACATGTTTAATTTTGTTTTTATTTCGGATATTCTAGAGGGTGGGTCATAGAAGATCTAGTTTTGATCTATGTTCTTGAGTGTTTTAAGAGTTTAGGGTTTCTGGTCTTACATTTAGGTCTTTAATCCATTTTGAATTTATCTTTGTGTATGGTGTTAGGGAATGTGCCAATTTAATTTTTTTTTTTTTTTTTTTTTTGCACGTAGCTGTCCAATTTTTCCAGCACCACTTGTTGAAGAGTCTGTTTCTGTCCCATTGTATATTTTCACCTACTTACTCAAAAATAAGGTACACATAGGTGTGTGAGTTTATCTCTGGGTTCTCTATCTTGTTCCATTGATCTATATTTCTGTTTTTATGTCACTACCATACTACCTTGTTTTGTACTACAGTCTGAAGATTGGAAGGCTGATCCCTCCAGATCCATTCTTCTTTTTCAGGATTGCTTTGGCTATCAGAGATCTTTTGTGTTTCCATATGAACTGTGTTATTTTCTGGTCTAGAGCTGTAAAGAATGTCCTTGGTAATTTGATAGAGATCACGTTGACTCTTTAGATGATATCTGATAATATAATCATTTTCACGATATAGATTCTTCCGGCCCAAGAACATGGAATATCTGTCCATCTATTTATGTCTTCTCTGATTTCTTTCATTAGTGTCTTGTAGGTTTTTGTGTACAACTCTTTTGTCTCCTTAGGCAGGCTTACCCCTAAATGTTTTATTCTTTTGGTTGCAATGGTAAATGGGATTGCATTTTTGATTTCTCTTTCTGATTTTTCAATGTTCATATATAGGAATGTAAGTGACTTCTGTGTATTGATTTTGTATTCTGTGACTTTTCTGAAATCATTGATTAGCTCTAGTAGTTTTCTAATAGTGTCTTTTGGCTTTTCTATGCATAATATCATGCCATCTGCAAGTAGAGAGAGTTTACTTTCTTCTTTTCCAATCTGAATTCCTTTTATTTCTTTTTTTTTCTCTTATTGCTGTAGCTAGGACTTCCAGGACTGTGTTGAATAATAATGGTGAAAGTGGACACCCCTGTCTTGTTTCTCCTCATAGAGAGTCTGCTTTCAGTTTTTCACCATTGAGAATAATGTTCTCTGGGGGCTTCTCATGTATAGCTTTCACTATGTTGATGTATATTCTTTCTATGTCCATTTTTTGAAGAGTTTTATCATAAATGGGTGTTGGATTTGTCAAAGACTTTTTCTGCATATATTGATATTATCGTGTGATTTTGTCTTTCAATTTGTTGATATTGTATATCACATTTACTGATTTTTGGATGTTGAGAAATCCTTGCATGCCTGGGATAAACCCAACTTCATCATGATATATGAGTTTTCTGATGTGTTGTTGAATTCTCTTTGCTAGAATTTTGTCGAGGATTTTGGATAAATCATCAAGATTTCTGGTTTTCTATATTTTCTGTTTTTATGTCACTACCATACTACCTTGTTTTGTACTACAGTCTGAAGATTGGAAGGCTGATCCCTCCAGATCCATTCTTCTTTTTCAGGATTGCTTTGGCTATCAGAGATCTTTTGTGTTTCCATATGAACTGTGTTATTTTCTGGTCTAGAGCTGTAAAGAATGTCCTTGGTAATTTGATAGAGATCACGTTGACTCTTTAGATGATATCTGATAATATAATCATTTTCACGATATAGATTCTTCCGGCCCAAGAACATGGAATATCTGTCCATCTATTTATGTCTTCTCTGATTTCTTTCATTAGTGTCTTGTAGGTTTTTGTGTACAACTCTTTTGTCTCCTTAGGCAGGCTTACCCTAAATGTTTTATTCTTTTGGTTGCAATGGTAAATGGGATTGCATTTTTGATTTCTCTTTCTGATTTTTCAATGTTCATATATAGGAATGTAAGTGACTTCTGTGTATTGATTTTGTATTCTGTGACTTTTCTGAAATCATTGATTAGCTCTAGTAGTTTTCTAATAGTGTCTTTTGGCTTTTCTATGCATAATATCATGCCATCTGCAAGTAGAGAGAGTTTACTTTCTTCTTTTCCAATCTGAATTCCTTTTATTTCTTTTTTTTTCTCTTATTGCTGTAGCTAGGACTTCCAGGACTGTGTTGAATAATAATGGTGAAAGTGGACACCCCTGTCTTGTTTCTCCTCATAGAGAGTCTGCTTTCAGTTTTTCACCATTGAGAATAATGTTCTCTGGGGGCTTCTCATGTATAGCTTTCACTATGTTGATGTATATTCTTTCTATGTCCATTTTTTGAAGAGTTTTTATCATAAATGGGTGTTGGATTTGTCAAAGACTTTTTTCTGCATATATTGATATTATCGTGTGATTTTTGTCTTTCAATTTGTTGATATTGTATATCACATTTACTGATTTTTGGATGTTGAGAAATCCTTGCATGCCTGGGATAAACCCAACTTCATCATGATATATGAGTTTTCTGATGTGTTGTTGAATTCTCTTTGCTAGAATTTTGTCGAGGATTTTGGCATCTAAATTCATCAGAGATGTTGGCCTGTGCTTTTCTTGTTTTGTGGTGTCTGTGCCTGGTTTTGGTATCAGGGTGATTGTAGCCTTGTAGAATGAGTTCGGAAGTGTTCCTTCCTGTGCTATTCTTTGAACGGTTTTAGATGGATAGGCATTGGTTCTCTTTATTATTATTATTTTTTAAAGATTTATTTATTCATTTATTTTGGGTGGGGGTCGGGCTGGGGAGGGAGGGGAGCGGGCAGGCCACTTCTATTGGTCTTTCATTTCTCTATTTTCATCCGTCTTTGTTCTTTGGCTCCTGCGGGCTAAAAGAGAATAACCTCCAACCAGGAATTTTCTCCCCAGCAAAAATCTCATTCAGAATTGATGGAGAAGTCAAAAGCTTCACGGACAAGCAAAAACTAAAGAATTCTGTACCACAAAACCAGCCCTACAACGAGTGTTAAAGGGCCTGATATAGCCAAAAAATACAAGAGTAGAAGAAGTCCTACAAATCAAACCCCAAACTTCAAAGAGGATGACAATAGGAACATTCGTATCAATACTTACTTTGTAAATGGACTAAATGCTCCAACCAAATGGCACAGGCTGGCTGAATGGATCCAGAATCATGACCCATATATATGCTGTTTACAAGAGACCCACTTCAGACCTAGAGACACTCATAGACTGAAAGGGGGAGGCTGGAAAAAGATATTCCGTGCAAACGGAAATCACAATAAATCTGGAGTAGCAATCCTCCTATCATACAAAATAGATTTTAAAGTAAAGAAGATTCAAAGAGACAAGGCAGGTCACTTTATCATGATAAAGGGATCCGTCCAAGAGGAAGATATAAAAGTCTTGAATATCTATGCACCCAACACAGGGGCACCTAAATACATAAGACAGATACTTTCAGACTTAAAGGAAGAAATCAATAATAACACAGTCATAGTAGGAGACTTTAACATTCCTCTCACACCAATGGACAGATTATCCAAATAGAAAATTAATAAAGAAACACAAGACTTTTCTCTTATAATGTTCTTTTTTGAGGTTTGTTTTATCTAACGTTAAGATTTGTACTCCAGCTACCTTTGATTTCTGTTTGCATGGAATATGTTTTTCCAACTTCTCCCATGTCAAAAAAATCTAAATTCATCAGAGATGTTGGCCTGTGCTTTTCTTGTTTTGTGGTGTCTGTGCCTGGTTTTGGTATCAGGGTGATTGTAGCCTTGTAGAATGAGTTCGGAAGTGTTCCTTCCTGTGCTATTCTTTGAACGGTTTTAGATGGATAGGCATTGGTTCTCTTTATTATTATTATTTTTTAAAGATTTATTTATTCATTTATTTTGGGTGGGGGTCGGGCTGGGGAGGGAGGGGAGCGGGCAGGCCACTTCTATTGGTCTTTCATTTCTCTATTTTCATCCGTCTTTGTTCTTTGGCTCCTGCGGGCTAAAAGAGAATAACCTCCAACCAGGAATTTTCTCCCCAGCAAAAATCTCATTCAGAATTGATGGAGAAGTCAAAAGCTTCACGGACAAGCAAAAACTAAAGAATTCTGTACCACAAAACCAGCCCTACAACGAGTGTTAAAGGGCCTGATATAGCCAAAAAATACAAGAGTAGAAGAAGTCCTACAAATCAAACCCCAAACTTCAAAGAGGATGACAATAGGAACATTCGTATCAATACTTACTTTGTAAATGGACTAAATGCTCCAACCAAATGGCACAGGCTGGCTGAATGGATCCAGAATCATGACCCATATATATGCTGTTTACAAGAGACCCACTTCAGACCTAGAGACACTCATAGACTGAAAGGGAGAGGCTGGAAAAAGATATTCCGTGCAAACGGAAATCACAATAAATCTGGAGTAGCAATCCTCCTATCATACAAAATAGATTTTAAAGTAAAGAAGATTCAAAGAGACAAGGCAGGTCACTTTATCATGATAAAGGGATCCGTCCAAGAGGAAGATATAAAAGTCTTGAATATCTATGCACCCAACACAGGGGCACCTAAATACATAAGACAGATACTTTCAGACTTAAAGGAAGAAATCAATAATAACACAGTCATAGTAGGAGACTTTAACATTCCTCTCACACCAATGGACAGATTATCCAAATAGAAAATTAATAAAGAAACACAAGACTTTTCTCTTATAATGTTCTTTTTTTTGAGGTTTGTTTTATCTAACGTTAAGATTTGTACTCCAGCTACCTTTGATTTCTGTTTGCATGGAATATGTTTTTCCAACTTCTCCCATTCAGTCTGTTTGTGTATTTAGGTCTGAAGTGGATTTCTTGTAAACAGCATATATTGCTTATGCATCCATTCAACCAGTTTGTGTCTTTTCGTTGGAATATTTAGTCCATTTACATTCAAAGTAACCATTAATATGAATATTCTTATTGTCATATTCTTAGATGTTTGAGGTTTATTTTGTTTTGTTTTTTTAATAAAGATTTATTTATTTGCTTATTTTGGTGGGGGTGGGGTAGGGAGGGAGGGGAGAAGGCGGGCCACTTCTATTGGTCTTTCATTAGTCCATTTTCATCCATCTTTGTTCTTTGACCCATGTGGGCCTCCCATCGCGGTGGTCTCTGTCGTCGCAGAGTACCAGCTCTGGGCGCATGCGCTCCAGAGCTCTGCCTCGGTAATTTGGCACATTGGTCCAGCTGCTCCGCGGCACGTGGGATCTTCCCAGGCCAGGGATCGAACCGGCACCCCTTGCACTGCAAGGTGGTGTCCTTACCCACTGGAACACCAGGGAATCCCAATAGGGTTTATTTTCTAGGAATTTTCCTACTCTTTTATTTCTTGGCTCTATCAGGCCCTTTATCTCTTGTTGTAAGACTGATTTTGTTGTACAAAATTCTTTTCGCTTTTGCTTGTCTGTGAAGCTTTTGACTTCTCCATTAATTCTGAATGAAATCCTTTCCAGGTAGAGATTTTGTGTTTTTTCTTTTATTTCTTCATTGTAGGTTATTTGCTTTTAGCCATTTAAATGTGTCCTGCCATTTTCCTCAGGCCTGCAGGATTTCTGCTGAAAGAGCAGCAGTTAAACGTATGGGGTTTCCTGTATGTTACTTGTTGTTTGTTCCTTACTGCTTTACGTAATCTGTCTTTGTGTTTAGTCCGTGTTAGCTTTACCACTATGTGTCTGGGTGTGCTTCTCCTGGTGTTTTTCCTGTATAGAACTCTTTGTGTTTCTTGGGCTTGGTTGACTGGTTCCTTTCCCATGCCGGGGAAGTTTTGAGCTTTAATCTCCTCAAATATTTTTCATATTCTTTCTTTTTCTCTTCTTCTTCTGGTATCCATATAATTCTAATGTTGTTGCATTTAATATTATCCCACAGGTCTCTGAGGCTACCGTAATTTCTTTTTATTCTTTGTGCTTTTTTCTGTTCCTAAGCAGTTATTTCCCCATTTTGTCCATCCATTCTTATACTTCTGATACTCTACTTTTGAGTCCTTCCATAGCATTAACTTCAACTATTGAGTTGGTTGTCTCTTTTTATTTATATTTCATTTATTTTATGTCTTTTTTCAGTGCACCAGTTTCCTCCAACATTCTATTTTCAGAATATTGGATACTTCCTAGCATTGCTTTTTCTGAGTTTTCTTTCAGATAATTTGTCTATCTCCTCTTTGGTCATTTGGATTTTTTAGTCTCTCGTTTGTTCCTTTATTTGTGCAGTGTTTCTCTGTCTTTTCATTTTCATGTTAATTTTTGTTGGTTTGTTTGTTTCTTAGAGGTCATTCTCCAGGCTTCCTGGTTGAGTTCTCCCTTCTTTTTGGTTTATGTCCTTGTAGAAAGGTTCAGTGGTTTGTGTCTTAGGTGGTGTTGGGTCTTGTTTGCAGGTGAATATTTTCTAGTGTTGTGTTTTCTGGTAGGATAGGGTCTTGGAGTCAGTGTTTCCACTCCGAGGCCACTGGCCAGGGAGTGTAAGCTCTACATCTAGTTTGCTATGGTTTCCTCCATTCAAATATAAGTATATGAGGGAAAAAAGTTGCATCCTTGGTAGGTAGCAGTCATAATATTATACAAATATTCTATAACATAATGGAAAAACTCACATGCATACACATCTATAAACAAACCCAAACAGTCTAAAAGGGATAAAGTACAGGAAATTGCTTTGGCAAATAATGCAATCAAAGTTAATACCTGACCATTACAATCTAATCTAATTAAAATACAACCTGGAAAAACAGATCTAGAGCCAGATCTTGGCTGGGGATATTACACTGAAAGCAGTTTTAAAGTATAACATGTGCTGTGGAATGAGAAGTAGAGTGAATAGGTAATGAAAAGGAATAGAATCATGTTTCAATGTTTATGTCGGGTTAGATAACAAGGATTAGTATGTAATAAAGTTTAGTATAGCAGGAAGAGAACTATAGAGACAGCAAGGAAGGAGATATTTATAGACAAGATAGTAGTAGATATAAAAAGATTTTACCATAAGAGTGTAGAAAGAGGAAGCTGTGGTAAAAAAATTATATATATATATATGTGTGTGTGTGTGTGTGTGTATAGTCTCTTGTTCTTAATTTGAGTCTATCTTCTCATGTAAATGTGAATCTTCCACCAGTTTGCTTTTGATGCTGTCCCAGAGATCCTCGGTCGGTTCTGGGTCCGGAGGTGGGGGTGGGGCAGCTGCTTATGTCAGATTTCAGCGAGATCCTGATTTCAAGTTTGTAGGCAGTGTCCTTGCAGAACATTTTGTTCTGGTTTCTCCACAGTGTGTCTGGGCTCCCAACAGGTCCCTGCCTGAACGTTGCTGTTTCATCCAATCACAGCCCTGTTGGGGCAGGACTGAGTGTTTGTAGAATGTGTTTCATTGTCGTTTTCGATTTTCATGTTAATTTTTGTTGGTTTGTTTGTTTCTTAGAGGTCATTCTCCAGGCTTCCTGGTTGAGTTCTCCCTTCTTTTTGGTTTATGTCCTTGTAGAAAGGTTCAGTGGTTTGTGTCTTAGGTGGTGTTGGGTCTTGTTTGCAGGTGAATATTTTCTAGTGTTGTGTTTTCTGGTAGGATAGGGTCTTGGAGTCAGTGTTTCCACTCCGAGGCCACTGGCCAGGGAGTGTAAGCTCTACATCTAGTTTGCTATGGTTTCCTCCATTCAAATATAAGTATATGAGGGAAAAAAGTTGCATCCTTGGTAGGTAGCAGTCATAATATTATACAAATATTCTATAACATAATGGAAAAACTCACATGCATACACATCTATAAACAAACCCAAACAGTCTAAAAGGGATAAAGTACAGGAAATTGCTTTGGCAAATAATGCAATCAAAGTTAATACCTGACCATTACAATCTAATCTAATTAAAATACAACCTGGAAAAACAGATCTAGAGCCAGATCTTGGCTGGGGATATTACACTGAAAGCAGTTTTAAAGTATAACATGTGCTGTGGAATGAGAAGTAGAGTGAATAGGTAATGAAAAGGAATAGAATCATGTTTCAATGTTTATGTCGGGTTAGATAACAAGGATTAGTATGTAATAAAGTTTAGTATAGCAGGAAGAGAACTATAGAGACAGCAAGGAAGGAGATATTTATAGACAAGATAGTAGTAGATATAAAAAGATTTTACCATAAGAGTGTAGAAAGAGGAAGCTGTGGTAAAAAAATTATATATATATATATGTGTGTGTGTGTGTGTGTATAGTCTCTTGTTCTTAATTTGAGTCTATCTTCTCATGTAAATGTGAATCTTCCACCAGTTTGCTTTTGATGCTGTCCCAGAGATCCTCGGTCGGTTCTGGGTCCGGAGGTGGGGGTGGGGCAGCTGCTTATGTCAGATTTCAGCGAGATCCTGATTTCAAGTTTGTAGGCAGTGTCCTTGCAGAACATTTTGTTCTGGTTTCTCCACAGTGTGTCTGGGCTCCCAACAGGTCCCTGCCTGAACGTTGCTGTTTCATCCAATCACAGCCCTGTTGGGGCAGGACTGAGTGCCGCTCTCTCTCCCTGATGGCACTGACGAGGAATCCCTGATCAGGCACGGGTTGGGAAGCTGGATTCTTTGATGCTGGGGATTTCCCAGTTCTATTCCATACACCCAGGTAGCCTCCCTTCTGTGGGCTATTTCTGGGTGGGTGCCTTTTCCCTGTTCTCTCTCTCCACCCTCCCTTGGAGATTGAACACTCTTTTGTCTTTACTTTCCCTCCTATCTGTGTCTCTTGTCTTTTCCTCCTCCATTCCAGGGAACCCAGCTTGCTTCTTTTAGGTCTGAGGACTTCTTTTGTTGTCTAGAGGCTGGTTTGTAGGAGTTGTTCCATTTCTTGTTACGTTCCTTGTGATACAGTCAAGGATCTCCTTGAAATCCTTATCTCATTCCTCCATCATCTCAGGCTCCCCTCTATGTGTCTTATCTTGATGTGTTGCTTTTCAGTCATTCAGGAAATAATTTTTGGATTTGTCTTTTAATTTTTCCTTTGCTTTATTCTTATTCCCACAAGCTCAAAATAAAGTTTGTACTTTTGTACCATATATTCATGTGTTCCATTCCAACTTCACAGTTAATGTCTTAGTTCAGATTTTGAGTTTCCCTCAACTATTGTCACAGTTTCCAAAACTGTCCTTCTGCCTTCTTTTTTAAAAATTAATTTATTATCATTTTCATTTTTTTATTTGTATTTGACTTTTTACTTTTACAGAGTTTTGTTGTTTACAAATATGTGTGTTCCCAGATTAGTCATGTGTATATCCCCCTATCCCTTCAGGCCATTGCACAGCACCCCACAGGATCCCCTTTTCTCACAGAGCAGTGAAAATAGCTATTTTTTTCACATATGATAGTATAGGTTTTCATGCTACTTCCTTTATGCCTCCCACCCACTGTTCATTCCCCACAATGTCCATATGTCTACTGTCCATGTCTGTTTTTCCATCGTTTCACTGCATGTGTTATCATTACCATTCTACTAGATTCCATAAATATATGTGTTAGTAAGTTGTACTTGTCCTTCCCTTTTTGATGACTTCATTTTTATGATAGGTGCTAGATCCAGCAACCTCATTAGGGCTGATTCTTCAGCATTTATTTTTACAGCTGTGTAGTACTCCATAGTATATATGTACCAGTGCTTCTTTATCCATTCATTCATTGATGGACATCTAGGTTGCTTCCGTGTTCTAGCTCTTGTATAGAGAGCTACAGTGAACACTGGGGAACAGGTGATTCTTTCAGTTTTGATTTCATCAGCGTATAAGCCTAAGAGTGGAATTGCTGGCTTATATGGTGCTTCTATTGTTCATTTTTTAAGAAATTTCCATACTGTCTTCCATAGTGGTTGTATCAGTTTACATTCACACCAGCAATGCAAGAGGGTATGTTTTCTGCACTCTCTGGCAATTATTGTATGTCGATTTGTTGATGATGGCCATTCTGACAGTCAAGGATCTCCTTGAAATCCTTATCTCATTCCTCCATCATCTCAGGCTCCCCTCTATGTGTCTTATCTTGATGTGTTGCTTTTCAGTCATTCAGGAAATAATTTTTGGATTTGTCTTTTAATTTTTCCTTTGCTTTATTCTTATTCCCACAAGCTCAAAATAAAGTTTGTACTTTTGTACCATATATTCATGTGTTCCATTCCAACTTCACAGTTAATGTCTTAGTTCAGATTTTGAGTTTCCCTCAACTATTGTCACAGTTTCCAAAACTGTCCTTCTGCCTTCTTTTTTAAAAATTAATTTATTATCATTTTCATTTTTTTATTTGTATTTGACTTTTTACTTTTACAGAGTTTTGTTGTTTACAAATATGTGTGTTCCCAGATTAGTCATGTGTATATCCCCCTATCCCTTCAGGCCATTGCACAGCACCCCACAGGATCCCCTTTTCTCACAGAGCAGTGAAAATAGCTATTTTTTTCACATATGATAGTATAGGTTTTCATGCTACTTCCTTTATGCCTCCCACCCACTGTTCATTCCCCACAATGTCCATATGTCTACTGTCCATGTCTGTTTTTCCATCGTTTCACTGCATGTGTTATCATTACCATTCTACTAGATTCCATAAATATATGTGTTAGTAAGTTGTACTTGTCCTTCCCTTTTTGATGACTTCATTTTTATGATAGGTGCTAGATCCAGCAACCTCATTAGGGCTGATTCTTCAGCATTTATTTTTACAGCTGTGTAGTACTCCATAGTATATATGTACCAGTGCTTCTTTATCCATTCATTCATTGATGGACATCTAGGTTGCTTCCGTGTTCTAGCTCTTGTATAGAGAGCTACAGTGAACACTGGGGAACAGGTGATTCTTTCAGTTTTGATTTCATCAGCGTATAAGCCTAAGAGTGGAATTGCTGGCTTATATGGTGCTTCTATTGTTCATTTTTTAAGAAATTTCCATACTGTCTTCCATAGTGGTTGTATCAGTTTACATTCACACCAGCAATGCAAGAGGGTATGTTTTCTCTGCACTCTCTCTGGCAATTATTGTATGTCGATTTGTTGATGATGGCCATTCTGACAGGTGTGAGGTGATATCTCATTGTAGTTTTGATTTGCATTTCTCTAATTTTTAGCGAAGTTGAACATCCTTTCATGTGTTTCTTGTACATCTGTATGTTTTCTTTGCAGAGGTGTCATTTAGGTCCTTTTCCCATTTTTTGATTAGGTTGTTCATTTTTCTGATGTTGACTAGGCTGAGTTGCTTGTAGACTTTGGAGATTAATTCTTTGTTTGTTGTTTCCTTTGCTATGATTTTGTCCCATTCTGTGGGTTGTCTGTTCAGCATTTTTATATTTTTTCTTTTTTTTTTTCTGTACAAAAGCTTTTAAGTTTCATTAGGTCCCACATGTTAATTTTTCATTTTAGTTCTACTATTCTAGAATGTGGGTCAGAGAGGATCTTGCTTTGATTCACGCCCTTGAGTATTTTGTTTATATTCTCCTCTAAGAGTTTTTAGGGATTCTGCTCTTCCACTTAGGTCTTTAATCCATTTTGAGGTTGTCTTTGTGTATGGTGTCAGGGAATGTTTCAACTTCACTTTTTTGCATGTACCTGTCCAGTTTTCCCAGCAACATTTGTTGAAGAGGCAGTCTTTGTCCCATTTTAGGTTTTCGCCTCTGTTGTCAAACATAAGGTAACCATAGGTGTGTGGGTTTTTCTCTGAAGTTATTCTTAAGTTGGGGAGGCTGATTCCTCCAGCTCCATTTTTCTTTCTCAGGATTGCTTTGGCTATTTGGGGTCTTTTGCATTCCTATATGAACTGTGTTATTCGTTGGTCTAGTTGTGTGAAGAAGGTCATTGGTAGTTTGCTAGGGATCACATTAAATCTGTGTATGATATTTGGTAGAATAGTCATTTTCAAAATATTGATTCTTCTGAACAAGGAACATGTACTTTCTCTCCATCTGATGAAGTCTTCTTTAATTTCTATCATGAAAGTAATTTTTCTTAGATGGTGCTTCTATTGTTCATTTTTAAGAAATTTCCATACTGTCTTCCATAGTGGTTGTATCAGTTTACATTCACACCAGCAATGCAAGAGGGTATGTTTTCTCTGCACTCTCTCTGGCAATTATTGTATGTCGATTTGTTGATGATGGCCATTCTGACAGGTGTGAGGTGATATCTCATTGTAGTTTTGATTTGCATTTCTCTAATTTTTAGCGAAGTTGAACATCCTTTCATGTGTTTCTTGTACATCTGTATGTTTTCTTTGCAGAGGTGTCATTTAGGTCCTTTTCCCATTTTTTGATTAGGTTGTTCATTTTTCTGATGTTGACTAGGCTGAGTTGCTTGTAGACTTTGGAGATTAATTCTTTGTTTGTTGTTTCCTTTGCTATGATTTTGTCCCATTCTGTGGGTTGTCTGTTCAGCATTTTTATATTTTTTCTTTTTTTTTTTCTGTACAAAAGCTTTTAAGTTTCATTAGGTCCCACATGTTAATTTTTCATTTTAGTTCTACTATTCTAGAATGTGGGTCAGAGAGGATCTTGCTTTGATTCACGCCCTTGAGTATTTTGTTTATATTCTCCTCTAAGAGTTTTTAGGGATTCTGCTCTTCCACTTAGGTCTTTAATCCATTTTGAGGTTGTCTTTGTGTATGGTGTCAGGGAATGTTTCAACTTCACTTTTTTGCATGTACCTGTCCAGTTTTCCCAGCAACATTTGTTGAAGAGGCAGTCTTTGTCCCATTTTAGGTTTTCGCCTCTGTTGTCAAACATAAGGTAACCATAGGTGTGTGGGTTTTTCTCTGAAGTTATTCTTAAGTTGGGGAGGCTGATTCCTCCAGCTCCATTTTTCTTTCTCAGGATTGCTTTGGCTATTTGGGGTCTTTTGCATTCCTATATGAACTGTGTTATTCGTTGGTCTAGTTGTGTGAAGAAGGTCATTGGTAGTTTGCTAGGGATCACATTAAATCTGTGTATGATATTTGGTAGAATAGTCATTTTCAAAATATTGATTCTTCTGAACAAGGAACATGTACTTTCTCTCCATCTGATGAAGTCTTCTTTAATTTCTATCATGAGTGTCTTGTAATTTTCAATGTACAGTTCTTTTGTTTCTTTGGGTAGGTTTATCCCTAGATATTCTATTCTTTTGGTTGAAATGCTGAAGGGGACTGCCTCTTTGATTTTGTTTTCTGATTTTTCATTGTTTATATATAAGAATGCCAGTGATTTCTGTGTATTGATTTTGTATCCCGTGACTTTGCCGAATTAGTTTATTACCTCTAGCAGCTTTATAACAGCGTCTTTGGGATTTTCTATGTATAATATTATGTTGTCTGCAAATAGAGAGAGTTTGACTTCTTCCTTTCCAATCTGGATTCCTTTTGTTTCTTTCTTATCTCTTATTGCTGTGGCTAGAAATTCCAGGACCATGTTGAATGATAGTGATGAAAGTGGACACCCTTGTCTTGTTCCTGGTTTAAGAGGGAATGCTTTCAGTTTTTCACCTTTGCCGATAATGTTCTCTGTGGGCTTCTCATATGTGACTTTCACTATGTTGAGACAGGTTCCTTCCATGCACATTTTCTGAATTTTTTATCATAAATGGATGCTATACTTTGTTGAAGGCTTTTTCTGCATCTATTGAGGTGATCATGTGATTTTTTTTTCTCTCAGTTTATTGATATGGTGTATCACACTGATTTGCAAATATTGCAGAATCCTTGCATGCCTGGGATGAACCCAACTTGGTCATAATGT